>JAQQTP010000076.1:38362500-39562500 GCA_029884605.1 Ormosia emarginata | reverse complement strand
CCAGCGATGGACAACTTCACCCCCCAACTAGCCTAACTTTAGGACAAGTGCTCATGAGGTTTGATTTGGTCTTTCGAAGCCATGCAATGCCAACTATACGCCATAAATGTTAGTGGGAAGAAGAATTCAATGATTTTGGCTACGTCATACCGTGTAACATGCTGGGGTTTGAGTACTCCATTATTATGCATTTAAAGCAAAAAGTCCACACTCACATTACACATAACTCTTCGCCTACATAGCTAACCTCTCGCATTGATGGTTTTGTCGTTAATATTTGCCTTGCCTTGAGGTTAGCCTTTGTCGATTAAATCCGTTATTTGTTTAATTTTTATATTTTAATTTTTTTAATTTAATTATAAATTTATTTTGTATTTTATAAAAAAATTATAGTCACATATCATTTAATTTGATATCATTTTTATATAAATATATAATATAAATATAATGTGTATATTTTTAATTTACAAAAAATGTTTTCCTTTATACATTGCATTAGAAATAAATCCGGTACCTATGATCTCTAGGTCGACATCAAAGGAAAATGATGTAACCAAGAATCGTTCCTTTACAATTTACAACTAATATCATTATTGTTAAAGGCAAAAAATTTATATATGAAAAACTGATTAATTGTTAAAAATAAATTTGTTCTACTTAAAATTTGTTAGCCTGATTGATAAATTTTCTTGTACTGATTGTTAGTTAATTTTGTTGAATTTTGTCTAAAATAGGTAATTTTATAAGTGTACAAGATGAGAGGAAGTCTATTTTGTTTTAAATAAATTATGTTATGAACATTATAAAATGGCAGTGTTAATTTTGTTTTTAATTAAGATTTGTTGAAGTGATTGGAGCTAGTGAAGTTTGTGGGGACATTTAAACATTTTAGTTGAAATTGCAATAGTCACTTCTTAATCATTAGATAAATTTTCCATGTAACATTTTCATTTTTTTCAAAGTTAGCCTTTTATTTGTACCATAATTAAAAAGTTGAGAGAAGTTTTGCATTTCAATTTAGCCACAAAGCTTCAGTTCCGTACTTCCCATTTTTGTGAGACTATTTTTGAAGTTATTTTGCATTTAAACTTAGATTTAAAATATAGAGAATTTTCATATAATCATTTGTTGAAATAAAACTTTGTTATAAGAATTAAATTTGCTTCCTCTTTACTAATTTTACAGATCACCTTCATCAAAAGCTCTTTAATTTTGTCTCTGTGAAGAGGCCCAGATAGCCGTCAACGTTAAAGGATAATAATCATGACATTGAGAAGCTCTCATTGAGCATGTGATTACAGGCTGACTCATAATTGATTGCTAAATAATCCATTTGTATTTATATGACCACTGTTTCCTTTTCCCTTTATTGCAAAGGATTAAGACCATTCGAATAGGTCATGTTCTTTCTATTTTTTGAGATGTAAAATAGACATGTTCAAATATCAAACACTCAAGCACTCATATATGAGCATGTTTCACCTCAAGGCTTGAGTGTTTTACTCTTGGCTGATACCATTGGGAACGTCTATTTAAAGATCCAAGGCCTTTTCTACTTCCTTTTTTTTTTTTTGTTCTTTCTTCGCATCTGTATAAAAAAAAATATGTTTTTTGGTGATTAGATGTTTCTTTAAAATTTGAAAAATGTGTCCTTAAAATTACTCAAAAAGTGTCCAAAAAACAGTAACCGTATAAAATAAGAATTTTGTTATATCTTCTTATAATTTTTTTATTATTAAATAAAAAATATTAAATAAAAAATAAATACATCTAATATTTTAAAAATATAAAAAATATTTTTTTATTTAATAATTAAAAAAATTAATAAAAAGATTAGATAGTAAGATTTAGAATTATTTATCTACAAAAAAAGATTTAGAATTATTCATAAAATAAATAACAAAAAAATAGCCTTTTTTAAATTTTGTGCAGGAATTGGATGTCTAGGCCTTCCATTTTATCACCCACCACATGGTCGTATTTATGACCCACTGCGTAGAGGAAATGCATGTGCTGCAACCTCTTCTTCAACAATGTTACTGTTACAGATGGAATAAGTTATTTTAAAATAACTTATTTTTAAAGTGAATAAATAATAATATATTTATTATTAAATTTTAATAAATTAAAATTACGATATATTTTAAATTAAATTAATAATAAATATATTTTTATTTATTTATTTTAAAGACAAATTCAGATTAGAGAAACTTTTTTCCATAACATATGTATTTGGATTTTGAGCAGTTAGGACCTAATGCCTTCCAGGTCCAAGTTGTCTCATTTTAAAGTACTTCTCCCATTTTAAAATAATTGTTGTTTTCAAATGTAAATTTTGTTTCATGTTATCAGTCATTTAAAAAGACCAAGATCAAGATACTCTTTTTAGTATATTTTAAGTGTCATTTTGGTTCAAGTTACAAAAATTAAGAAACCTAAAATCAAGCCTTTTTGTAGAATTTTTTTTTACTAAACTACCCCTTATTTAATTTCTGATAATTAATTACTTCACTTTATTATGTCCATCTAATTTTTAGGAATAGTTGAGACTTGAGAAATTTTAAAATAGAGTTTTGTTAAATTCTCTCAAAAGTTTTTTTAATAATTTTTTTATTACTTAATAAAAAAGTGTTAAATGAAAAAGTATATTCATTTAATGTCTTTAAAATATAAAAAATATTTAATATTTTTTTATTTAATAATAAAATAAGAGAAATGCTAATTATCACAAAGACTTTTTCGGAAAAATTTCACGAATGGTTAGTTATTGTAATGAGTTGTACATTTTTTTAATTTAAATATTTAATTATTGCATTTTAAGTAATAAACAACCAATTGTTAAGTTCCACATCTGTCGTGAATTGCATTTCATAGAAATCCTTGGCAAGAAATAGCATTTCTCTAAGAATAATTAGTTAGGACAATTAAGAATTATTATAAGGACGGAGCTTAAAAAAATAACAATTAATAATGCTTTATTGGTATTCGAAAATGTCAATCATAATAGAATTTTTTTTTTACTAAAACATACTTAAAATAGATTGGCCAAGTATTAATTATTTTTTTTCAAACTTTATGTTTGTCTCTTAGTGTCTCTACTAAGTAAAATGAGAGAGAAGATTAATGAAAGAATATGATAATTTAGTCAAATGTAGTTATATTTTCTTAAAATTAAGAGTATTTAATAGTTTTCTCAATCTATATACAAAAATCTTAAACAACATATATTGTGTAATAGATGGAGTAATGTTTTATAAATTAAATCGAAAATTATAGCTACAAAATCTTTAGGTTATGGATTGATAATTTAATCCATTAGTCATCAAATTGGACAATATAATAAAAAATAATTATATAGTACTTATTTATAAGCTTAATATCATAAATTATAAAAAAAAGAGTTTTTTGCCCCTTATTTTTATTTTTAATTTTTAATTTGTGTCCATTATCTTATAAATCGTCATTCAATGTAATTCTTCATCACAATTTTGTCCCATTCTAACACAAGTGATACGATGTGGCACTAATCGATAATGATCACACCATCACCATGTCATATCCATATTATTGTCAAGTCATACTCACGACATCATCGTCAGTCACATGTCATCATCATTAGTGTCATATTAACATATTTCATTAGTGAAGTGACAGAATCATTGTGAACACTCAATTTTGTCCGGAACATCAATACTTTTTTGGTAAAGAAAAGAAGAAAAAGAAAAAATGAAGAAAAAAATAAAAAAATAAAAAAGAGAAAATATAAAATAACCCAATTTTCTCGACAAAAACCCATAACTCACCCACTAACCCATAACTTATTGACCTATTATCCAACTCATAACTCATATGTCATTAAACTTATCATAAACAAATCTCAGCAGTCATCCTAAACAAATTCATCGAAAATAAACTTTTCTTAAACAAACCACAACATTCATCTTAAACAAACTCATTCTAAAAAACTTCATCACTCATCTTAAACAAACTCATCTTAAATAAACACCAGAATCATCCTAAACAAACTAATCATAAACCTTATCACCATCACTCTCCAAACCCAAATTTTTTCTATAAAAATTCATAACCTACACGCTTTTTAACACTTCAACTTAAAAAGACTTCAAAAAATAACATATTATTCTCTCCATCACATAGTCTCCTATCAAAGAACAAATTCTTGTAGCAACCATCACCTTCATCATCTTCAACCTCTAAACAATCACTCATTCCACCAACCAACCACTATTGCCACCATCTTTAACCCACTAAAAACACTTACCACAACCACCTATCCAAACTACCACCTCCAACCTTCACCATCCACCATCTTCATCTTCACCCTTCAACCAAACAACCACCATCTCACCCACCACCACTTCATCTTTAACCTCTATCTAAACACAACCATAATCTTCAACCCACCACCACCAAACATATAACCCAATTGCACGTTGTCGCTCCGTCAGCATGTCGCGACTAAGTAGTGCCAATCTGCTGTCCCGCACACCATCACGCCGTCGACTCTAACTTGCTAACCACACCGTGCTGAACAACTGACTCTGCATCGCTCCACCATGTCATCCGCGCCATTCTGTCAAATCAAAGCCACTAGTTCACCGCGACTAGGGGTGTCAAAATGGGTCAAGCCCGATGGGCCGGCCCGAATAGCCCAACAAAATAGACGTGCTGGGCTAGCAAAATGCCAGTCCGAATCTTATATGGCCCGAATGGGCTGAGCCCGAATGGGCCGGGCCAGCCTGCTCTTTTAACACTACATAAGGCTAAATGGGCTGGGCTGGACCAGTAAAATATCAACCCAAAATTTACATGGCTCGAAAATGGCTTGAGCTCGAATGGGCTGGCATGAATGGGCCGGGCTGGCCCTTTTTGACACCCCTAACCGCAACAGCCCAGATCCGACTAGCTTGAACCAGAAAGGAGCAACCGCGTCCCGCCGCGCATTAGATCGAACCGCACCGCGTCGTTGACTCCAACCACTCAAACCAGACATCTGAGATCGTCGCACCTTGCGTCGTCCTCCGCTCGCGTTGTGTTGTCTTTGTCGCCGCTCGAACCGGCACCAGCAATGGCCACCTAATTGTCGACCTTCACTCTCTTTCCTCAACTGTAACCATTTAAAAACCCCCCTTTTGACTCCCTTTATTTTGTAAGCTGTTGGTTGTTTGTTTTTATTTTTTCAAATTCTATTTTTTATTTTTTTGGGAGAAGTAGGCTTAAAGTAGTAGACTCATTGGACTGAAAACTAAAAAAAAATTGAAAAAATAAAAAAATTATAAAAATAAAAAATAAAGTAATTGAAATTTTTTAAAAGAATAAAATAAGATTAACTGAGTTGTAACAACTTGTTAATCCTGTAACTTTTGTAATCATTTGTGTTGTGACAACTTGATTATTCAATTTTTTTAACAAAAAAATAAGTAAATTTTAAAAACAAAAAAAATTATTTTTTTTCAAAGTAAAAATAATCAACCCGCAATCTTTTTTTTTTAAATAACTACGTGACTTTGAGTTCCTCACTGCACCCGATGAAACGTTTGAGCAGAATATCTATTTTGTCAAGCCAAAATATAAATTTTTTTTAAAAATTTTTTTAGTTTATCTTTTTATGAAAGGGTAAAACAAATGCATTATGAGATTATCAAGTTTTGCACAATGATCTTAGAGTAACCATTTTAGAACGGATGTGTTAGGGGTGTTGTGGGATTAAGTTTCTATCATTTCTTATGCATAACCAACTCCTGAATCCAATTTGGTTTCAAGGACCATTTTCTAAGAAAATTTTTTTAATTTTTTTTTCTATTTCAAATAAAATTGGTGACAACTTCTAATAATTTATTTATTCGCCGCTCTCGCCGCGATCTCGGTCGTGACAGATGGTGTAATTTATTTATTTGCAAGATGATATATTTTTTTTTAATGCTAGAAATGCCATGAAAATGCACAATATGTTTTATTTTTTGTATCATCTTATGCTCTTGAACAAAATTCGAGTTCATGTCTTTACTCGTTCCTTATAATGATAAAATGAAAAATTGCAATTATTCTTTTTATCTAATAAGAAACAAGTAAAGAGAGGTAACTGTAAACATTCAATTTTGTCCAGGGCATCAATACCTTTTTGGTAAAGAAAAGAAGAAAAAAATAAAATAAAAAAGAGAAAATATAAAATAACTCAATTTTCTGGTAGAAACCCATAACATGACCCATTAACCCATAACTCATTGACTCATTATCCAACTCATAACCCATATGCCATTAAACTTATCCTAAATAAACTAAAGAGTCATCCTAAACAAACTCATTTTAAACAAACTCATCTTAAACAAACCCTAGCAATCATCTTAAACCTTATCACCATCACTCTCCAAACCCAAACTTTTTTTCTATAAAAACTCATAATCTACACGCTTTTCAACACTTCAGCTTAAAAAGACTCCAGCTTAACATATTATTCTCTCCATCACGTAGTCTCTTATCAACAAAGAAATTCTTGCAAAGAACCATCACTTTCATCTTCTTCAACCTCTAAACAACTACTTATTCCACCAACCAACCACCATTACCACCATCTTCAACCCACCAAAAAACACTCACCACAGCCACATATCCAAACTGCGCCACCTCCAACCTTTGTCATCTACCATAACAAACCCCCTCCTCATCCCCCACATCACCACCATATTCATTTTCACCCATCAACCAAACAATCAACATCTCACCCACCACCACATCATCTTCAATCTCTATCCAAACACTACCATAATCTTCAACCCATCACCACCAAACCCATAACCAATCACATGTCGCCTCTCCGTCCGCACGCCGCGACTCAGTAACGCTGATCCACCGTCCAGCACACCACCATGTCGTCAACTCCGACCAGCGAACTGCATCATGCTGAACCGTCTACTCCTCACTGCTCCATCGGCAACTTGTCATCCGCCCTGTTCTGCTAAACCAGAGTAGCCGGTTCACCGCGACAGCCCAGATCCGGCTAGCTCGAACCAAACAGGAGCAACTGCATCACGCCGCGCATCAGATCAAACTGCATCGCGCCATCGACTCCGACCACTCGAACTAGACATCCGAGATTGTCGCACCTTGCGTAGTCCTCAACCCGCATCGAGCTGGCAATGGCCACCCAACCGCCAACCTTCACTCTCTTTTCTCACCTGCATCCATTTCAAAACCCCCCCTTTTGATCCTCTTATTTCGTAAGCTGCTAGTTGTTTGTTTTGATTTTTTTAAGTTCTATCTTTTTTTTTTTTTGAAGAAGTGGGCTTAAAGTAATATATTCATTGAGCTAAAAACTAAAAAAAAATAAAAATTAAAAAAATGATAAAAATAAAAAAAAAGTAATTGAATTTTTTTAGAAGAATAAAATAAGATTAATTGAGTTGTGACAGCTTATTAATCTTGTAACTATTGTAATCATCTGAAATTTCATGACAATTTGATGATTCAAAATTTTTTAACAAAAAATAAGTAAATTTTAAAAACAAAAAATAAACTTTTTTCAAAGTAAAAATAACCAACCTATAATTATTTTTTTTAATAAAAAGAACTACGTGACTTTGAGTTCCTCATTACACTCGATGATACGTAGGAGCAAAATATCTATTCTATCAAGTCAAAATTTAAATTTTCAGAAATTATTATTTTTTAGTTTATCTTTTTACGAAAGGGTGAAACAAATACATTATGAGATTATCAAGTTTTGCACAATGATCTTAGGGTAACTGTTTTAGGATGGATGTGTTAAAGGTGTTGTGAGATTAAGTTTCCACTATTTCCTATGCATAACCGACTCCTGAATCCAATTTAGTTTCAAGGACCATTTTCTAAAAAAAGTTTTTCAATTTTTCTTATTTCAAATAAAATTGAATAATTTATTTGTTCGTCACTCTCGCTGTGATCTTAGTCGCGACAATCATGACAAATAACTATATTGAATAATGATTTACAAGATAAGAGACCAAATTGACAAAATAAAGATAGAGGACTAAATTGAAAAAAGAAATAAAGATAAAAGACCAAAGGAACTATTTTGCCCAAAAATAATATATTCAAATATTACTATTATATGTTAATTCAAATAATGAAAAGGTTAAATTACACATTACACCCCTAAAGTAGTTTAACCCATTTTCACTTTTTATGCATGAAGTTCATTTTGTAACGCATAACAGTCTTAAATTATGGTAAAAAATGTAAACTTGTATTTTTTTGTAAAATTTAAAAGTGACAGTCTATATATGTTTGAGAGTTGAGTATGTAAGAATTACATTAAAAAAGATTATTATGTTGAGTGTTTAAGGATTACGTTGAAAGATATTATGTGATTCTCATGTGCAATGTCCCATTGTTAAAATTGACAGGTATGCACTTTTTACCATAATTTAGGAGATTGTGTTAAAAAATGAAGTTGGTGTATAAAAAATGAAAATAGACAAAATTAACTTAAAGGGGTAATGTGTAATTTGCCTTAATTAAAAATAAACTAATAAATTTAATTTAAGTATAATTTTTTATGTTCCAATACTCAATTTTTATACAGCTTTTTTTCACTTTCCTACACAAACTTATCGTTTTTCCACTCTTTTTCATTTTCCAAGTTCCAAATAGTATTTTCCAAGAAATCTGATGTCGAGGCCTTTCACAACTCCACACCATGTATTTCAGTAATATGAATCCTTAAATTCCTCTCACTAATCATCTCTGCTTTTGCCAGTGTACTGGAAATAACAATGGATGAATGGAATATTGTGGGCTGCATGTTTGGTGCCGTATCAGCGATGGGCTGATGGGTGATGGACTAGTGATGGCAGCCAGGCGATTTGGAGCACTTTTGAGGAGGGATGACAGCTCTTGGATATATAGCAAGCTTCTCATGAGAAATTATCATATGCTTTTAGAGTAGTAATGAAGGTGTCTTTTTTAAGAAGTATATAAATAATGTTCTCTTAAAGTAAGTTTATTTTTTATAATTTGATAAAATATATTAAAATTTTAATCTATTAAATAATTTAAAAATAAATATATTTTTATTTATTTATTTTAAAAATAAATTCATTTTAAATGAACTTTTTTCACGAGCATACATTCTCTATTTCGGGGCATATTAGGCTCTCAAGCAACTTGCATGCATAAATCGTGCCCATGCTACATGGACTATGGTAGACAGGTATGATATGAGGAGAATCATCCTTCAGTTTGATACTATGGACACGTTGATCTTATCAAGACTATGGATCTTCCTTTCCACAAGAATGCTTGCAATTGCATCATCAACGAAATAAAGAATCTATGACTGCTAGCTGATTGGAACTTTCGTTGGAACATGTCTTGCATTCATGCGCAGATTTCATGGCCAAACATGGAGCTCAAAATAACGACCATAGCAATATTTCGCACTCACCTACGCCAAGGATAGCAAGTTTGCTACTAGCGGATTCTATGGGAATCACTTGTGAAGCATTTCCAACTGCTTCATACTCTTGAATTGACCCAAGTGGCCTATTTTTAAGAAAGAAACTTGATGCATATTTGTAGTAGATGCAAAAGTTATGATTCATGAATTCCCTAGAGTTAGGCCAAAAAACGAGGAAAGATGAAACAAAAAAAAAAAGTTATTTCTTGGTGGGGCCGTTTCATATTTATAGTCTCTAGTTTGAGCACGTGTGTGTGAACATTTTTTTTAAAATTTTATTTGCACACTAAATTATTTTTACATGGTTAATTAATGATTTAATTATTAGTCATCAAGGTGTTTATATATAATACTCGTAATCTCGTTATTTGTTTATTTAAAATTTGATATTTAACTTACATCTCTTTCATGTTAATATAGTATATGATTATTTTATCTCAAATATAATATATTTTAATATTTATCTATACTTCATATTGACATATAATATTTATACGAAATATCAAATTTTAATAGTACAAAAAATATTTTTCTAAAGCTCACAAGTATTGCGTCGTGATAACACTGCTCGTGATAAAAGCCTAGCTATATAGACTCACATTCAAAAGTTACGAAAATATAAAAAATAAGACGATAATATTTTTTTGAGATCACAAGTTATTTTTTGAAATTTAATTTATTTAAATAGCTTATAAAATTAATTTTTATTTAACTATAAAAACATGAGAGTTATACAATCTCCTCAAAAGAATTATTTCCTTAATGTTTAAATTCAAGTCTTCGTCCCAAGAGTTTCCACCGTCACCTACCCTTTGGGGTATAAGATGAATATACATTGGTTAACAAGCTAGTAACCAATTATTAGTTTATTAATAACAAATTCTTCCTCCGTTAACCAGTTTTAGTGTGCAAGGTTTTTTTTTTCATGCCATAGTGTGTCAAACGAATTGAAATGCATCTCTTTGGTTTGGTATCAACGATCATCTGCATGGCTAGGAACGAGGCTCGGGGAGTTTATATACATGCTCTCCTTTTTCCCTTTCAAGCCATTTAACTCATCCATGCTTTTCATCACATTCATATATGGATAATCTTCCACGTTCCATCGTGGTCACCACCCTGTTTTATCACTTCCACAAAACCACAATATGTGAAACAATGTGGATATTGATGTGAAATCATCTCAAGAGATCTGCATTCTGCAAATCATCAGGTTGCACCCTCCCTGTAATGGGCTTCTTTTGCCTTTTAAATTTCTTAACAAAACAATGTCTCAAGCGGGTATATTGCTGCCAGTTACGTTTTTTTTTTTTTCATTTAACACAAGGTATTTTCCCCCTTTTAATCGACTAGTTATGGTGTTTTCTTTTTTTGTCATTAAGTTGTTATGACATTCAAATACAGAACCTGAATTTCTATGTTCATGTTAGTTTGGATCAGGTGTTTATTCACATTCAATTATTGAATAAGCAGTAATAACTTTATTCAGTGTAAATAGCAAATTTTTGTCACTCTTGTCCTGCTATTTCTCTAATGTAGTGAGAAACGTTACATTTTTACCTGACATTTAGTTCACATGCTTGGCTTGTAACCAATAAGCATATGATCAGTAAGATTTCTAGCAATGTTTAATAAAAAGGTTGTTTCAACCTTTGAATACATTCAACCTTGGCTTTTGTCAATAAAAAACATCGATCATAGCATGCTTGTTAGTTCTCGAGTGACAATTTTCTCATTTGTTAAATAATTGAAATGTGACTGAAATTTTGAAAACAAAATGTAACAAATTAATTGGAGTGTGCAACTATTCCTGTATTTGTTTGAGTATGTATGTGGTTGAGCATTATCAATTGTTGGATATTTAGTGGTAGGAAAAAACTATTATACCTTTTGAATGAGTACTGTCTTCGTAGAAATCACTTAAGTCAAAAGACTTAACTTGTGTAATTTTCAGGCCAAGCATATGCCAGGGAACAATTATAACTGCACTCCTCTAACACCAAGGTCTAGATTGGAAAGGCTTTTGAGGGAAAGAGAGCTAAGGAAATCCACCAGGTATTTTCAACCAACCGAGGAGGCAAGAGATGGCAACAAAGAGGCAGAACAATTTTATAGTGATTCATGTATAAGTGAGAATGAAAAGGGAGAACAATTTTATAATGAGGAAGAGGTCTCAGAAACGGTTGCAGCTGCAAGATTTTTTACAGATGAGAGGCCATTCAAACAACGTTTGTTGGTGGTAGCTAACAGGTTGCCTGTCTCTGCTGTTAGGGAGGGTGTGGACTCATATCATCTTGAGATCAGTGTAGGCGGGCTAGTCAGTGCACTTTTAGGCAAGAAAAATTTTGTCACCTTGCATTATTATTATTTTTTTGATGTGGTTCATTAATTGTTTTATTTCTGATTTATATATCGATTGTAATTCATCTATGCTAATTAGATGATCTCATAGAAACTTTCTACTGATAACTGGTTATTTATAGAAATAGATTGGATTTTTCTATTTTTAAAGTGAAGATTATATGAAGCTTGTTATTTCTGAAGGTGTAAAGGAGTTTGACACCAGATGGATTGGGTGGGCTGGTGTGAATGTGCCTGATGAAGTTGGGCAGAAAGCATTGACTAAAGCTTTAGCTGAAATGGTATTGAATCTTCTTTGTTTTTTGGTTGAAGTTTGTGTCAAATTTATAATTCACAAGCATGAAGATATATGGTCTCTGATCACTATAGTGATAGTCAAGCTGCTCTTCTCCTTGCAATATCCAAGACATACACAAAAAACAAACTATCAATACTTTGTCCTCCTAATTATGCATTGTTAACTGCAGAGATGCATCCCAGTATTTCTTGATGAGGAGATAGTTAATCAGTACTATAATGGTTACTGCAACAACATCTTATGGCCTCTTTTTCATTACCTTGGGCTTCCACAAGAAGACCGACTTGCTACCACCCGTAGTTTCCAATCTCAATTCGATGCATATAAGAAGGCAAACCAAATGTTTGCTGATGTAGTCAATAAGTATTATGAGGAAGGAGATGTTGTTTGGTGCCATGATTACCACCTAATGTTTCTTCCAAAATGCTTGAAAGAATACAATAACAAAATGAAAGTTGGCTGGTTTCTCCATACACCTTTTCCTTCCTCAGAAATACATAGGACTCTGCCATCCAGATCAGAGCTAATGAGATCTGTACTTGCTGCTGACTTGGTGGGGTAAGTTATTCATGCATCTCACTGTTCTGAAACTCATGTCTCTAAAAGATGTATGCTTTATAAGAATGTTGGCAACACATTGTCTTGTGTCCATATTGTTCACTATCTCTTAAACTATTAGTTTATTTGAAAGTGATATGTTTTTTATGTTATTTGTATGAGCAGCTATTGTGAAAGTATCCAACTTGATGTTGATTATTGTAGTACATTTACTTGATAAATTCCTTTGATAAATAGGCATTGACTGTAAGCACTAAGAAGAAGCAAATTCTATTCAATAAAGTAAGGTATACACACTGTGATAAGTCCATATATCTCTATCGAAATTTATCTTCCACCTCAATATTTAATATTCTTGCTTACTGATTGCACTATTTAATAAAAAATATGAAGTGGTTAGTCATTCCCAGTTAAATAGGCATTCTTAGGCATCCTGAACTATCATGTGCTGTTGCGATGATTTTTAAGAATTAGAGAAATTTTATCTAATGTTCTGATTTTAATATTTACATTTGCCTGCATCCCAGATTCCATACTTACGATTATGCAAGGCATTTTGTTAGTGCATGTACTCGTATTCTTGGGCTAGAGGGTACACCTGATGGAGTAGAAGATCAAGGGAAGCTAACTCGTGTGGCTGCGGTATATCTGCACATTACATATTCTCTTTCTTTTCTATACATCTAACGGCAGAACTGAAATTTTATCTCTTGTGTAGAATGTTTATCAGCATTAACTAACTTTACCAATAAATATGCACTCCCTGATTTCCTTCTCATGATGGCAATGTTTTATTTTTGGGTGTGAAACTTAAGTTTCCTATTGGGATTGACTCTGAAAGATTTATTCGAGCCCTTGAACTCCCTGAAGTCCAGGATCACATGGAAGAACTGAAAGAAAGATTTGCAGGGCGAAAGGTAAGAGCTCTATATGCCAAACTCCCAAGTTCAACAGTTTAAAAACATATGCCTACATTGCACATTTGCACAAAATTAAGTTGTTGAAAGTCACTTGTCTTTTGACACTAATTAGATGAAATGTAATTTACACATTTTACACAACCAATTCTGGCTTTTCAGCATGCTGATAGTTTGATACAATTTAGGAAGGAAATATATGTAAATTGATTTTAATCATTATGAAATTGCATATAACAATTCCAAGAAAAGGCAAAATTCAACTGGATTCACAGATATTGATTATAATAAAAATTTGAGGGACTTATATAAAATATCAGTCCCTTTCAATTCAATTCTGCTACTGAACAAATGCATGACAAAATACAAATACAAATTTACTAGCAGATAATATGGCCCCAGTAAAAATGTTAGTTTAGAAATTTTGTCTGAATTCATCATATCTTGGAAAAATTATAGCATGCTAAACATGGTCTACCAGTACAAACTGCCGTCACCAGATATCTGTACTCTCTTTGTTAGCAATCTCTGCTTATTATTTGGTTACTGAATATTGAGAACTTGAGTTGTTGAGACTATTCCTTGCTTTCTCGTTTCTGTTCAACATCTGCTTGTCTCTGATAAATGTGCATCATTTGAATCACTTTATATTTCTAATCAAATGGACAGGTAATGTTGGGTGTTGATCGTCTTGATATGATAAAAGGAATTCCCCAGAAAATCTTGGCATTTGAAAAGTTCCTCGAGGAGAATCCTCACTGGCGTGATAAAGTTGTCTTGCTGCAAATTGCTGTACCTACTAGGACAGATGTTCCTGAATGTATGTTACTTCTTTAGGCATGTTAATTATCTCTTGAAGCGTTTTTATCCATTAATTGAGGCTCCTTTATTATTTTATTTATTTTGTTTGTCATCTTATTGGGTTCACAGTTGGACTTTTTATTTCAAGATTTCTCTTGAGTATATAGTATATACCTCTCATTGACACTCAATTAATCAACCTTATTTAAAGGTCATCATTTCTTTAAATGACTTGACTTCCACTGGTCATTTTCTATACTCTTAACAATTGGTTGCAGTTTGCCAGTATCTTAAAATTATGTAATTTCCTGTTTTCACCAATTATTAGTCACTCAAATTTTCAGATTTATGAATGTCAGTGTATCTTCCATTTTCCTTTCTTTTCTCACTCAGAATTGTTTAAGTTCAAGCTTTGACAGATCAAAAGCTTACCAGCCAGGTGCATGAGATTGTTGGACGCATCAATGGAAGATTTGGAACACTTACTGCTGTCCCAATACACCATCTGGTTGGTCTTATAAACATTTACTTATGGTTGTAGACATAGAAGTATTGCTTGGTACTTGACGATGCAAGCGTCATGGGTGTGGATGAAAGTATCAATTATTGAGAATCTCATTGAAAACCCAAATTTTTTCATATCACTACTATATATGAAATGTCATTATTAAATGAATTGATCACATTCACTAAGATTTTATCTATTCACCTTCTATATAGTTAGAGAAAAAATTATCTTTGTTCTATACATTGTCCATTTGATCATGATGCTGCCACCAACAGGCTGTAAATGCAAATATTTGGCATTAGTTAATTCAAATTTGTTATCCTCGACTTGTATTCTGAGCTACTTTCTCCACTATCTATTTTACAGCCATATCTTTATCACAAAACATATTCATGGTGTCGCATTTCTTCATCTCTCTTATTTGACCACGTTTCCTAAGACAAAAGTGCAAAAGGAATAAAAGAGGGGACTAGCAGATGACCTAGAAATTTACTAGGTAGATTCTATGGAATTTACCAGGAAACAAGGAAAGTCCTTGGAATAATATTCATAAGTGAAAGTAGAAGTTGTATTGTATCTCATTTTACATATAGCAAGCCCTTTAATAATAAGACTTAACTAGCAAGTAAACAATATCTAGAACTTTCGTCAGCCACATATTACCCTGATGGGACTTTAATTCTATCAGAATTGCCCTAAAATTACTTACAATAACCCAATAAAATCCTTCTCTTGGACATATTCAAGTAACTAGGTTGTTCTTTGCACACACTAGTCATGTATTTTGACTTGCTCATTATGCTTCCTTCTCTTGAATTGCTTACAATTTTAGGAAACAGTAATTATTATTGCAAATCTTTCAGCAATATGTGACAAATGAGGTGTGAAATCTTGCATTTATTTGAGATCATACAGAAAATATTTGTTATGTTATTTAGCTGATCACGTGAAGATTTCTGAACCATCTCTTTCTATGGTTACAGGATCGGTCACTTGACTTTCATGCATTATGTGCACTCTATGCTGTTACTGGTACTCATTTTCTGCAGTAACATAAAGATGTAGTCCATGTTGGCCTTATTTTATTCTAAGTAATAATATTTTTTATAGCCAAGCAGTATGATATTTAGCCGGTGAAAGACCCAAGCTGTAGGACATTCTTTTCTGTTATTTGAAAAACAATTTCATTATCTTGGTAAAATCTTCCTCTGTTCTATGATATGCTCTACATGCTTTAATTCCTCTGCTTATAGCATGTTGTATCTTGCTGTTGGAATACATTGAACCAATTGATATTTGTTTATGTTTTTTGGAAATTGATGATGGATTTCGTATTTCTTGTACTTCTAGTTGACTTTTTTTAATTCATCAAGAATTAAACAATTGAAGTACAAAAAAATTATATTTTTTTTAAATTCTTTGAAAAAAATACTAGAATTCCAAAAGCATATGCATTGTGAAAAACTTAGACTATTAAAAGGAAAAGGAAGAGAATATTTAGGAAAAGCTCATAATAACATAGGCAATATTTGTTTCTTTGCATTCACATTTGAAGGAAATGGATCGTCTCATGTGTATTCGAAGAGAGAGATAGACACAAATACCTTAAACAGGGTTTCATTTGTTGGGAAATTACGCAAAATTTCCTTATCATCAGATTTGTAGAAAGCAAAATAAATGCGGAATAATAACACACACACAATTGATAACGTAGTTCGGCCAATTGTGCCTTTACGTCTCCTGGGACTTTGCAAATATTTTACTGATAAAGGAAATATAAAAAGTGTTTACAAAACACTCAAAATCTCTCACAACCCACACCCTAATTACACCCAAAAACTAAAGCTTTTCTCTCTAAACTTTTCTGTTTCTCTCTCTAAGATTTTTCTCTCTTTGTTGGGATACATTTTCTCTTCTACGGAGGCTTCTATTTATAGAAGCTGAAACCGCGTGATTTTCCTTCACGCGGTTTGCCAACACAGAATTGGCTGGCTCCCACTACAATTGCAAATTGTAATTTGCAACTTTCGGTGCGTTACTGTTGCAGCTTTCAATCTATTTTTCGGTGATTGATTGAATTGGGGGGCCACAATGCCTTAATTTGACCAACAATCTCCCACTTGAAGACTGATTTCAATCTGTCTTCACACCTCGATCAATGCGGCGAAATTTTCTCCCCACTATCAACGTTATTCTAGCAGGTCAACTGAAGTTGAGCACAACTTCAGTTTGTCGATAGTCACCACTTTTGTTAACATATTTGCTGGGTTCTTACTTCCTTGGATTTTCTTCAATGTTAGCACCTCATCCTCAAGCAGAGTCCTGATGAAGTGATAACGAAGATCAATGTGCTTTGTTCTGGAATGGAATG
Organism: Ormosia emarginata; assembly: GCA_029884605.1. Taxonomy (NCBI): domain Eukaryota; kingdom Viridiplantae; phylum Streptophyta; class Magnoliopsida; order Fabales; family Fabaceae; genus Ormosia; species Ormosia emarginata. Next base: position 39,545,232 of record JAQQTP010000076.1, on the reverse strand, counting down.
CTGAATTCTTTGCCAAATGTATTGCACTCTGACTATCACTATACAAAATACTCTTTTCCTGGATGAATCCCAGTTCAGTTAACAATCCTTGAAGCCATATCAATTCTTTACTAGCTTCTGTTACTGCCACATACTCAGCCTCTGTAGTGGATAAAGCAACAATCTTTTGTATCTGTGACATCCAACTAACAGCTGTTGTTCCAACGGTGAATATGTAACCGGTGGTACTTCTTCGGTGATCGACTTCACCTCCGAAGTCTGCATCTACATAGCCTTGCACTTTTAATTCTCCTTTACCAAAGTACAAACACTTCTCTGTAGTGCCTCGTAGATATCTCAAAATTCACTTTACTACTTCCCAATGAGCTTTACCTGGATTTGACATAAACCTGCTTACAACTCCCACTGCATGGCCAATGTCTGGCCTTGTACAGACCATTGCGTACATCAAACTTCCAATGGCTGAAGCATACGGAACTTTAGTCATGAATTCTACTTCTTCCTCCGTCTGAGGGGACTGATCCTTGGATAAGCGAAAATGACTGGCCAAAGGTGTGCTAACTGGTTTGGTGTTATCCATGTTGAATCTTTGTAAAACACGGTTGATGTACTCTGCTGAGATAACTGCAAAATCCTCTCTTGCTTATCTCTCGTGATTTGCATTCAAGGATCTTCCTATGCGGACCTAAATCTTTCATGTCAAATTCATTTGATAACGCATCTTCAATTTTCTCATCTCGTCTATATCCGAACCTTCTACTAACATATCATCGACATAAAGTAGCAAAATGATATAACTGGACTTATATCTCTTGAAGAAGCAACATGATCGGCATTACACTTCGGAAACCTTCCTTGTGCATGAAGCCATCGAACTTCCTGTACCACTGTCTTCTTGGAGCTTGTTTCAAGCCATACAAGCTCTTCTTTAATCTGCACACCATATTCTCTTTCCCTTTTTCTGAGAAACCTTTTGGCTGGTGCATGTATATCTTCTCATCTAGGTCTCCGTGAAGAAATGCGGTCTTCACGTCCAACTGCTCAAGGTAGAGCTCTTCACTAGCAACAATGCTTAACACAGATCTGATAGTATTGAGCTTCACAACTGGAGCAAAGATTTTGGTGTAGTCGACTCCTTCCTTTTGTTGGAATCCTTTGACAACTAGTCGGGCTTTGTATCTCTTGAAGCCATCATGCTCCTCCTTCACCCGATACACCCATTTGTTGTGCAGTGCTTTCTTCCCCACGGGTAACTTAGCTAGTTCCCATGTCCGTCAATCGATAGATCGAGACTTCATCTCGTCTTTCATGGCAAGCTCCCACTTGCTAGCATCTCCGCCTAACAAGCTTCATCATAACATTCGGGCTCCTCCATCGATCAAAGAATAAATAGTTCATGTATCTCCCGTTAGGCATATGAGGCCGAGAAGACCTTCTCAATACAGGAGCTGGAGTAGAAGACCGTGGTGTTTCTGATCTAGCACCGTTCTCGTTCCGAGTGATTCTTCTAACTGAGGACTCTCAACTATAGGACCTTCTGGGACATCATCCACTTCTGCATACACTGGCCCACTCTGTTCTGAGTCACTGGTGTCTGTGTTATGCCTATCCTTGTACATCACTCTTTCATTAAAGATCACATCTCTACTGCGGATCATCTTTTTGTTTTCATCATCCCAAAGGCGGTAGCCAAAATCATCTTCACCATAACCGATGAATGTGCACTTCTTCGATTTGGGATCAAGTTTATTTCTACCTTGATCACTGATGTGCACATATGCTACACAACCGAAAACTCTAAGATGTGAGAGTTTGGCCTCTTTTCCGCTCCATACCTCTTCTGGTATTCTGTGCTCCAATGGTACCGATGGACCTCGGTTGATCAAATAAGCTGCTGTGTTGACTGCTTCTGCCCAGAACTGCTTCGGTAGGCCTGACTGCACACGCAAGCTTCTGGCTCTTTCAGTCAACGTTCGATTCATACGCTCAGCTACACCATTGTGTTGAGGCGTACCCGGCACGGTCCTCTCCATTTTGATCCCGTGCTCATAAAAACTTCTTGAATCGGTGTCTTCATATTCACCACCATTGTCGGCCGAGCTTTTTGATCTTCAACCCCGTCTCATTTTCAACCATGGCTTTCCATATCCCGAAAGTCTCAAACACTTCGACTTATGCTTTAGAAAGTAAACCCATACCTTCCGAGAGTGATCATCAATGAAGGTCACGTAAGAATCTTGTTTCCCCCAATTGATGAGACAACGTTGGACCCCAAACATCGAGTGAACAAGCTCGAGTCTTTCCTTCTTTGGGGTTCTTCCACTTGTCTGAAAGCTGACTCTTTTCTTCTTTCCAAGTATGCAGTCTTCACACATGTCAATCTCAACTGACTGTAGACCTGGAAGTTTGCCCTTCGAGTGCATAATCTTCATCCCTTTCATACTCATATGGCCAAGTCTCTGGTGCCACAGATTGGGATTTTCGTTTCCAGCTGCAACTGCAATTGAGCAGCGTGCCCCTGCTGTTATGTAAAGAGTACCACTCTTTTTGCCTCGAGCAACCACCATTGCACCCTTTGAAATCTTCCAATCATCACCGTGAAAGATCGTAGTGTAGCATTCGCTAGCCACCGCCCCTCCCTACCGAGATTAAGTTCTTTCTCGGGTTGGGAATATGCCCGACGTCCTTCACTCCCAAATAGACCCGTTCAACTTAATCTTCACTACACCTTTACCAATAATAGCACAAGGTTGATCATCACCAAGGTATACTTTTCCAAGGTTTTCTTCTGACATACCTCTCGAAGAGTTCTTTCTCAAAGTAGCATGGAACGATGCTCCGAGTCTAACACCCAAGACTCTTCCTTGCTCTCCAAAGAGCATATCAACGCATCATTTCCTCCCGAGGTGGAAGTAACATTTGCCTCGTCCTTCGCCTCTCTCACGATTCTTCGGTGCACTCTTGCACCGATTTTTGTAGTGTCCGGTTCTTCCCACAATTCCAACACTCGATGGTCTTTGAGCTTGGAATTATTGGGATTCCCGGATTTGGACCTCCCGTCCTTTGATCTACCTCGATAGTTTGATCTCGCCACGTGCATTCCCCCAACAATTAGTTGAATTTCTTCCTCTTGACTCACGTATGCAAAGACAAAAGGATGACGATTCACCCGACTCTCTCCGTCGATCTCTTCACCGAGAACCAGGTCACGAACATCATCAAATTTCAACTTATTTCTTCCCGATGAGCTACTCATACCGTGACAAGTAGCATTCCAACTTTCTCATAGAGAAGACAAAAGTATCAATGCTCGGACTTCTTCATCAAATTCAATTCCAACCGAACTCAACCGGGTATGTACCCTATTGAGTTCATTGAGATTTAGCTACCGATGCGCCCTTCAATCATCCGCAAATTGAATAACCGCCTCATCAAGTGCACTTTGTTAGGTTGACGCTTCTCATACATACTTGGAGAGTATTTTGCCGCCATAAGACCCGCCGTGGTCTTTTCCATTGCTATATTGAAAGCAACATTGCGAGATAATCATTATCGAATCTTAACTCCAAGGGCTTGTCTGTCAGAAGAGCCCGGTGTTCATCCTTCATACCCTCTGGCTTCCTTTCTGAGAGAGGTTGATAAAGCTTTTGTTATGTTCTTTGATCTGCATCTTCCAAAGCCAAAGTCCGCACCATCGAACTTTTCAATTTTCACTTTTCGTTCGTCTGCAGCCATCGCTCCCACTCGAATCTGACTTCCTCAGGATCGTTTCTGACAATTTTTGCGAACCACCGTGCTTTAGAACACCTTCGTGGATAAATTGGTAACGCTGACCAATTTTTACTATTCACAAAAATTCACTATTCATGAAATTTACTATTCACGAATTTACTATTCACATGAATAGTACCCACTTCAAAATTAGCAGAAATAACCAACTAGCTCTGATGCCAGTTGTTGGGAAATTACGCAAAATTTTCTTATCATCAGATTTGTAGAAAGCGAAATAAATGCGGAATAATAACACACACACCTCTGATTGATAACGGAGTTCGTTGTATCTTGCGTCTCCAATACATTGCAAATATTTTATGATAAAGGAAATATAAAAGGTGTTTACAAAACACTCAAAATCTCTCACAACCCACACCTCAATTACACCCAAAAACTAAAGCTTTTCTCTCTAAACTTTTCTTTTCTCTCTAAGATTTTTCTCTTTTGTTGGGATACATTTTCTCTTCATGGAGGCTTCTATTTATAGAAGCTTAGAAACCACGTAATTTTCCTTCACGCGGTTTGCCAACACAGGAAAAGGTCTTAACTACAATTGCAAATTGCAATTTGCAACTTTCGGTGCATTACTGTTGCAGCTTTCAATCTATTTTTCAGTGATTGATTGAATTGGGGGGGCCACAATGCCTTAATTTGACCAACACCATTAGTTTTGAAAGGACCCCACTAATGGGACCCTTTTTATAGCTTTTGTGTCTGTCTCTCTTATCATGACCGAAAAATACACATGAAAGAATCCATTCCTCACATTTGAAATATACTTCCTTTCATACAAATGTCATGGTTTTTTGTTTTTCTTCTCCTCTATGCATTTAAGGACTGACCTTAACTATTCTAGAGTATCCAACAATGGCAACAGGTCCTGCATATCTTCTTTCCATTCATTATATTATGAATGTCATCTTAAGTAGTTTAATTGAACTAAGTATTAAGCATCCATGACATGTATCACTCTAACTTACATCTTGTTTAGATGTAGCACTTGTTACATCTTTAAGGGATGGAATGAATCTTGTCAGCTATGAATTTGTTGCTTGTCAAGCTTCCAAGAAAGGGGTTCTCATTTTAAGTGAGGTAATTCATATTTTTTAATATCTCTTTTTTTTTTTGGCTCCATTTCTTGGATACTCTGAATGTTCAACTAAAAAAAAAAAAGGGATTGGTCTGCTGCTCTTATATCTAGTTCCCGAGTAGTATACTTAATATAAAAACAAGGTTAAAATTTGAAAAGGACAAATGTCAAGAGAATAAGCTAGGGTAACAAGGAATGATTGCTTTTGATGCAGGGAACTGGAGTTGCAGAAAGACTGCAATTTAAATAATTATAGTCATATTCCTCTAATCATTTGACAAATTGCTATACTATAATGACTTATATTCCATTTTTTCAATTAAGCATGATATTCTTGTTCTTGTTGTTATCACCGTAGTTGCAGATGTTAAATATATTAAATGATCTATCTCTTCAAAGCAATATATTTGTTAGATATATAAAATCATTCATGTGTCTTCACCTAACAACTTAAATTTTGAGAGATCTTTGACAATATTTTTTTGTTCTTAGTTGTTTTCCATGTACAATAATGAGTGTTAATACAAGTAAAAATTGGAATAATTGTACCAAAAAAATTGAATACTTGTGATAAAAATAGGTGTTAACAGATAGATAAGGATGGGGTTGATGAGCGGCTTCTTGTTCAAGGCTTTATGCTGGATCAAATTGTAGAACATATCTTCTATAAAATTAATGTCTGTCTGGAATATAATTTCATAAAAGAGATAAATAAATTATGATATCTGCAATTATTTTATTATAACATAATTAACTCCTAAAATCACTAGATGACTGAGCTTTAAGTGTCGTTTAAATAATTTTGAATTGTTTATTTGTTATCAGTTTGCAGGTGCAGCACAGTCTCTTGGTGCTGGTGCTCTCTTGGTAAATCCATGGAATATCACAGAGGTTGCTGCTTCTATTGGTTATGCTTTGGATATGCCAGCTGATGAAAGAGAAAAACGGCATCAGTTTAACTTCAAGCATGTGACAACTCACACATCACAAGAATGGGCTGCAACTTTTGTGAGGTTTTAATCCTATAACAATGCTCACATTTTTGTTTTTCTTGAATCAATTATGTTCTGTACTTTATTTTCCTTATAAACCCACCACCCTAGCTGCAATAGGAAGGATCAGGTGGAACAGTCACAGATGCCAACTTGATGCTTTGAGACTGCTAATAACCTATTCTCCATTACGTTGTTTTGATGAGAACCAAGTCCTGCTATAGCATGACAGTAAAAGTTGAGAAATTCTGTTTGATGAGATGCATGGGTAATATCATCAGATATGTTTAATGTAAAAGTAGATAGAAGAAAATTAGTAGTTTCTTTCTTTTTTATTTTTATTATTTTGATTTCAACATTTCAATTTGAGATGAGTAGTTAATTGACTATGTAGTTGATCAAACAGTGTAAATGGAAAAATGGAAATTCTGTCTTTGAAATAATTATATTGGTTGGTCTATTGCCCTAGATTTTGAACTGACCTTTTATAGTGTTCAATGCCACTTCTTTTGCATTTCATCATTATTTATTCTAAAAACACATGTTGTCTTTTTACACAGTGAACTGAATGATACCATTGTCGAAGCTCAGCTTAGGACAAGACAAGTTCCACCATTACTTCCCAACGAAGTTGCAGTTGATTGTTACTCAAAATCCAATAACCGATTAATTATACTAGTAAGTTGTTAGATCACCAAACACTAATTAATGGGCTGCTCCAAATTATTCACCCTATTTTGTGCAGTAAGTTTTATGCTAACATATGTAAATAGAAACCAACTTGATTTAACAAATACAAGTGCACACACGTTCAAAGATACATACATGAGGACTTAATGTTGTCCAATTTGAGGTAACTTATTCTTCTCAGGGAAATGGCTGTTCAAAGAAAAATAAATGAGGTTTTTGTGAAATGAATGTAATTTCCAAAATTGTTTATAGCTTGTGTGACTCCCTTGGTAACTTTGCAGTTCCTTTTCACCAACATTATACCTTTTTGCTACTACTGCACTGCAGGGTTTCAATGCCACTTTGACTGAACCAGTGGATGCCCTTGGAAGGGGTGGTCAAATTAGAGAACTGGAACTTAAATTGCACCCAAATTTGAAGGAACCTTTAAAGAAGTTATCTGAAGATCCGAAAACAACAATTGTTGTTCTGAGTGGGAGTGGTCGAGCTGTCCTGGACAAAGTATTCTCAAGAAAAGTTCATCTGTTTTTGGATTCTCAGAAACATTTGCTTTTGGACTAACAACTTCTTTGTACAGAACTTCAGTGAATACAATATGTGGTTGGCAGCAGAAAATGGTATGTTTTTAAGATTTACTACCGGTGAATGGATGACAACCATGCCTGAAAATTTAAACATGGATTGGGTTGATAGCGTTAAGGTAGATTGGCTACATGAACACAAGTGTTTCTTATTTTAAGTTTCTTTGATTTCAAGTCTGAACTATTTCATATTTTTATAAAATTTCAGCATGTTTTTGAGTATTTTACTGAAAGAACACCACGGTCTCATTTTGAACTTCGTGAGACTTCAATTATATGGAATTACAAGTATGCAGGTATGTGACAATATTTTGTGACTATCTTCCCTTTTACTTTTCAACCTACTGATTTTCTTCTAACAAGATAGTTGTGCTGATAGCCTGATATAAATCTTCTCTCTGAGCCTTTAATGGTTAATTGCTAATTTATTTTGACTATTAATATTAGATGTTGAGTTTGGAAGGCTTCAAGCAAGAGATCTGCTTCAGCATCTTTGGACAGGGCCAATATCTAATGCATCTCTTGATGTTGTCCAAGGTGGTCGATCTGTTGAGGTCCGGGCAGTTGGTGTCTCAAAGGTACAAGCAATTTCACTTGGCTAGTAGGGCCTCTCCCCTAGCTTTTTCTGCTCTCAGAAGCCTTATTTCTACAGGCTAAGACCTGCTGACACACATTTTTTTGCTTTCCTACTTGGTATTTTGATATAGGGAGCAGCTATTGATCGTATCCTTGGAGAGATAGTTCATAACAAAGGCATGAAGGCACCAATTGATTATGTCCTATGCATTGGGCACTTTCTAGCAAAGGTGATCTTTATTTGCATTTCTTTTTTTTTTTTTTTGCACTGATTTGCTTTTCTATTATTCGTCGTGGCTTTGTGTTTTCAGAAACTCCTAAGCTTCATAATTTAAAATGCTAAAAACGAATAGAGTTCTATTATTTGAACACTCAGAATACGACACTTTACTCACATTTGTATATGATACATTTTTTCTAGCTTTTCATACAATATATGACAAGATTTAGTCACACTCACACTAGATATGGTGTCCCATACAAGTGTTGTATTGAGGGTGTACAAGAAACATTTTCCAAACAAATAACTTATCATTTATTTTGTAAGAAGTCTACCAAGATTAACATCAATGCTTTGTTGCCTTAATGAAAGTTCGGTAGCCTTCCTCAGAACTCAATAGTTTCTATGAACCTTGATTGTAAATATTGAAATGAAATTTTCTAAGGAAACATTGATTTTAGATTGATCAAAATCAAAACAAAATGACATGTTATAGCTAGCCTTTCTACAGCCTTTTATAATGATTTACAAATTTAATGCTGGAAATCAACTGTTTCAGGATGAAGATGTCTATAAATTTTTTGAGCCTGAGCTTCCGTCTGAATCATCACCAATACCAGGAGCTATTCTAACCAATTCTTACAGGCCATCATCTCTGCCAAAATCTTCAGCCAGCAAAAGTGGATCTAAGGCATTTCGCTATAGGAAGCAACGTTCATTGTCAACTATAGAAAAGAGAGAAATTGATCATGCTAGTGGGGATCATTGGATACCAACGTATCGTGATAGAATATCACTACATGAGGGTTCTTCAGTGCTTGATCTTAAAGGTGATAATTACTTCTCTTGTGCTGTTGCACGAAAGAGATCAAGTGCACGATACCTTCTTAAAACCTCACATGATGTTGTCAATCTCCTAAGTAACTTGGCAGATCATTCATCATCGCCAACAACTTGACTAATACACCCTTCTTTCATGTTAACTATGTGAAGGTCAGAAAGTTTTGGAAGCTATTATGTTCTCTTATGCTATATTTTCCTTTTTTTTTTGGGTGGGGAGGAAGGGGGTGGGGGGGTGATTGTCCTATTGCTATAAATTGCTGACTAGTACGTACTGATAAATCAGTTAATTCTGCAATGCTCTACATGTCTCATTGCTAGGCATAAAGGTGACTAATATTTGTATCAAGGATGCAGTAACCTTGACAATTACAAGACCCTATGATTTGATTGATATACTCTGTTGATGCCATTGGTCAGTTCCAGGGCAGGCCGTGTCATGGGTGGGGGAGCAAACAAAATTTTTAAGACAAAAATCATATTTTGGCCTGTTAATTTTTCAGCTCTCAATTTAGTTTCTCATAAATCAATGTTTGTAATTTAATCCTTGACTAATAACATTCATTTTAATTTAGCCCCTTAATGATATGAATGCTTACTTGTGACTTTAAAAATCTTACATGGTATCTATACTCAAAAAAATAAAAATGAAAATCTGCACGAGTATAAACTAATGGCTAATTGACCAATTTGTTATAGTTTTAGAAATTAGTTACTAAGTTAGGGTATTTTTCAAACTAATTATTGATTTTGGTTTTTTTTGTCACGCTAACAAAGGATCTTATTATATATATATTTTTTGTCATTTTATATTGTGTCATGTGTCATTAAAGGATGAAAGACACAATTACATTTTATTTTTTACGAGAAGCCTGTTAAAAGCTAAAAAGAATTACCACGTGTCGCACTCAAGAAAAAGGCACAACTGCATATTGTGCTTTTCAAAGTGCTAGCTTTTTTACACTTTCCAATATGCAATATCACATATCGTATGGTGAGGAAAGAGTAACTGTATGTTGCTTCTCTAAGATATAGTCACATCAACTTTTCAGAATTCAACTTGTCACATGTCGTCTCGTGAAGAAAGAGTAACTGCATATTACTTCTCTCAAGATTAGCTTTTCAAACTTAAAAAAAGCAAAATCTTGTCATGTGTTTCTTCATGAAGAAAGCAATTGCATATTGCTTCCCCCAATTTTTAGAATTCAAAAACTTGCCATGTGTCATCTCCTGAGAAAGAGTAACTGCATATTGTTTCTTACATCGATAACTTTTCATAGTTAAAAAAATAAAACTTGTCACGTATCAAATTCTGGTGGAAAGTGCAACTGCATGTTGCATATTTTGAAGAGCCACATGCAATTGCTTCTTGCATGATGAGCTGCCATGTGGCCAACTTCCCGTACCCCAGCACCTCAGGCTGACAAGGATTTGTTGGAATATGCTGCCTCGTGCCAAACTGAAGCTTCACGTGATTAGGATGATGCCACTCAACGATTTGACAACAAATCAACAGGACAATTGCTCTCCAAATATTAATCACATGCAAGCAAATATTTGGTAGTGATATTAGGGGTGCACACGGGTCAGGTCGGGTCGGATTTGGAGGAGAAAATTATCTAAACCAATTAATTAGGTTCGGGTCGATTCGGGTCAGGTTTTGTCTATTTTTTCGTGTAACCTGACCCGAACCGACTCGGTGGTAATCGGGTCGGGTAATCGAGTTGGTCGGGTTAAGTGGTCGGGTTGGTCATGTTAGACCGATCCATGAATATTTTCTAATAGAAATTACTCAAAACGATGTCGTATTTGGGTCATCGGGTTGGTTCACCAAACCCGTCACCCGAACCGATAGCAAGACGGGTTTACCAGGTTTGACCCGAACTGACCCGTCTACCTGAACTAACCTGGATATTTCGTAATCGAGTCGGGTCGGGTCGGGTCTTCGGGTTCGTGGGTCGCCGGTTCGAGTTGTGCAGCCCTAAGTGATACTAGAACTTCTACGGTGTATGGATCCCACACAATCTACAAAAGCTAAGTAATTAGTATTTCAAATATTCAACCTTAGCAAAACATTTACTAAGCTTCAGGTTAGAGGAGGTTCTTACATCTTTTGGCTTAAGTTAGTCAAATGTGTACCAATAGTAGGGTAAGTCTTGCCGAATTTCCTGTCGCCCAACCACTTTTTAATTTGCACATTATTAAGCAAAAGTTAAAAACCTCTAACAATTACACAAAACATCAAACAACCAAATTACATGTTACGTACTGTGCACTACAAGGGGTGTTTTCCCTGGGGCCATAGGTGCGATGGATGAGAATCAGTCCCATGCCCACATTTGAATCAAGACACAAAAAACACCAATCTCCTTACGCTCTTAATCAATGGTATTGCATAGCTCATAGTATAGATTTGTCAATACCGTTGATCTCCAATTGTATTGCCCGGCCTCTGTCAAAATCCTCTAACAACATAAGATACCTTAAAGGCATCATTCCGCCAAAGTGATCAAGAAACATAACTCCCCCATCAACCTCAAAATATATGTCCGGGTAAATCATTTCAATTGCACCTCATCACCCATATGATCATTAACGTCACCAAAATTTTCATCCAGACAGTTCATTTGGATATGACCACCTTGCAGTGCATTGTGTGGTGGTCATATGCTTAACAATTGATGCACAAGCACTGTAGTTATCAACTCAGGTCGGGCCGGATCGGGCTATGTGAGTTTCGAACTGATATTTTGCTAACTTAGTTCGCCCTTATGTAATGTTAACAGGCTGACTTGGCCTTGCCCGTTACGGGTCGACCCATTCGAGTCATACTATTTTGGGCTATTTTTAATTTTGTGTTCACTTTTGTTAGTCCAGTATGTCCATTTTGTTGGGTTATTCGAGTCGGCCCATCGAACTTGACCCATTTTGACAATTCTAACAAACACCCCCCACTGATCCATAGAACGACCAATAACTGGTCTCCTATCTATACGGAGACTAATTAGGATAGCAACATCTTATACTGTTATCATACAGTCCCTTGGTGGCATGTGAAATGTGTGGATCTTAGGACTCCAGTGCTCCACCAATGCAGATATCAAGGTAAGCTAAATCTAAAAGGATGGAAGTTGTGCGACTCCCAAAAAATTTGCTTGCAGCAGATACGGAACAATCACGGCAGGAACATGCTCTACCACATCACGTGTCACTTGTGCTCATCTAATAAAAAAAGTATCTGATCATCTTTTCCATTTTAGATATGTTGAGAAACATGTGTTTCTTGCATTATCAACAATGATGAATCATCTGAGCCCGGATGAATCATCTGAGCCCGGATGAATCATGCATAATCGTGAAAATGAATTAGACACCATATCTAACATGTAATTCATAAAACATAAATAATTATTATGCATTAATCAAAATCAAATTAATTAATTAAGTAATTCTACAACATACGTAAATGAAAATCACCGTTACAAATATTACTAAAAATGAATTGACAAATAAGGACACCTTATCTTTAAAATTATTTTGCATTGTCACTAACATTTTGCTTTATAATTTTTAAAATATTTAAAAGAATATTATTTATAGAATGACTAAAAGAAAATAAATTTTATTCATAAAAAATTACATATTTTTAATAATAATGAACTTCGTCAATTTTTTTTTAAAATGTATACGTCAAAAACTTTTTTCATTATTACAATAAAGTATACTTTAAAATATTTCTTATGCTATTGAATAAAAAACTTTCTATAAACTCTTTAATTACTTAAGGTATTTTGAAATTATCAACAGTTAACTTGATTTAATTTCATCATTTTTTATAAAGTTTCTTTGGTAGAAAAATTAACAAACTTGTAAGTATATGAATTATTTTAAATATTATATAAATTCTGGAAAATAATTATGATACAACATTATGAATAAAGTCTGATTCCATTAAAAGAAGTTTAGAAAATTAAACAAAAAAGTATTTAAACTTAAAGATTTTTTGTTATACAACAGTATTTAATTAAGGGCAATTGAGTTGCAGTTTATAAATTGCAAAGGACTGATTATGAGTATCAACCGGAAAATTAAAACCATTTCTATTCTTCAATTGGTTTCAATAAATGAAAATACAAAACATGGTTACATACTCTTTCAGTGGTATACAATTAGTAAGGAAGGTGACCACCTAACCAAAGCTTTGTCTAATAATGCGCTTGAGTCAAGTTGATCCTAGGTGTGTTATTAAATGAAGAACACTACAAGATAACTAATTCACAAGCAAATGGGTGGTTAGATCAGGAATACAATTTAAAGTTGCCAAAGAAAAATTTAACTCAAACAGGTTCCTGCCTATGGCAGAATGGTGTTCGAAGGCCGACATAAACCTCAATCAAGTAAAGTTCTGCTTAAACAAACTTGAATTAACTCCCAGGACCTATTCTGCTAGTCTTTGATTGTTTTGGCACATATGCATATTGTCTGAAGTCCACAGTTGTTGGCCTATGATAAGCAGGTATATGGTCAGAAGTCATGATGCTGATACAGAAGTCCAAGGGACAATGAATTCCATCATTATGGCAGAAACACATTACCTATTATTACAAGTGTTCCGAACATCTGTCAGAGGAGCACGGAGACCACTGGCACGAGAGCCAGAAGAGCATCTAAAGGATGATATGACAGAGACAAATCTTTCCATAGACTTCTCAGCTATTTCTGAATAATGGCCTAGATGGGAAATGTTTGTACCAAATTTTTCTTCAGCATTATTCTCTGTAAATGGTCTATCAACACTGTGATCACAGTAACCTAAATTCAAGAAACATAATCAGAGAAACTTCACAAGGATACTTCCTTTCATGATTATTTCAAAAACAAGCATATGTATATTAAGCTACTTAAATATTTGACTCATCATTTCCTCCATGTAGCATTTTAGCATCTATTTTCTTTAAATTAGTTGTCATATCATGCATGAATGGACCCAAGATTGTGGTGTTGCTAAACCCAGGAAAAGATTATATCTTTTATTATATAAAGGTTTATAATATATATAATCAATGTCCAATAATAGCAATGTTTATATTAAGGTGGCTTTCAATTTGCTTGTGATAAAAAGCAGGCCTTTCCTTTTCCCTCTTATTCTCAACAAATTTTCTAGCACAAGTTTATCATACCCACAGGAAAACATAAATAATGCAGTAATCAATTTTACAGAACTACCAAGAAAGCACGAAATGTCAAAACAAATATATACATCAATATAAACCCTGCCACTCTTAAGTTAACGACCCAAAGTACTTCCTTCTAGGAATTACAAACCAACCTGTACTTCCAGGAGCACCTGAAGTCAATTTCATGACAGTTCTCTCTGTTGAACCAGAATAAAACATAAAAGGAATAGTAAACAGAGAATGTACTCCATGTTACCACCATTGAAGAGATTATATTGTTCTTGTATTCAGCTTTCTATGTGATTTTCTGTAACAAACATCTTTCTCATGGCTGAGCTTTTTGGTGACTAGGTCATGTCCATTTCTTCTGTACTGACCATGTCTTTCTATCACTTTTTCCCTTCTTATAAGAAGCATGTATTTTCCATGAACTTCATTTCCTACTTTTCTATAATGGTTAATACTGATACTGATTAATTATCTTTCTTACTTCTCCAACGCAGACAATTCTATCAGCCTGTACTTTATTCTACTAAAGTGCAAGTAGTCAATATTAAATTATTAATTTTATTCTTTAAAGAAAAACTACAATCTAGAATCAATGACCTTAAGGATTATAACATAAGTGAGTTGTGCATTATCAGCAAAAGTCAAATCATGATGAAAATGAAAGTGACATTTATAAATGGAGAACAAGTCAATCAATATACATAAATGATTCTATTGGAGTTGCAAAGCCACTGTCATAAAAAGATGATACTGCAATAATAACAACAGTGGCAGCCACCACTTTGGACAGCAAGTAAAATGGCAATAAAAGCAAAGAACATAATTGCTGTTATAGCAAGACAATTAATACTAGCTATAATAAGTACATAGATAACGGGTATTAATCACATAAGACATAATTTATTATATCTGATTGAAATCCTGTGAGCAATTTCAGGGTGGAAATATATTAGCTAACAAATAACTTCTAATTGTGAAGGTGAAATTTACTAATATCTCTTCTAATTGATTTTTACCATTATTATGACGAGGTAAAGCAGGATACATTTGCCTGGGCTGCAAATTTTCCTGGAGGAATTAAAACCATCAGTATATGAATATAATAGGAGATACTGCTAAAGAAAACAAAAGGTTCGAAGTGAAAATCTTACACTTTGAATATCGTCATTAGGGGAGATCTTCCGTTTCAAGTCCTTATTCTTCATATGGTTGTTACATAAATCACTGTTAGATATGGCATTTTTGTTCTCACCAATGACAATGCCAGCTTTGGACAGGCGATCTTGTTTCTTGTCACAATCATTCTTTTCTACTTGCTTGTGCTGAAAATAAGCACTCCTTACAATTACCTTTCTTGTTGCCTCCTTGGTTTTTCCTTCAACTGTGTCTTGGACATTTGTGTGTTCATGCTCCTTATGCAACCCCAGACAAGGTTTATGAATTGGCTGCCTGGGTTGTTGCAGTATTGTATGTTCAGGACTTTTCTTCTTCTCATCCACCATAGATACTTAATTCACATATACAATGAAATGAGCATCAACTAACACACAAAAAGGCATAATGGATTACAGTCTTCCATCCTAAGCAAATTAGCAAGTTTGTATTCTTACCACGACATGGAGATTCCGTAAACTCAGAAATTTTGTTGGCAAAACTGTTTTCGATCTAAAGAGGGAAAGAATATGTAAAAAAAATACCAAAGAGTTTAACTACCAATGATGAACACAGTTTTCACGATTATAGTTCTCGAGTTCAGGAAACTTACATGGTTATTAGCAGGAGGGCTACTGCCCCAATTTACGGAGTCAACTATGGATGCAGCAGAGTTCTTTGGTTCACTAGCAGCAGCCTCTAAAGTATCATGTTCCAGGGGACTGGCAGAAGAGGAATCCAATGTACTTTGATTAGCAGTAGTAGGTGATATTCGAGGTGCTCTGAATTTCCTTTTTGCTTCAAGAGATGCAAAACCTTTCAAGGCTAAGGAAAAACTACTTAAGGAGGAATAAAAGAAAGGCAGATGCAAGTGGCACTGTGGCAGTATGTCATAATAAAGAAACATTTGAGCTTAAATGCCACTATAGTTTATTGTAGCTTTTATATTTTATTGCCTCATCATGACTAGTTTGAATGTTAATAATCACGTATCTAAATTTTTAGAAAATTGGTAGCTAAAGCATCAGGCAGTATCCCTATGAATCATGGAATGCAGCCCCACTTTCCTCCCTTTTAAATATGCTAAACTGATTGAAACCAAACGAAGCAGAATGCTTTGGAGGATACAAAAATACTTGGTCAAGAGATTCTTCTGCACAGGCAGATCAATCTTTTTCTTCACACTTTCAGAATGAATAGTTTTGAATTGAGAAGTTCCCGCAATTGCCAATTTGGCAGTAAGATTCTCTTCCTGCCATTTCAAAAGACAATAGACATCAACCAACAATACCTTTAAACAAGGAGAAGACTATAAGAACTTGGGAGAGCATACATCCATGTCTGATGCTTACCTTGCTATATATCATTTATTAAAAAAAAAAGTTACCCACCTATTTATATTTTCCTTAAGTTTCATTTATGACTTCTTGAGCATATAAGCATGCATCTCATCAAAGCATAAAAAACTAGTATGCTCCTGAGTGATAATAGTTGGCTGAAAGTAACATTATTGTTGTCTCAATGAAAACATGTATGTTGATAATACTAACTCCCAAGAGAACCTTGTACAAGAACATCATAAGAAGGAAAACATTATCTACTTTATAAGTAGAAGTCACACAAACACATGTACACCCATGCAAACACAAAAGCAACAATTATAGAACAGTCTTTTCAATTGTTGTCAATCCTATTCCTATCATTTTCAAAATCAATATTCTTTCACCATCATCTCGAATTTTCCCTACAAAATGTATTCCAAAATTGAACAAACTAAATAAATCCAATTATTTTGCCCAACACATGCACAAAAAATCAAGAGACTAGAATTCTTTTCATTCATGATAACTTAAAAGACACACATACAGACACATATATAAAATTTGTTATGGATGAAGATAAAGAAGAAATTGATGATGTACCTCAAATGGCATTTTGGTAAATGGATCAAGATCCCCTTTTGCTATACCTTGTGCTATATTTTTTGGCATTGGTGTATCCCAGGTTAAGGTATGATTTCAAATAAGATATCAGATAATTGAACAAAATGGAGCATAGTTATATTGATATAAAATGGTAAGAGAACCTTATAAATGAAGGATATGGGCCTAAAAAGTCTAACTCGTCACCAATATCATCAGGTATATTGGACAAATGGACAATATCTTCATTAATTGGATCATAAACCCGTTGATATTGGAAAGTCAATATAGCCTTCTTGAATGACTCTTCATAAAAGGGAGGCACAGAAATGCCACTATATCTCAAGTGCTTAAGAACCTGATACATTGCAACTGGCGTTAGGATTACAACAAATTTCATATAGAACTTACCTGCGAGATTTAAAGGATACATATCATTATTAGAAAAGCATTTTTTGGCATGTCTGTTTTCTGTATAGGTGTAGGCCTGACTGCCTGAGTGGGTTAAACATAGGGAAAATTAACATTATAGTTAAATAAACATGCTTGTCATTTTTTGTGGTCCTGAATAATCATGCTTGTCAAGTGTATGAGCCACACTTACCTTGTCATAACTTTTAAATCTTTTAATGATTGCATGGGCCCTTTTGAGGCCCATACCTGGCAAGGACTGAAGATAGTCACAGCCACTCAAAATACACATTTCAAGGAGCATTTGCCTGTTGAACCCTTCAAAACTGAGCTCCTTATTCTTTTGTAGCATGGAATACTGAAACTCGACACCTTGACCAAACTTGTCCATTTTAAAGATAATCTAAATTTTAAAGGAAGAAAGAAGCCAGTCAAAAAACAGTGAGTATATCAAAGTAGGAAGAAATATACAATAGTAATACAGATAACATAAGACATTTATATGTTAATTTGAGCCTGGTCAACTCACTCTTGGGCAACCAAATGGTATAAGATCAGAGTCTTCAGTTATAACTGCATCAACCTGTCTACCAATTGCCAAGAATGTCATCTGGGCATCTGCCTCGTAGGGAGCAACAATATAATGCACATTCTCCTGCTTCAATACCTTCCACAAAAAACAAGGTCAAACATCTAGGAGAAAATGTAATTATTGTGTAATGAAATATAATTATATACGACTATTGTCTCCTTCACAACAATCAGACCAACTCAGATATATTGAACTCCTTTCTACCTGAATTAGTTCACGTGCAACCAGAGGTGAAATATCAACAGCTTTCTGGTAGCACTCGTAAGCAGCAGCAGAATTTCCATCTGACTCATGTTCAACTGCACGTGCAAAATTTTCCTTTCTTACCCTGCACTTATAGTATAGAAAATACTTGTTTCATTGGCAAAAGTGCAACAGCAATAAGGATGATGAGATTTTAAGGTTCCTAAGCCTGCCCGTAAGTCAAAGTACTCCTCTTAGGTGATCTTGTAATGAAGCTCATAACCCCTATCTCTTCCTGTCCTTTAATACTTATTAAAACAAGAAAAGAGAAACTTAAAACTTCAGGCCCCATGGCAAGGTGCTATTTCAAAGGGTAGTGGAGAAAGATTGGTTTTCAGTTGCTTAATTTGGAAAATTATTAAATGATTGATCAATTCCATTGCTAAATTGTTGGGAGTATTCCGTCTTCTATATTACACGTTTAACCAAATTCATTTTATCTCAGTATTATAAGCAACAAAGAAATCAGACAATGACAAACAGCAAAGCAAACAGGTGTGAATTTTAGTACAGAAGCAGAAAAATTGAGCAATTCAAGTATGCATAGAGACAGTGAAAATTTTGGTTTATGCACTTCAAGATCATGAACCTGACATTAATGCTATATGTTCAACAAATTTGGCCTATGCATAAAAACCTCATGTACACATGAACGCAAACATAGAGACAGTTTAAGAAAGTTATTGTCATGCAGACCCATCATTATACACTGAGGAAGTGAAAACCTACAAAAGGAACAATTAATGCAATTGTAGGCTAGTGTTACAAGCACAATATTGAATCCCTATTTGAATTCTGAAGACAGTTCTTTACATGACTAAGGAAAAACATAATAAAATTAGATAACTCACACATATAAAAGATATGAAGTGTAAAGAAGAAAACATATATGAATTCATACTAGAAAAAATTAAGGTGTCACTCAACTCAACAAAATATAGGAATACAATGTTTTGGCCAAAAATACTTAAACGAGATCAACTAAGACATAAGGAGAACCTGGCACGCTTGTTCTCTTGTTCACTCTTCATTGGTAGAAGACCTCCATCAAATACAAGAATAGGCTTAACACCAAAGTGGCGCAGCAAATTCACTCTATGCATGCAATACTCAATGTGCCTGAAACATTAGGTATAAAACAATCTCAGTTAAGCCATCAATAAATTACAAAAGCCATCTCTTATCAGTTTTTTCTTTTCCTTTCCTTTCAAAATGTCTTCTACTATTATACTGTTAGGACTTGTTTGTTGTAGTATCTTTGCTTCTTTATAGCTGCATATATATTAAACAGGACACCTGGTTTGTAGTTAAGCCCCCTTTTGTGGGCCTCATAAATTCAATGAAATAAAAAAAAAATCAAACTTTTACTTGCTAATTATCTCCAAATAATAAATCTAAGAAGAACCCAACCCAAATATTCATAAAGAAAAAAAAGTAAAAGATGGGTTTTTTTTTGCACCTTGGAATTACATTTGAACACCCATTTGCTTATGTTTCAATAATATAGGACAAAAATTGCAGCTAAATATGTATTTGGGCGAAAAAGAGAAAATGGGTGAGTTACCTGAAAGTGGGTATCCCTTTGCAGAGGTGAGTGCTGCAAGACAAAGCGCCTTTGTGGAGCCAAGAATAGGTGTCTACTGCTACAGCACAACCCTTCAAGTCCTTGATGTGGATTGGTACCATTATCGATTTCAATTGCGGTAAAAGACCCTGAATTCCCATTTCTCTTTCGAAATCGAGACGAGAGAGAGAGAGAGATACCGTACCACACAGCCTACATATCATATAATGTCATATTTAACAGAAACGAAAGTTTGGCGGGAAGCCTTTGATATTAGCTTGTTTTTGGCCCTGCAAGGCGCAACATTGAAAACATTACATTAAATATTGTCAAATATTGCGAAGGGGTGTAATTCAGCTCATGAATTTGTGAATTATTTGCACTCTATTGGATAAGTTAAGTTTTAAAAACTTGAAATTAAAATTTTGTGAGTAACTTATATATATATATATAAAATTAATTTTACAATGATTTATATATTATTATTACATGATAAAATTTAATTGTATTTAGATAATTGTAATTTTATATATTATTATCTATTATTTATTCTACTTCAATTTTTAAAGAAGATTTTACTCTTTTTTTTCTATTTCTAGCATAAATATATTTATTAAATACTAAATTAATAAATTAAAAGATATTTCAAGAATAAATTTGACAAAGTAAATAAAAATAATCAAAGTATAAATGAGTTAAATAAATCAAACTTAATGTTCATATTTTTTAAACAAGTTAAATTTAAGTTTTAAATTTGATTCATTTAAATAAATAAGTTAAATTTGAACAATATATTCTTTTAGTAAGTCAAGCTTGAGTTTTAAATCTTTCGACTTAACTCAACTTTTTACACTTATGTTAGTGCTCAAAATATTTGTTGATTGATAATTATATGTTAAAAAATTTTAAATATTTATTGTAAAATCAATCATAAATAAATATTTAATAACTCACTTTAAATATTATATTCATAAGGATACTAATAACAGAGAAATTCTTAGATATTCTCAAAGTTTTTTTTTACTTTTGTATCATTGAATGAATAATTAAATGAATAATTATAAATTTTTCTAATAATCATTTCAATTACTAAATTAAAAAAATATTAAATATTTTTTAAAATTTTTAAGATATTAAATACATTTAATTTTTCATTAAATATTTATCTATTAACTATTGAGAAAATTATTAAGATGTTTTTGGATAATATAGTATTACTCATAACAAATATGTATGTACTAATATTTTAAAAATCAAATTGGACCAATTAGTTGAATCAATTAAATCATCAATTGACTATATTTTCGATTATCTAATTCAACAATTCATATATACATAAAATCTTACAAGCTTTTTAAAAATTCAGTCTACATTTTACACATTATTTTTTTTTACTCAAAATGATGATGATATAATTTACTTAATTTATGCAACTTAAAATATAATTACGTTTTTGTAAAAGAATCGTTGTTTTGTTAAAAAATACTTTTCAGACACTTTGAACTATTTAGATAAAATTAAAAAAAAAATCTAAAATAAATAGTTGTTTGCTTCTTATCAAAACTGATTTTTTTTCAGTAAAAAATTAAAAAGATTATTTATAATTTTTTTGGACAAAAACATCCAAATACAAATTTCAAAATGAAACAATTTTCAAGGTCTTCGTGAGCCTTTCTTCTTCTTTTCCCTCCGGTTGCTGCTCCACTTCACCACTGCTACTAGGTACCATCATTCTTTCTTTAAAATAAAAATAATTTTTTTATTAATTATTACTTTTGACATTAATTAATAAAATATAAATTTATGATTAATTATATATATTAATTATTTAATTTATATATATTAATTAATATAATATTTATTAATTAACTTATATACATAATTAATTATAAATTTATATTTTATTAACTAATGTAAACAATAATATAAAAAAGTAATATGGAAAAATTAAACTTTTCCCATGAAAATAGCTTGAATAGTATGTGGGTTAGGGTTTTTTTAATTTATGTTTTGTAAATCTTTTGATAATAGAATGAGTTGATGATTTTTGAAAATTGAGTTGAGGGGTTATGGGTGCTATGTGGAAGATGCTTTCTTTCAATTTTTTCTACGTTTTTTGCTTTTTTTAAAAAAACGATTTTTTTATTGTAATTTTAGAAGAAAAAAATTGTTTTATATTGTCACATCCATACAGTTTAAAATCACTTTTTATAATTGTATCTAAATGCTTAGCATAAAATTATAATTAAAAACTAATAGAAAAAAGCCTAAATCAAAGCCCAATTTTCAAGTTTCTTTGTTCAATTTTCTTATTCTTATACATTTAGCCCAATTAAAAAAAACACAGATTTTTTCTTCCTTTAAAAATAAATGAAAATAAAAATAATAATAAGAACGTCCCGTTATTTAAAATCTATCTTTGCCCAAAACACCGTTCTATAATGTATCACACTCAATTTTCTTTAGTCAAATGCATTCTCACACACGGTCAAACACTGACATTTTTACCTAACATGTTAGACACATCAACTTTCACATTTTCACCTTACTCAGGATTTGTCTAGTATACACATAAATAGTTTGGATGCATGGATGCACCGAGATGAGTGATTCGTTGATATATTATTTTATAAAATCAATGGTAAGGATGGACGGTGGAGAATTTGTTGTGAGAATTTTTTATTTAAACATGATGCATTCAATTAAGTGTATTAAGTTAATCAGAATTTAATATTTTTATAAAATATTACAAAAATTAATTATAAAACATAAAAATTCATAAAAATATTAAATTTTAATTAACTTACTACACTTAATTATAATACACTATATTAAAATATAAAATTAAGTATAATAAATAAATTAAAATTTAATATTTTCATAATTTTTTTGTCACGTAATTAATTTTATAAAAAATTATAAAAATATTAAATCTTAATTAATATAATCCTCTCCATTATACTTTGGCACCTTGCTCAAACATCTGCACTGTCACAACACAACACTACAAAGGCATACCTAACGTCCTGCACACTGCCATAACACAACAACACCATAAAGACATGCCCAACGTCCAGCACACTACCACTCCATGCCTAACATGTTTTCACTCTCTCTCTCTCTCTTTTCTTTAACACGCATTGTCGCACATACAATAAAAGGGCAGAGAAGACAAGCACTCAACGTACAGGAATTAGGGGGGCAACTTAGAGAGGAAGTCTCAGGTTTTTGGAGAGTTAGGCTTGAGTTTCTTAAGGAAGAGAAAGAAAGGAGAGCTTGAGGTTTTGGTTGGTTTTCCTTTGAAGAAAATACAGAGAAGATGAAGAGGTAGAGTAAGAGAAGAGTCAAATCACACACCTTGTGTCACAAACTAAGAACCCCATCACCAACATGCCCAAATGCAAATCAAAATTGCACCACCCATCAGACACAACCTCAGCCTAGAAACAACCCTAGACTAGAGACAAGACCACCATTCACCGTCAACCCAAGTCACGCCGTCGTTGTCCAGCCCCTTGCCATCCGCTACTGTATTTGCCACCATTGACCCTCCTGCCGCCATCCTTTGTGAGCCACCGAATCATATCCCTTTTTGTTTTCATTTTCTCCGTTCAAAAGAAGCATAGGTCTGTTTTGTTACTTTTTGCATGAAAAACTAGCCCCACTATATTTAGATATCAAGTTTTTCATGTATGGATACAAGCTTAACACGTAAGATTTATGTACAGAGACATTAGATACCGCATGTGATTTTTAAAATTAATATATTTATTTTCATGTCATGTTGCTTTATTAACAATACATAAATATATTAATTTTCAATATCACATGCAATATCTAATGAGTCTTTATACGTAAATATTAAGTGTTAGGCCTGTGTCTATATAAGAAAAACTCTTAGATATCTAGTTTTCAGTAGTTTCCAAACACCCGCTTCGTGTTTTGCTTTATTTCGTTATTATTAATTTGATTTAGTTTAGGTTCAATGGTTTGGTTTTGCGTTATTTTGTTATGGTTTGGGTTTGTTTGAGTTTGCTTCTTAAGAGTATGATTTAATCTTCAATCGCGATTTTCCTACTGCGAACAGTGCCACACCAATCTCAACGCCGTATCACTATACCCGTATCTCTCCTTTTTTATTTTATTGTCTCCGTATCTCTCCTTTTGTCTCTCTTTGCTTTTTCATTTTCATTTCCCTCTTCATTCTCTTTTCTCCCGTCTGTTCTCCCTCTCAAATTTCCCTCATCCTCTCCACATTTCCTCCTCCATCTATTACACTCTTCGTTCCTGTTTCTCAAAACTTCTGAACCTTGTAGTTATCACTCTCTCTCATCCCTTCATCCCTCTCATTTGGATACAGGACTTTCCTCTATTCGTTCCCTTTCTCCCTATCCCCCCTATTCTCCCTTTCTCCCGTCCCTCTGTCCCTTTCATTTGGCATTTTCACTTTCCTTTCGCACGGAACTGAGTCAGAGACCACTGTCCGTCGGAGACCACGCAGGTGCACTCGACGTGCGAGGTTGCAGTTGACACTCCTAGTTGGCGTGCGAGGTATTAATCTTTTTCAAATTTCCAGCTTCTTTTTCATACAGATAAAATTATTGATCTTTTTTTATTTCTTCGTTTGCAAAAAGACAAAAATAATTATATTGTGTGTCTGTCACAAAGCCACATAATTATATATTTAAGTTGGTTCTTGCAGGGATTTAAGCTTCAGTAATATCACGGACGATTCCAAATCAATTTTCAATTTGGGTTCACTCTCGTACTTGTAATATGCAATCCCTAAGTAATTACCATGGGTTTCATAGCATGATTTCATAAATGGTTCAAAGCATGTTTTATTTTTCTCAAATTTCAGGTTTCTTGGAAATAACAAACTTAGTGGTACTCTACCTACCCAGAAAAGTGAGTATCTTCTCAACATGTGAGTATGCTTGATCTATATACAGAATCATAGTGCTAAAGGATGGTGTATGTGTGTGTTTGTATATATATATCATCATTTTAGTAGTGTACTGATTCAAGGTATTGTGCTATATAAATAATCTGTTGTATATAAGTTCCAAAATTATATATCAATCTGGATTTGAGGGTTATTATAATCAGAATCCTTTCTTGCAATCTTAAAGAGTAATCTAAACAGATACAGTGTTGTCATACCCAGAGAGATGGGTGAGTGTCCTATTCAGCTAGTTGCTAATATGATATTCTGTGGTCTTCTATCTTAATTGGATTAATATCTACATTCTACAGATTCAGCATCTAATTGTTTGTATTTGTAAATATAGGAGCTTGTCAAATCATACTAATATTTGATTTAGGCTCTTAATTTCGATTTGAAACCTTCATTCCTCATGTGTTGTCCTTCATTTAGTATGACTTACAATGCTTGCAGAGACTTATCTTACAATGATTTATCAGGAACCCTTCCTGGGTAAACCAACAAAATTTACAACTGAAAGTAGTTTGGTTCTTTTTTTAACCTTTTATGTATCAATTTTCTATAGCTTCATAATTCTAGCATACGTTTCAACTGGTAAGTCACCCGTGTGAAAACTAGTAACACTCAATCTTGAGCACTAAAAATATAAGTAGCAAGAGATTAAGAAAGCATAAGTAAACAAAAATGCTTGTGAAAGTGAACTACATCTGAAAGCGAGGAAAACTAAGCAAAAAATGCAATTCAAGTTTGTATTATTTCATTTCTTTAATCCTTACTAAATAATAAATCATTACTGTCTTTTTCTCCTCTTAATAATCAACTAAGTTCGAGTTCATATTTTCATGTCAATTGTTGAAAATTGGATAATAACTTGGTTGGGGTTTTTCTCTATGTATGTTATATAGATTATTTGTTTCTAGATTTGATTGCTCTATAATATTTCTTTATGGTCAAATATGAAACGAAGCATTGAGGTATTTTTGTGGAATGATTATGCAGCAATTTAGTTGCCAACAACTTGACTATAGAAAGTTCAAGCAGCAGGTGATTTTTATACCTTTTTATTTGATGATGATTATCTTAGTAGTTCCATGAAAACATTTGAGATGTCACCTCTTTTTCTGTTGGCAATGATGTGACTTTTAATCATGATTTAATCCAAATGTTGGTAGTTCTCAGTTAAGGACTATAGAGTGATAGGCTGGTTGCACACCTTATTTTGAAGATTTTAGCAATCCTCTCAATCATTTGAAACATTATTCTTCCAAGCACAAAATTACTGTTTCATATTTGCTGTCAATGATGATCATGCAGTACCAACTACTAATAGCTTTTAAAAACAGTATCATTGCAATCGATTTTAATGGTGTCTGTCGCGACCGAGATCGCGGCGAAAAAGCAACTCGCGTGATTTTTAAAAAATGATATAAAATATGGAGTCGCCACCAATTTTATTTAAATTTAGGAAAAATTGGAAAACCTTTTTAGAAAATAGTCTTTGGAACCAAATCGGATTCGGGAGTCGGTTATGGATAGGGAAGGGTGGAAACTTAATCCCACCGCACCCCTATCACACACCCGTCCTGAGACGGTACCTTAAATTAGTTGTGCAAAAACTTGATAATCTCAAATTTATTTATTTTACCCGTATTAAAAAGAATTTTGCAGTTTATTTTATTTTTATTTTTTTACTTTTTTTTTTACTTTTTTTTTTTTTTTAAAAAAAAGAAAGGAAGAACCAAATTGTAAAAATTAATTTTTGAACTTGACAGAATGAAAATTTCGCTCCTACGCACTCCTCAGTGCAATGAGGAACTCAAAGTTACGTAGTTCAGAAAATAAGTGTGAGTTGATTTATTTTAATTAAGAAAATGATTAGAAACCTTTCTTGCACAGATTTAAGGTAGCACAAAGCTACTCAATAAACCCTTATGATCCAAACGACATCAAGATAAGATCCGCTATTCAATCATCATCATTAGTCATTGCATCGATTAAATTATTTTTTATTTATATTTTTGTTTTTATATTATTATTCTTTTTTATTTTTTTTTTTTTATTCCATTTTTTTGGCATTTTTTAGTTTTCAGATTTTTTTTTATTTTTATGATTGTCTAATTCTATGCTTTTCGCCTCTTTATATTATTTTTTTTTTTTTATTTTTTTTTTTTTTTTTAAGTCTCAAACTTACATATTAAACACAAAAAACAAAAGTAACTCAAAAAACTACTAACTCCTTTTTATACACGTCTTTAGTTTTTAAGGATTTTTCTCTTTTTCTATTTAATGGCCCAAGTAAAACCCATTTCAAATTTCAACATGAATATTAGCCAAATCCCTCATTTTCATTTTTCGTTTGCACTTCATTAATGTTATATTTTTTTTTATAAAACAACAAGAATGCAACAGACTAAGGACTCACCTTCCCACTTTTTTTTAAAAAAAAAAGCAAAGGCACACCAACGTGGTTTTTTCATTTGAGAAGAAAGGTACACATGATGGAAGCGGGAGGTGGTGCAATTTCCGTGCGCGGCGCTGGGCTAGACGACGACGGGTCCGGCGAGTGCGGCGGCGTCACGGGGCTGGCGCGTCACCGGTCCGGTAGCGGCGGAGCTCTGGTTCGGGTGCGGGCTGGTCCGACGACGAGAGATTGGATCCGCTTCCGACGAGTGGAAACACGGCGTCGCGCGGCTTCTCTGGATCGCGGTTCCGGTGGGCTACACGTTCAAACGTCGGAGTGGGCCGTGCGGGCGGATCTGCAGCGGCAAGGGACCGATGCGGGATCGGAGCTCGCAGCCTCGCTGCGTGACGTCGACGACGAGAGCTCGGCGTGGGTCGCGAATGGTGCTGGGCGGAGTGCGCGGATGGTTGCCGCGCTGCGTTCTCTGTCTTCACGGCTGATAGTTACGGAGGACGGTGAAGGTGGTTTGGGGGAAGACGTAAGGATGGCGGTTGACGATGGTGATGGCTTCGACGGAGTGGTCCGGCTACAACGGAGCGGATGAGCGGCGGCACGGGGACGGTGCGACGGCGGGGACGCGGTTGGGACGGGAGGGGAGAGAGGTGGTGCTGGAATGGTGCGTCCGGGCTTGCTCGGTTCGAAGGGCACCGCGGGGTCGTGACGGGTGGAGCTCGAGAGGATTTCGGTGGAGGTGGAGGAGAGAATGGACGGTGGTGGCTCGGAGATGGCGGCTTGTGCGGTGGGACGACGGTGGTGGAGGTGGTGGTCCGAGGTGAAGATCCGACGAGTGAGCCGGGTTATGGCTGGTGAAGAGGGGGTTGGTGCCGGTTTATGGTGAAGATGGGTGGTGGGAAGAACCTTTGATGGTGAAGATGGTTATGGAAGGAAGAAGATGGCGGTCATGGTTGGAGCCGATGAAGAGGGTGATGAGATGGTGAGGGTGGAAGGAAGGTGATGGAAGATGAGGGAAGATGGAGATGGGAGCTTGAAGAAGGTATTGGGAGATGGTGAAGGATTGTTATGGTGAAATGAGAATGAAGAGGAAAAGAAAGGCCACCCCGGGAAGAGAAAATCCAGCCCCTCCCTGTATATGCCTTTTTCTTGCGTGAGTGTGTCTCGTGAAACGTGAATGAGTGAAAAGTGAGTGTAGAAAGGTGCAATAGTGCGAGATAGTAGGTGAGTTTTCGGTGAGTGAGAAGTCGAAAAATGCGTGTGTGCGCAGTGAATGAAAGTCGTGAGTGGTGCAAAGATTAGTGTGAAAATGCTAGAATATGCGTGTGTGCGTGAGTGAATGAAAGTGCGAGAAAGTGCAAAGCGAATGCGCTGCGATACGTGAGAAGTATGGGTGCAACATTTTTTCCTTTTTCTTTTTTTCTTTTTTTTATTTTATTTTATTTTTTTTTTTTTAGTTTTTTTTTTAATTAATTAATTTTTTTTTCTTTTTTTTTTTTTTTTTTTTTTTTTTTCGTAATGGGCTTATGGGTTTGGGCTAAGAAAAATGGACCACAACCTTTTTTTTTTCTTTTGTTGTTTTTTTTTTATTCTTTTTACTCTTTTTTTATTTTATTATTATTGTATATTTTTTATTTATTATTTTATTTTTTTAGTTTTTTAGTCCCAAAAATTGAGTGTTCATTAGCTTGCTCTCTTTACTTGTTTTCTTACTAGATAATAAGAATAACTCAGTAGTTTTCATATTATCGTCGTAAGAAAAACGAGTAAAGACATGAACTTCAATTTTGTCCCAAGAATGCAGAGATAATATGCAAAACAAAGCAAGAAATTGAACTGCATGGAGCCGATGCGCTTGACGAAAAATAAAATGCATGGAGCCGATGCGCTCAAAAAATTTAAAATGCATGGAGCCGATGCGCTCAATGTAAAATTAAATATGCATGGAGCCGATGCGCTCAACAGAAATTAAATATGCAAGGAGCCGATGCGCTCAACAGAAATTAAATATGCAAGGAGCCGATGCGCTCAACAGAAAATTAAAATGCAAGGAGCCGATGCGCTCAACAGAAAATTAAAATGCATGGAGCCGATGCGCTCAACAGAAATTAAAATGCAAGGAGCCGATGCGCTCAACAGAAAATTAAAATGCATGGAGCCGATGCGCTCAACAGAAATTAAAATGCATGGAGCCGATGCGCTCAACAGAAAATAAAATGCATGGAGCCGATGACTGAAATAAAATGCATGGAGCCGATGCGCTCAACAGAAATTAAAATGCATGGAGCCGATGCGCTCAACAGAAATTAAAATGCATGGAGCCGATGCGCTCAACAGAAAATTAAAATGCAAGGAGCCGATGCGCTCAACAGAAATTAAAATGCATGGAGCCGATGCGCTCAACAGAAAATAAAATGCAAGGAGCCGATGCGCTCAACAGAAATTAAAATGCATGGAGCCGATGCGCTCAACAGAAATTAAAATGCATGGAGCCGATGCGCTCAACAGAAATTAAAATGCATGGAGCCGATGCGCTCAACAGGAAAATAAATGCAAGGAGCCGATGCGCTCAACAGAAATTAAAATGCAAGGAGCCGATGCGCTCAATGTAAAATTAAAATGCAAGGAGCCGATGCGCTCAACAGAAATTTAAAATGCATGGAGCGATGCGCTCAACAGAAAATTAAAATGCAAGGAGCCGATGCGCTCAATAGAAAATTAAAATGCATGGAGCCAATGCGCTCAACAGAAATTAAAATGCATGGAGCCGATGCGCTCAACAGAAATTAAAATGCAATGAGCCGATGCGCTCAACAGAAATTAAAATGCATGGAGCCGATGCGCTCACAAAATTAAAATGCAATGACTTAAAAACTTCTTTTTTTCTTTCTTTTCTTTTTTTTTTTTTTTTTTATTCATTAAAAGTCCTTTGAACCAACAACGATCTTGGAAAGCTTTGACCAATCAAACCCTTTGTCCACATGCTTTTCTTCATCAGACCCTCTTGTCGGCTGAGACTCCCTTAGATCTTCTCATTTCCTTTTTTATTTTTCTGACCACCTTGTCTCCTTGGCAACACATCACAACTCTGTATCTTGAATTACTGAGATCCTTTAATCTAAATTAATCATTGAAGGATTGCTGCACAATTGTCAGATCAAATTATCGACCTTAAGTTTATTTTATTTGAGACATAAATTAATGAGTAAGCATGCATTCATGAATGGATAGAAATTTGTTAAATGAACAAACTTCCCTTTTATTATTTTGGTAATGTAATCGTACATGACTTTTGACAAGATACGTACTTGAAAGACAAAAGAAAGGTTGCAAGAAAAATAAAAACTTTGCCCCAGTATTGGTTCCTTGTTCCTCATTCAAATGATTCACTGCAAATGCTTGACAACTCAACCGCACCTCTGCCTCTGCATGAATTCTCTTTAATTCCTCAAAAATTTTGCCCCAGTATGGCCAATTCAATGCGAACAACTTGCCCTCATGTAACTGATTGAATGCACATCAAAAATTGCCCCAGCTTGGTGAATCCCTCAAGAGTTTCAGTGTCCACTTTCTTTGAGATTTTGCCTATTTATTTGTCCTAACTTTTGCTTAGACTCCTTTTTTCGTGTTTTTAGCCTAACGGACTTTTTCTTTTTTCGTTTTTTCAATTGCTCTAACTTTTGCCTAGGTCGCCTTTCGGGTTTTCAACCTAACGAGCTTTTTTCTCTCTTTTTTTTTTTTATTTTTTAGGCATAGAATTTTTTGACAACATCAGTATTCACGGGCCTTGGCAGTTCTTCTCCATCCATATTTTGTAAAATTAACGCTCCTCCTGAAAACGCCTGCTTGACTATGTACGGGCCTTCATAATTCGGAGCCCATTTTCCTCTGGCATCCTCTTGGTTAGGGAGAATCTTTTTCAAAACCAAATCCCCTGAATGTTTCCCGGGACGAACTTTCTTGTTGAAGGCTTTAGCCATCCTGCTTTGATACAATTGCCCATGACACATAGCTGTCAATCTCTTCTCTTCTATCATATTCAATTGTTCATACCGAGTCTTCACCCATTCAGATTCCTCTAACTCTGCTTCCATTAGAACCCTTAGAGAAGGGATCTCAATTTCTATTGGAGAGACAGCCTCCATCCCATACACCAAAGAGAAAGGCGTTGCCCCAGTGCTTGATCGTATATTAGTACGATATGCATGCAGAGCATAGGGTAACATTTCATGCCAGTCCTTGTAATTTACTACCATCTTGGCAACAATTTTCTTCACATTCTTATTTGCTTCAACTGCACCGTTCATTTGAGGCCTGTAAGGAGCTGAATTATGATGCTTGATTTTGAAATTCTCACGAACTTTTTAATCTCAAAGACCATTGAGATTGGTACCATTATCTCGTGATTATCCTTTCTCGGAATCCCATATCTCGTGCAGACAATATCCCTTTTGAGGAATTTCAAAAACACCTTTTGAGTAATGCTTTGCATAAGAAGAAGCTTCTACCCACTTGGTGAAATAGTCAATCGCCACTAAGATGAAGCGATGACCATTGGAAGCTTTGGGATTAATGGGCCCGATGACATCTATTCCCCACATTGAGAAAGGCCATGGAGACACCAAATTATGCAAAGGGAAAGGAGGTGTGTTGACTCGATCTGCATACATCTGGCATTTTTGACACTTCCGTACATAATCTATGCAGTCTGTTTCCATTGTGGACCAATAATAACCACTCCTTAGAATTTTTCGAGCCATCATATGACCATTAGCATGAGTTCCACAGATTCTTCATGGACCTCACCATGATTATACGAGCTTCACAAGCATCCACGCATCTAAGTAAAGTACCATCATGACTCCTTTTGTACAAAATCTCTCCATTCAAGAAAAGGTCATCGCCAACCGGCGGATAGTCTTCTTATTCACCTCACTTGCTCCCGTCGGGTATTCTCTATGCTTTGAATATACCGCTTGATATCATGATACCACGGTTTACCATCCGGCTCGCCTTCAACATTAGCACAATACGCAGCTCACCGTGCGTCTTCACTTGAATGGGTTGGACATTATTACGAATATCCAACTTGGTCATTACACCAAAGTGGCCAAAGCATCTGCAAACTGATTCTTGTCTCGGTTAAATGGGAGAAGGTCACCTCTTCAAACTTTTCAACCAACTGGATCAAATACTTTTGATAAGGCACCAATTTCGGATCCTTGGTTTGCCATTCACCGTTCACCTGATAAATGATGAGTGCTGAGTCTCCAAATACTTTTAACTGCTTGATCCCCAAGTCAATTGCAACTTGTAAACCATTAGCACAAGCCTCATACTCCGCAACATTATTGGTGCACTCAAATTCCAACTTGATAGCGACCGGGTATTGTTTTCCAATTGGTGAAACAACCACGGCTCCTATGCCACTGCCATGCATGTTAACCGCTCCATCAAAATACATCTTCCCAGTTCTTCTTCTTCTTCTTCTCCTTCTTCCGCCATCGTATTTCTCCATCGTGGAATTCGGATGTCACTTGTTGTCCACCTTCAAGAGGGTTTTCAGCTAAATGATCGCAATCGCACTTCCTTTGATGGATTTCCGAGTCATGTACTTGATATCGAATTCTGATAGCATCACTTGCCACTTTGAAACCCTTAATGAAACATGAGGACTTTCAAATATGTACTTCAGAGGGTCTATTCGGGAGATCAACCACGTGGTGTAATAGAGCATGTACTGTCGTAACCGCTTTGAGGTCCATACCAGCGCACAACAAGTCTTCTCAATAGCCATGTATCGAGCTTCACAGTCATTGAACTTCTTACTCAAATAGTAAATTGCTTGCTCCTTTTTTCCGATTCATCGTGTTGTCCCAACATTGCCCCCATCGAGGTTGGCAATACAAATCAGTACAAAATTAAAGGACGACCCTAGCGTAGGGGTACCAAAACAGGAGGATTCATTAAATAAGCCTTTATCTTGTCAAAAGCTTCCTGACATTCTTCATCCCATTTCCCTGGTTGATGCTTCTTCAACAACTTGAATATAGGCTCACAGTGCTAGTTAAGTTAGCAATGAATCTAGCAATGTAATTGAGTCTCCCGAGAAAACTTCGCACTTCACGCTCCGTCTTAGGGGCGACATCTCTTGTATTGCTTTTGTTTTATCTGGATCCACCTTTATTCCTTCTCTCGCTAACGATGAATCCAAGTAACTTCCCGGTAGATGCTCCAAAACACACTTAGCGGATTCAACCTCAACTTGTACTTTCTGAGTCTTTCAAACAGACTTACGCAAGACCGCCACATGGCTTTCTCCTTCTTTAGACTTGGCTACTATATCATCCACGTACACTTCAATCTCCTTGTGCATCATGTCATGAAACAAGGCCACCATAGCACGTTGGTAAGTAGCTCCAAAGATTCCTTAACCCGAACGGCATCACCGTGTAACAAAAAGTTCCCCGAGGAGTGATGAAAGTGGTCTTTTCTTTGTCATTAACATCCATCGAATTTGATTGTACCCCGAGTATCCATCCATGAATGAGAACCTATGATTCTTAGCAGTGTTATCAACAAGAACATCGATGTGAGGGAGTGGGAAATCATCCTTCGGGCCGGCCTTATTCGATCTCTATAGTCCACACACATTCGACTTTTCCATCCTTCTTAGGCACCGGCACGATATTGGCTACCCACTCGGGGTGTCTCGACACTTCCACAAATCCTGCTTCCACCGCTTAGTCACCTCTTCCTTGATCTTCGTGGACATATCGTGATGCATCCTCCTTAACTTCGCTTCTTTGCCTCAATATTCGGGTATAGTGGAATTTTATGCGATGCTATATCCGGGTCTAACCCGTGCATATCCCGATAAGACCAAGCAAAAACATCCATATACTCTTTGAATAGTATGACCATCTCTTCAAACTCCGGTTTGCCACTACTTTCAATTCCTTCTTCTCTTCCTCTCGTCCCCATGTTGACCACCTCTCGCTTCCTCACCATTCAAGACAAATCCCTTCTCCGAGTACTCCAAGAACTTTGCAAAATTTTCAACAACTTCTTCCTCTTCTCCGGATCCGTGGTCTTCTTCATCAAACATTGCAGGGGAATCAATTGATAGTTTCCGAGGTCCCTTTCATGAGGCGAACTATCTACGAAACTCGATCCCGGAAAGCAATTTGGTGTGGAGTTGGAAAAGCAGAATAAAGTAGGAATGACAAAGGAAGAACAAGATATGGTACAAAAAAAAAAAAAAAATACAAAAGGATAAGTCAGAAAGTGCAACGAAGAGAAATGCTGAATATTCATGCAAGTTCATTTAATCAATGTCTCAAATAACATAAACCATAAGCTCAAAATAACTTCAATATTTGCTCAACACAATATGACTAGACAATTACTTTGAAACAATCACATCAATAATTGGTTCAAATTTCCAGTTCTTCACGACCCCTCATCAACAAAAGGACGGATTGCCTTGTACTCTTCTTGGCTCTCTTCATGCAAAGCATTGATAGTGAGGCAAGATATCGAGGGTGAATGACCTCATCGGCATAATCACCTCGGCCGGTCGGGAATGTTTCCCTCGGATGGGGAATATACTTCGCTTTGCCCTTGTCATTCTTTCTTCCAAGAGTCATGCTCCTCATATGCTCCTCCGAGATGCTTCGTACCCTATCCCAAACTTGTCCGACTTTCCCGGGAGTGACACGGCGACCGAGTACCTTGCGCCGAGCCCAAACCCTTTCCTTCTTGGTATCCACTACTAGTCATGATCCGGGCAACCACCGATTCACACTTGGTGTGAGAGATTCATCTTTACCGAGTCCGGTTTCAACTACTTCAAACCGTGCCACAGTGGTTCTCCTCTTCCTTTTCTCGCACTCTCCACATATGGCACCGAAACCGGTTTCGACAAAGATAATCTCTTCCTCTCCATGTATGGTGATGACCGACCCATTCTCAATATATTTAACACTTTGATGCGGGGTGGAAGGAACGGCTCCAACATGGGATCCACGGTCTCCTAACAAAGCATGGTGTAGCCAGGCTCCATATCCATGACTTGAAACAAGACTTGAAAATTACTCGGGCCAATCTCTAGCGGCAACATTATCTCTCCCATAACGCCTCTCTATTTCCATCAAAGGCTCGCACCACCATCTCTCGTGGCGACAGCTTCATCCTCACTTATTGATAACGATGTTAGAGTTGACTGGGAATGATATTTAATGCGGACCCCGTCAATCAAAACTTTTGCAACTATGTACCCTTTGCATTTGAGGGTTATGTGCAAGGCCCGTGGGTTCTTCTCGGATTGAGAAATGATCTCTTCATCAGTGAATGTGATCATGTTAACGCGTTTCACGGGGTCCACCATGTTAACCACACTTTCGGGAGTAACATCGGGCTTCACATAGGCTTCATTCAGAATTTTTAACAACGCCTTTCGATGCATCTCAGATGTCAAGATGAGTGACAAAAGAGATATCCTAGCCGGAGTCTTCTTTAACTGTTCCATCACATCATATTCGCTCTGCTTCATTATCTTTAGGAATTCCTCTTCACTTCTTTCTCCCTCTCGTCTTCTTTTGACATTTCTTCTCTTCCTTTCCTTAACAATTTTCCCTTTTTCTAACTCTCCCGGGCCGTAGCATCGCCCACTCCTCCTTGTAATTCCCCTACCCTGACTATATTAGTCACAGACTCCTCATCCTTGTGTACTTCAGCAATTCGAGCCTTCGAAATCTCTTCCCCGACTCCTTTTGTCTCTACCTTGGTTTCATAATTCCACGGCACTGAATGAGTGTCATTATAAGCAAATGGCACTGGCTTCTTGATTGTTACCACTACTTTCTCTGATGTCGAGACTTGGTTGAGAGGTGGCACCTTAAGCACAAAGCGTTCGATCACATTCACCTCTTCGGAGGAGATTAACCCTTGTCCCGCATGTATTACTCCCAAAGTAAGCAACCCTTGGACTCGAACCTTGAAGTCCCAACAATTCTCAATATCATGTCCTACTCCCCCACAATGATAAGCACAATTCGACTCTGCATCATATTTTTCCTCTTCTTTCATCGTGGCGGTGGTGCAAGCGATATTGTAGCCACTTTCTTCAACCCTTCGAATATCCTTGCCATCGGTGTACGCAAGCTCATGACACTTCTTATGGATGACCCTTCCACCTCTACAAAGCATTCACCACATTCCTTCCACCATGATTAGGAATTGGGTTGTTAACAATCTTGGTCCACCTCTTCCTGGATATCAAGCTTCCCATAGGCAATTAACTTTCTTACTCATAGCCTTAAAGGACTCGCAGTCTTCAATTGAATGCCCCGAATATCCATGTGATACTTGCAGGTTGAGTTCGGGTTGTACCACGATGGAAATGGTGGCTCTAATGGACGCACAGGGATTCCTGAAATAAGATGAGCATCAAACAACCTTTGGAATAGGTCTGCATTCGGAATGGATAACCTTGGAAAAGGGGGAAGGTTTTGAGGACGAAAGCGGCTTTGGTTTTGGGGGTTCGGGCGAGGTTGTGAGTGGTTTGGGTAATTTTGCGGAGGTGCTGGTGGGTATCGGGCATAGGTTGGGCGAGTTGGTGTATATGGCGGTGGCGAGGGGACATTGTTAACTTGGAATTGTGGTGTTGGGGTGAAGTTTGTGGCCGGTATAATTTGGTGGGGTGGATAATGAGGCAATGGCAGTGTTTGGTATGAAAAACGAGGGTTGGGGTTGTATGATGGGCGATGACTTGAGCTATATCGCGGTCCGAAATTCTCGTTGAGGCCGGATATAATTCACTTCGTGTTCTTTTTCTTTGGTCGGAATCCTTTCTTGAAAGTAGTATTCTCTGTACTACTCATTGGCAACTTCCCGCTTTGGCCAATATTTCAATTCTTTCTCCGTGTTATTAAATCTGCAAAATCTTTATAGGTGCCCCACCATCGCCCCAATAAAAGGGTTTCCTAGGGTCCCCAAGAAATACGAGCACATCTCGGACAATGTTAATGGGGTTGGACCCGAGCCGCCAACGCTCTCCACCTCTCGCGCGTATTGCTTGAACGGTTCTTCATTACCTTTCTCGCATTGAACTCAACTGTTTCTCGGGTCAAGCTGCGTCCAAGTTGAATTTGTACTTGGTCCATAAATAGGTCAGCCAATTCAGTCCAACGCGAGATCCTTGAGCGATCTAACTGAAGATACCACTCTAGGGCGGGACCTGTAAGACTTTCATGGAAGAAACTGATGAGGAACTTATCATCCTTGGACCAAACAGCCATCTTAGTCCCATAACTGATCAAATGGAAACGAGGGTTGCCGCTCCCGTCATACTTCATAAAATCAGGAATCTTGAAGTCTTTGGGGATTACTACATCTGTGGTAGGACACAGCTCCTCTATCCTCAAGGGTCCATAAGCATTGGGGCCCTTTATCGCCTTAATCTGTTCCTCCATTTTCTCCATCCAATCTTCTTTCATCTTATCTTTCTCAGTTATGACGTGACTATTCCCAGAATAAGGCAATGTCACTTGCCTCGGAATAGACACATGAGGTGGTTCCCAGGTAGGGCCTGCATAACCAGGGACTTCATTATGAGCGCCTTCCAAAGCATGATACCCCTCCCCAATGGGCATGACTATTGATGTTGTTTGAGGTGGTTGCTCGTGGATTCCTGCAGCAGTGACTGAGGTTACGGCCGAGTAGATTGGAGCAGTTACTGATGGCACGTTTGCATACATTTCAACCCCATTTGCATTCCTATTTCCACTGATTAAGTGGAGAGACTCCCTTATATCTTGCAATATCGCTTCCAACCTCGCTTGATTCTCTGACACCTCGTTTATCCTCCCTGTCACTTCGTCGACCTCCCTACTCAAGTTTCTTCCTGTCTCAGAATTTTCAGCAGCCATTCTGGTCCGAGATCTGGTATTGTGGACTCGGGCTAGATTGGTCTCTTCTTTCCTAGGCCGCGCAATGATTTCTGAACCAAATTGATTTATTAAAGCAAAAACACGTTAATTAAATAAAGAAAGAAAAATAAAAAAAGTTAACACTATTGTGAGGATGCTTGGTGGTTGTGGAAAGATTCGCATGGTCATTCAATAGCAAGGTAGGATCCTCGATTTAACATTAGCGGGTTCACTAATGGTGCCTTCTTCCAGCAATGCAATCATTCTTTACCGAATACCAAGATTCCCGTATTCTCGCTAAAGGACAAATTGTCTCAGGGCGAAAATACGGTTGGCAACCTATTCAAGGGGAATTTACCCCTCAATGAATAGTGCCTCAATGAAAAACAAGTGACATCAACATTCAAAGCAAAACACCGCAACCGGTAATTCATTTCATTCCAAAATTAATCAAAACAAGGTCTCAGTTTCTCAAAGTGTAACATAAACTACATTACATCAACAATTTTGTTTGTTTCTTCCTAAGACCTTTAGCAAGACCTCGACAATATTTCATAAACTCAGCTATCTTCTCGTGGTAGTTTTAGCAACGGATTCATGCGAATCGAAGGTCTGCTTCATCAAAATGACTAGCCGCTGTGTAGTGTAATACCGCAAGTCGTCACCATGTCCTCATAATTCTTCATCCAATATTCCTTTTGAGCCTTTTCATTTTGAGCTGCCCATTGCCACGCGCTTTCACTTTCTTCTTTTTGCGGTCGTTGCCTCCGAGCTTCGAGTCTCCATTGTTCCTTTTCTTGCTCTAGTTCTTGAGCTTTCAACTCCAAACGCCTTGCTTTCTTTCTTGTTTGCTTCCTTGAGTGAACTATAATATTCTCGCAGCCCAAAACCTCGTCCTTGATCGGAGCGTCGTTTCACCTCCACCGAGCTTCTTGTAAAGATTGCATCCTTCGGTCTTGTGCTCTAGTATTTGCTTCCAATTCTTCTTTCTCTTGCAAAATCTTCTCTATCAATTCTTCTTGAGCATTTACCTTCACTCGTAGCTCCCGACTTCTAAAGTGGTCTTATTTGATTCCACCTCTTTTCCTCTTCTTGCCCTCTTTACCCGGCTCGGGGCTTCAGCAGCATCACTTGTGCATCCTTTAAGTCTTCAATCTTGTTAGCTAATTTCTGGCACCGACTTGTGTGAATGACGACTTTTAACTCAAATGAGCTTCCTTCCCTTGTTCTAAAAACTGCATCTGCGCTTTCATCCTCTCTATCTGGGTGGTCATTTGAGATATAATCTGGGAATGATTTTCATCACTTGACACCGCCTGAGGGGTACTATTTTGTGCCTTCCTTGTTGCTCTCCATTGCAGGTACTCGGGAGTAGGAATTACCACTCGCTTTCCCAATTCTTTCGCCCCTGCCCTATGAATATTCTTCCAGGCGTCCCTGACCTCCTTTTCCTGCTTGGTAGTGCTTCCATCTTTCCCATATAAAAAGCTGAATCCTCTAAGTTGTGTCTCGTCAGGCACGTGCTGAGTCCATTGGAGTTGTCTAAGCACAAGTACCGGTGAAAATGACACACAACCTCTCACGCCCATTAAAGGAACGTTAGAGAAGTCACCACAACTGAGCAATATCTCTTCCCCATGATACCAAGAGCAAACCCATTTGAAAGAGTCTGATCCCATCTTCATAAACTCATCTTTCCATTCGTGGGCTTTCTGCTGCTTCACTGGAATGCGACCAAAATTCCTTAACGGATCTGGTAAAAGGCCCAGACGATTGTGTACATCCATGTGTGTCATGATCCAAACATACAACATATGTGTGCAACATCGGATCATACCCCCTCCTTTTTTGTGGCAAATCTCCATGGTCAAGAAAGTATCAGCAAGAATAGCAGGGATTGGATTTGACCTATGATTCTCAAACTTGAAGAAAGCATCCATTGCCGCTTGATCCACCACGTCTGAAGTGAATGGGAATAAGACTAACCCAAAGATGGTTAGTGCCAATGTCTTGTTAAAGAGATCCCACCTTCCTTGTTGCGCTAGTATCTCAAGATGCGCTTCCAGGTAACTCTTCTTCAATCCTTGCGTTCCTCCTCTCTTTTCCATTCCTAACTGATTTACCTGAACCCCTATGAGCTCTCTATTTTTTCCTTCTGACACATAATATCCTCCATAAAGGTAAACATTGGGGTACTTGCTCATTGGGAATCTCAACATGATGGCATACTCTTCTATGGTCGGTGCAATATCCAAGTCGGGCAACTCAAAACATTTCAGAGAACAATTCCAAAACTGGGCAAGGTCACTCAAAACAGTTCTTCAACAGGATGCGTAACAAATCTAGGATCCGTCCATAATCGCTTGAAAACTCGATCGAGCCTTAGGGGTCATGTGTTGAGTAATGTCCTTCACACGCCTCGATCACTGCCATTTAGTAATCTTCATATTCCTCTTGAGATCAACGGCATTGCTGGTGTTTTTCCTTTGGCCTATCTCTTCCATTCCTTGCTATTGAATGAGCACTAATCTTTCCACTTTACCAACTAAACTCACCCTACAAAAAGAGTAAAAGAAGAATGTAAGCAAACCAACAAAAATGGAGAATGCATCCTACGGGTACCCCTCATCGAGGTAACTCTAAAATGTATCCTAACTTTTTACATGAAGAAATCCTTATAGGGTCGTAAACCCAAAGGATTATGCATGATTTGCTGATGCATGCCCTCTTTATTTTCCTTTATGCAAGAAATTGACATGGAACTGTAAGATGATGCCTCTCTTTTTTTTTTTTTTTTTTTTTTTTTTTTTTTTTTGGAATGTCATGCAAATGCAAGATAATGCATGTCCTTTTTATTTTTCTTTGGTTTGAGAAATGCTATGAATGTCATGCAAATGCAAGACGATGCATATCTTTTCTTTATGTCTCTTTTGTTTGAAAAATGCTATGAATGTCATGCAGATAATATGAAAATGCAAGATGAAACATACCCCTTTTTATGATTTTTTTTTCAACAAAGAAAGAATGATATGAGAAATGAACAGACAAAGAAGAAGCACGCTCCCTTTGTGTCCTAATCAGGTGAAACTTAAAGGTTGGATTTCCTCAAAGTCACGACTCTAATTTTGACAAATCACTATGTTCAATCTACCAAGGTGCAAAGTTTTTTTTTTTTTTTTAGGACAGATCTAGACCTCTAAAAGCCATGGTCCCAGATTGCCCCTATCTCGAAAGACAAGGACCCAATTCATGAATTAATCATAAGTAGGGATAAACCCTCTCAATATGATTAGTCCATGATACCGTAACAATCTGAGTAGTGTCCCAACCAATGTCAAGTGAGCATGAAGCCCTCAATAACAAAGGTCGAGACCCCTCCTATTCTTCGGGTTCGCACGGACTCGGGTATAGAGCCCAAAAAGTGTGTGAGGTAAATGACAAGTTGACGTGTGTGAGGGAGCATACGAACCTGTACTCAAAACTTTAAAAAGACCAAAAATTACCCCCAATCTGCAAAACATATATACAACAACCAGCAAAGAATCATCTATCCTATGGTTTAAACAATTAATCACAAAATATATACAAGTAAAAAAAATATAAATAATGATATCGATATTTACAAAATAAAATAAAATCTATTTACAAACGAATAAGAAAGCAAAAACAAGGACAAAAAGGATAAAATAAATAAATAGAGATTATTAACAATTTGCACAACTAAATAACAGGCTTGACTCTCCAAGCTTCCCCAGATGGAGTCGCCATCCGTCGCGACCGAGATCGCGGCGAAAAAAGCAACTCGCGTGATTTTTAAAAAATGATATAAAATATGGAGTCGCCACAATTTTATTTAAATTTAGGAAAAATTGGAAAACCTTTTTAGAAAATAGTCTTTGGAACCAAATCGGATTCTAGAGTCGGTTATGGATAGGGAAGGGTGGAAACTTAATCCCACTGCACCCCTATCACACCCGTCCTGAGACGGTACCTTAAATTAGTTGTGCAAAAACTTGATAATCTCAAATTTATTTATTTTACCCGTATTAAAAAGAATTTTGCAGTTTATTTTATTTTTATTTTTTACTTTTTTTTTTACTTTTTTTTTTTTTAAAAAAAAAAAAGGAAGAACCAAATTGTAAAAATTAATTTTTGAACTTGACAGAATGAAAATTCTGCTCCTACGCACTCAGTGCAATGATGAGAACTCAAAGTTACGTAGTTCGTAGAAAATAAGTGTGAGTTGATTTATTTTAATTAAGAAAATGATTAGAAACCTTCTTGCACAGGATTTAAGGTAGCACAAAGCTACTCAATAAACCCTTATGATCCAAACGACATTGAAGATAACATCCGCTATTCAATCATCATCATTAATCATTGCATTGATTAAATTATTTTTTTTTTTATATTTTTGTTTTTATATTATTATTCTATTTTATGTGTTTTTTTTTTTTTCCATTTTTTTGGCATTTTTAGTTTTCATTTTTTTTTTGTATTTTTATGATTGTCTAATTCTATGCTTTTCGCCTTTATATTATTTTTTTTTACTTATTTTTTTTTTTTTAAGTCTAAACTATTAAACACAAAAAACAAAAGTAACTCAAAAAACTAACTCCTTTTTATACACGTCTTTAGTTTTTCTCATTTTTCTCTTTTTCTATGTTAAAACTTAAAATGGCCCAAGTAAAACCCATTTCAAATTAACAACATGAATATTAGCCAGCCAGAGACTCCCTCATTTTCATTTTTCGTTTGCACTTCATTAATGTTATATTTTTTTTTAAAAAACAACAAGAATGCAACAGACTAAGGACTCACCTTCCCACTTTTTTTTTAAAAAAAAGAAGCAGTGCACAAGCAACGTGGTTTTTTCATTTGAGAAGAAAGGTACACATGATGGAAGCTGGGAGGTGGTGCAATTTCCGGCGGGTGAGCTAGACGACGACGGGTCCGGCCCCGGGGCGTCGGCGGCGTGGTCACGGCTGACCGGGTCCGGGTAGCGGCGGAGCTCCCCGGTTCGGGACGTGGCGGGTCCGACGGAGAGTTGGATCGGCTTCCGACGAGTGGAAACACGGCGTCGCGCGGTTCCTGGATCGCGGTTCCGGTACCGTGGCTACCGTTCAAACGTCGGAGTGGGTCAGACCGGGGCTGGATCTGCACGGCAAGGGGGATGGCGGACCGGGCTCGCAGCCTGCGCCGTGACGTCGACGACGAGCGAGGCTCGCGCGGGTCGCGAATGGTGCTGGGCGGAGTGCGCGGATGGTTGCCTTGCGTTGTGTCTTCACGGCTTGATAGTTACGGAGGACGGTGAAGGTGGTTTGGGGAAGACGTAAGGATGGCGGGACCGCGGCGATGGTCTGATGGCTTCGACGGGTGGTCCGGGCACAACGGAGCCGTGGCATGAGCGGCGGCACGGGGACGGCGACGGCGGGGCCGGTGGAACGGCCGGGAGCGAGAGACGGTGCTTGGTGCGTCTGGGCTTGCTCGGTTCGGTAGGTGCACCTGCGGGGACGGGTGGAGCTCGGGGCGTCGCGGAGGGAATGCGGACGGTGGCCGGAGATGGCAGGCTTGTGCGGACGACGGTGGTGCCGTGGTGGTGGTGGTTCCGACGAGTTAGTGAGTTGGGGAAATAAACGGGTGAAGGTGTTGGTTTATGGTGAAGGATGGGTGGTGGGAAGAACCTTTGATGGTGAAGATGGTTATGGAAGGAAGAAGATGGCGGTCATGGTTGGAGAAAATGAAGAGGGTGATGAGATGGTGAGGGAATGGAAGGTGATGGAAGATGAGGAAGATGGAGATGGGAGCTTGAAGAAGGTATTGGGAGATGGTGAAGGATTGTTATGGTGAAATGAGAATGAAGAGGAAAAGAAAGCGGTCCATGCTGGGAAGAGAAAATCCAGCCCTCCACCGTGTATA
This sequence comes from Ormosia emarginata, assembly GCA_029884605.1. NCBI lineage: Eukaryota > Viridiplantae > Streptophyta > Magnoliopsida > Fabales > Fabaceae > Ormosia > Ormosia emarginata. Next base: position 39,501,191 of record JAQQTP010000076.1, on the reverse strand, counting down.
TGCCTTTTTTTCTTGCGTGAGTGTGTCTGAGTGAAACGTGAATGAGTGAAAAGTGAGTGTAGAAAGGTGCAATAGTGCGGTGATAGTAGGTGAGTTTTCGCGTGAGTGAGAAGTCGAAAAAATGCGTGTGTGCAGAGTGAATGAAAGTCGGTGAGTGGTGCGGTGATTGAGTGTGAAAATGCTAGAATATGCGTGTGTGCAGAGTGAATGAAAGTGCGAGAAAGGTGCGCAAAGCGGTGATACGTGAGAAGTATGGGTGCAACATTTTTTCCTTTTTCTTTTTTTTCTTTTTTTTTTATTTTATTTTATTTATTTTTTTTAGTTTTTTTTTTTTTTTAATTAATTAATTTTTTTTCTTTTCTTTTTTTTCATTTTTTTTTTTCGGAATGGGCTTATGGGTTTGGGCTAAGAAAAATGGACCACAACCTTTTTTTTTTTTTTTGTTGTTTTTTTTTATTCTTTTTACTCTTTTTTTATTTTATTATTATTGTATATTTTTTATTTATTATTTTATTTTTTTTTTTTAGTTTTTAGTCCCATCAAAATTGAGTGTTCACAAGGTGTCCCTATATAATTCTTATCCTCTGTTCTGTAGTTATATACTTATATGTCTTTGACTGATATCTTAGGTTGTGCAATGCTTATATGATATGTTCTTTTAAGTCAATGCATGATAAACCACTCTTTAAACGTTGTTAACCACTTGAGTGGTTAATTTTCCTAAAGTGGACATATTTCTTCATAGAGTTCTTCTCCTATCTTTTCTTTAGTCTAGCTTGCCTTAACGATGAATTCTTTATAAAATTATATCTTTGATTCCTGCCTGCCGCTTGGAAAAATCACTTGTGGAGCATCTTTTATATAGGTACTACTTGAATTGTATCTCATGCAGTATGCTTCTTTTTCACGAAGAACTTCTTTTAAAGGAATTAAAAATTGACTACTTGATTGCAGATACTAATTATTAAATAAATGCTATTATTGTTGAAAGTCATATGCATTTTTCTGGTCTGAAACATAACTTTTCTTTTTAGTGGTTTGCCTTTTGGACTCAACTGTCTACAAAGAAATTTTCCTTGCAATCATGGTACTGGAAGATGTAAGTGTGGCTTTAATCTTAGTTTGTCATGTTTGGCATAAATTTTAGAAGGAAGAATAATCTCAAATAATGTTTTAAGAATTATTACTATTGATATTATCGATTGTAAACCAAAAATTTGTTTTCCTTTGAACTTCGAAGTCCTTTCACTTCTTTTTTCACATGAAATCTCAACAATCAGCATATATTTGTTTGAGGTCTAACCATTAGTTTCTGATACTCAACTCACATGAATATTCTGTTTTACTTATGCTAAAAAACTAGAGGGTTTTAAAAAGAAAGAGAAATGTAAAACAAAAGGACGTGTGAGACTAAGAAAGAAAGAACACAGTATTTCACTTACTATTTAAATTGGCTAAATACATAAGCTGACCCTACACCTTTATCCATACTAATATAGAAACTACATAAAGAAGCAAATATCCTTTAATTTGAGTGCACCAAAGGTATTAGTTACTTAACCCATAAGAGTTTTGTAATTACTTAATACTATATAATATTCCTTAATAAATCATTTGCGTAAATTCATTTTGTTTTGCTCCTTTTGTATTTGTGCCTAGGTGCACATAACTTTACTATGGAGGTGTGCTAGAATAACTTTACTCATTTGCCTGATTTTTGTTATTGTCATGAAGTTGTTGCAAAATCATCTCATTATGTAACTTGAAGATATTAATTACCAATAAATCTAACTCTATCTTTGTAATTCTTTCTAAAAAAATCATAAAGTTGCATTAATCCATTGTCCTCGTTGATCACTGCCTCTGCGAACAAATGATTTTGTTTTCTAAACTCCATTCTTGACATTCATTGGATTAGTCTGAGCAATCTGTAGAATGTTAGTAACAATGAGCATTCACATTAGCAATTGTTATATAACACATTAGCATTCATCCTTAGTCATAACAAATTCTTCTAAGTTGACATCATCAGTTAATGTCATCCTATATGTGTGAATGAGCTTGTCAAAACTACCAATTTCACAGTTCTAAACAGCAATAGAGTACCATAGCATTGTATAAATAATATAAGTATAGAAGAGACTTCTCACCTTCATGCGATGTTCTTGTAAAGGAAGTAAGCCATCTTAAGTACATATTGCCTTTATATCAACTCCAGATGACTCATCCTTAGTCATAACAAATTCTTCTAAGTTGACATCATCAGCAAATGTCATCCTATATGTGTGAATGAGCTTGAAAAATATAGACAATAGGTAGAAGCAACAGAGTGCATATTTCTCACCAGGAAAAAGCAGATACTGAGATAACAATTCATCACTTATAATTTGGTTGTAAGTTGTTGTTATTACTTAGTCTTGTGACTTTGCTGCTATGTGGACTAGATTGAAGTTAGTCAACTGGGATGGACTAATTAAAGAAAGTACTAGATTAAGTTTAATAATATACCCAATTTTGATTACCTGATTTTGGGTTTTGGGATATGCCTTTTATGTTGGAAACTCTTAATTTTTTTGGTATGTGTAATGTGTATTATTAGATTTTAGGTCTCTTGATTTAGTCTCAATAATTTTGCTTATTATTTTCTAGCTCAAATAATATGTCAATTGTTTATTGTGTCCTGTGTTATGATTCTTTCATATTTTAATTAATATATATATATATATATATATATATATATATATATATATATATATATATATATATATATGCCAATAAAAGATAAATTAGAGCTTTTAATTGTTGAGGTATAGTGTATAGAACGTATAAATGGATTAGTGCTATGATAGTGTATATAGCTCTTTTTTCTTAAATTATTTGAATTATTCTTTTTATCTCTTATGTAATATGTAATATAGGTTCCTTGGAAAAGTCTGGGGAAAGAACTTGTGATTGTTCTGATCGATCGTGTGTTTGTTCTTGCTCATCCTGCTCCTGATAATTGGACTATAAAGGTACAACAATATTCTGTACTTAGTTTAATTAATACAAATATGTGTCTTTTGGTAAATTGAGCTTGTTTTATTACAGGAGGAGGATAGGGAAAAACTTTTCCAAGCCAAGCTCCAGTAGATTGAGGTCAGTTTTTTTGTAACTTTTGTGTACATATCTTTTTTTATTTATTTTAAGGTGTACGTGTGTTTAATATTACTGAGTCAATTGTTACTTGTAATTTTTTTTAACCCAATAAAAGTGTGTAAGATTATCGCTGCAAATATATTGGTACCAATTTTCCCTTGTATTACTGTTGTTCGGAGTTATAGGGTTAGATAGAGAAAAAAAGAAGAGAAATGGAATACTCAGAATAATAAGATAGATTGATATGATGTTGTAATGATGTGATACTAACACAATGATCCTATTTATACTAAAAGAGTATTATAGTATTTTCCACTTATATAAATAGATGATTAAATAATTGATTTGAAATTTAAATCTTGTGTTTTGTTATACTTATTGACCTTCACTGAGAATTGATACAAAAGGATGAATGGTATTAACATTGACTTGATATTTAACAATGATCCTATTTATACTAAAAGAGTATTATTATAAACTTAAGGCTAACTTTGCACTGAGAATAACAACAGGATGAATGGATTTGGACTTGTATTTAAATCCTTTTGTTTGTTATTAGTGTGTGCTTCATGTGAATTGATATTTTTTGGTAAGTGAGTAATCAACGATATGATGAAGATAGATGTGAAAGATTTAGTGGCAAGTTTTATATATCTGAACACCGGAGGTGAGAACTCCACTGTGAGTTGCAGGTCATTTGAAATTGTTATTGCTTGTGGTCAAATATTATGTTCATATTCTGGTATGAAAGCTTGGACCTTTTCTAAGTTATCTAATTACTTTGATAGGAATTTAAGGCTCTGACTCTACTATTCTCATGCAAGCATATTCTCACGGGTGAAAAAGATGCACATGCATCCTATTTATTGCACCTCTACTGATGTAGAATAAACAGATGTGCCATGGATGTTGATAATTTTATTCAGGGTCTAATGTAAGCGTCAGTCATGTATTTGTTTGTTAAGGTTTAGCTGAAAATAATTGAGCTCTCATACTTTCTTAAACGTTTTTGTTTCAGTTATTGATTTGTACTCATGATACATTATATTACTAACTATTGTGTTACTAAGGTGGCTGATTCTGAGTTAGGTACGCTATTAGGGATTCCTCTGAGTTGTGTTTCTGATATCCTCTCTAACGAAGCTGTAAATTCCGAATGTTTGTTCAAATAGAAAATAATTACCAAGTTTTAGTACTTATTTTGATCCTTTTGAATCTTGCTTTCATTTCTGAGGCACTCAAAAATGTGTTAGCAAAGTATTAAAAAGGTGGAAACAAAGGTTGTCTGAGGTTGAGCTGTTGAGTATTAGATATGAAAATTATGTGATATGGTTTGTTTTCTAAGAAGCTTTTTCTAGTTAGATTGATGAATAGCTTGTGGTCTCTCTTGAATGAAATAGTGATGAAGCACTACCATTTCTGTAGTTAGGTGTCTTTGTATTTAGAGTTGGAGCTATCTATGATGAATTGTTGATAGGAGGGCTACCTGCATATGTGTTTCTACGCATTCACATTAGCAATCTACTATATAACACTACCATTTCTCACCCTCATGCGACGTATTTGTAAAGCAAGTAAGCCATCTTAGGTACATATTGCCTTTATATCAACTCCAGTAAGCTCATCCTTAGTCATAACAAATTCTTCTAAGTTGACATCACCAGCAAATGTCATCCTAAATGTGTGAATGAACTTGATAAATATAGACAGTGCGTAGAAGCAACATAGTGCATATTTCCCACCAGTCAAAATTACATTTTAATCCTTGAACATTGTCATACCATTCTATTGATTGCTTGGGGTTCGGTTGTAGTACAGGACATATTAAAATGCTTTCCATCATTTTGCAGGTGTTGTTGCTTCGTTTGCAAAGTGTGTTGGTTGAATCAATTGTTTGGAGCATGGCAAACAGGCAAAATGTATAGTATACATGAACTGCTTTCACTATTTGCATGACTGCTATTTATTTATTACTAATATGAACTTTATTGTTACACTTTTTAGTTACGTTTGAGGCATGCATGCGTACTCCATGTGTTGGTTGACATTAACAATAATTTGTTCACTGCGCAATGAACCCGAATATTGACCACTCCATTTAGAGCGCTTCTAAATATGCCAGACAATTTGTAAATTTCTGGTGTACTACTGTGGGAATTAGCTTGTCGATAAGACGACCAAAGTAGGGGGTTCAGAGTTAGAAGTTGGGTGGTTGGTTTTAATCCCATTGATGTATGTTTGGCGCTTGGATTGTGCATCCGAGGTGAACGTCTCCAACCTGACGATGGAGGGGAATGTCACACATTGTCTTTGCTTGGGGGTGAAGCTGTCACCGTTGACAGAATTGTTCAACTGCTCCATGCGTATCAAGGTGATCATCAGGTGGATGATTTTTGTAGACTGTACATACTCCTTACATTTGGGGTGTTCTACTTTCCACGAACAGGCAGGCGTGTGTACGGTGGCATGACTAAGATGTTAGATGACTTGGATGCACTAGGTAATTACTGCTGGGGTTTAGCAGTATATGATTACTTAGTTGATAGTTTAAACGTAGCTGCTTCAGTTGTGAAAAGAGGGGAGAATTCACGCCAAAGACACATAATAGGGTGTGCAGCTATCCTTCAGGTATATATTTATAATATTTGAAAAATCATTATAATTTTTTCGCATGCATGAATTTTATAGGCATATATCTATATTGACCTTCCTAGTAAAACTATGTACTTAAATATGATAATTGCTTAATGTAGATTTGGGCTTTAGATCACTTGTCCATGTAAAAAACAAACAGTAACCCCCGATTGTTTCCTTTTCCATGATTTTTGAATTGGCAAAACGTGGGGAGTAGCAAGGCCAAGATTGATCGAGCATTTCGACACAATTTAGTAAGCATGGTTGAATTAGTGGGACCCTGTAACATGTTTGGCAAGAAACAACTTTTTATAAGCTAGTATTCTGTCAACATTTGATATTTGTGTGTTTCGTGTGTTTTGTGCATTATCAGATAATCAAGGATGTGGCTGCAACAACTGAAGAGCTGCGGGTTGACATACTCAGAGAGGCATGGTCGATGCACAACCCCAGTTTGGGCATGATGGAGCAAGGTTTTTTTATAGGGAGAACCATGCTAGTGAACTTCGTCGGGTGGTGGCGGAAAATAGGTAGTTTGAGGAGAAGATTTCTGTTTTGGAGCAAGAATTGAGTATGTTGAAACAAATAGTGCTTCAGCGTCCAGCGACGGCTCCCTCAACTTCAGCTGCTGCCATGGATCATCCTGGAAACATACATGAACAAAATGATGCATTTTTAACGCCTTTCCATGGTGATAGTGAAGGGCATGAAGGTGGTTCTCAGCAAAGGCCTGGTCGTGTATCACCGTTGGCAGTAGGAAGCCCACGGCTTCGCAGTCATACTGCTGCTCGGAATGTTGGTGAGTGTTGTTTGATTAACGTTAGAATTGCGTGGTTATTACGTATCATTTTCTCCTTTGTTTGACTTATCATATGACTTTTCAGGTGAATCATCAGTAAGCCTACCTCAAGAGAATGATGCAGGTAATTGTGCAAATATCTTTTCCACTGCCTCAAATGCTTTATATATACATAGTTGTTTAATATCTAATCTGATGTCAGTTGTTACACAGATGAAAATAATCTCCGGGTTGAAGTTGATGTTGAGGTTGTTACCACTGATAAGCCACCATCGAACATTGCCACTAGAGCAAAACGCCAACCGAGGAAGCGTGTGGAAAGTGCGTCCACGCGAACACCATATGTGTATCAGTTAAGGAAGAAGAAGAACACCCAGAAGTAACAGGTTGACTGATGGTTAATAGATATTAGGATGTGAAGTTTGTAATGTGATTATAGGCTTTTCTTATATATTTGTGTAGAATGTTTGATTTTTTGGGAGAAGGTGATGTATTGATAATTGGTAATGTGAAATGAGTTATTGATGAATTTAGTTTTTTTAAGATGTGAATTTTGATTTTTTTTATGTGAAGGTGAGTTTTTTTTATTGATTGGTAATGTCAAGTTGATTTTTAAACGAAAAGGGTTGAATTCAAGTTGTGCATGGCCATTAACTAACTTCTGTAGCTCATTAACCATATTTTTGTTCGTGATTAACCAACTTTGTTTCAATGCTTCTGAAAATAATTGGTTAACGAAGAACAAAAAAGTAGTTAATTGCCCAGGAAAATTGGTTAACGAGGTCAAGGATGGAAGGTTGCATTCAAGTTGTGCATAGCCATTAACCAACTTCTGTAACTCATTAACCACATTTTTGTTCGTGATTAACCAACTTTATTTCAATGCTTCTGAAAATAATTGGTTAACAAAGAATAAAAAAATGGTCAATTACCTAGGGAAATTGGTTAACGAGGTCAAGGATGAAAGGCTGCATTCAAGTTGTGCATGCCCATTAACCAACTTTTGTAACTCATTAACCACATTTTTGTTCGTGATTAACCAACTTTGTTTCAATGCTTCTGAAAATAATTAGTTAACGAAGAACAAAAAAGTAGTTAATTGCCTAGGGAAATTGGTTAATGAGGTCAAGGATGGAAGGTTGCATTCAAGTTGTGCATGGCCATTAACCAACTTCTGTAACTCATTAACCACATTTTTGTTCGTGATTAACCAACTTTGTTTCAATGATTCTGAAAATAGTTGGTTAACGAAGAATAAAAAAGTGGTTAATTGCCTAGGGAAGTTGGTTAATGAGGTCAAGGATAGAAGAGTTGCATTTAAGTTGTGCATGCCTAGTAATTAATTTTTGTAGGTCATTAGCCATTACGTAGAGAAGTTGGTTAATGGTCATGTACAAATATGTTCTTCCAACATTTACCCTGTTAACCAAAGTTGGTTAATGAGGAACAAAATAGTGGTTAATGACCTATGGAAGTTGGTTAATAGGCATGCACAAATGCATCCCTTCCAACCTTTACCCCATTAACCAACTTCTGTAAGTCATTAACCACTTTTTTATTCTCTATTAACTAACTTTTTTCACAAGCATAGAAATAGTCAATAAATATTTTCCTTGGAAAACATGAAAAATTGATTTAGCCTTAAAAAATTAATGGGTAACGGGCTTTCATGACCAAGTCAACTCTTTGAATACTTATCCTTGGTATTGATGACATGTGTAATCGACATTGAATTTATCTTGGAATGAGTAATATTCGTTTAAAAATCAAAATGGCATTACCAATCAAACAAAATAATCAAACAAATACGTTCACATAATAAGTACCACAAGATATAATTGTACTTCATACATGTACAATTTTCATTGGATACCTTATAAACCTGTACCAAAAAAATAGTTCTACCTAACCATTTACATAACTTTATATAATTATCTACACATTATAAGTACCATGTCATTCACTAAACTATACAAACAACCTATTCCAAAAAAATACAAAGGTTGGTTGCTTTACTTACAACAAAATAAATGTTTAAAATAATAATAAAAACTAACATATTACTACGTCATCACAATTCACTATTTGCCACTCCCATGCATTAATCTCATCAAAAGTGGCAAAAAAATATTGATTTCAGCTAGTACTAATCTTTGAACCTATTATAGGTAAATCGACAGTTGCCCCCATAAACCTGTAACACCAAAGTTAATTGCCTTAATCTTTTAAACTAAACATTAATCCCAATAAAAACTGTAAAAAATATAATTAATTGAAAGAGTTAAGTACAACGTCAGTGTTACTCGGCTCATGTTTTTTTTAAATCGCCTGGAATAACTACTCATGGCAAAATTCATGTATGAAATATCACTACTAGCAACCTGAAAAAAACATTTAAAAAAGTCAACTACAACCACTTGTAGAACCTAAAATTTAGCATATGTTTCACATGCCTTTGGGCCACTGGTGAAATCATGTTGAAAATCTGCAAGTAATGATAGAGAACTTTGTGCTGGACTTTCTGCCATTTGCGAAGTCTAACAACTATCTTTTTAATTATCAACATTTGTATTGAGGTCAACAGTTGTTGACTGTAAGGGAGAAATATAACTAAAGTTAAATTATAAATTCTTATAAAAGTTTACACATAAGAATGACTCAATCAATACTACTCCAAATCATAACAATCACTTCAACATTAATTACAATTTAAATTTAATTTCTGTGCATAGACACACCACTGTACAGTCATCATCATCCTCGTTCTCCAAGAGTCATAATTTCCATAGATGAGCATACATGTAACTTGTTTCCATTGATCTGACCCATGTTTCCCTCAATACACTCCTACATAAACCAACACAAATAAGTAAAAAATACATTTCATAATATATGCACTCTTTCCAAGAGAGTTAACAGTACACAGTTGTTCCATACACCAAGGAAATATATCCAAATGCACTCACATCAATTGTGAACATGTGTGGACTTTGAAGTGTTGTCTTTCTCTTTTTCCTCACAATTTGGTCAACTTTTGATACTTTCCTATTTAACTGAGGGCGGCCTTTACGTGCAACACGTAATGGACTATGAATCTCACTCGATGACTCCTTGGTTTGACTGCTTCCAGTGCCAATCACATTGTCTATTTTGTGTTGACCTTTATGACATGTGACATTATTGTGATTTGATGTAGCAATCGACTGCACCTTGCCTTTACATGCACGCCATGTTTGGAGAAAAAAATCACTAGCATTGTCACACTCCGCAACAACTTCGGCAACCTCATAAAACTCCTTCAATAAATTATCAAATCTTTGCATTTGAGGTTGCAGCTGTTTCACATCATAACTGCTTTTGATGTATGCATGTTTCCTTCTTATATTTTTGCTCCATCTTGGCAAAATATATTTCGATGGCATTTCCTTCACCCTTTTCTTGCGCAAGAACAATAAGAGAATGTCAACATATAATGCCTTTGAACTCAAACAACAAGCATTTGCATCAAACATCATGATTGTTGCGATTAAATACCACCTCAACTATTCTTTCATACATCCAACTACTACCATCTCCTCTAACACATCATAAGTAAAGATTCCATCCTCAACACATTTAATGCAAATAGAACAATTCATTTTACCCCTAAATTCAGCTTGAACCTCGTTAAACTTTGTTTGGGTATACTCGCCTTGGAATTGCCTCTCAATCACAGAGTTCGACCCACATGCAATAATGCTGTTAAATGATCGACAATCTGCCTCATATTCCTTTTCTGCCTTATCATGGAAAGCATTATCATACTGCCTTACAAATTGCTGCAGAGTTGTTGTTGAGTTTATATACCCATCAAAAAATGCATTAATGCTCTCGCTCCTCTGAGTCGTTGACATTCCAGCCCAAAAATCTTTCTTCATAAAGATTGGGACCCATTTATGTCGCTCATTGTACAACCCACTCAACCATTCATTGTCTTATAGGTCATGTTGTTGGATGAAAGTAACCCACTTTCCTTCAAATTCAACCACTGTTAAGGAATCATAAACTACATTTTTCATTGCATCCTTGATACTGTTATATTCACCATAACCTTTCAACTTCTCTGGGATTTTTTTCATGATATGCCATAAGCACCATCGATGGAGAGTAGTAGGAAATACTATTTGGATTGCATTTTTCATGGCCTTGCATTGATCAGTGATAATACCATTTGGAGCCTTACCTGACATACAATTAAGTCAAGATTCAAATAGCCACACAAACGAATCTGTGTCTTCGGTAGATAGTAAGCCACATCCTAGCAAAATTGATTGCCCATAATGATTCACACCAACTAATGGAGCAAATGGCATGTCATACCTATTTGTCAAATAGGTTGTGTCAAACGTCACAACATCTCTAAACGATTTATAAACAGTTCTACTTCTTGCATCAGCCCAAAAAACATTCTTCATGTGAAAGTCATCATCCAAATCTATAGAATAGAAAAAATGACTATTTTGTTGTTGCATCCGTGAAAAATAACTCCTTAGAGCCTTACCATCACCCTCCTTCCCAATTGCACGTCTTTCCCTCCCAACATAGTTTCTCACGTCTCGTTCAACAAATGGTAAATTATCATACCCTCCTAAATCTTGAACAAGAGAACGGAAGGTCTTGTTCAGCCTCACGCTTGCTTCATTGTTTATCTCTATTCTTCTCTTCACGTGCATGTTGATGTTTCTGTTTCCTTGGAACATCCTTGCCTTCGCAGGGCTAAGATTATGAGAGTGGTCAAGTACAACTTTTTTTATGTACCAAAGTCCATTTTTGTTCAAACCAACAGTTATCTTCGCTTGACAGTTCTTCTTGATTGTTAGATATGTATTCAAATCATTTGGTACTGTTGACACACAACTCCCTTCTCGTGAACATGCTAGAATGAAGTATTTTAACTCTCCATCATCTCCTTTTCTTGAATTTCTAATGATGAAATCAAATCCCTTTGCATTAGCATACTGTCGATAGAATGACTTAACGGCAACCACCGAAGGAAATATAATACCTGCTGCAGGCTCACAAGGTTCAGATTACTCATTGCAGCTATCACTCATAATTAACTCAGTTTCATTTGCTTCTTCAATGCATTCAACACCGCCACCAACATCATCTAACACCCTACCGCCATCCACAGTGTTTTCATCCTCCATGGAAGCACCTATTTCCAATTCCATTAACCTGCACATGCAAAACTCACGTTACCATCCAAAAAATCAGCAAGTGGAAAACATTTTATCTATCAATGGTCAACAAATTTTTCAAAGTGACTATAAGACATGGTCTTTCATATTATGTATGAGTTAGAGTTATGGTAAAGAAAAATGTGACTATTATTTTACTGCATTTTTTACTCTTGGTTAACGAGGTAGAAATTTATGGTTAATAGCGTGTATATGTTGGTTACTGGGTAGAATCGTGGTCAGTGGTTAAGCCATTAACCATCTACTGTACGTCATTAACCATAAATTTATACCTTGTTAACCAAGAGTTATAAATGGTGTAAAAAAAAGTGACATGATAAGCAACATAATCAACAAACACAAGCAACCATCTAACATGCCACAAAGATAACAGACCAGCAAAGAATCCAACCCTTCTCATTTACATGCAAAATTAAACCCACTCATATCTATCATTCTGGGGTTGAAGGTACAATTATAGGCTTCAATCTCTTGAATTTTGATCTTGCTCTGTCTCTTAATCTAAGCTTATGACTTAATCTGACTTTTTCTTAAATATATTAGTACTAGACCTTGCATTGTAGAAATATAAAAAACTTTTCTCTAAGTATGAATTTTATCTTCCAGCTTAGTGAGACAGGCAGGCAAGGGAGGAAAGCCAAATTTTAATCCTTGTGTTATGTGATACATCTTCATTTCAACCTTACTAAGTTTTGTTAGGTCTTACCATGTCTAAATTATTTCATAACTGGAGAAGGATATTTTTTTGGAGTGTGTGATGGATGATGATCTAATTGAATGCTAAACTGGCCTAATGCATTTATAATCAGTGACAATGTGGTAAAAATTTTCTAGACATATGGTAATTTGCTTGATAATGTATTTGCAATTTTATATATATGAGTGTTCAAGTAATTTCTGAAATCACTAACTTCTATTTACATGAGAACTTATAATTTTTTTTTTTGCAAGAATATGTGGAATTAATAAAGACTTTCGTTTATCTTTGTGTTATGTTTAACATGTTTATTAGGAAATATATGATTATCAATCAATTTTCACCCTCCTTTAATCTAGCAATATCTCTTACTGATTTGTATGTTTTCTCTTTATAAATTTTTACACTGATAAGTTTAGAGCACTTTGAGTAAGGAAACTTGAAAGTGCAGTTGAGCACTGAAAACTCCATTGGTAACTTCCATACAGAATATTTGTTCCTCATAATTTCCTGACTTATATATGTCCTTGTTTTCGGGTTCTCTAAATTTTCTGTACAACTAAACTGAACTCATCTAGAAACCAAAGGGAGATAATTATTTTTCTTCTATCGTAAGCAGCTGTATATGGGATATATAAATTAGGGACTCTATTTGTACTTAAGGGTGGTTCCCTAATTCTGCAGCAAGTCGCTGCTTGGGTACCTCTTGGCTTTTCTTTAAATGTACCTATTGAGTTTTGAATGGACACTTCTATTATCTGATGAACTTTACCTGCATTTGACAGTTCATGGTGTAGAATATGCATTTGGAGCTCATGACTACCCATTCATCATTTTCCTTAACGTTTTGCTGAAGGATTAAAGCCCACCCAAGTCTGAAATTACTGTCTATAAAAATCCAAAAAGCCTACTGAATACCTATTCCCATTTTAGTAGATGAATTATACGGCAAGAACATACCATAGTCTATTTGGGGCTCAACCACATCGTAATACATTGAGCTAATGGAGAAAGTACCTTGATGAAAGATAGAGGGCAGCAAAGGCAGCGGAGCTTCGTGCGAGCTACGGAGGCAGCGGAGCTTCGTGCCGGCTACGAAGGCAGCGGTGCTAGAGGGTCTTCGTGTGGCGGACGGCGAGATGTGGGCGACGGAGATGAGAGGGAGAAGGAGTGAAAGAAGTCAGAGATGGAGAAAGTAGAGAGATGGGGGAAAATGAGAGGGAGAAGGAAATGAGACGGGAGAGGGAAACGAGCTGGATATCTTAATTTTTTCTTTTTTAAAAATAGAAATTAATGACATAGCAAATGTGTTAAAATTGATGTACCTACTTTACACGGTAGGAGCATCATTTTCCTTTAATCTTTGGGAGAGCTTTATTTGGGTTAAAGTCTATGAAATTAGTTTTCTTTGTTAATATTTTTGACGAGAGTTTTCTTAGTTAATTGATGGGCTTGTCGTGTTTATTTTTTAGATCAAGGTTAGGCTTTTGCTTTGGGCTTAAGATATAGGGTGATTTCGAGTTTAAGATTCTCTTAGCTAGAAAGGTGAAGTTATGTAATTGGGATTGTCATGGGTTTTTTTCTTTTTTGGTTCATTAAGCTTCGGTTAATCTAGTAGGTTGGGTTCTTCTGAATAAAAGTTTAAAAAAGATAAATTTTTCATAAACCATACACTTAAGTTGTGTGTATTAACTCAATCACATTCTTAATTATTATTAATTATAATAATTAATTGATTATTAATTATAATAATTAATTATTAATTAAAAATGGGATTGGTCTAGTGTACCAAATTTATACACAAGAATTTCTCTTTAAAAAAAACTAAGCAAGTTAGCAAAAATATTAACAAATATAAAAATTAAAAATGCAAAAAAGTGAAAATAAAAATATGTTGAATTTTTTTGACATTATTAAAGTTAGTTGTTTAATTATTTGATTACTTGATTTTAGTAGTTTATTTCTTATTTCTTATTTTAAAGATATAATTTTAGTTTGGCTTAAATATGTTGTTAGTTCATGAAAATATAGTCCCTATTAATTTTTTTTGTTTTGATCCAAGTTTTCCAAGATTTTTTGTTTTAGTACTTATCATTAATGAGTTTTCATTAAGTAATTATGTGACAAACGAATTCACTAGCATATGACATTAGTGAGTGAAATTTTTATTTGTTACGTAAACACTTAATGGAAGCTCACTAACAATAAGGATTAAAATAAAAAAATATTTAAAAAAACTTGGACTAAAACAAAAAAAAGACCTAAATTAAAAAGTACTATATTTTCATAGACCAAAAACATATTTATACTTTTTAGTTTATTGGCATGAAATATTTGCTTTCATTTAGTCATTTTTGTGATTAATGTTTAAATATCTTTTTTCTAAAAATAATTTTTCTTTTTTTAAAGAAAAATCCACACAATGATATACGATATTGATTGTATGAATCGTCATCTTCAAATGTCGCATGAATAGCAAGGTTTATCATATGACTTAGTGTGTGTTTAGTTCAACTGTGAAAACTTTGATCATTTCAATAATTAATTATAATCGATTATTGTATAAAAGCTTTTTGTTATAATCGATTATAATCGATTTATTTTTATGTTTGGATATATTAGCTGAAAAGTGATTTTAAATTAATCTATTTCATTTGATTGATATAAAAAAATCGTTTTTATGCATTAAATTACCAAAATAAATATAGAATGATTAAAAAAGTTATTTAATTGAGGACAAAATGGTATTTACATATCAAAATGTAAGAAATAATTTATAAGTTAGAATCATAAGTTTCAATCTTCAGCATTATAAAAATTAGCTTAAAAATCTTTTATTTTACATTGAATTTTGTGCAAAAGCTGAAGTTGATTTTGACAAACATGATTAAATAATTTTTTTTTCTAAAAAAAAGCAAACTTCAGCTAATTTAAGCCTAATCAAACATGCACTTATACTGTCTTGAATCATGTGTAAGAGTTGATCAAAATTGTATACTTTAATTTACTTTATAATTTCATTTAATTCCTATTTTCTTATTTGTTTAAAGGGGTGAGATGAACATTGTTAAAGTTATCAATTAATTTTTATATCGATTATTGGATGTATAAGTTGATATTTACACAACAAAAAAATTAGATCATTTATTTTATAGATAATAAAAAAAAAAACACACATTCTAATACATTTTTTCTACCCTTTTTTCCAAAATAAATAAAGTATAAAAGTAATGTAAGAATTTTGATGTGCAAATATTATTTTTGATAGATAAATCAGGAGTGCAAAGAGATTTAGTTTTCATAATTATCTATGTATAAAATGACTCCCAAATCCAATCTATTTTAAAACAATTTTGCTAAATAAAAAAGATATTTTAAATGATATTTCTAAAATAAAAAATAGTAATGACTTTATAAATTTCTTATAAATTTTACTTGTCTCTCATCCTCCAAATACCTTGTGACACTCAGTATTATTATGTTTAAATCATAGTTATGTTTATTTTTTGGGATCATAAAGTAAGAAATATTATTATGAATCATCTAATCTCGACATAGTCTATTTTTAATTAGCGGAACGGGACAGGACGGGGTGTATAGTGCTTCCCCTCCCTCTGTCCCAGTCATGAGTATCCATTTGCGATCCTTCCAAAATAGCAGGTATTTACTGGTATATACGGGTAGTTAATAATTTAAAATAAAATCTTAAAAATTATAAAAAAAATGAAATTAACTTTAACATTATATATCACACCTTTGTTCAATAATATAAGATTCTTATAAAATTAAAAAAATATTACAAATAATAAACTAAATTCAATAAATTTTATAATAATCAATTTATATAAATAACTATTATATGAATGATATATATTTTTTTAATAAATTTTATTATTATAAATTTATTCAATAAAAAAATTATTTTAAAATAATAAAATATATATATTTTCATCTCATCTCAAAATAAAAAAAAAAATTATAATATATAATATGTATTAAATAAAAATATATATGTTTTTCACAAATTTCTCCAAACACGAATAATTTTACCATCTTTAAATTAGAAAAAATATATTAATCAATGTGCATACAATTTGATACACAACCTGACCACGACAAAAACAAATCGTATAAGTGTACTTAGTATAATATAGTATAATAATAAAGTGGCTCCATTCGTGTATACACTATATTTTTTTCTTTGGCTCCGTTCCTATATATATATAACAGTGAAAAGCAGAAAAGAAATAACTTGCGAGGAGAGTGATGGCCGCATAGGCAAGGCAATAGGCTTGGTAAAATAACTTGCTCCGCTGCGATCCACGGAGCCGCGTGTAGCCACACCCAGTAAGTTTCCTCTCACTTTTTTTTTTTTTTTCTCTTTGTTCATAACCCTATCCCCTACTCCTTTTATTCTCTCTCCATTCCTATTGATTTCCCATACCAATCCTTGCATTTAAGATAAGGGTTTTGTATAAGAGGATTTCCTTTTCATATCAATTGAATGTTTTCATTTGTACTTTGACTCCAAATTTTGTTAATTTCTGAAAATAATAGGTTTTGCAGTTTTCTAATCTTCATGCGTGATAAGGACTAAGGAGCACCGGCATATACATTATTCTGTCAGGTTAATGTTGCCTTAGCAGTCTGAATATAAGCTGTAAAATAGTGCTTCACATATGGCTCTGACTCAGTGACTCTTGTTGTGGAACTGTTAACTGCTTATTGACATGTACGTCACGAATTTCTTGTTTTCATTGCAAGCTTAGTTTAGTTTCTTAAATGTGCTTCTTGTTCTAATTGATCTTCTGTTGTGTATCCTTTTTGTGCTCAGTATTACTTACTGGGACCATTACCATGCCTCGTAAAGTAAACTATGGACTCGATTACGAAGACTATGATGACTATCACGACTATGATGATTATGATGTTGACATAGAAGAAGACTATGGTTAGTACTATTTTTAACTTGTTTTTGTTTACTTTGCGTGTTCATTGTAGTTTTGATCAATAATGTGTTTTCATTCCCTTGCTTGCTAGACTGGTTTGTTGTTGTTCTAATTTTTCAATTGGATACGCTTATACTCTGATGAGTATGTGATTTCCATCAGGGTTCAGGATTACTGATGACTGATGTTTTGAGTCCAGCTTAATTACTTGTTCGCTCCACAACTTTTATAGCAAGAACGAAGCAAAGTATTTTGGTTTTGCCTATTTTGTTCCCATATTCTTGCTTTTGAAAGCATCCATATTGTCATTATGCAGAGTATATCTTGTAATTATTCTTTTAGTCTTCCTCCTAATTGCGTATCATCATTTCGCCTATCTTTTGATCAAAGCCTCATGTCTCTATTCTCCAATACTTTGTCACCTTATATATCAATGTGTGATGAGTATGATACTATATGGATTGTGGAGGCATAGCTGAGTATATCGGTTATATTTGATTTGGTGTGGTCCCAGTTCATTTATTGTTTAGTCATCATGTTAGCCCTAACCCCGCTCCCCCAAAAAAAAACATATGAGGTGTGCTTTAAACCAGCTATTTCATCCATCCACTTGCACTAAAAGGCGGGGCAGGGTTACTGCACGGTTAATGTGAATTGTTAACATGCATCTGGCGCCCACTTGGAACCCACCTCTGAGCACCAAATTAGGATCTCTGTTTAGAGCTTTCATCGTCAAGTCTTAAACACAGCCAATGTTTTGCACCCATGATTGATTACCCTTCTCTGTTTCACACTCCACCAGCCTCACCCATGACCCATCCACCATTTTTGCACTAACCATCCTCTGTTTTGCACAGCTTCAGCCTCTGTTTCGCACTGATTTCGGTTTAGCACAGCTCCATCCTCTGTTTCGCATGCAGCTCCTCTGTTTTGGTGCTGTTCTTCGCACAGCTCCAGCCTCTGTTTTGCACTGGTTTCTGTTCAGCTCCACTCCATCCTCTGTTTTTCATGCAGCTTCTCTGATTTAGTGCTGTACTTTTTTTTTTTTTGGTTATGCTTGCTAGATTTCTTGTTATTAATATTTAAGTTTTTTTCTGATTGACTCTGAGTTTTGAGTCTTTGTTTATTGTTCATAATAAAGTTTTAAAACTAATAGGATTATTAATTATTCGTGTTTTACAAGTTTTTAGAGTTTTTTAATTGTAGCCACTATCTTCAGTGTAGCATTCACTTCGTGACCTGCTATGCTACTATAGCATTTTTGGAGGTGGCCACTTCGTGCCATGTAGTGCCATTAACTACTTTGTCTAAAAGGCGTTACTTAGATGTTCTTTGATTAAGGATTATATTGCCTTCAGCAAGTATTTGCTGGTAATTGTTTGTTTTCACTTTTTTTTTTTGCTTTCACATATATTTTGTCCTGAATGTTGGTGTCAGCAATTTTAATGAGTTATATGAAAGAACTTATATAAAATAACAAAAAACAGAAGAATGATATGGATTAAGAAATTATTTCTAATGTAAGATCTATATTGATGTCTCAAGAATGTTGTTAAATCATTTTTATTGTATAAACCTCCTAATATTTTTCTGCTGTAACAGGAGAAGGACCTGATACAAAGCAAGAGATCATTAGGCCTGGGCTTTGGCAATGCTCGATTTGCACTTATGACAACGATGAAAGTATGACTTCATGCGATATTTGTGGTGTTGTACGTCGTCCCTTGGCTAACATTGGAACTCCCAACAGTAACAAAACAGGTATTCTTGTTAGTGAAGAATAATTTAATTTACTGCTGGGGTTTTACTTAGTTTGTGTTTTGTATGAGAAGGGCATTTCTTTTACAAGGTCTAGATTACTCTCTGTCCTTCTTTGTCCCTGTGTGGCTCAGGGTATGGGGGAGGGGACTAAGATGCCTAATTGATAGGCTTGGTTGATATGGTACATAAAACTCTTTCGTCATATTGTTTATGCAAAGATGTGACATGGATTGTCGTGGAGTATAAAGTTTCTGTTAGAGATATAATAAAGTCATTCATGTACTTTCACTTAACTAGCAGTAGCAAATGGATGGATTGGATTGGACCATAATGGATGTATAAATTATAATCCATTTAAGATCCATTAAAAATTTATTACAATAATCCAATCCATCCATGACTCATTTTAATGGATGGAAAATTTATTAAAATTTAATTTTAAACATATATATATATAGAGGCAGGATCAACTTACACCAGTGTAAGTCTTTTTTGACTTACACTCATTTTCAATTGTTAGATTCACTTTCATCTAATGGTTACTTTTAACGAAATAATCTCAATCATTAGATGAAAGTGGATCTAACGGTTGAAAATGAGTGTAAGTCAAAAAAGACTTATACTGGTGTAAACCGATCCCTCCTCATATATATATATATATATATATATCATTTGTTACATTGGTTTTAAGTTTGTTACGTTAAGTAACAGTAACATGTAACAAACTAATCTTTTGTGTATATAAGCATATCAAGTGAGAGGAGTGGTTTATTGTGAAAGTGAGATGAGCAAATTTTGACCACTAGATCTTACACGAATGTTCAAGATTAGAACATAAAGTCATGTGACTTTTTTAAGTGATCATGTAACTTTTAAGTAAATTTTAATCTTGATTATCCACGTATGGTTTAATGTCAAGATTTGCTTCTCTCACCTCTCACAATAAGCAACTCTCACTAGATATGCCCCCCTATATATTAAGGTTTCTAAGATGAATGTATATACACTTTCTTTTGTCTAAATACATTTCATCCTACATTCTTGCATTTCTCTTAACTAAATGCATCTAGACTATCACTGTGTCCCAATACATTTCATTCTCTAAACTCTATGGATATCCATTGGATATTTGGTTGGTTCATTAACCATCCATTTACTAAACTAGCCCAATCTATTCAATCTATTAAATTTATTATTTATAATTGGATGGATTTAGTTATTCATGGACTGGATGGATGATGGATTAATGGATCCAATTGGCACCCCTTACACCTGACAGGCAACAACTCAAGCTTTTGGAAGAGTTGGTTCACGACAATTTCTATATTCATCTAGCTTTATTACTATGAACAATGAGCTAATATGTGAAATTATATAAATGTTGGATATTTTATTTCTATCCTCCACCGCCTAGAAAGATAAGATGAGATCAAATGCTTATCTGAAATTCTGGTTTGTCATATGACCTCTAAGGCCAAGCATGGTAGTGGATGACAAAAAATGGGGTGGTTAAAAATGATTGTCATCCTTCTGGCATGGTAGGATTAGATATAGGGACGAATTAAATGAAGAATGCTTCAAGGCTTTCCTGTCTCTCTGTTTATTAGAAATGGCAACTCCCTTGAAATGGCCATGTACAGGACTCTAAAGAGTAGTCATATGCACAATCCTATCCCAAAAATACTTTAGGGGCAAAGAGTTACCCTTAAAGATGCAAACATTCCTCTCCAAGCAAATACACCAAAGAATTGCATAAACTGGACATTACCACTAAGTTTTGGCTTTGTTGTTTTTACAAAATCATTTATAATGAACCATTGAAAACTTCTCCAAGAAAAGGACACCGAGTGTGCATCAAGAGCCCCAAGAAGATTGTGCCATAAGAAATTAGCTTCCTTACAATGCAAAAGTAAGCAGTCTGTTGTTTCTGAACTAGATCTGTACATACACTGAACTATTGCTGGAACAAACACTGAACTGTACCTCATCGGTTCCTCTGCAAGAGCAAAAAAATGACCAACAGATTAAAATGGCTAAGCTAAATTGATAAGCTATTTGTCTTGGTTCCTGTAATAGTTATTGTTTGGTTTCAACAACTTGAAGGGAATTTTAACTCAATGCATGAAAACTTATTATTTTGCATCATCCAGATACTAAAAGTTTTTAAGCTGAATCAGGATAAAGAAATTGCAATCAAATTTAAAAGAGGAATAAAGGAGATCTAAACATTGAGATAAGGCCAAAAGAAGAAAATCTAGCTGAAATTAAGTAAATGCTGACTTGATCTTATGATATAATTCACATGTTAGAATTACCAAATGGAGGTTGCAAATTTGCAATCATGAAGAACAGAAGTTACTTCAGTTTCTCACCTTCAATTGTTCTTTGAGAAAGAGGGTGCAAATATGGCTATTATTTCTGCTTTAGGGCCCTATGAGCTGAACAAATAAGGGAATAGAGAGGGACAGATGGGGAAGATAAAATCTAGTACTGAAAGAGACATTTGAGTTATTGAGCTTGAATTTGTATGGAGGGAGAGGAAGGGAACTTGGAAACTGAGTAGGTTATTTTATAGTTTAAATCTGCAAGAGAATTTCCAAAAGCAAAAAAGTTGTATTCCGAACATGAGAGAGGGCAGGAGGGGGTTAGGTGAGGCAAACAGTCTAAACTGTATGAAATATAGATCTATTTCTTACTGTCATGTTTTTAATAAACAATATATTCTATTCATTTGTATTTAATTGTTGCAGTTTAAATGAAACTGAGAACAATGGATGAACAGTGGAACTGATGAGTTCTAAGGGCTGTTTTAAGGTTTCTACTATGAATTTTAAGGGTTTCCCTATTAGTTATAGAACTTATAGTAGTTAAAAGAAAATTATGCTCTCTATATATCAGTCTTTTTTTCTTTCCTATTTTTAGCACCGTACTTTATTGGTGCTTTTTTAGCTTTTTAGGTTTGGCTTTTGCATTTAACTTCCTTGTGAACTTATCACACGTTTTAGGGAGCTTTCCTTTCCTAAAATGAAATGATAGGGCAGATAACTGTTAAATAAATCTTGCCAGTGTCAAGTAGCCATCTATACGCCTCTCATGAATACTCTCCGTACTTTTTCATAAGTTTAGGAATAGGATTCCTCAGTGTTTCTGGTTGTTTGTTTCATAATTTCCCAACTTTTTTTAAAGTAAGGATAAATAGTAAAGAATTTACTAATAAAGGTCATAGTAGGAGGATGAGGAGTCCTCAACCGGGGAAAAGCCAGAACAAAATAAAAACAATTAGGCAAAGCTTATAAGAAAAACAAGAAGGAATTTAACCTCTTTGCATATCTGATAAAGGAGGGGGGGAGGGGAGAAAGAGAGCCAAAGAATATGATAACTTGTATATGGCTCTCTGTATATCCCTCATTACATAGTGCTAGGTTTACAACAATGGCCATGATATGCCTATAACCTGTTGAACAATCTCTTTGATGCAGTTGAAGGCATAAGCAAAACTTCTGGAGTATCCAAGTTGGCCAGGTCTCTTTTTGCATCATTACCACAACAGATGCCCAAAGAGGTTGTATTATTTCCAAAGCAGGGTGATGGTTTTCAGACAGACGGCAGTAACTTCTGCAAGCTTGGGAATGTCCAAGGAGAATTTCGTGAATTTCATAAGGCTTTTAATACTCAAATCCATCCCTATTTAAACATAGGTCTTCACAAGTTTTGATTCAGGATGTGTGTGTAGAGTTAGAATAGTTTCTACCATATTTGAGTGTTACGTCATGGCAATTAGAACAAAAACTCTTATTATTTAAAGTTAAGCGTTTGTTTGATGACATGCCATGTTTTACTTCTTGCAACTCCTTGCATATGAGAGCAAACGTACTTTTTTTTTTTTTAAATATAAGTTATAAAACATGTTTTTCTTGGTGCGCAGCTCCTTTCAAGTTTGATGTTCCATCCCCAGATGATGTGGTTTATACTGGCCTTCATTCTTCCAAAATGGGTTTGAAAGGTATCCCTCAATCTGATTTGCCTTTAGCAGCTCAAGGTAGAGGAAATATGTTTCAATTAAATATTTAATCGTTGAGAGAGCTTGTGACCAGTATTTTGAAACTGAAAACTTATGCATACCATTTCTTTGTGGTTGACTTTACCAATCTTTTTCAAGAACTTTTATTTTTTATTTTTTGGATAAAAAAAGAAATAATTTTCGAAAGGAAGGGATATAGGGAAATTACAAGAGAGGAATCAGAGGATAAGATATCCTCCAAAAGAAAAAACAAATCCGAATGAAAACAAAAAAGAAAAACTCCCACAAGAAACACAACCCATAGAGAAAACAGAAAAGGAAATCACCACAGCTGCCCCAAAACACTCATAGAACACTCCCTCCACAGAACATCTATAAAGAAGGAAAAAAAACTAAAGCTAATGCAAACACAAAGCAACTGTTCCTTAGTCTTCAGCAGAAAGACAACCTCGAAGGTTCCAAAAGGAAAGCTATTAAGGCTCCTAATTCCTTTAGGCCCTCCATAATTTCCTGTTGTTGCTAACCTTTTAAGTCCCTTTCCTAATATAGGTATTTGGCAAAAAGGTCACCTTTACCTCCTTGCCCAACAGATTAACCAACCTAATCCCCATTTTATCAATAATTGATTGAGGGTCTTGCAAATCACTTAGGTGATGCTTGGTTTGTTTTCTGTTTTCATTTCCATTTGGTATGTTTTCACTCATAATTATAAAAATGCCACCTTGTTTTTACTTTATTTCCTATTTTCTAACTTTTGTGAAGGAATTGGTGAAAACAAGAAAAAGTTGTTTTCGCCATTTCCTTCACAAAAGTTTGAAAACAAGAAACAAAGTGAAAACAAGGTGGCATTTTTGTAATTATGAGTGAAAACATATTAACTGAAAATGAAAACAGAAAACAAACCAAATGCCCCCCTTATGTTCCCTAAAGGCATAATAAACTTCCTCATCCAAAGTCCTCTCACTTTGGCTTAGCTTATTAACATCTGGACAAGTCAAATTCCCTTTTCAGTATCAACATTAGAAGAAAGATCTCCTAGAAGACTACTCTTGTCCTTTATTGGATCATGGCATCCTAAACAAAGTTTCATTAACCTCAACAGTTAACACTCTCTTCTTGAAAAAACTCCTTTACTGCTTGAAAGCAGTGAAGAAAGATCGTATCCGTATTGTATTTGAATCTGATACTGATGCCTATACGATCCTGTTGCATTTGTAATTTTTTTGTTATAGGAAAAGAAATTCATTAAGAAAGAAGAAAGATACAAAGAGAGGAGGATAAGATATCACAACAGAACAAAAGAAAGAGAAAATTATAATGAAAACAAAAGAAAGACAGATACTGCCGCATTCGTATTTTTGGCGTCCCCTTTTTTTAGGTGGGATATCCACGGCCCTTTACGTATTGCTACTCGAAAAATCTGAGATACAGACTCAAGTCTTGTTCTCACCAATTACCTCCCCCAAAGCATATTCCCACACTTGCCATCTTGCCCTCTTCAAAATCATCGCACAGGACAGAATAACACACATTCATCCTCGCCAAATGAGTTAGAGAATGCATGGAACTCGGGTTGAGATGATGACAAGTGGATAAATTTAATTAAATTTTCATACATATATAAATATAAAGAATATATATATTATATGTACCTGTATGTTTTTTTTTAAAAAAAAATCAGCGTATTTGCATATCATATTGTATTGTATCATATCAGATACTCGTACCTGTACACATGTACCATCTAAGTCAGTACACTCTTCCTGACCTTTTTGTTGATCAAATTTTGCACTTAAATCATCAAGAAGTAATCCTTTATATTCTTAAAAAACGGAAGCAAGATAATCTTCATCACTTAAAAAACTGCCGTCCTCAATGTCTGCAAAAGAAGAATCTTCTTCAACAGAGTCACAATGTTGAAGATCACTATCATCAACTTTAGAAGATTCTACTCCTTCTAAAACTTTTATCATAGAGAAAACTCTAGAAACCTCTACAACAGCAGGAATGGCTTCTGCTTTATTCACTTTCCCACTAGAAATCTGAACCTTGTCACCCTCATCAGGGGAATTGAAATGAATTTCAATATTATGCAAGTTTGCAGATTTCTTATGAACATCCACCACTAAGCAATTAGGCGAGTGTTGAAGCGTATCACCATCCCTCAACATATCCTCTAACGGAACTTGAGAAGCTCCAACTGACATGTCTGATTCCTTTGCAGCAGCACCAACTTTCCTGACAACTTAGCGTTTCTCTTTCTTAAAGATGTGATTGTTTGTGTGGATGGTCCCAAGTCTTTTAGACATTTTTTCTGACTTTTTTGGGCTCCATTCTCTCAAAATCCAGCGCTGATTGACCAATATCAGGGAATAAATTTGGCTTTTGCTGTTCAACATGTTCCCTATTAAAGTTTTGTTTCTCTGAATCACCCTTGGAAAGATTTCTTCTACTTCCTGGAGGTTGTTTTAAGTCTGATGGCAGAAAACTTTGTTAGATATAAATACCATTCATGAGCCTTCACCTAATAGCTTAAGCGTTTAGGAGAGTTGGTCCTTGACATGGTATTAGAGCCTCCATAACCAAGTGGTTAGAAGTACGATTTTTGCTGCCCCTATTCTTCTAAATAAAAGTTGAATTTCAGCACAAGTTAGGTGGACCTGTGCATTGTTCACCCTTCAAGCACAAAAGGGCTCTTGCATGAGGGGGGGCGTGTTAGATATAAAAACTATTAATGAGCCTTCACCTAAGAGCTTAATCTTTTAGGAGAGTTGGTGCTTGACAGCTTTCATCAATTCTGGAAGACAAAGTAATTCGAAATATCTCAGACCAAACTGGGATTTCTAAAATAATCTCCCCTTCACTAATAGTTGATAGAATGGGGTATCTTATGGATATCAGCTCTCTCTAAGCTCTTTGCCCAATGGCAATCATTGAAAAAGATCTTTGTACTCTCCTTTTCTAATCATATTGAGGATTTGTGTTTTTTTTTAATTATTATTATAGAATATCGAAGATTTCTGTTACTCTTCAAAGTTTAGTAAGACTATCATGGAAGTTGGAAATTTAGGAATCTTGTACTTTTTCCTTTTTATTTCTTTATTAATTGTTTCGTCTATAAAAAAAAATTGGGATTGGGGATCTGATTTTACTAGGTCTTCCATTAGATTATATTGTAAGATATCAAGGGTTTTGTGGTCCTTCATCCTGGCATAGACATCTTGGTCAAGGGTCTGGCCTTTGAGTAACAATGAATACTCATCATCCTATAGTTGAGAAATTTGAATGGGTGGACATCTTAAGATTTTCCTAGTTAGAAGAATGGCTCTAGAAGTAACTGCACCTGATCAATAGGATCCTATGTTTTCCACAAGAAAATGTTGTTACCATTTGTGGACTACTTCTGAAATATTTTGTGCTAATCTGTTATTTTTTAACCTAGAGATGTTTGTTTGTTAGAAGTAAATAGTTTTTTTTTTTAATTTCTTTCATTAAATGCTTGACATTGTTTTTGTATAAAAGAGATATAAAAACCTGCCTGATCCAAAATTTGTTACGCATGTTTGTTTCCAATTTTTGCCATCTGTCTTCAAGCTGTATCTTTAGCACTGTAGCTTTCACCAAAAAATGAAAAAAAAATTAGGAAAAACAAAATAGTTTTGCCATATTTATTATCTTAATGTTTTAATTTGTTGTGCATAAATATTAATCTATCTTATTTCTGTTATTTTTGCAGACAAAGTTACAAACTCTAAAACTTCTCGGGTTTCCTTAAGCATCACAGAGAAGAATGAACTTACTGTACAATCAAATGCTGAAATTTCAGACAACTTATCATCCTTAATGCGAAAGGGCAGGCAGGATAGTTCGGCTGAGAACAAGCTTTCCAAAAATGTGGCAAGTGATCTGGAAACAAGTGGTAAAACTTCAAACAGCTTACCAGCATCTTTGCCAAAAGGCAAAGGTAACAATGTGAATAAAATAAATTCTTCCAAAAATGGTACAGTTGATATTCAATCAAGCAAAGAAAAGTCAGGTAGTTCGTCTGCACTGCCAAAAGTCAAAGAGAGTGATAAGATTAGTTTCTCTTCTATCAAAGATGGAAAACCTGAAAGTCTTTCCAGCGGTTTTAACAACGTTGTTCTTGATGTAAGATCTGTAAATTCAGATGATACTAACGCTAAAGGACCTCGTCCCCAAGTTTCTTATAAAGCAGAAAAATGGATGCTCCCTCAACAAGCTGAAGATTCGTTGACTCAGCTGAATCTTGCAATTGTATGTCTGGCCTATTCTATTGTACGTTCCAGGAAAATAAATCTAGGAATCAATGTCTCATAGTTTTGAATTTGTCAATTGTAGGTTGGCCATGTTGATTCAGGGAAATCAACACTCTCCGGTAGGTTACTACACCTATTGGGACGAGTTTCCCAGAAAGAAATGCACAAATATGAAAAGGAAGCCAAGCTACAGGTAATTTCATTGTGAGCGTCATTTTTGTACTTTTAAAGCTTGATGCTTTTGAATTCATCCACTAATTTCCACTCCCCCATTTTTGTTGATTAGGGCAAGGGATCCTTTGCTTATGCTTGGGCACTTGATGAAAGTTCTGAAGAAAGGGAAAGGGGAATAACTATGACAGTGGCGGTTGCTTATTTTGACACTAGGAAATATCACGTTGTTGTGCTTGACTCCCCTGGCCATAAAGATTTTGTCCCAAACATGATTTCTGGTGCAACACAAGCTGATACTGCAATTCTTGTTATAGATGCCTCGCTTGGCTCATTTGAAGCTGGTATGGATGGTAGCAAAGGACAAACAAGGGAGCATGCACAACTTATCAGAAGCTTTGGTGTTGACCAGGTTATAGTTGCTGTAAATAAGATGGATGTTGTGGCATACTCCAAAGATCGATTTGATTTTATAAGACAGCAGTTGGGAATGTTTCTCCGCTCTTGTGGTTTCAAAGATTCTTCTCTGTCATGGATTCCCATGAGTGCCATGGAAAATCAAAATTTGGTGGCATCCCCATCTGATGCTAATTTGAGAAACTGGTATGTCCTCTGATTGCTCTTGGTTGATCTTGACTTTTTTTGGCAGGCAATGAATGGTATGGAATTGTAACAGAAGCAGCAATATAGAATTACTCAAATAGAAAAATCTAAGCAGTTTTCCTCTCTCTAATATTTAACAATTTCTGGGAGAAAGAAAGAACAAAAAGGGGGTGGTGCTTTTTATTGAGAATTTTCTGTTAGAAACCATAATTATAAACTCTGGAATAGTATATGAAACTTGATATCCTGTTCATGGTGTCTGCGGCCCAAAAATAACAATTGAAACTGTACTAATATGTGATGTTTCTACTGCCCAACTTCATTGGTACAGGCTTGTTTTCCTAGCCCATGTTTTTCAGCTCATGGGTTTTTCAGGAGGGTTTCTTTGACATGAAAGTGATTGGAGAGATCTTTTGAGCTGATGTTTTGCCCTTTTTATTGGTGTTTTTTTTCTGTGGATTTTCTCTGTTTTTGGAGGATGCCTAATCCTCCTTTCTTTCTCTCAATGAATTCTTTCCTAAAAATAAAAATAAATTTAAGCTCTATTTTAAAATAATAGGTCAGGAAAGAGGAAAACGGACATATTGACAAGCTGTTTGTTATAGTATGGAACTGTTAGAACCTTTAATTTTTTGTGTCTGTCTAAGTTTATGAAGATTACTCTACCTTTATATTAATCTCATGATGTAACACACGAATTCAGAAAACTATAATTGAGACAACATTCTCAAGGGATTCAGAAACGCCATAAACTTCAGCTTAAACATCATTATCATGGGATACCAATGTTTGGTGACTGGGCTTCCTAAGTGTTTCTCTATTCTTTTATACATCTTTACATGACTTGCCCTTAATTATTTTTTTTAAATAATTATTGTTAGATATAAAACCATTCATGAGCCTTCACCTAACAACTTAAGCTTTTAAGTGAGTTGGTTCTTGACATTGTATTAGAGCATCTATGACCAAGGGTCAGGTGTTAGATCCTTGCCAGCTTGCCACCTTTATTCTTCTAAATAAAAGTTGAATTTCAGTGCAAGGTAGACTGGGCTTGTGCATTGTCCACACTTCAAGCCCTTGCGTGAATGGGTGTGTTAGATATAAAACCATTCATAACAGCTTATTCTTTTAGGAGAGTTGGTTTTTGACAATTATATTTAGGGGTAGACTTGTAGAGTGAGGTGTGCTAATTTACCTGTGTGATATTTTGTGAGTGACTTGTGTTTTACTTATGAAAATGAAATAGATATTGCATTCATCAAGAAACTGAATCAGTAAGCATTTGGTATTGAATTGGCTGTATGGTGACTATTAAATGTTGATGCACTAGGATCTACTGCAGTAACAAATGGTAAAATAGTGTACATAAAGTTTCCTTTTCTCTTGGAGGGAATTCAAGGAGCATATGCAGCCATTTTGTAATTTTGTTAGCCTCAGAAAGGCTGAATTCGCGCTATCTGTGGAGCATTAAACTCAGAATAGAGTATTCAATAGTTTACTGCTGGTCAAAATCGTCGGATAGCATATTGTTTTCTTTATTGTGCTTTATTGCTTTAATGTCCCACCTCGGTAGAAATAGCCTTGGGCCACCTTGTAATAAATTTGTAAATCCAGATAAAAAAGGCTCAATTTACTCTTTTTCTGAAGCATAAAACTCAGATGTAGAGAATTTAATGTCTCACAGACGGCATCTTATTTTCTGTATTGTGCCTTAAAATTCCACTTGATTGATGTAGCGTACCAACCTAGAGGGATAAGGCTTGTTTGTTGTTGTTTTAAAATCCCAATTGAGTAGAAATAGACTTGGGCCATATTGCTTTATCAGTCTGCTGTTCCTTCTCTCAATTTCCTGCCACTAGATATTAATTATTTTCCTCATCTTCTGTTTCCTCTCCTTGTAATTATGCAAATTCTAACACCAAAAATATAGTGATGGAAAAATAGAGCTTAATGTTAAATGTTATATGAAATTAAGCTGATTGATGACATGATTTTGGAAATTTAGCATTCAACTTTAATGAGAACGAGAAAAAACCAACAAATTATTCAGAAAAAAATTGATAATTATCAATATGTACTAAGGTATTCTATTATCAGTTATAAGGAAACAGTGATAATAAGTCATAATTTACTGAGTCTAAGACCAAGTGATGCTTGATCATTGATGTGTCCTCTTGAAAGAGAAAGAATATTTCTGAATGTTATTTCTCTATTACAATTGTACAGATATGATCTACATTATATAGGCTTATGACAATAATGACTTGCCTAAAATAGAGCTAAATTATAGGAAATAAATCTGTACAATAAAGAAATAAATCTGTACAATAAAGTCTAACACTCACCCTCAAATTGGTGAATGGATATCTATCATTCTCAGCTTGCCAGTAAGATCCTAAAAGTGCTTTGTGGGTAGTCTCGTAGTTAATACATCTACCAACTGATATCCTAAAGGAATGTATGTTGTGGTTATAAGTCCACTATCCAATTTCTCCTTGATAAAGTGCTAGTCTATCTCAATGTATTTTGTCCTATCATGCTGAACCAAATTATATGCAATGCTAATGGCTGATTTGTTGTCACAAAATAGTTTCATAGGCGCTTTACGCTTTAGTTTCAAGTCATCTAATATGATCTTCAACCATAGCAACTCACAAACTCCTTGTGCTATAGTTCGAAATTCAGCTTCTGCACCTAACTATGCCACTACATTATGTTTCTTACTTCTCCATGTTATTAGAT
The DNA here is from genome assembly GCA_029884605.1 of Ormosia emarginata. NCBI lineage: Eukaryota > Viridiplantae > Streptophyta > Magnoliopsida > Fabales > Fabaceae > Ormosia > Ormosia emarginata. The sequence continues at coordinate 39,470,159 of JAQQTP010000076.1, read as the reverse complement.
TTTCACCCAGAAACATACAATAACCTGATGTTGACCTTCTGTCAGTAACTGAACCTGCATAGTTAGCATCTGTGTACACTTCCATTGATAGGTTTCCTCCCTTTCTAAATAGTGATCCTTTTCTAGGCATGGTTTTAGGATACTGTAGAATTCAATCCACAGCCTGCCTGTGTCTCTCCCGCAGATCATGCATGAATTGGCTAACAACACTGACAGCATATGCTAAATTTGGTCTGGTATGTGCTAGGTATATCAGTTTCCTTACTAGTCTTTGGTATTGAGCTCTATCCACCTTGGGACTCTCTTCTTCACTTCCCATGTAATTCTGTTCAATGGGTACATCGGCAGCCTTACACCCAAGCTTTCCGGTCTCTTTGAGAAGATCTAGGACATATTTCCTTTGAGAAATAAAGATATCTTGCTTGGAGTAGGCAACTTCAATTCCAAGGAAGTAGTTTAGCTTTCCAAGATCTTTCATTTCAAACTCAGCTGCTAATTTCTTCTTTAGGAGTTGCTTCTCAACTAGATCATCCGATGATATAATGATGTCATCAACATACACAAGTAGGACTGTGAATTTACCTTCTTGTGAATGTTTAAAAAAAAGAGTATGATCACCTTGACTTTAGCTACTTTAGGTGGGGTTCCAGAAGAAGATGTCAATTCCTGTGTATAGTCAGATGGTAAAGGAAGGAAGGACTCAGGAGAGAAGGACTCAGCCAGCTTCCTGAGTGTTCTTCCCCTGAAGCTGAGGATGAGTAAAGAATGACTTATTTTCATGAAAAGTGACATCCATGGAGACGAAAAAACGACGACTTGAGGGGTGATAACATTTGTACCCCTTCTTATTAGGAGCATAACCCAAAAAAATACATTTGACAGCACAGGGATCAAGTTTGCTGTGATTGTGGCGATGTACATGGACAAAAGCCACACAACCAAAGACACGAGACTGTAGACTCTGCATAATAGGAACAGATGGAAAGTGAGAGTTCATGAGTTGAACAAGACTGATATTCCCTAGGACACGAGATGATAACCGATTGATTAAATATGCAACAGTTAAAATAACTTCTATGAATTAGGAACAGGCATTTGGAATAGTAAGGCTCTAGTGATTTCAAGTAAGTGACGATTTTTTCTTTCTGCAACATTATTTTGTTGAGGAGTATCAACACATGTGAGTACATGCACGATACCATGTTCTTTAATAAATGTAGAGAAATTTTGGGGCATACTCCTTATCATTATCAGAACGCAAACGTTTAATGAACTTTCCAAATTGAGTCTGAACCATGCGGTAAAACTGAACAAACGACTGAAACACATCTGATTTGTCTTTTGTTAGAAAAAGGCAAGTTATTCGAGTATAATCATCAATGAATGAAACAAACCATTTAGTGCCAAAAATGTTGGAAATAGATGCTGGACCCCAAACATCAGAGTGGATAAGTGCAAAAGGCTCAACACTTTTATTAGAGATCAGTGAAAAAGTTACACGATGATGTTTGGCAAACTCACAAACATCACAATGAAAAGACTCAATAGATTTTTAAAAAAATTAGGACGGAAACATAGACTTAAGCAAAGAAAAAGGAGGATGTCCCATACGCTTGTACTATAGCCAAATTTGAGAAGAAAGAGAGTCAGAACTGGATTGATGACAGGAAGATAGCAACTTCTAATCAGGACCACCATTAGCTGGCATATTAAGGAAATAGTACAACCCTCCCTGTTCCTTAGCAACTTCAGTCATCCTCCCCGTGACAAGATCCTGAAAGACACAACGAGAATGAAAAAAGGTTACGGCACAATTATTGTCTTTAGTAAGCTTATGAATGGAAATAAGATTATGGGAAAGTTTGGGAACATGGAGCACATTGTATAAAGTGTAGAGAAGGTTATTAATAATAACAAAACCCTCAACTGAGGTGTGAGAGCCATCAGCTATGGTTATATGATGCTTACTAGAAGAGGGTTAATAAGATAACAGAGGTGGTGAATAAAAAGTTATATGGTCAGTTGCACCAAGAGTCCATAATCTATAAATTCTCAGTATCAAAAGCATTAAAGGATTGAAAAAAAAAATTCTTACCATTTGGTCGTCTGACATACTTATGTTTCCTACTTGTTTTTTTTTTTTCTTTTTTTTTTGTTTTTTTCCCTTTTTTTTAAACTTGAAAAGCTTGTCTGATTCAAAGTGAGACGGCAGTAGAGTGGGAAGGAGGGTGGTGCTACGGGTCTGTGATGGTGGCGCGACGGCGCTGTTACAGGTCTATGACGGTGGCATGACGGCATTGCTACGGGTCTGTGACGGTGGCGCGATGGCGCTGCTACGGGTCTGTGATGGTGGCGCGACGGCGCTGCTCGGTGAGGATGGTGGCACAACGGTGGGCGTGGTGCTCAGACTAGTCTGCTCGGTGAGGATGATTTGATCCGGTCTAGTCCGGTTCTAATTGAAGGCAGCAATGAAGGCTACTAGAATCCCACCAATGAAGGCTGGTTCTAAACCCAGCAATGAAGGCTGGTCCGATCAGCAATGAAAGCTGATTACAGCGGAAACAACAGAGGCTCCCAAATCGGGAGCCCTGATACCAAGTTGAAAGAGAAAGAATATTTCTGAATGTTATTTCTCTATCACAATTGTACATATATTATCTACATTATATAAACTTATGACAATAATGATTTGCCTAAAATAGAGCTAAATTATAAGAAATAAATCTGTACAATAAAGTCCAACATGTCCTGCCATAATCTTTCTGGTTAAAACAAATATCTAGATAAAATAAAAACTGGGGTAAATCGTTAATATCTTGAGAGTATTTTAGAATATCTTAGCATATCTTTAGAATAAATTTGTAATATATTCAAATATCTTTATATTATCTTAGAAGATCTTTAGAATATATTGTGGAATCGTCATCTAATTGAGGAAGCAACCTTAGGAATTATTTCCAATTTCATTATATTTCCTAATTAGTTTCCTTATTTAATTAGGGTTAGTAGTCTTATTTTATTAGTGGGCTTGGGCTTGTACTAATAGTACTATACTAGTACTTGTCCTATTATTCAAAGTCTGATATTATTTCTTTTCCTCCTTCCCTACCTAAACCCCATAATTTCAACATAAATGAAGTAAGCTTGGTAGCATCCTTCCTATAATTAGGTGTTTATATACTGGCAATCTTGGTTTGTATTTGGTGTGATAGCAATTTCTAACAAGTTACTTTCATTTTAGTTTTGAATTTTATGCAATTTATACTGCTAAAATGTGATGGTTGTGTTCATTATGAAACAGGTATAATGGACCTTATCTGTTAGATGCAATTGACTCACTCCAACCTCCTACTAGAGAATTCTCAAAACCTCTACTAATGCCAATATGTGATGTCATCAAATCACCTACACTTGGACAGGTGTCTGCTTGTGGTAAACTGGAAGCAGGAGCTCTTCGAAGTGGATCAAAGGTATTCAATTGGGTACTGTTATGGCTCTTGTTGAAAAATCAAATGAAAGATTCACATTTATAGCTCTCCAAATTGAAGTGTTTTGTACTGATCAGAAACGGACTGGGTTTCTGTTAGAAATTAATAATTTCAGTTTAATTAAGTCTCTGGCCTCTGTTTTTATTGGGGGTTTTCTAAGTCCTTGCTTTACTATGTGTTCATTTTAATCACTCAATTTACAAATTACATCAAACCATCAATTCAATTGTTGTCCTTATGGTGATTTTCTATTCAAATTATTCTATTAAATAGTGACATGTCACTATGTCACACTACCACTTGTAAAAATTTTTCCATATAAGACTGCTACATAATAGCCATTTGACAAGCCACTATTTAACAAAATTTAATGTCACAATTTAACAAAATAATTTGGATGAAAAATTACTATATGGGCAACATTGTATGTAATTGGTAATTTGAGGGACTAAAATGAAAAGGTTGAAAAAGAAAGGACACACGAAGTGAAAATATAAGGACCAAAAACTTATTTACGCCTTAATTTTTTAATGAAAATGAAATCATCTTATATAGTTCTTCACAAATGTGCCATTTTTCCCGACATATTCCATGAGACAATACTGAGGCAGTAAGGGATGTTACTGAGATTTTTTATTAGTTCAGGAAAACTATACGGCATGAAAATTAGTTGAGATAATAGTGTCTCACAAAAGTCACAAGTATTGATTTGCAAGCTTGTATGCTGTACAATAATATCTATTTATTGCACTATATGGGATGTTATTTATTTGGGGGACTTTTTGACTAAATGCTAACCAATAGTCTTCTGCATTAGTGCTAGAGCTAGACAATACTTTTTCCAAGCTATTCATAGTTCTGAAGCATAAACTTTTTGCTTGCTGGATGATCCTTCTTATTTCTATCAATCCCGTGTTCAATCTTGGGTCTACCTCTTGGATCAGGAAGTGCTCATGTCATATTTAAAAAATAATCTTTACTTCCCGTTTTACCCTCTATGTCTAGTAACATCTGGTCAATTAGGCATAAATATCTGCCTTATTAATTTTCATAGGAGACTTCTGTGGTAAATTCTGTTGTGGTGCCCTTCTTAGTTAGTAATATTATTGACTATGAGTAGTGCTACTTATCATGAAGGATTTTATATGAATTGTATTATACATGCACAATCACCTTTTTGATTAGTTATAAGAGTTGGGTAACTCCGTTACAAAATGGGGTCCACAATTGATATATATCACAGCAATCTCCTTCGTGTATGCATTCCTAAAATTCAGTTTATAATATTTAGCATTACCCTATAGACTATTGGATGATTGTTGAACGAATTTTGATGTAGAATCCAATGATCAACAATGCAGGTAGTAGTACTGGTACCCAAAAGAATACCATGGTGACCTTTTTTATTTTGTTTCATTTTGTCTGTCTTTGGATAGAAAGGATTTCTGTGATTGGAGCTGGGATTTTGTTTTTATCGCCTGGAAATTTAACCTTTTTGTATGTGGTTACTGTATAATATAGTAGTGCACAGAATGAAATCACATACTTAAACTTCTCTAACATTACATGTAGTGTAACTATTTTTCTTTCTATAACTGTATTATTTATAAATTGTAGGTCATAGTTATGCCTTCAGCTGTTGTGGGAACAGTACGCTCATTGGAGCGTGACTCTAATGCCTGCACTGTTGCTAGAGCTGGAGATAATGTAGCTGTAACGTTGCAAGGTGTTGATGGAAGTCTTGTAATGGCAGGAGGTGTACTATGCCATCCTGACTTTCCTGTTGCAGTTGCAAAGCATTTGGAGTTGAAAATGCTTGTCTTGGATGGTGCAAGTCCCATATTGGTGGGATCTCAGGTGTGTACTTTATGTATGACGTATCGTTACACTTTATTTTCCAATTTTGTTTATAGGGGAAAAAATTCAGTTATCTTTTTCTATATGTGCAGTTAGAGTTTCATATACACCATGCAAAGGAGCCTGCTAGAGTTTCAAGAATATTGTCAGTACTTGATCCCAAGACTGGTAAGGTGACCAAAAAGTCCCCTCGCTGTCTCACTGCAAAGCAAAGTGCAGTAATTGAGGTGAATAAATAATGCAAAACTAGCTATTTCAACTATCTTACACATAACTGTTCGACTATCATGCCAGGGACTCAGAAAACTTTTGGAATGACTTTTATTCTCATTTCAGGTGATTTTGCATGAGCCTGTCTGTGTGGTAGAGTTCTCTAGTTGTAAAGCTCTTGGAAGGGTGTTCTTAAGATCATTAGGAAGAACAATTGCTCTTGGACTTGTGACAAGAATAATTGAAGAGCAAGACTAGTTTATGATATTCTTCAGAAAAGATTAGATGATGATAACATAACATGGAGAGGTTCTTAGCATTTGCAATATAGTACCCAGCATACCATGTATGCTGTTCCAGTAAATATTTTTGTTTGCCAACTAAAGTCTAGATTAAGTTATGCTGGCAGACAACGGGCAGCTATATAAGACTCTTGTTGGTTCACGGGTCAATATGTGAGTTATGTAAGAATGGTGGAGATTTTTTTTTTGTTTTTCACCATATATGTATCATACGGGAGCGTTCTCGTTCCATACCCTGGACTTGTGTACTATAGCAATTTAGTCGGATGAATAGACAGTAAAGTATGTATCCCCCTGACAGTTGGATGTAATTGCTTTTATTCTTTAATGCCTAGTCTTCAGCATAGATTGATCTACACATACCGATAATCCTAGTTATGGTCTCTGGTTAAAAAAATCCACCTACTATAGCTTTGAGAGGTGAAATTTTAATGCATGGTTTTGTACATGTTAATACGATTTGACTTATGGTAAACAAAATGTACTCGAGTTCTTCAATTTTGAAATTTTTAAGTAATATTGTGCACCTCAATTTTTACAGAAAACAAATCCTTTAGGTGTGTGTTTGGTTTGTTTTCCTTTTTCATTATAAGTTGATATGATTTCAACTTTTTATTATAATTACAAAACTGTTATTGAATTTTCATTTTCTTTCTTGTTTTTAAAATTCTGTAAACGAAATATTAAAACAGCAAACATGCTCTAAATCACAACTAATTTAATAAGATTTTTGTTTTTATTCTCCAATTATTAGATGCATTTATGTACATGTGATAATAAAAAATGTAAATTTACAAAATCAATTCAGTAATATAGTAAATAAGATATTATTCCTACAAAGAGTATTTTTTAACTACTAAAATTATATTATTATTTACTAAAGTTTAAGAAACTAAAACAAGTATAAATCAAATTTTAACAATGCAAAAACTAACTAGATATAAAAATAATATTTATTACAATTAACTTATCTTGATTTCACTTGAAATAATCCTATTAAATTGAAGTGAACAATATTGAATAACTTGATATTCTCTCTCAAAGTCATATTAAACATATTAATAAACACTTATTATCTATTTTTCAATAATACTGATCATCATTTAATTCATTAACATATATGATTAATCAAATCAATCCCCATAAGGTGTGTTTATTGCATAAGTTAAATTTGAAAAATTTTCTTTTGATCTAATTCTAAGGTATAGATGAATAAAATCTTAAGAGCAATAATAAACTTTTGCATAAAAGAAGAAAATCAATTTAAATAAATAAAAATTATAGAGATTATAACTACATCAAAATCCTAAAAAGAAAATTTAGTTGATAATAAAATTGAAAATAGCCCAAGAAAATTTAATTTTGTTCAGCATATAAACATATATAATGAAAGAGGAAAATAGAACAATACAAATTAAACCCTATTCTAGAATCATAGGCTTCATACGTGGCACTGACACAGGCAATCATGTGTGGATGGCATGAATGGAATCTAGCACATTGCACTCGAGTCTTCTAATTCTTCATAACTCACCATTATCTTCCTTTCTCACCACATGGTGCACATGAATATGACTTGCAACTTGTTCTGGTGAACTATTGATTTGTACTGTCTATATTTTTGTTATTATTAAGTATATGTTTAATCTTATTGTTGCACAAAAATACCAGAACTAATCTTTTACCACAAGGAAGAATTAACAAAATCAAGAAAATTTCGTTTATATGTTCAAAATATACGATTTGTTGTTGAGCTGATGCATTTTATTGTTTCACAATGTCTTTCATATTGCTAATATGAGATAGAATGCCATTTATTACTAATAACCACGTGTTATATATCCAGTAGAATAAAAGAAATTAAAAAAAGTAAATAAATTGTATAAATAGCGTTATCTTTCTAGATTAACGGTGTCCGTAACTCGACCTTTGAGATCATTTCCGGTTGCCGGGGTGGTATCCCATGAAAGGTGCCTGAAGAGACCATTTGTCTATCTGTGTGGCTATTCTTTTACCGTTTTAGGTTCTCACTGTGCTTGAAATTCACAAAAAAAAATTATATCATATCCCCATTTTTCGTGGCTGATATTTGTAACGTACTGTATGATCCTTTAGATTCCCACATGCATATTGTACCAAAACAAAAAGCCTATATGCATATAGATGGGACAAAAAAAGACATACTCATAATGATAAAACTCTAGTTCAATATTTTTAAAATCAGTTAAATCATTGAATTGATAAAATAAATGATTTATTATTCAATTAGTTCAATCAATTTAATAAGTAATTAAACTGTTAATATAATAATTATACAAGTTTTTTAAAGAAAAAATAAATTAAAAATTAACTGGTTCAATCAAATAATTCAATTAATCAAATTATTAGCTTTCATCAATTTTTTAATTTTTTATTGATTTTTAATGATTCAACTATTTATTTAATTTTTTAGATGAATAAGAATCAATAAAGTGATCGATTCATAATTCAAATAATTTAATTAATTAAATTTAATTGAACTCATTTTTAAAACACCATTCGTACAGTGAAATGAAGAAAAAGCACAAGCACGTAACACGTGCGTATAAATAAATTATTTTTTTGGCTAAAATTTGAATCAATCAATTATTCCAACTCCTAGTTGTCAGAAAACATCATCACATCTGTGAGATATTTCAAACTTGGCCCCGCCATTATTATTTTTATGGAGCTGCGAATGAGTCCGACTGCTATCCATAATTAATTTTCGCGGACCACAAAAACTAGTAGATATCTGGATCTCTAATGTTTTGGGAAAATGTTTGTTGCAAAAATCATATCATTATTGAAAACATTTTAAATATTCTTAAAAAGTTAAAGAGCATAAATGCTCTTAAAGTGATGATTATTAATTTATATATTTTAATAATTAATAGTTCAGATTAAAAATTAATAACTTATATAGTAGATTTATTTTATCATAATTTTAAAATTAACTAAAAAAATAAACAATCAGATCATCATTGTTAATTTGTGATTGAACATGTAAAAATAAAAAGCAAGAACAATAACCTTGTGACACCAATCCCTTCCTCGAAACTCCCAAACCTCTTGTCACTCAAATCTCTCTCTCTCCAAGTGCAAATTCGTTATCCAACCTGTTTCCAACTCGGATCACATTGTTGACTCGCTCGTTGTGTACTTCTCTGGGAAGAAGATCCTAGAATCTCAAAATGAGATTAAGGAACCTAAACATGAAGAAGAAGTAGTAGTATAAAAGGCTAGGTCTTTAAGGCAACCTATTGCGTCCAAAGAGAATATGCAAGTTCCACCGTAGAGGTTCTCATCTCTGACGACGACGAAGAGGTTGCAGTCAGCGGAAAGGAAGAACATGATTGCAGTGGCAGAGAGAGACCCATCGCCAACAGCCAGAAAAGGGAAGAGATCGGCGTCTCTAGTATCGTGCAAGTGCGTGGTTTTGAACTTGGTTTTGGTTAGCATTGCGGCACAGATATATGAGCCACCCGAAACCACCATCTAAGTCACTTCAATGTCCCAACATTTTTTTTTGTTTAGGGTCAAATTTATAATTACACAAAATTTACACTAAAAAAACATATATTGAGTCAACAGTTTTTACCTGTCACAATAGATAAATTCATTAGAACATCAATGGTTAAAAATATATCAGATGCATAGTAAACGTCTCCATCATTTCATGATATATACTATTTAAGTTGTAATGAAATTAGTGTGTGTAGTAAATCCTTTATGTTTATTACTACTTAATTATATTAACTTTTTATTCAAAGAGTTAATTTAAATTGTTGAATTAAAATAAATCAAAAGTTATTTAATAAAAAGTTAATAGTACAAGAGTGACAATATACACTTCCTGTAATAAAATAAAATGTGAATAGATAAGTAAAAACATATGTAATTAAAGTTTAATTTAAATAAAAATATTTAACTGGATAATTTAAAGTAATTAACCAAAACTATAAATAGACAATTAATAATGGCAGGCCCTCAAATCATTAGGTTTTTTTTTAGACGACAAACCATTATGGTTTGTTAATCAATGATCTTAAACGTGCTAACACTTATTATTGGTCATGAACAATTATTTATACACAAGAGGACATCGAACATTTATGCAGGGAGGTAGAAAGGAGCCAAGAGAGAGAGAGAATTCCCTGTTTTTGGCATTTCTGGGGTTTGATCCAAGTCTGATAGATAGATAGATAGATAGATGTTTCCAACAGGGTTGTCCTCTGTCTATGAAGTTACAGGTGTTGCAGCTGGAATTGCAGGTAGAATTCTTCAATTGCTTCCATTGGTCTTTAATCTCTCAAATGAAAAATGGGGTGAATCCCATTATATTTTAATAGCTTCCTGCATAAGTCTTAGGACTGAGATGAATGTCTTTACAAATTGATCTTAAAGGCTTCCCACCTTGTACTAGCTTTATACTCATTGTCATTCTCACTCAGTCAATTGATCTTCTGTTCCAAATGGGGATGGGATCAACTAGCTCATATTGACATTCAATAGTTGTTTTTACCCTTATACATATTTCTGGTTTGATGCTTAAGCATTTGGTTCGGAGAAATAAATACCTACATGAAAATTATAGCTGGACCTTCTAAACACCCAACAAACAAGAAATTTCAGCTTGTTTACTTTGTTCACTTTACTCTTCTTTCTTTCTGATTTTCTCAGAACCTATGTTATAATTGAATTGAACACATTTTAAACTATGCTCATGCAATGTGTCATAATGATTGAATTTAGATGTGTCAATTATTTATTCAATAGTATTTTGTAAATGTATGATTGATTTGAACAAACTTTGAGGATCTTTGGAAAATTGGCTGCATTCACCAACAAGAAGAATGCTATTATGACTCTTTGCCAAGGTTTTGGTAATGCCAGGAGTGCCCTAATACTGGTTTCTTTATTACAGGAAATGTCTTTGCTGTTGTGTTATTTGTGTCACCCATGTAAGTTGTTTAAAAATTTTGTGAGAAGGATTGAACAGGAGGGGAGCAATTGTTTTACAATCACTCTTTTATTTTCTTCATGTTTCAGACCAACGTTCAAGAGAATTATCAAAAATGGTTCAACAGAACAGTTTTCAGGACTACCTTATGTATATAGCTTCTTGAATTGCTTGATTTGTCTCTGGTATGGCTTGCCATTTGTATCACCTGGAATCATATTGGTTGCAACAGTCAACTCCATTGGGGCTCTTTTCCGACTAATCTACATTAGCATATTCATTGCATATGCTAATAATGCCAAGAAGGTAATTATTTCCTTCTAACTGCGCCAGCTTTGTCCATTTTTTACAAGCTAAATATCTCCTAAATTTCAATGTGATTATTTCAATGTCCTCTGAATTCTGCTTGCAGTTGAAGATGTCAGGATTATTGGCAGCAGTAATTTCTCTATTTATTGTCATAGTTGTTGCAAGTATGAGATTTCTTGATCCTCATGCTCGTCAGATATTTGTTGGATACTTGAGCATTGCCTCTCTCATTTCCATGTTTGCTTCTCCATTATTTATCATTGTGAGTTCATGTGCAATGTTTTATGCTTAGCAAATTTCAAAGGTGTGCATATATTTGATATGCTATTTACCCTTTTGGTACACACATGCCAGAATTTGGTCATTAAAAGCAGGAGCGTCGAATACATGCCATTTTATCTGTCCCTTTCGACCTTCTTAATGAGCCTATCATTCTCTGGCTATGGACTGTTCAAGAATGATCCTTTCATATATGTAAGCTTTTTGTTTCTTGTAGAGCTTTCTAACTCCTTCAATTTCATATGTACTTATCATTCCTATAAGCTAATCAGGAAAGGTAAGTAAAGAAAAGGAAATTGAATCCTGTATCAGCATACCAGATAGAATAATGAATTATAAACATTCCAATCTTTAGTAGTCCTAATTAGCACTGCATGTCTAAATTCCTACCACCAAAATATTGTCTCATTTTGATCTCTTATCCAGGTACCAAATGGTATTGGAACAGTCATGGGAATAGTTCAGTTGGCTTTATATGCCTACTATAGTCCTATATCCAGGGAAGACTCTAGAGAACCATTACTTGAACACTAACCATGAATATAAATAATTGGCAAAATATGTTGTCTCTAGCCAAATATCTTCTTTTGTTGCGGTTGGAAGTGTGACCGAGTAAGTGAAGTATGAAAAGTATTTGTTTTTGGCATGTATACCGATTGTTGTGTAACTTATCCTTTTTTCTTCTTTTATTGATCTTAGCATGAATGCTAGGAATGTAAAAGAATGAGAAAAAGTGATTTTATAGATGAATGTTTCTGCAGCAAAATATATGAAAGTTCCATATTACATGTAACTTTTGGTTTATTGGGATGAGAGTAGAGAAAATAACAACGTAGAAAAACCATGTTTGGTAGCAACTATAGAAAAAAACTAGTGTATGTATGCACCATGATTTTCACGGGTACTATTTGTTTTTTATTTTCTTTATATTTTGACGTATTTTTCTTCATTACATATACTTTTCTTCATTGTTAACTTGATATTATATATTTTATATTTGCTAAATATTTGCCTCTCCATATTTTTCCTCTTCTATTATATTCTCTCACATAAAAAGCATAATGTAGAAGTTCCATATCTTTATCTCCATTACAAAATTATGAAATCAAAACTAAAATTAACATGAATACAACCTATTATAACTATTCAACAAACGATTAGAAATGAATAAATCCCATTAAATCTTTTGTTTTTTTTAATAAAACCATAACATATAACACCATTAAATAAAGGGAATAATGCATATAGAATCGCTGAACTTTGGCCTATTCACAAACAATCATCATAAAATATAAAATCTTTTAGTACGTAGTTCATAAACTTATATCAATTTTATCAATAGATCTTTTCATCCACTCTTTGTTAAGTTGTCAACAAATAAGTGACGTGACATAATTCTCACCCTTCATATTTATATATTTTTATTTTATTTTTACCTATTTATTATTTCTTCATAAATATTTTAAAAATAAAGTAATATAAAAAGAAGTGTAAAATATACTTTATCCCTATTTATTATAATAATTAGCTCATGAGTTTTTGCTCACCAATTCTGATTCATTAACTCATTGAGTTAAATATTTTGGCTCATTTATTAATGAGTGAAGTTTAAACTTTTACATATTAGTCTCGGCTTGATATATATATTTAATTATTTTTAATAATAACAATAATAATATACATGAGCATTTGGTTTTATTCTTATATGACTACATTATTTTTTAACAAAATATATGTAAAAAAAAATTGGATTACGAATATGGGTCTAACTCATTGAACCTAGAAGGCTTAATTACTACAAGCAATTAATGGCAAAGTCAAGTATGAGCGTGTACATAGGCACTTTTTGAGACATGATAAAAGCCTAGTATTTATCATATTATTAATATTTCACTTGTATTAGGACAAAATTTTTAAAATAAAAATAAAAAACTTAAATATATTTTTAGTTCTTGAAAATATAATACTTTTTGGTTTTGATCATTCTAATTTTTTTTTATTAGTTTTGGTCACTTATAAATTTTTTTTCTGGTTTATTTGTCGTTAGTGAGACTTCATTAAATACTTACGTGACAAACAAAAGTCTAACTCAATGATGTCACATAAATACTTAACGGGTGCTTACTAACAATAGACTATCGACAAAGACTAAAAAAAATTAATAATTTTAGAGGGACTAAAACCAACTAAAATATTTTATAGGAATCAAAACTTAGAATTTTTTTTTAAAGGAATCTAAACCAAAAAGTAATATATTTTAAGGGACCAAAAACATATTTAAGTCAAAATAAAATTTGTAAGATATAGGCTAACAGTATATGATGGTCTGAGGATCATATACAAGTATGTATTTGCCATGGTACAATACATATTTTGAAATATCTTTTTACTTTTCATATCATGAAGGTTTAATAATAGTATGAAATCTTAAATAAAATAACTAAATTCTAAAGAAATCACTAGAAGAGTACTTGTAAGTATCTTAAATATTTCCTATAGATATTCTATAGTCCTCATAAATATCTAGATATTTTATAAGTTAGGTATAAAAATGTTTTAAAACCTCATCCCTATCTCAAACTTGGTTACATCTTCACCATCCACCATCCTCCATTGAGGAGCTAAAGCAACTAAATAAGTAAGGCCCTATTAAGTCAAACTATAGAGAATTTCACACTTCTTTCTTTCCAAACCTATTTTCCCCTTACGAACCCTACTGTTTTTTTGCTTCACCGCTAAACAAAATCTTGATATTGACTCATTGAACTCTGGCAACTCATGAGATTATTGTGAATCAAGTGTTCGATTTCTTATTGAGTTAAACTTGAGTTAGGTCTAGCTCAATTCAGCTTGACTCATTTCCAGTCCTACTAGTAAAACTCTTTGAATTATTATTTATATTGCTATTTGTAGGTATGTTTTAATCTATTGTTAGTAGGACCAATGCAGCTGAAATATAGGTGAGGGAAGAAAACTGGTCTAAGTCCATTGTTATTCCAATTTTGGTGGATGATTTTTATATCACATCCTTTACCCCAATATGCACCACTTTTGGTGGAGATATTGTTGGAATGGATGATTAAATAGCATTGGTGAATTTTAATGGCAAAAGACCATTGTTAGAGTACTACTCATATTTTGTTGATTCTCACCACACACTTGGTTACATCTCTACTCTCCACCATCCTCCATTGAGGAGTTAGAGTAACTATAAATAAGTGAATCCTATTAAGCTAAGTCATAGAGAATTTCACACTTACCTCTTTACAAACCAATTTTCCACTTGTAGATTTTGTGTCTTGGATTCGTCCCTGAATAAAAGGTTCAATATTGGCTCATTGTGCTCCAACAACTCGCTAGCTTTATAGAAGTCAAGTGTTTGATTCTTATTGAGTCAAACTTAAGTTACACCTGTCTCAACTCACCTCTACTCATTTCTAAACCCTTGAATTATGATTTATCTTTTACCTTACGAAGGGTCAAAAATATCAAGTAATTCTCAGCACCCTAAGCTAGCAATGAGAAGTTATACATGTTTCATTTTTACTCTTTTTTTTTCTATTCAAGAAAATGAAGAACAATGATTTTGCATTATATTTTCCATAAAACTACTAAAGATAGGAACTAATTTTGTCCTAACTAAGTAAAATTTTCAAAACAATTTTAAAATAATAAAAACTATAATTAAAAAGAGGACAATCTTAAAACTTAAATCTTGTCTCAATTTCATTACTAACATAAAAAAAATAAAAAATTAACCTAATTATCCAATTCCTTAGTCATCGACCCATCTTACCAATTTGGGCAATGACTATATATAAATAAGAAGGTTAACACATAAAAAGGTAGAAAAAGAATATTCAAAAGTAGTATTGGAGGAAAAGGACATTTTCAAACAAAAGTAAAATCTCTCAACTTTCTTGTTTGTTCATATTGTTCTAAAATTTATTATTGGTTCATTTTATTTTAAAATATTTATAGTAGTTATTTTATTACTTAAATATGTTTTTGTGTAATATCCTTATCTTGTAAGTCCATCTAATCGCTATGGTACTCTTTGCTTATTTATGAATCACTCACTTAATATTCTTAAAGTGTGTTTAGATGAGAGATTTTAAAGAGGGAATGTATTTTTTAGAAGAATTTAAAATATCTTATGATAAAATGTTTTATTTGGATGCTTAACAAAGTCATTTTAAAAATTCTAGTGCATTTCAATAGGGTATTTTCAACTCGAAATGAAGGATTTACAATTCCACCTAATTAGGTAGAATTTTGAAAATCTCACTTTGTCACTCCTCGAGAGACATCTCTCACTCTAATATTCTTTCAACCACAATTTCGTCGCAAGCAACCATGCAGTGACTGACACTGCTATGGCAGGTGTTGAAGAAGACGTGCTTGATGTTCGAGAAAGAACCTTCTCGATCAATGTAGCCGATGATAGGAGCCTCTTTAAGGGGACCATCCAACTTGATCTAAATGACATGCAAAGGCTTCAAAGCCATTTTCTCAATCTGATTGAAGCCCAATGATCTCACAATTGCATCTTACATTGTAACTCCATTTTTTAGTTGAATTTACCTTTGTTGTTATTATAAGCTCATGATGACGAATGATGCAGGAAGAAAACATTAATATCTTTTTTAAATTCTTATTTTATTTTTTATTTTACATAATTCTTATTTTATTTTATTTTTTATATATTTTTCTTAATTAATAAATAGTAGCTATAATATAGCTCTCATCCCTTGAAATGAAGGAAATTGAAATTCTAATGTAATAAATAATTATCCAAGCAAGAAATTTTAGAAATGAATGGAATTGAATTGCATTAATTTAATTGCTAAGTATTTCAAATTCCTTGAAATTTTAGAATGATCCATTCAAACACAACTTTAAGGAATTACTTACATCTGTTTTCATATTTCAGGTAGGATTTATTAATTTTTTTCTCAAAAGTTCAACGAATCAACTATTTTTGTTAAATTAAAATTAACTAACAAATAATTATTTTTTAAAGAATTTAGGTGATTTTAATTTCTCATTACATGTGGATAATATATAACTTAAGCACTCACAACAGGGCTTTTTTTATCAGAATATAGAATTTTTTTTATTTATCGTTTTACCTTACCTTTTAGATTATATACCAAAATACGAATGTTTTATAACATGTTCAGAAGCTGCCATGAGTGATGGTGGCTTCTGACTTGTGTAATTTTTTTTAGTAAGTAGTTCAAAAGCCGCCATGAGTGATGGTGGCTTCTTACTTATACATTTATTTATTTTTTGTTAAGTAGCTTAGAAGTCACTATGACTGATGGCGATTTTTATACATTGTATTTTTTTTAAAAAAATTGCATTTTGTTCACAAAAGCTGTCATTCATAAGAGTGACTTTTATGCATATAATAAATAAATAAATAAAAACAAAATGCTCATAGAAACTATCATCATTCATGACAGTTTTATAGAAGATAAAATTAAAAAGGAAAGAATCTACCGTATAGAACGCTTCTAAAGACATGCTGAAAAAGGATGGGAATTGGATTCATTTTAATAAAAGAAAATTTGTTGACTGAGTATACTGCAAAGAAGGAATCAGATTCCTTCTTAAAATACAAGATCTTTTTACTCCTTGGGAGATAAATAAATGAAACCATTGAAAGTATCTTCCTACTTCCTTATTCATCTACTTTCTCATTCATGTACTTCCTACTTCTGTATTTTCTTAGTTCTTCTACTTCCACATTATTGTTTGTTGGCTTTAGGTGTTAGTGAAGAACATTCTTGATATTTTGTTTCAATCATATTTACATTTTAAGAGCCACTTAGGTATGTTTATTTTAATATAAGCATTATTGCTATGTCTATTTTGTTTAAATAAATTTATATCTTAAGAGATTAGAGGTATATCTATTTTGTTTCTAGTGTCATTGAACATTCTTGCTATTTGGTTTGTCGTTTTACAATCTATATACATGATTTTGGTTTTCTTGTTTATAGTTGGTTATGCAACGTGAGCAACAAATTTGTCGTATGTCTCTATTTTAATGGACAAATATGCACTAGTAATGAAGGTGTTGCCTCTGAATGTGAATGTCCTAAAAACTTTAGTGTTTATGAAGACATTACATTAGAGGAACTCAAGGTGAAAATTTATACAAAAATAAAAGCTGAAAATAGAAAAAAATATATCAAAAATTAAGTATAGGCTTCCTATATCTATTGGTCAAGGAAGTGTCTGGTATAGGGTTTTTCCACTTCAAGATGATGATGATGTGAGGTGCATGTTTGATGCTCATGAATAATTTATGAATATTGGTGTAATTGAGTTATGTGCTGACCTAGAGGACGTTGATGTTAATTAAGGGCCTTCAAATGTTCTCAGTCATCAATGTGATGAACCATACAGACCAGATATCCCGATTATGACAAACTCTCCAATTAGATGCGTTGAAATAGATGCTAGAAGACAAAGTTCATTTGTTGTTGATCCAAATTCATCATCTAGAGCCCATGGTGAATATATTAGCGACTTTAGTGAGTATGAAGAGTATGTTGAATTAGGCGATAATGATGACAGTGATGATTCTGACAGGGATATCACTAATGATACTATTACTTTTCATTTGTCATTTAGTAGAAAAGGTAGTGGTGTTCTCCCACCGTATGTTCCCACATCCCATATGCACATCGTGTGTGCCCACATCCCAATGCTACTAGTACTTTTCATTCCTTTGCATTCTTTTCACGTGGGGTTAAGCAACAATGTTGACCTCTCCTATTGCGTGGTGGTTGCACCCGTCGTTCAACATTTGCATTATTTATATTGTTAGTGCCACGTGTTCGAGGTCTTACATGATCTCTAGCTATGAATGCCACTCCTTTTTGTTGAATGACTTCCTCTTGTTCATGAACGGTACTCGAATGACCCAAATCATGTGCATCTAAAAATGAAAAAGTGTTGCTAGAGGTTCCAATATTTGAAGTGCCAAATAAAGGATACTTACTAGTAGAAAGCCTCGCAAATGATGTAACATCAAATGCTAAAGTAGGGGCCCCAAACTGATATAGTGAAGATAGAATTGTTGAACTTGGAGGTGGGGATAAGAGGTAGGCATCCAACCTTGGTGGCGAGGGTTGGTAACACCCTTCAACATCTTCCCCAGGGTGACTGGTTGAATAACAGTGATTGGATGATAATCCATGATCACGTTCAGGTCTAAGATGACTAAATGACATTCTAAGCGCTGTGAAATCATTGACATGTGATGGGTCAAGTTGAAATGTCCTCCCACTAACTCCATATCGTTGGCTAGGTCTAAGGAGTTCTATTTCAAGTGTAGGAAGAGTTGTATTTAGAATTTGTTGGGGAAATAACCTCCTTCTAGCATCCTCAAATTCTGATGGTGGACAAACAAAAGGTCGACCTTTATATAAATACTAGTTTATGTAATCATTAGAAGGCATAAAATTATTAGCAAGAATGGGATAACCATAAGGAATTTGGTGAGAACGAATATCCCACCATTTAATCCATTCTTTATACTTGGTGGGCCATAATTCATCATGGTGCCCATGCATGTCAATCTTGCGTACATCATCAAGGTTCATTGGTTTTTGTGGAATTGGTTGTTGCATCCCAAACTGCCGCATAACCCTATCGATGTGGTGCCACTTCACAATTGTAAAACATATCAATGTTGTATTTGTATTCCATACATGGCAATGCTCAAAGGCATCCGATGGTAGGCATGCTTGAATTTCATTTGAAGAATACGACATCCACATAAACTGTAAATAATTATTAAAAATTATTTGTGTGTGTGTGTGTGTGTGTATGTGTATGTGTATGTGTGTTTGTGTGTGTGTGTGTGTGGGTTAAATACATAAATACTTTAATTGAAATATGAGAATATTTACTTTATCATATCTTAGTCGATCCAATCATAATCCAATACTTTTAAGGTCTGAGGGAAAACTAGTATGATCCTTACGAGTGCTCCATCTATTCAAATGCGTATAAAATCTTAATATACGTATGAAAATGTATAAATTGATCATCCATTATAAATTAATTAGTCAAGCTTACTACGTGCTTGCAAGAGGGTATACAAGCTAAACACTCACGCGTGGTGCAAGAAATGGCAATCGATACCAAGCCCAAGCCTGCAAAAGCACTAAATATCTAGCTATGTCATGGCTTTGTGAAATTGTAGCACGACACAATGCTCTATACAAAAACTCTAAACACGCAAAATCCCAACTATAATGTCCAGCCTACTCCAAATCACAAAGTAATGGGAGATACATGAAATGCACCTGACTGCCCAATTTGTCAGGCATTATCATTCCTCCAATCAAACATAAAATATATGCTCTAGTAGCATATTTTATCTCTTCTCACTTGCATTTTCTGGGACATTTTTAAAGGTTGACTGCAACTAACTTATTTTCACCGTTGATCCTTTCACTTCCTCTGTTGGAGGTGTCACGCCTAATAAACTTTTACACTCCTCATCTCAATCCAATAAACTTGCATCTGTAACTACCATGCCATCCACTGGAAGTCCAAGATGAAGCACGACATCTTCCAGAGTCACTGTGCATTCACCACACGAAAAATGAAAAGTATGCATCTCGGGTCTCCATCATTCAATCAATGCACTTATTAAATCTGGCATGAGCAAAAATCACCGCACTTAAGCTGCATTATAAAATCCAAACACCTTTAAATGGTTTATGATATTTGGATGTGAGTTGTCAAAATTAATTCACCTAGAATGTAAGATGCGATGAGTATCCTATTCACAATTAATTAAATAAATAAATTATAAAATAATAATGTAATAGAGATAATATTTATCAAAATTTAATTACCTCTTGATATACATTTGAAGATATATGTTGATCTAGCAATCTCAATAACAATGGTGAAGACATTTTCAAGTTAAGAACACATATGAAGATACAAGTAACAATCTTCGGTTGAAGGCTTCAAATGAATTGAAAATGGTTTTATAGCCAAGTTTTATAGCCACAAGCCAACATATATCCACATTCATCCTATGTTATCATTTATCAGCCCAAACAAATCACCATATATTTAAATTCAAATTAAATCATATGATAAACCAAATACAAATCATTTCTATAATATCAAACATATCATATATCTCAAGAGTTCAAGAAGCACATAATAGATGGAGAGTTCAAGAAATCTTATGACTCACGTTAATGGAAATGATATTCAATCATAACTAGTTCCATAAAAATCCTAAGATATTCAATCAAACATATTCAAATTAAATCCTATGAATTCTATATGTATTTAATCATAACTAGTTACTGTTGATGTATGCCCTAAAGGCCAATTTATTTTGGTCAAACTAGTTTACATTATATTATGTTATTTATTTAATATATGAGCTATTTCATTTATTGTGTTATTTATGGTATACATAATAAAGTCCTTAGAATATTTAGTTTTATGCCATAGGACATCAAGGGACTTGATCGTGAGATCCTATTGGATAAAATTGGATCATTATTCTTAAATGTTCCTAATCAAGTATTATTGTTAATCACAATGACAATAATGCATTGAGACTACTATGTGCATAGACTGATGGTCACATCTCACGAGTCATAGATATGAGATATCGAGTCTTCACATGAGTACATATTAGAGTAATAATGTATTAGACTGACCCTCCATGAGAATGCTGCATGGATCGTTACGTGAGTGTCATAAGCAATTCTCATAGTGATAATGGTGTATGTAGTCCTTTAACATGAAATCATTACGATTCCTGCATGAGGAGTTGTATGTTTTAATGCCATCAAACGTCATCTGTAACAAGGTGATTATAAAGTTAGTTATTGGACATACCGCGAATCATGCAGAGGAATGTGAGTGACCTATATGAGATTTGTCTCTCCTACATAACATGAGTGATATCTTCAGCTCCCCTGATTGAGTGAAACTACTACGAAATGTATGGCCATGCTCAAATGAGTCAATATGAGATATTAATCTCATTTGTTATTAATACATCTACTCGAGTATCAGGAAACAGAATATTGAACTATATAAGGGTGACATGTTCCATATCTTGTGTTCAATTTAGATATCTGGACAAAGAGACTAAACTACACGAAAACATTGATCATGGAAAGGTTATGTCAAATCACTGTCATTCTCATTACTTAGATAGCAGTGATGTGTTATTAGATGTCGCTCACTGCTTGAAATATTAAAATAGGATTTTAATATTACTATCAACGTTATGAGAACCTGTAGGGGCACACATATAGAACAAATTAAATTGGAGCAATGAGAATCTAAATTAGACTGGAATTCCATCGTGGACCTAACTCATAACAAATGAGTCCAAAAGCTACATAGTTAACCTTGTTGCTACTCTCACTCACTTAAGACAATCACTATTATAAATAGTACTGCTAAAGGGGTTGCTAAATACGCAAAACAGAACCCTAGCCGTACCTACAAAAATAGTGAGTGAGAGAGTAACAGGTTTCTCTTCTCTTCACAACTAGCACTGTGTTAGAGACGTGAGACTCTAAGATTGTGAACATTAGACGTTCGTGAGTCTGTTCGTGTGGATACCACATAGGCATCGTCGCTGTTACGGTGTTAGTGATTCACATAGTTTGTTTTTCATCATACTTCAAGAGGTAAACTAAAAAATCACAGGTTATGGTCCTCTTTTCACTTGAATCCTTGATTGAAATTTTGTTTTTCCACTGCGTTTTGTTTCAGCAATTCCCAACAATTGCATATAGAGATTCATTAGAAACTCTTATTCTATCCAGCTTTGCAAGAGTTCAAGAAACAAAATAAATGGAGCAGGGTAAAGAAGCACAGAAACCTCCTACCTAATTTTCTTGATGATGGAATATTTCTTCCTTTCTGCTACTCTTTCTTTCTTTTTCTTCTTTCCTTCCTCTGCCTCACGTTCTCTATTTCTCTCCTTTCTCTCTTTTTCTTTATTTTCTTTTGTTCTTATCTCTTTCTACAACCTTATTTACGTATGAATGTAAGCCATCAATTCTCTGTTTGACTTTTATGATTAAATGGAAGTGTTGTATCTCTTAGGGATACTTTGATATTTCATTAACGAATTTTTTAACTTTCATAAGTGTGATAAGAAATTCTAAGACTTCATTTAGTCCTTATACTCATCATTTCATAATTTTTTATACATCGTTAACTATCACTTAAGCTCTATTACTTTTCCTCAAGTTAATATAACCTTAAGGAAGTAACTAATACATATTTGCTCTAACCTATATTTGTTTATAGGTATTTACGTTAACTTGTAATCATTTTTAAAATAAATTTTGTAACACCCTGAATTTCCTATCTCTTAAACAATAATTGTGACAGTTAACAGAATTTTACTGTTTAGTAATTTCTGTGCACTGAAAAATTATTTTGTTTATTCCATCAGCGTATTTGATCGTTTTGAGTGATTTACTTTCTGTGTTAGGAAAATAATAATTTTAGTAGGAGAAAATCTTTAAATATTTATTTCTCTTGATTTGTTAATTATTTTTAATAATCTGACTTGATTTTAATACGTTTTCTAATATTTGTGATTTTTGTGGATGATTATGAATTTTTTGACTGTATGTGGGTCCAGGTGACCTTACGTGAGCCCATGTGGGTCCCGCAAAGTAAAAATTTTTCTACGCATAGAAAAATTTGTACTGTTTAGACAGAGACAGGGGATCTTACTAAACCTGAATCCGGAAACAGTTTTGTACTGCATTTATTTATCACGCGATAAAAATACAGCAAATAAAATCTTTCGTGGGGTTTTAGCAGATAAAAATAGAAATTATATTGCTTAAGTCAACATTGGTGGTTTGAATATCTACCATTGATTTAATTAACGATGGAGACTTGATCTTGATTTAATCAATAGTGGAGATTTGATCTTAAAAGTAAATAGGATTATTTATAACCGTTAGATGGAGATTAAATCAAGGGTAGAGATTTAGTTTTATATAATGGCTATGACCATTTACAACCATTGGATTTAGAATTGATCAAGGGTAGAGATTTGGTCTTAAAAAGTAACAAGAATCATTTATGACCATTGGATGAAGATTTAATTAATGGTAAAGATTTAGTCTTAAAAAGTGACAAAGACTAATTATGACCCTTGGATTTAAAGTTTGAAGGAGCAATCTTGACCCTTCATTTTGGAGACACATCCAATGACTAGAATTTAAAGGAGAAAGATCCAATGACCTAGATTAAGTCTTCTAAAATCAAAAGTCTACCTAAATCCTAACCATTGAATTAATCAGTGGCTAGAAATGCTTCAAATAATGGTGGTTAGGAGATTAGTCACTCAAGGAGAGCATGAAGGAGGGGGGACGGTTTTATGATGGTGTAGAAAATTAGCCAAGTTTCCAGACACCAATTATATGTTGTCTTGGTCATTATTAGTCATTATTGACCATTTTCAAGAAGCAAAAATATTCTCTTCTTTCTTTCCAAGCATAGCTACGGCCATGCACTCTAAAGGGGGCCAAAATTGTTGGTTTCTATTATTTGTATCATAATTGTCTTTCTATTCATCATCTCCTCCAAAACAAAACACAAAACATCCATTCTCTTCTCCAAGAAACACCATTCGGTCAAGCACCCTAGATATGCCTTCCATCACTCTTTAATTTCTTCTAACCATAGATCTTGAATCTACATGATATTCTAAGCAACTTTCATGTTGGAGATTTCCTCTAAATCATTCATCTTCATGAACTTCCTTCAAGATCAAAGTTATAGGGTATTTGTGGTGAAGTATAAGAAAACTTTATTTCTTCTCTTCTTTTTCATGATCTAAACCATGTTTGATCCATGGTTCCTCTTAATCAAGCTCAGTATACTAATTTTTATGTATTTTGTTTTGTATTTGAGAAGCCCTTGGTGGTGAAGGACTTGGAAAAAGAAGCAAAATAAAGAGCTTTTGAGGATCTTCAAGAGGTAAGAGGGAGATCCATCTCACCAACCAAGTATGGTGGTGAGAGATGATCTTATATTTAATGGATGGTGAATCTATGTGAGGATTCATATCCATGGTCATGTAATTTATTTGTGGGTATTTATGTGCTTTGATTATTTGCCTATGCTTGATATGCTTTGCATGATTTTATGGCTTTGATGGTATGCTTATAATATGCATGATAAGTATATGGCATGCTTGTGAAATTTATGATGGAATATGTATATGTATGCCATGATGTGAATATGGAAAGAAAATAAATTTTTGGCTCCAATGGCCAAGGAAGAGTGGTCACGGTTTTGACACTCATGATTTGGGTTTATGTTGAAAATTTTTAAGAACAAGCGAAATTAATTTTTGGGTCCTTAGAACATTGAGAATTTCGGCAAAGACACCTCAACATAGGTGTTTACAAATTAATATTTTCATAGAAGAATAAAATTAGATTGATTAGAAAAGTATGGAAAATAAACAAAGGGTTTATTTTCAAAGAGTACATGAACACTGTTTTTAGAAGGATTTTTATTGATTTATTTTGTGTAAAAAGTTTCTAAGTGTTTTACTAAACATGAGTTTTAAATGAAAATAACAATGTTAATTTTAAGGATTTGCAAAGAAAGTGAAAAAAGATTTGTAAAGAAAGTGAAAATGGATTTACAAAGAAAGTGAAAAATGAAAATGAACAAATCAATTGATTTCAAAGACCAAGTGTTCACGGTTTTTGTAAAGGATTTTTAATGGTTTTGTTTGTGTAAAACCATATCAATTTAAAAGGAAAAATATTTGATGGTTTCAATAGTCATGTCCATGTTTTTTGAAGGCTTGTAATGCCTTGATTTTTATGAATAAAGTGATTTTCAAAGTGAAAACGTAACTTGATTTAATACAAGGAATTTGGAAAATCGAAATCAGCGTTTTATCACTTGAGAGAATAGAAATTTTAAGTAACGGAAAACAAAGAGAGGTTGAAAACGTTTGAATTTCAATTTATTTTGAAAAAGACTGATTTTGGAAATGATTTGAGAAAAATAGAGAATATAATGGTGTTTTAAAATTTACTAACGTATAATTTATTTTCGAGTTTTGAAATACGTTAGAAAATGTTAAGTTTTGAAACGTTGATTTATATCAATGAAAAAGTGATTTTTGTGGATTATATTTTGGAAAAGGATTTCTTGAGTAAAGAAATGTGGAAAAAGATTTTCTTGAGTAAGAAAATGTGAAAAATGAAATACAAAGTTATATTATTTTGAGAAAAGTTGAAAAGGAATTTTTGAAGGTCAAGAAATATTTTCTATAATGGGATTGTGGTGAAAAATTATTTACGATCTTAAAAACGTGATTTTTAAAATTTCTGGCGATTTGAAATACTGAAAAAAAAATATTTTACGTAATTTTAAATACGTTGAAATATTTCTACGCAATTTGAATTATGTTTAAATATTTTACGTAATTTGAACTACTATTGAAAAATCACTATGTGATTGAAAAGTAATGAATTATTTTTACGTGATTGTGAAAAGTGGCAAAAAATCGTTATGTGATTTGAAAAGTGTTTTAAATATTTTGAGAATGATGGAAAATGATTTATGCAACTTAAAAGAATGATTTTTAAGTTACGCGATTTTGAAACAGTGGAAAAAATACTATGCGATTTGAGAAACGTATGATTTTACGCGATTGAGAAAAATGTTGAAAAATTTGTACGTGGTTTAAAAGTGTAATAGAAGAGTTGCGGTATTTTGAAAACGTAACAGAAATGTTACAAAATTTTATAAACGTAACAGTAGTGTTACGGTATTGTGAAAACATAATAAAAACGTTTTGGAATTTTAAAAACGTAACAAAAGTGTTACGGTATTGTGAAAATGTAAAAGAAATGTTATGGTATTGTGAAAATATAATATGAGCGTTTTTGGATTGTGAAAACGTAACAGAAATGTTACTGTGATTGTGAAAATACGGTAAAAGTATTTTATAACTATGAAAACATGATAACATGATTTTGTTATTGAAAAATACAGTATGATTACTGTAAAACCAATGTATAGACATTGTTTGTGAAAACAACGAGTTTTGCCTGTTATTGGCACGTGGTGCATTTTAGATGCATTAGAAAAAAAAATATGCGTTGAGGCATATGATTTAATTGAACAAACGAATTTGAACAGAATGACCTTGTGGTTGACTTATTTGATATATTCGTGCATTGTATAAACTATATCTGAGAAATTATGAGATATGCCTATGATTGGTATTATACCTATGATTGGTATTATACCTGTGATTGGTATTTGGTGCATTATACATGCATTGGAATGGTCCGAGATGAGAATTTGGATATGACCGATTGCCTAGGAGAAACACACCTCTTGAGTGGGTGCGATATGCGTAGTGTAAGGCACTTGTTGACCTTGGGGGCATCAGGGTGTGGGTTGCTTACACGAGTGGTTGGTCGCGCTTCTTCCCGTAGGTTAGATCGATGCAACACACCGATGATCCTGACCGAGACACTATTCTTATTCAAGATCTGATAAAGATTGTCGTGTATATGCTAGATGTGCAAAATCAAAATGAGGATTATAGCACGTGGTCTAAGGCATGTGGTACCGACAGATCTTTTCGATCATTTCTCCGACCTGAGTTTAGCTCCATAGAGTAGGAAATCGAGTCTTGTGTACATGCATAATTTGAACATTTATATCTGTATGATATATTAATTGAGGAATATTGGCTATGATAACTATTTTGAATACTTGGATTGATATATGATTGGATGATGATAGTTGATTAATATTGAATATATTATTGGAAGTCTGGTATAATATCTTTGTATGATATTACTGTTTGTGTTATCTTTGTGCTGCTATGTTAGTATTGGTGTAGGTGATCTCACCTCTTTGTTATGTTGTTTTGCTGTGTCTGTACTATTAAAATCAAATAATAGAAGGATCGAGTTGTCTTAGACATAACGGACGATGGATACTCTGAGATTGATGACAACAATAAGGAGTGGACATTCAAGACTCGAAGGGGTGCAGTGTTGACAAAGGAACAGATGTATGATGCATCAAGATGGACGAGAAAAAGAATAAGTATGTTAAAGTTTCTCGTTAGTATTGTACCGTCTTTATTAAGTAGGGCCGTCGTAGGGTTTCTTCTTGTTAAAAAAAAAGAGTCTGTTAATTTTATATTTATCTTTAAATTGTGAAATATTAATTGGTGTTAATATTGCATAATGAATAGTTGAAATATGATTTTCAATATTACCTAATATTTTCAGTAAATTTACGTTTCAGTAAAGAAGAGATTTTGAAACCCATATTTTCATAACTCAAACCTTTTACGAATTGATTTTCAGATTATGAGTCGGGAGTCGGAAATGTGATGCCCTAAGGAGAGTGTTACAAATTTCATCCTCTATTTAACAGCTCCACAAATTTTATGATTTTCTGAACTACTCTCCTATTTAATTTTGGTCTTTAAACACTTAGTTTATTTATTAAAAATACCAAAATAATTTATTTAATTGCCCAAAAAATATCATAATTCATTCTAATTATTTATATCCTAGAAATAATTTTGTTATATTTATTTCTATTATTTAAGCATTCTATGCTAATTTATGGACTATTTTTCATGTCATGTGATAAAGCATTATGCTCAAACTAACTCAGAAAATCACCAAAATTAACAAATGATTCACAAAAAGGTTAATAAGTTACTATAATCATCATTAAGGCTAATAGGTTAGGAAGGATGTTACATCATGCACATAATAATTCAAAGAATCTCAAAATAAAGTTTGTGCAAATGCATGTGATATAATAGTAAGTAGTCAATCAAGTCATGCAACATGTAGAAAAATGTCTTTAGAAGCATGCTATAAGGTAGATTCTTTCCCTTTTAATTTTATCTTTTACAAAACCATCATGAACGATGACGGTTTCTATAAGCATTTTGTTTTTTTTATTACATGCATAAAAGTCGCCTTCAAAGATGACGACTTTCATGAACAAAATGCAACTTTTTTTTAAATAGAATGTATAAAAATTGTCACAAACCATGATGACTTCTAAGTTACTTAACAAATAATATAAATAAATGTATAAGTAAGAAACTGACATCACTCATGACTGTTTCTAAACTACTTACTAAAAAAAATACACAAGTTAGAAGCCGTCATCATTCATGACAGCTTCTAAACATGTTATAAAACAAACTTATTTTAGTACATAATCTAAAAAATAGGGTAAAACAATATATAAAAAAAAAACTATATTATGATAGAAAAAGCCCTCACAACAGGCCAAGATTGTAAATATTTTTACTTTGGTTTCTTTGTTTTTTTAAGCCATTGCTTACAATTCATTAAGAGATAAACTAAATTTATCTATACTATTATAAATGAGATTTCCTATTTTGGAGTTTAATTTTTGTTTTTTTAAGACTATTATTATTAATTATTCATATAAAAAATTTAAAAAATATATAAAATACAATGTATAACTATATCTTATTACTCATTTAATGATTTATATATATAAACTATATCTTATTACTCATTTAAAGATATATATATATATATATAAAGGATAAGATCATAAATATGATTTATTACATATTTAAGTATTTAAAACTAAATATAAAAAGAGGATTGAAGTAATCTCCATTATTTTTTTTCTATCTTAACAAAAAAAATGAATTGATAAGAACAATCACTGTTATTAATAATTTGTAAAATTAATTTTAAGGTAATCACATTTAATCATTAAATTAATCTTTGTGTTAAACACATGTTTTTTGTTTTGTTTTTACTTTTTTCAATGATAAAAATATCGTCGAGTTAGCTTTCACATTAATAAAGAAAGTCCCTCAACCATCTTAAGGACATCATCACTTTTACTTATTATATTTAGAGAAATTAACTTATTTCTTCAAGTGCTCACTTCAAATAGGAGTGAAGGTAGATAGCACACCTTCGTCATCACTTGACTATTCCCTTGAGTTAAACATAAATTAATCAAATGTGTATAAATTAACACGAACACAATATGGCTACAAAATTAAAAGAAAAATAAAATAAAATCTTACATGTTTTTGCTCGAACATGTACAATATAATTGAGAAGGTTTAAATTTAAATTAAATTTATAAAACAAACACATGCAATCTATATTTATTGTTTTACGGAATCTACCTTTTTTTTTTTGTGATCTGACATACAAACACGTACAGTCTACTTATTGTGATGTTGGTTACTGAAATATTTTATAAATATAGAAGTTTTGTTATCATCATCACATGTTCATGAACTTTGCTCAACACTCATTATTATTATACTTTAACTGTATATACTTTTAGACCTCATAAATTTCTAATGATTAAATCCTCAATGCAAATCACATTACATAAAATAAAATTTGATATTAATAAACTAATATTTTAATGAATTTTACAAAATTTCCCTGCATAATAGAAAATCAAGTAGTAAAATGGCTAGTAGCTAATTCAAGTGCCAACTCAGCAGCTCCTTTAACAATATTAACCAAACAAAATTAGAAAAAGAAAATAGAAGAAATAACATTTGCAATTTAGGTTGTGAGTAAAGTTGTGAATGAAAAAAATTAAACAAAATGAGGCTGATATAAAGTAAAAAAGACTTATTTTACCCTCTGACTCCACCTCAATTGATCTAGACCAAAATCACAAGAATTTTTTTGGGATAAATTACACTCAGCTTTCTTATAATTGTACCTACTTTTTTAAATAACTCTCTTATACTGTGTTTTTTTTACCACTTAAGTTCAATCAACTTTGATTTAAGTTTAAATGGTCAACTTTTCAATTAATTTTAAGTCTTTAATATTAGTTAATGTTTATTTTACACATTACCCAAATGTGGTCTAACATTTTCTCAATCTACCTTTATAAAATTTA
This sequence comes from Ormosia emarginata, assembly GCA_029884605.1. Taxonomy (NCBI): domain Eukaryota; kingdom Viridiplantae; phylum Streptophyta; class Magnoliopsida; order Fabales; family Fabaceae; genus Ormosia; species Ormosia emarginata. Next base: position 39,439,752 of record JAQQTP010000076.1, on the reverse strand, counting down.
TTTTTAAATCACCAAAATCTTTTAAACTTTAAGAGATAATCTGAGAAAGTATTAAAACTATTTATTAATTAAGTTTTAATACGACTTTCGATTATTAAAAGATTTACTAAAAAAGAAAAATTAGCATTTTCAATTTAAACTAAAATTGAAGGAAGTTAAGTGGCATTAAAAGATCGATAAACTACATGGACTAAAAAGGGTACTTTAACCCTCCCTCCTCACTTTTTGTCTTCCTTGTGAGGGTAAAAAGGTAATTAAGTAATTTGCCGCCGCCATAAGTCATGAGTAGCCGACAAGTCAATGATGAGAATTTATATAACAAGTGACGACGCGTTTTGTTGGCGTCGATAAGGAAACGAAAAACCCTAAAATTACAGTACACTACTGTTACTGCCACTGCTCCGAAACCCCATTGCTTCTCCTTCTCTACCTCCGTATCAGTCACCGAGAGGGGCTTCACAGCCCCTTCTCTCTTTTCGTATCTCAATTTCTCTCTCTCTTTTGGGGTTTGTTGCCTCCACGATCTGCGAGTTTGGCGCTCTCTGCAACGATCCAGGTACGTTCTTTTCTCAAGCTCTAATCTTTTTTCACGCCTGTTATTTTTTGTTTTTTCTATACCTTCTTGATTGTTTTGTTTGCCTCAGAAAGTGGGTCATTAACTAGATTTAACTTTTTTTTTTCTTAGTCTTCGACTTCGATTTTAATGCGGAACTGAGCGAAATTGGCGACGTCTTAGTTTATTTTGATGATGTTATATTCTTCTTTTTTTAAAAAAAAAAATTTGTGGGTCTGCAATTGAATTTTTCATTTACTGTGTTGGGTAATAGGGTTTTGGATCATTGAATTTGATTTTTTGTTTAATATTTTTGGCTTGGGTTTATTCACGTTGTCAAAATTTCTTGACCTAATTTGGTGTTTTGATACCAATTTTTCCACTCTAATGTTCTGTTACATGAGTGCTTGTGTTTGTGTGATATAAATGTGATCTACTTTTTCATAGACAGACAGCTTTAGGTGCCATATGACATTGGATTTTGGCTCAGATCTCTTTCGTATTATTTGTAGTTAACTCGTTATGATTTGTTTCTGTTCATGAAGTTGCTATATTTTACCCCTAATTTAATTATGCCTGTTTCATTAGGTTTTGTAATTGTGGTAGTCTGGACGCAATTCATTTATATGGTGGCATGAGAAAAGTTTTTTAATTTATGTGGAAGATTATCTGTGATGACTTCTAATAGCTTCCACAATAACCTATTCAGAATGTAATTTTATCATACTTTTGGGAAAACAAATTGTAAAACTTTGGTTTTATATGGCTTGTTCTTTTGGGGAAAAGCAATATACATTTAGTTTAAATGAACAAGTAGTGCATTGCTCTGTTTCTGGTGGCGCTGATGTATGTACATTATTGGTGCAGAGATTGCTACTCTCTTCTTTCTCTTTGACATTTATTTGGGCTATCCAAGTGAGCTGTCTTCGCATGGAAGCATTGTGTGTTTGATGCCTTTGCCTCAAAGGACTTCTTCTGGTGTTTAAGAACTTGGAAATCAAGACGTTTCCATCACACGACTTGTTTTAGTTCATCACTATGATTACAACTGAAACAATAGTACCAAGTAGGAAATTTAAGATTAAGTTATCCACCAAAAGGATTGAAGTTGATCCTGGGACAAAGAGTGAGTTCAGACAAAGAGTATCTCAGGTTGATGAAAATGGGTGCTGTAATTCAAAGGAAAAGTCTTCTGTATCAGGTTCCATCAAGAGAGGGCCACAAGGTTGTATTGAAGGCCAAAAGGAGAAGAGGCAGAAGATGGATCGGAAAGCATCTCTGCTGTGTGCTACCATTTTGAAGAGTTTAACATCTCATACATATAGCTGGGTTTTTAACAAGCCCGTGGATCCTGTAGCGTTGAACATTCCAGATTACTTTACAGTCATATCTCAACCCATGGATTTAGGCACAATTAAATCCAAGCTGGTGAAAAATATTTACTTTGGCATAGAGGAATTTGCAGCTGATGTCAGATTGACCTTTTCAAATGCCATGACGTATAATCCTCCTAGTAATGAGGTTCATTTGATGGCGAAGGAACTGAACAAATTATTTGAGAGAAAATGGAAAGACTTAGAGAAAAAATGGAAGTGTGAAGATGAGCATGGAAAAAGTATGACTGAAACGGCTAGGGAAACTGTGAGAAAGTTTTGTAATGGGATGCATCCCCTGCAAAAAGATACCTTGCCCAAAAAGTTGCAAGTACGTGAACCGAAAGGAATTCAGAAGATTAATTCATTGGCTGGAAGAGATTCTAAAGTAAGTGTTGTTTTCTGCAAGAGAAGTAACCCTTACTGGAATATGCAAGAATGCAATGCATTTGTTGTAATTGATGCAACAACATGTTACTTATGCCAACTTTATTCTCTGCAACCACATTATTGTGGTTGTATGCATCTTTTGTTTGTTTTTTGTATGTTTAAAATATTTCTTTCATTGTGACAATGTTTTTCTTATAGGTGGAGGTTACCAAGTCATCACAGATTCCTTGCAAATTGATTGGGAAAGACTTACACAAAGGTAAAGCATTAAGGGCCTATTTGGTTTATTTTCTATTTTCATTTACAGTTGATCTGTTTTTACTAATAATTACAAAAATGCTACCTTGTTTTCATTTTATTTCCTGTTTTCAGATTTTTGTGAAGGAAATGGGGAAAACAAGAAAAAGTTATTTTCATCATTTCCTTCACAAAAGTCTGAAAACAGGAAACAAAATGAAAACTAGGTGGCATTTTGTAATTATTAGTGAAAACATATCATTTGAAAATGAAAACAGAAAACAAACCAAACACCCCCTAAGAGTACAGTATGGATTCATGGCTCTGTAAAGGAGCTAATAGCTGTGTATTCTATAGGAAAAGATAACCGTGGTGGAAGACATCCTTCTGGCTCTGTAAAAGCCTGTCCTTCATTGGGTCTTGTCACATGCAACTGTAGTATTTGTGGTAACATCTCATGCTGTTGTGTAATTCATAGTGATCCAATACGTGCATCATCAGGTAGTTAGTCAATTTTCTACTGCTTCTCTTTTGACTTTTGAGTGTGTTATTTGTCCTAATTGACTTACATTTGTGCATTCATTTAGATATATCTTCTGAAGGATCAGAACGAAGAGACCTAAATGTATGTGGTTCTGATGTTTTGAGACTGGTATTGACAATACCAATATCATTAGTGAACTTAACTGTAGCTCATCTACTTGCAAATCTAAGAAGATACTTTGTATCTAATTCCAGGATTGCCAGGCCCGTTGCAAAACACCTTTGCAGAGGAAATCTGATCTTGATTCTGATGGTGAGAAGATTCTTTGATTTGTGATACGTGATGTTCTATCTGTAACTTTATTGCCAATTTGGTATGTGCTGATGATGTGGACAATATTTGAAGGGGCTGTAAGTTCTCTGGATAGTGAACATGTATGTTCTAGTTCTCAGCTTACAACATCTGCTACTGATGCCTCTTCTGGAGAAGGTCAGCTTCTCTTCCTTCTGCACTTCATTTAACTGCTGCTGAATTTTGTATTGTGAATTGGTATATAATACTAATTGCTATTTTATGTTTATCATTTTAGTATGGAGCACTCCTGTTTTTGATGTGCAGCTGTCACCTAAAAAGGCTCTCCGTGCTGCTATGCTGAAAAGCCGCTTTGCAGATACCATCTTGAAAGCACAACAGAGAACACTTCTCGACCATGTAAGGCTTCTTTGGATGGTATATTAAGTACATTACTTTCTCCTAGTCTTAATAAATGTTAGCTTTGAATGCAGCGTGATTTTGTAACTCCTTTTCCTTGCTTTATTTAGGGTGACAAGAGTGATCCTTTGAAAATGCAGCTGGAAAAGGAGAGGTTGGAAAGGATACAGCGTGAAGGTGAATATAGCATCTCTTGCATACTTGGGAAACAAAATTTAATTTGGTAGATAGCATTTTATGATTGTTTTCAACTTTGAATGCTCATTAGTAGCATTATTTGTCTCTTTCCATTTTTTTTTTATAACTTTCTATCTAGAAAGGTGCTTCCTGTAATTTCTTTCTGCAATTTCTGTGTTAAAACGTCTCATGTATTGTGTACCCTATACTTATTTTTCACGTTGTTATAGGTTCCATGTGTATTTTATTCAAAAACAAAACCTTTTATATGTAGAAATTGTGCCAAATAGACTCTCTTTGAATACCTGATTAAAAGTGATACTTTAGATTGGGGTATTTCAAAAACTTAAGATTGGGTTGTTGGTAGCAAGATAATGTGAACTCTGATGCTAGTAATGACTGGAGGAACACAAGAAAGTCATCCCACGTTTAGGTTTTCCCTAATAGTTAGTGTAAATTAGTTGTGATAGATTGGCATATAAATTTTGGGGCAGTACCAGCATCAGCAAACAGCAGTTGCCTTTGCATTCTGTAGTTTTTTTGTTCTTTTTTTTGGGGGGGGGGGAATAGTTGGTCGTTTTGTTCTCATTATCAATTACAAGCTAATTTGATTCTGGGTTGTATTGCATGGACTTTTATACTTCTTTAGTCCATTATACATGAATGGATACTGCTATATGAGCAACACTTAAAAATGAGACAAAAAGATGCATCGATTGTGTAGAACCATTAGATTGAATGTGGATATGTGCAGAAAAGTTGTGATGTGATGCTCACACACACAGATCCAGATGTTGCATAAATAGGTTCTTTTTTTTAACGTGTGAAGTGTCTATATAGCATTATCCTGCTTGAACTGTGATTAGAGATTATGAAGCTATATTTCTTACTGGGTTGATATTTTTGTTCAATTTATGATTATGGTCCTTGTTCATGATATGCTGCATGCTGCTGTATAACAGAGAGAGCTAGGATCGAAGCCCAAATTAAAGCTGCTGAAGTTGCTGCAAGAATGAAGGCTGAGGAAGAGTTCAAGAAACGAAGAGAAAAAGAAAGAGAAGCTGCTCGAGTTGCAATACAAAAGGTTTGTTCTTGTATCTATTTTTACAACGATTTTTCATATAGTGACAAAATGAAGTTTTTCTCTGATGGGTCTTCTTTTGTAGATGGAAAGAACTGTTGAGATAGAGAATAACTTGGAGATTTTGAAAGAGCTTGAAATGTTGAGTGGGTGTAAGCTATCTTATCAAGCCTCGAGCACTAAAGATGGCTCTAGAGTTGCAATGGAGACATTGGATAAATCTCAGGTTGAAAACCCATTGCAGCGGCTTGGTTTATTTATCAAGGATGAGCATATTACCACAGATGAAGATGAGGAGGTTCTGAATGGGTGGGAAGAAGGGGAAATTTTTTATTGATAGATTTGATACTGTTCTTCCTGCTATACTTGTTTATACCTTTTTGACGGGGAACAATGATTCTAAATGTAAATATTTTCTATGGAAAGTTATAGAAATTATAACTGAGGATTAAAAGGATGTCAAAATGTAAATATGTCTGTTCTAGCGGGATTTTGCTTAAATTTTGGGTTGAATGGAACGTGAAAATACGGAAATAGGTTGGGTAGGTATGTGTGATAAGGGTTTGTGTGGGAGGAGTTTGCGTGCTTTGGACAGGTTGGATAGAAATATAAAGGGATTAGAGATGCCAAACGAAGTGTATAAAAGGTATATATTGGACATTTGTGATACTATTTTACATAAACGTGCTAACCCTCTTGGTAAAGGTGTCTAAAGCTATGTTTGGGAATTAGGGTAAAGGATTTTAGAAGGAAAAGAAATAGAAGGTTTATTCTTTATTTTGAGTAAATATTTGAGATATTTTAAAAATAAAAGAATGAAATGAAAGATAATTATATAATAGATAAGTAGTTTTTTTTATCTTTTACTTTTAAAATCTTTCGTCTAAATATACCCTTTAGTTTTCAATAGAAAAAATACTGTATGTTTTGTAACATATAATTAAAATTAATATGTAATAAATTATAACGTATGCATTGTCACTCAATTACACATTTGGCCTAATGGTGTTGTCATTCAAATTTGCACTTGAGTTCAAATCCTCTCTATGGAAATTTTGAACATTTTTTTTATTATAAATGGAAGCAAAATGTGATATAATATTTGTTGTACGCAAAATATTAATAAGTGCATGAGGTTTGGTGGTAGAGCCGTCACATCTCATTCAAGGCCAGGACTCAAGTCCCACTTATCTAAATTGGAAGTTTTATTTTTAAGTATCAGTCAATTCAGATCGTAACTGATTCATAGACCGGTTTTGAAATTGCCAATTAGAGTAGCTTTTGAAATTACCAATTAGAGTGGCTTGATGGGACTTGATTCATGATTGAATCAATCTGATAGACCCGTCTAGTTCGGTTCTTAAAACACTATTTACAAAGAGTGTATTTGGAATCTAATAAAATAGGAAATGATTTGATTTATAAATTAAATTTAATTAAATTTTGTGTTTGGAATGTTAAAAAATAAGAAATGATTTGATTTTTAAAATCATATGGATTTCATTCCTTTTGTTTTAGAAATTCCATCAATTTTTATAGAATTTGTTAGAATTTGATTTGATTTGAAATTAATAGACTATTTTACCCTTAATAACTACCTCTAACCACCTCTCATAAGAGTTAAAATGTAAAATAATAAAATCAAATCAAATCAATTCTTATTTTAATGAATTCTAAATACAAAATTTGATTTATAAATCAATTCAAATCCTATTTTTTTTAAAAGTTTCAAACACAAAATTTAATTTCTAAATCAAATCAAATCAATTCAAATTAAATCAAATCAAATCATTTCCTATTTTTATTCATTCCAAATACAGTGAAAATGTCAAAGAAGTTCAGGATTGCACTAACATTCTCAATTGCCTTGTCTAACTAGTTATCTGATATCTCTTCCCATGTCTGAATGAGAGAGCCCAAATGGATCAGATACATTTGGTGGGGTGTCCAAATGGGCTAACCCATATAAATAAGATTAATAATGGATAATTAAATAATTGTTATAAATTGGTTAAATAAATAAATAATTGATAAAAATTGATTAATAATAGATAATTGTGATAGAAGATGTCCTCCTATTCAAAGAAGGATTTATCATATAGGAGATTAATTATCACGCATAATACTAAATGAAAGTAACCCTGTTTTTGAAGAGGAAAAAAGTGAGAGAAAGAAGACTTGTCTTCTTCACACTTGTGTGATTGCATCGGTTGTGAAAAATTAGAGTATAGTTCGTATAACTTGGTCTCAAACCCTTTCGAATGGGATAGCATCACTAATTACTTGTTTCTTTTGTATGTTTTTTCCCGACACTACAATTAAATTCTGTTCATATAATTTATAGGCCATCATTTTCAAATATATTGGTGCCATTGCCTTATTGATAAACGTAGATTCACTCCTGCTTTAAAATGTTTTATTTTTTTTAACAAAAACTTCTCTAAAATAAGTTTACATTAAGTAAAGGTACATTCAATCATTTAGTGAGTTAAAATCAATATATACTTTATTAAACTAAGGGTGGAATGAAAAGTATATGCAATGAAAAGTATATTTGCACGAGTATGAAAAGTATATGCAACGAAAAGTTTGTGTTCATCCATACATGACTCGCAATGGAGGCTAGCAACAATTTCTGCCAATCCATCTGCTTCCTCTTATATTATTACCAATTGGCTTCCCCCTATTGCAATTGCAAGCAACATAAACACTTGAGAAATGCATTCCATTAGTACAAATTTTGATATAAACAGAGTAAGATGTCCGAAGCAAAATTAGACTTGACACCAAAAATAAACAAAGAATTGATTTGCTTGACTAATTTCCCTTTGATTATAGCATTAGCAATTTTATGTATTACCATACAGTTAGAAATAAATAATATTTGACCCTTGAATATTATTTTTAATTACTCTTACTAGTCTCAAGTAATGATGAAGATACTGACTTGGAAACACAGAAGATTGCTTGAATTGTATGGTTCTGGAGTAAATCACATGCAAGTGCTCACGTGTAACCTTGTATTTCGCGTTACTTTGCCAATATCTAAATCCATGTATAGTTTCCTCCTTTTATACCTCAAAATCTAAATTTGTTCTTGAAGAAAAGACAGCCCATAACAAAGCTAATTAAGCATGTATCGTGCAATTGCACCCTTCATTTCATTGATTATGATATAAAATAATATCCCCGAATCATACTAGTGTTTGGACATTCTCTGCTCAGTTTTGTATGTCCCAAGATAGTTACTATACACGTTCAATCAAGCGTGTTATGCATAACTAACGGAGTCACAAATCAAGTGTAACAAATACTTAAAGGTGCTGAAGCTAATAAGCAATGACATAACAAAGATAGCTGAATTATTAGCTATCTTCCAGGGAAGGGAACCCGCTGAATTATTAACTTGAATTATCTAATTGCCAACTCATTTCCTTCTGTGCTTCATTGCATGAATCATCCTAGTATACTAAAACATCATGGCCCTCTCTCAATTATATAAACAATTATGTTATTCTTAAACTAGAGATTCTATACCTCTCATATATCAGTTAACGATGAGTAAATTATTAATTAACTATATATCATAAAAAAATTATAGTTAGCAACATGTATCAATTGGTTAATGGATTCAGAGTATGTTTTACTTAAAAAAAATTATAATGTTTTGCTTTAACAAATATGCTATTAGTATGTCAACCAATAAATACACTTCATTAATCAATAATGTACTCTTTCTTAGCTGGTGTAGAATTTCAAGTATAGAAGAAACATTTTCCCTTATATAAACTCCATTACCTACACCAAGGCCCCAATAGACTTCAATCTTTTAAGATTTTAAAGCGAATATGGCAATCCATGAAACCTATCTGAGAGTTTCAGCTCTGCTGCTGGCCTCTCTCTTGATGTGTCTCTTTGGAATCATTGCTGGGGGAAATTTCCATGAAGATATTGACATCACTTGGGGTGAGGATCGCGTAAAGATACTAGGAACCAACGTTCTCGTCCTTTCTCTTGACCAGTCCTCTGGCTCTGCCTTCCGGTCCAAGAGAGAATATCTATTTGGGAGAATGGACATGCAGCTTAAGCTTGTCCCTGGTAACTCAGCTGGCACAGTCACTACATATTATGTGAGAAAGCTTCTGTTTCTGTTCTCATACTATACTTGCTTTTAAATATGGTGGCATATATATATATATATAATGATTATATTATGGTGTTCTTTTGACTTTAGCTTGTGTTATGGTGCAGTTATCTTCAGAAGGGCCAAATCATGATGAGATAGATTTTGAATTTTTGGGAAACCTCAGTGGAGAGCCCTACATAGTCCATACCAATGTCTACACCCAAGGCATAGGGAATAGAGAACAACAGTTCTATCTTTGGTTCGACCCAACAAAAAATTTCCACACCTATACTATTGTATGGAACCCTCAATGCATCATGTAAGAAACATATAACTCTCCTTGTCAATCCTAATTTCTTTTCTCTTAATTTTTTTTATTATGGATATCATTTTTCTTTATGAAATTATGTTTAGTAAAAATAAAAAAATTCATGAAGGTATGTTTCATATTTAATGAAGAGAAATTCTCAGGTGTTCTTAGTACAAGAGATTTCTATTACTCTGTGTAGTCTCTACCATTGAATGTGTACTATATATATCAGCTATACATTATAAATATAATTTAAGTGAAAGACAATCATGACACACATAACTGAGGTGGTAAACATTCAATGTTACTAAGTAAGATTTTTCTTATTCTGACTTTAATGTATCACTATTCCATTGATCTTATATTTTCAAGTATTTTGGTTAGTTTCTTGGTAGATAAAATTCCTATTAGAGTCTTCAACAACTATGAAGCCAGAGGAGTTCCATTTCCTAGCAGCCAGCCCATGAGGCTATACTCGAGTTTGTGGTGTGCAGAACAGTGGGCAACCAGAGGAGGACTTGTGAAAACCAATTGGTCTTTTGCTCCTTTCAGAGCTTACTACAGGAACTTTGATGCTAAAGACTGTGTGTGGTCCATGAGCTCATCTTCCTGTCCTTCAAACTTGACTGCCATGACTGATAATACTTGGCAAGCTCAAGGTCTGGATGCAAATGGCAGACGAGGACTCAAATGGGTGCAAAAGTATTACATGATATATAACTACTGCAAAGATTACAAGAGATTTCCCCAAGGCCGACCTCGTGAATGCAGGCTTTCTTGATTCCTTTAGGTTGTTGTGTTTGGAATCATTGAAATTGGATTTTTTTTAAAAATCCTTTTGATTTTTATATATTTGGAAATTTACTCAAATTTGATTTGATTTTACTTTTAATTGCTTGAATTGAAAATGTTATCCTTATTTATTTACCCATTCTACCTTTTCTGATTAAGGGTTAAAAATATAATTATTAAAACAAAATAAACGTCATTTATTATTAACTAAAGTGTGTTCTTCTCAGTGAAAATAACTCAAGTCCTTTAAACATGTGATATTAAGTTTGATCATAAGATTCATATGTACAGAAATATTATTATTGAAAAGAGTCTTCACTTATATGTCTCACAGTACACGAAAGATTAATCTCTCATCAATCAAGTAAGGGATAAGAGAATATTCTGAAAAACTAAAAAAAAAAAAAAAACTTCATTCATTTTTAAGGTGTTTAACCATAAAATTTGATTTGCAAATTAATTCAAATCTTACTTTTTATAATAAGTTCTAAATATGAGAATTAATTTCTAAAAAATTAAATTAAACTTCAAATTTTCAAATTTTTAAGGTGTTTATATTTTTTTTTATAAAAAAAATATGTTGTTTATATATTTTTATAAAAAAACATAAGTTATTTTATATTTGGATACAATTACAAGAATAACTTTTTACTTTATTTTCTATTGCATCTCTTCTAAAATTGACTTTAAAAAACTACTCATTTAAAAGCAGAAAATTTGTTTTTCTAAAAAGTTACTCATTTAAAGGCAGAAAATTGATTTGCTTTAGATTATGTTTTTTTAAAAAAATCTTATCCAAACAGTTATAGATATATGAGAAGTGATTTTTTTTCTCAATTAAAAAAAAGTATTTTTCTTGCAATCTAATATAACACTTGAAAGCTAAAATTCCATAGAAAATGACCCAAAAAAACCAACAGAAAGATATGAAAAAGAATCCAAAAAATTTAAAAATTAATTAAATATGACACAAAAGAATGAAAATTTAGTAGAACACCTTAATAATATTGCAATTTCAACACTTCACCCATTTCGGCATTTTCAACCAGAGTGAAGGATGAGAATTTCTGCTTGCGAGAGGCTTCTTAATTTTGCAAGAGAAGGGGTACAACAAGAATTCAAAGGGGGCATGAAAGTTCTTGGATTTAGTGGATAACACTGCTTGTGCTTGAGAAAGCTTTGATATGCATTGTGAGATTTTCAGGCACAAGAAGAATTCTTTAGATATGTAGAGAAGTATGAATTGGTTTTTGAGGCGTTGTGGAAACAACTCAGGCCGTTTGCATGATGTTGTGGGGAAAAAGGTTATTTGAGAACGCTGAAAAATTGCAAAATATGCAAGATTGCTGCAAGGGTGGTGCAACATTAATTAAAAAGGGGACTAGGTGCTAGTATTTAGCAAAATCTACCACAGTGCTACCTTTGTAATTCTGGAAGCACTGAAATTAAAAATAAAATAAAATTACTAAAAGCACGTAAAGTATGAAAATTCAAGGGGTCACTATTTATAGCAAATTGATGTACAACAAATGATTGATCCAGACATCAAATACTATACAAAAATTCAATATAAAACATATAAATTAAACTACCAGGACCAATGGCTTCATTCCCTATTCCAAACTTTAGGTATATTAACCCATAACTCCGATACCTTCAAGTGACAAAATATTTTTCATGTGTTGTGCAAGAGGATTGAATCCTTGCAGCAGGCACCATTAATTTTCCCAAACCTAAAATTCATAAGTTGTTAGGACAAATTTTAATAGATAAAGCAAAAAGGTGAGCACATCAAAACAGTAATGTCAGGGAATTGAAAATCAAGATCATATTGTTGGCTTTAAAGTATTTTTTTTAGATAGAAAAAAATTAATACAAGGAAAAGAGGGATACAGAAAAAGGAGGATAAAAAATCCTCCAAAGCAAAGAGAACAAAGCATATTAGCTAAAACAGAGTCAATTTTCAGCAAGGCTGCCCAGCCTCTATATATCTCTGAAAAAATGGCAAACTCCCTTGAAACAACCATTTGCAGAATACCAGAGAGGCCATAAACACAACCTTATATTAAGGTATGTTGAGGGGAAGAAAGACACTCCAAAAAATGTGAGTATTCAACTCCAACCAAATGCTCCGAAGGACAGCATAAATTGCAAATTGCTACAAAATTTTAGCTTACTTTTTGCCTAATCCTTTAAACCCAATAGTAGGAAACTGTTCTAGTGTAGGAGGGCACACCCATAGCTAACCAAGGACCCTAAACAAATTGTTGCATAAGAAAGTAACCACCTTACAATGCAAAAAACAAGTGTCCAATAGTTTTTGAAAGCAATTACAAGCATCCGGGCAGCCGCTATCCAGTTGCCGCAGAGTAGAGCCAGCCAGCTCCCAAATGCTTGTGGTGGAGTGTTTCACTATTGCCGCATGGAGTGCAGCAATAGCACCCTGTGACGGCTTGAATAGCGGCCATTATTACGCAACCGGCCAGAACCCATGGCTGCCAGCCAGCACACATTGTCCATCTTGCAGCTTTTATTTTTTATTTTTTTTTCTATCTTCCTTTTTTTTTCTGCTGTTGTCTATCAATATCTCATGCACAGCCAGGCTTTTTGTTTTTTGACTTTCTATCTTGTTTTGCTATTCAGTTGGTGTCTTTCTATCTTCCTTTTTTTCTGCCGTTGTGTTCCTATTTTCCAATCCAGTTCATGTACAAACATATTAAAAATGGAAAGACATCTGTGTCCCTTTTTTTTGGGGGCAGAGCTGAGTCTCTTTTGCACCTCTATCCTCTGTTTCACAGTCCAAGAACAGAGGAGCTTCTTCCTTTCATTGCAGCCACTTTCTTTGCTGCAGCAACCACTCCAGGATCCACTATGCTACTGTAGCATTTTTGGGGGTGGCCATTCTGCGCTGCATTCCGCCATGCAGCAAATGACACAAATATCAGGAGAAAGGGCAGTGTGAGACCTAGTAACTTGCAACAAGTCATTTGCAGTAATCCTATTGAGTACCAGAGTCTAGACAAAAGACTTGACTTCAATGGTAGCTTTGGACTTCCCAATCAGTTTATCAAGATCAAATCTCTGATGATTAGAGGAATGAGTAAGAAAATGAAAGAAGTATTTAGAAGAAAACACTCCAAATGAATCCAAGGTCAAAATTCTCGTCTCTGGATTGGTAGAAAGCTGAGAAGAATAAAGAGAAACCAGAAAGTATTCTAGCTTGCTAGCTTTTGTATCAATTAAGACTCTGCAGAAGAGAAAATCACATGACAAAGGAGAATCTTGAAAAGAAGTATTTTAATGGGTAAATTATGCAAAGGCAAGGAAAAGCCTCTAAGAAAGAAACATTTCACAACAAAGCATCCTCCCAAAATCTGATGTGAGAACCATCGCCCACAAGTAGAGATAGTATTGGTCTATTTATCCTTGAGAGATAAACAAAGTAGGTAGTTTATGGTATATTCGAAGTTAGTAGTTTCCAATTTTGGAATCCGCTGTATATGTGCACATTCGTTTGCTGCATTCCACTTCCACCTAAGATTACAAATATACATTACTTTAGGCATAAAATGCATCTCTACACATATTGGTCAGAACCTATAATCTGATGGTTTTTTTAGGGGGCAAGGAAGGTGGATCAAAGTTATCAATAGCAGCTGGAGTGACCAAAACAGCGGCAGAGCAGGACGAAGCAGAGCTGCCCCACTCCCTGACGCCAGTTGCAGGGCATTTCAGTATAGCGGCACCACAAGCTGCGATCACAGCCATTGCAGCCAGAAATATTTTCTGATATCACTTTGATACACTGACAGTTATGGAAAATTATACTCAGATACTCGTTTAACCCTCCATCCCCTAATATAAGGCTAGATATGCCAATCCCCTAGTATAACACTAGATATGCTATTCTGTCTATTATACACTTTTCAATAGAATTATTGACATAATTGGTAAGCCTTTTTGTAAATGCAATCATATTTGCACTGATTAATTTTCCAACAGCTGAAAGTATTAACATAATTTCTTGTTTAGTTGGACACAAAAACCGCTTCTATCTTTCCCTAATCAACTTATATAACAAGGCCTATTTAAAGTTATAATAATAAACAACCTTGAAAATTTAAACCATTAAAAAATCAATAATCTTATTTAATGTAAAAATAAATCATTCTCTCTCCCATCTTGCAAGCATGTATCCATCTTGAACACTCCCATTCTGCAAGCTGGCGACAAACCAGTCCTTCTGTCCTTTTCTCGCCACCGTCGATTCAGCCTTCCACGTTGCTCCATGGATGAGTGACCCAATCCCAATAGATGACCAATCTGGCGCATCACCACAGTATTTAAGTCAATCACTCCACAATGCCTCGACCAGTTGTCATTTTCAATGGGAAGCACCCAGTACATGGTAGCGTCCAAATGCATTTCCCAGTCTTGACATCATAACCAGGTTGCAATTGTATAACCGTGTCACCCACTCAATGCCAGTCCCATTGAGTGGCATTTCACTCTCCAGCACAGAATGGGGAACAAGTGTTTACTTAACATTAAATGCGGTTATTCATTTTCTTAAAAATAAGTGCAATTTATGAGGTTGTTAATGAATAAAACAAGCTTTGTCAGTAACGTTAATTAAGTCAAGAAAAGACAAAAGGGTTTTCGTGTCCAACTAAAAAAGAGTAGAATGCTAATCTGCAGAATATATGGTCAAAGTCAATAAGAAGAATATAAACAGGGAGCACAAAAGGTAATTTTTAGCTCACATAAATGTGATAGGTTAAAAAACAATGTAATCAATTGGTGCATAGCGCCATAGCCCCACTCAGAGAGACAGAGCATTTAAATTATTTAACAGCAGACTGCATAAAATACCAGAAATTGTGACATATTCCCAACAAACTACTTCCAAAATCATAGTACAATATCAAAGCTATGTATCATCACAGTACGGATCAAAGCAAAGCTATGTATGATGATATTACAGAACAAAGCTTCAAATTGGAGTTCAAATGATAATGTGGGAATCTACAGTTTTTGATGCAAGACAGAAGCATAAAAGCAATACAAGCTAGGTATTATTCTATCTGATGACCTAAAATTCTCCAGGCAGAAACACTCGAATATATTTTTAATGACATTCATAACTGAAATTATAAATTGTTCCACGTTTTATGCATAAGAAACCCTTTTAGGGGCACAATAAAGCTCAGCTGAAGTAAACAATCTGCTAGAGCTTACTAACCCTCATGTTGGCCACACAGGACTCTGATATACAACTACAACAACAACAACCAAGTCTTTTCCTACTATGTGGGGTCGACTACATGGATCAAACGACGTCATTGTGCCCTATCATAAACCAAGTCTTCAGAAATGTCATTCAAATCTAAATCTTTTTTAATAATTTCCCCTATAGTCTTTCTTAGTCTCCCTCTACCTCTAGCTATTGGACTATCCTCCGCCTGATCTACTCTTCTTACCGGAGCTTCTAAAGGTCTTCTCCTTACATGTCAAAACCACCTAAGGTGAGACTCTACCATCTTTTTCACAATAAGTGTTACCCCTGTTTTCTCTCTAATGCATTCATTTCTAATCCTATCCTGTTTTGTATGGTCACACATCCAGCGCAACATCCTCATCTCCGCGACACTGATCTTATGTTTTTGTTGGCTTTTTACCGCCCAACATTCAATATCATACAACATCACGGGTCTTATAGCTGTGCGATAAAATTTACTCTTAAGTTTGAGAGGTACTTTTCTATCACAAATCATTCCTGAAGCACTCCTCCATTTCATCCATCCAGCTTGAATCCTATGATTAACATCTCCCTCTATCTCACCATCATTTTGTATGATAGATCCAAGATACCTAAACCGTGTGACTTGTGGTATGGTGTGGTCCCCAATTTTCACCGCTAAACTAGTATTCGCACGCTTCTTACTGAACTTACATTCCATATACTCCGTCTTACTCCTGCTTATACGAAAACCATGTTCTTCCAAAGCTCGTCTCCATAACTCTAGTTTCCCATTTGTTTCCTCTTCCGACTCTCCGACTAAGACTATATCATCTACAAAAAGCATGCATTGTGGCACCAGCTCTTGATATGCACAGTAAGCACATCCAAGACTGATATAACCATAATTAACTTAAAATTACCTAAACTAGCGGAACAAAGTAAGATTCAAAATATAATGCCTTCCATCAGTTCCCTACTAGGTTTCTTAAATCAAGTAAGAGCCCATTCAGACTTCTACAACTTCAGCTCAATAACCCACTCTACAAGCATGGCACAGGAAAATACGAGAGCACCTATTACCACAGAATTTTTCCCATGTCATGGCATTTTTTACTCAATTAGATTCAATAGACCTTTAGTAGTACATCAGAATCACAAGTAACAATGAACATTGGGATTTATCAATCTCTTTCCTAAGCTCCATATATGTCAAATGTCTTTAAAAAATGCTGAAATTTACATCACAAAAACTGAAGTAATTTCCCCCCACTTTAATAATCAAAGAAAGACCCTAGGATTAAAATAAATTAAATCCATAGACACAAAACTGCATGCTCAAGCAACAAGAATGACTACATAAAGGTAGCCACAGGAGAACTACTAGCATATTAAAAAATTGATTGGAGACCCACATAAGAAATGCTGGTGAACAACCCAATGGGACACACTGAAAGGTGATAGCACACACAACAAACCCAGAACCAAATATGAGGCTTTACATTAAAATTAAAAGCAAAAAAAAGCACTATTTAAAGCATCAAAACCAAAACCCTATGAGAAGAAATTTACAAGCACCCAGATAGTAACAAGGAATAGAAAAAAGAAAATACTCAAAATAGAATATGGGTGAGAAGGGGAAGTGAAAAAAAAGGTACCTTTATAGCAGAAACCATATGTTGAGGAGGTGGGTGACAGACACATGGAAAATGCCATTGCAAGAGTGAGGTTGGTGCTGGGCTTCAGTGAATATTTACTAAAGCCCCAACTTGAGCAGAGAAAAGAGAGCTGAGACAAGAAGAGAACGATGGAACTATATAGCGAGAAAGAGAGAGACAAAGACAGAGGTTGTTTCTTTTTTCCGCATATCGAGGTAATGTGTTTGGTTTGAAAATGAAAAGCCCCACCCTTCTTGCTTTGTTCTTCTTGTGTCTTGGCACCCCTAGAAAGTTCCTGGGGCTAGTGGTTTGGATAAAACTTTGAGGCCAGTTGCAGCCTTATAACTTGCTCTTTATTAATCTTTATTCTTTAGCTGTGTCCATGGTCGAAACAAATTTTAGTAATACTACTATATCTGATAAGAAAACTAAATTACTGATTCAAATTTGTAAAATTTTTCATATTTACGGTCTCTAGTAAAAAAAATTAGTTACAAATCTATAAATAGAGATGAACATATCTAATAAAAGTGGTTTTATATATATAAATTTTTTAAATTTTGTAATTATATATATAAAAGAAATTTAATTATATTTAGTATAATTAAAAAAAATTTACATTATATTTTATATTTTTATTTTATTATAATTCTGTTATTATTATTTATCTCTTTTCGTAATTTTATATATAAAAAATTATTTATATTTAATATAAATAAAAAAAATTATATTATATTTTATATTTTTTATTTTATTATAATTTTATAATTATTATTTATCTTTTATTATAATTATAAAATTATAATAAAATAAAAAATATAAAATTATATAAATTATTTTTATTTACATTAATATATAAGTAAATTATATCTCTATATATATGTGTATGTATTAGAGCATAGATCTTTTGAACCTTCATCAAGATACACAGGCGTTTTTGGATTTAACAATCAATTTGACCGAAAAAAATAAAACGATTTAACAATCAATAATCCACCTTGCTTTATGTAGCAAAAAGCTTATCAGTGTAAGCATACATTAAGAGAAAGAATAACGTTGGCTCTTGTAGTCTTGAGGAATATTTTTAGAACGGGAACCAAAAAATAGGAAGAGATAAGATTTTAAATTTCAACCGGAATTAAACTCATGTGAGAGGTATTTTTATTATGAGAGGATGAAAAAAGTAAATTTTAATTATACAATTATATATGAATAGTCAAGATTAAAAGTTATTTAAAAATTATGTGACTACTTAAAAAAATTATATGTATTTATGTTTTAATCTTGACCATTCATGTAAGATCTAATAGTCAATATTTACTCATCTTACCTCTTACAAAAATACTTCTTTCACCAAAATAAAATTATATATATATATATAAGGAAAATTTAATATATTTATGTTAATTGTATAAATAATACTAAAAAATATTAAAATATATTTTTAATGTAATTAATTTTATTCATCGTGTAAATAAATATTAAATTAAAAGTATTATACTAATATTAAAATAATTTTTTAACATATATTATTTCATATCAAATAAGTAAAATGATAAGAGTGAAACTTCTAATTATAAGTTAAAGTCAAACTCTTATTGTATTACAAGTTTTTATTGTCCCACATTAGACAAATTAAAAAAAAGGATAAATTTTAATTATAAATTAGGAACTAAATAATTTTTACCTTGAAATTTTTTCAAAAAATATTTTTAAAAAAAATAGATTTTTCTTTTAAAAAAGACTAATTCAACCGTGTGAATCATAGTTGCTCCAAATAGATTGACCAATTGAAGACTAATTTCTACTTTTTAAAAATCTAGTTTTTAAAGGTTGATTGGACTAATCAGAAGATCAATTCTTAATTTTTTCGGTTCAACTAGCCAGTCTAGTCTTAAAAACTATGGCCTTAGAGCCTTTTTTAAAAAAAAAAAGTTAAGCCTTCTAACTAGATAGGATATTAGAACTAAAATATTTTAAATTTTCAATGTGCCTGTCTATTGTATATAAAGAGTGCATAACTTATGACCAAGATAAAACAATAGCCAATCGACCTAGAGGTTAGCACGAGATGGAACATAATCCAAATCTTATAAATTGAAAAACTAATAAAAATATTTAATGATTTTAGAAAATAATATTCAAATGTAATATAATAAACAAAATTTGAAAAAAAAAATTATAGAATTTAAAATATAAATTATATTATTTTTAACCACATATCAATGACATTAAAATCATGTTAGAGAAAAAATTATAAAGAAAATATGAAAATATATTCTTTAACATTGACAATTTATAACATTACTTTTATATAAATATAATGAAAATGACATTATTCATGTCTATGTGTTATACATGTGAGTAATTAAGAATTGATCATTATACATTTGAATGTATAAACTAAGCCTCTAAAGACATAAGTACAATACATAAAAGCTTAATACAATCCAGTGCAAATATTATATTACACAAGGCATTGGACAAAATAGTAAGTAAAACTACTCTATGTCACCATATTCGTTTCTTCTTCTTGGAAAAATCTTGCGTTGGATTTATCATGAAAATAAATAAAGGAGCGAGAATTCAAAAATTCTCAATAGTATAATCACATATAATAGCATCATAATAATTTCAGTTGTTTCGTGAAAAAATAAATCTTTTAATAACATTTAGAAATGTGACAAAAGTGAAAAATTATTCTTTTCTTTTTTCGAGACAAAAAATTTAATTATAACTATGGTTTAATTATCTCATAATTAACCATTCATATCAAATCATCATGGTAACATTAGATCATAGTAATCTTATGTAAATGAGTCAAATACGAGTCATAAACTACTTCCATTATAATATTTACATGCTATCTCTATGTAAATATTCCTATTGCACATTCATGATCTATATACCTAGTCAAAATCTCTATGATAGTAAAATAATTGTCCATACAATCGTAATTCCAATGTTAATGTCCATGTAGTGCCAATGATAATGCTCATGAAATGCAAATGATAATGCTTATGAAATGTCATATTCTTTTGCATATTGTAACACCCTCCGTAGGGCGTCACATTTTAAGATAATAAATAAATCTTAAAACTAATTAAAATCATTTTATAAAAGCTTTGAGTTTTAAAATATGGATTTTAAAATTTCTTATTCCAAACTTACCAAAAATTTTAAATAAAATGGAAATTAAATTTAACATTAACATCACATCACCATCATTTCATATAAGTTAAAACGATAATATTCTAGATCAAACAAAGAGTAAACCATTTCCTAGATCTAGATTTAGGATCATAGCTTTTTTCTTCAACTCATTTTTGAAACTAAAAAACCATTACGTCGCCACCATCTTTTGTCTCCCTAGGGTTAAGATATCCAAAGGATCACCATCACAACACAAAGGATACTTATCAAGGATAAAGAATAATACGAATGACAAAGTCATTCCATACACACAGATAATCAGATTATAGTCATGTTATCACCTACATTATCCTAATAAAATCATTCTCATGGTCTAACAATTCATACCATATAAAACATCATAACAAGTATAAAAATAAAGATTAAATTCAATAACAACATGGCATAAAAATACAAATATAAACAATTAATATCGATAAAAAGATCACCATTATCACGTTATAACTTTAAAGAAAACCATATAAATCAATCTCACATTAAAATAAGATAAGAAATGGACATCAACAATCGATAAATATAAATCAGAAAATCATCCAAGATTTAAATAAAGATAAATAGAGAAAATTGAATATTATCCAAGATATAATCAAATTACAACCCTACCAATGCTCATTTAGAGAATGTCATCTTTTAGTACTATGCCATATTCCTCAGTTGCGTCGAACCCTACGACACTTCCACCATCCAGGCGTAGTATAGTTCACTTCCTCCACGTTGTGGCACTATAGGCAATGTCTACTAGACTTTACAAACCTCGATTAAATATAGTGAATGTCGAGTACATTAGTGTCTTTATCGGTTCACAGCGTATAGATCTACAACTCATCCACATGTGGGATCCCGTACACTAAAGTCTCCAAGTTTATTAGAACAATAAACAACACTACACTTATCGCATCCAAAGTGTGATTCAACCAAAACACCAAAAATTGGCATAAAGACAAAACATAATTCCAAATATATGAAATTACGAAAATGCCCTCAAGATAAAAATATGCCTAATGTGCACAAAGGGTTCACATTTTCCCGATAACCTCAAAAGTCTAATTTTCCAAAGTGAAAAATAAATATAGTAACGGTCAATCGCGTAGAAATTTTATCGCGTTTTTGAAATCACTCGTATTTCAAACGTTAAAAATCGCGTAAAGATATTTTTCTGCTTTTAGAATCGCTTAGCATTTTTAATCGTTTTCAATCGCGTATTTTTAAATCGTTTTCTTGTCCAACTTCCTTAATATGGAAAAATAATATTTAGTCTTTCAATTACGTAGAATATTTTTCATATTCGAATAACATATCTTTCTTTTGGACATCTTTTCTATCTTATTTATCCGTTTTTACTAAAAATTGACTGAAAAGTATTTTGTTTAATAAATTATAATAATGGTTTCCTAAATTTACCATTTAAAAGTTCTTTTCATTTTTATTAATACCAAATAATTATACTTTTGAAAATTCCTAACGTGCTTCAAAACACACGATTTCTATTCGTTAGAAATTTTATAAAACCCACGTGTTTTTCTTACGAATAAAAACCATTAGTATTAACCTCTTAAACTTAATTCTAACTATTTTATTTCTTTAAAACTCATTGTAGAAAATTTATTTTAACTTGTATTGCTTCTTTTTGATTGAAAATAGCTTGGAATTAATTTTTAGAAATCATGAATGTAAAATTTGGCATGTTGGCCTAATTTGATAAAAACTTTGCATTTGATTTCCAAATTATTTTTCACCTTTTAAATACATGTTTAATCTCTTGTATTGTCTACATTGATTTAATCCTTACCCTAGAAAATAGTTTTAGAAATCAAAGTGTTGAAGTTAGACGTTGGATGAAAATGTAAGGTTATACCATTTAATTTCCAAATTCATTTTTCTTAATCTAAACAAATGGATATCTTACCAATTCTCTTAGGTTATTTAGGTCACCTTTTAAGAAAATTAAGAGAACATTTTGGTTCCCCATTTAAATCATGGTGAGCCTTGTTAATGTGTTCTTTGGAACACATGCATCCTTGACAATTATTTGCATCCATATATTATCATGCATTTCTAACACATGCCATATTATCAAAGCTTGTAGACATACAAATTAAAGCTTATAGACATGCAATTTATTACAAATATCACATAAGAAGACTACTAACAAATACACAACAACCTACTAGTAAGCACCAAATTATCAAACACACAAATAACAAACACACAAATAATTAACACATCAAAACAAGCACACCACCGAATCCTTATGATTCTACAAGCACAACCACATATATTCCTCACCACCAACACTTGGTTGATGAGGGTAATCTCCTCTTACCTCTTGTAGAAACCTCCAAGCCATTGTATGTCTCCTTCAAGCAATTCCTCTCCACCAAGAGCTACTTGAAAAATCAAAGTAAACATACAATATTAATATCTAAGGCTTGAGTAAGGAAAACCATGAATCAAAATATGGTTTAAAAGAAAAGAATAAGATCAATAGTGAAGATTTCATAAACTTCACCTTAAAACCTACAAACCTTGAGCTTGGAGAACAAGGATGAAAACGGATGATTTAGGAAAAACTTCCAACATTTCTTAGAATGGCATGGAGATGCAAGATCTATGGTCATTTAAATTTTTTCTTGGAAGAGGATTTTTGGTAGTTGGCCGAATTCAAGAGGAAGAGAAAAAGGAAAGAAATTTGGTTGCTTGATCTTGGTTCTTTGAAGAAAAAGATATAGAAGAGAACAAATGAAATAAATTGATGAAGATTGTCTCCATTTGGGAAGCTTTGGCCGTAGAGTTGGAGAAGAAAAAGAGAAGAAAAGTTGAGAGCTTTTGGTTTATTTGATGTGTTTGGAGAAAGATGAAAACTTTGAGAAATAAAAACAAGTCTCCTTTGGCTTTTTCTAAGCTTTGGCCGTAGGACACCTTGAGAGAAAATGAGAACATGTGTTGTTTTGCTTCTTTGAATAATAGCAAATTGAAGAATTCACCCAAGGTGAATTGCCGTCCAACAACAAGAGCCACTAAAATTATCTAATTTTAGGAAATGGAAATTAGCTTTATTTCCTTTGTGACAAACTTGAGAGCAAGGATATATTAAAGTGTTGGAATTGCCTTCCTAAAGGCATTCAATTGTCTGCATTATGGCAAGAAGCCATCAATATTGACTTTTTCATACTTGGTTAATTAATAAAAGATGAAAGAAACCAATTGTAATATTTTGCCTTGCATGGATTTGGCTTTGCCGTGGAAGCATGAAGAGAAGTCACCAATGTTGACTTGTCTTTATTTGGTTAATTAATTGAATGATAGGAAGAATTGAATGATAACATTTGCTTCATCAAAAGGCTTTGCTTTGCCGTAGAGTGAAACCAAGAAAAGCCATCAATATTGACTTATTCTTCATTTGTTTAATTTAGCTTTCTAAATGAATTTCCTAAAGTCTTCTACGTAAACTTCACTTTGGTGAATTGAATATTAGAGCACTTTGCTCTCTTCCTCCACCGTAAAACCATCTAAATTTCAAGAAGCTTAAATTGGTTTGATAGCTTATTCTATATTGTTCTTAAAAATTCAAGCCATTAACCTTGACTAATTTTCATTGGTTAATTATTTACTTTAATTCTTATTGGTTGTTATTTTTTTGTTGACTAATTCACTATTGGTGCATACTATATTTTATAGTATACTTTAACCAATGAACAATATTTATTATTTATAAAGTCAAGTATCTATTATCCAATGGATAATAAAATACACATAGATTTTTATTTTATACAAACAATCTAGAAATTATTATTGATCATTTTTCTATTGCCCTTGATGAGTCATAAAGCGAGTCATCAAAGAGAAATTTCTAGAATATGTGACTCACTACGATGAGTCATTATGATGGTCATCGTGGAATTTTCTAAACGGGTGAGTCGAATACCAGCTAGTTAGATATTTTCTACATTGATCGTAGATATATTTTCCAAAAGCAAAGTCGGCATTCAAGCTTTTGAACTAACCCACAAATCATTGTCACAATGGTGAGTCAAAATTTTCATCGTCGAGAAACTTCGAACGGTGCAACTCACACAAATGTTATTCTAAAGGCTTCATGATGCAGGTGTCACGCCACGTGTCATCGTCCTATTGGCCCGTTGCGATGAGTCATAAAATTTTGACCAGGCTCCTCATTGGTCCACGATGTGTTACAAAGACTTAAGGACTAAACGTGGGTCCCGCAAAATATTTCCGGTCCCCGTCACTTATTTATATCTAACAAAATAATATTATAATAATATAAAATTATTTTATTTGATGATTAAATCCTAAAAATTAAAAGATTATTTTTAGTCTCATTCAGAATCGGGTTAAGTAGATTCCCCCCTAAATAATAAAATAAGATTTTCCCGTTGACCCCGAGCAAATCACACAAAAAGTCGATAAAATCACAGCTTATCGGACATTAAATCAAAAGAAAACAATTAAAAACAAAGAAAAAGAAAAACAATGACGTTCGGGACGTAATGGTCATTTTTCCATTTTTTCCCACAACGTAGGTAATCGTCAAAACGTTCAAATAAAATATCCAGTGATTATATAGATATCTTTCGAGAAAAATTAATACAAGATCGAGGTAAAAATTTTTATTTCACTGTCTTGAAGAAAAATACGGCGATTATATAAAATACTAGGCATCGATTATACATTTGTTTTTGATACGTAGAAAAATTTAAAACAGTAATTTGATAAAATTTTTATTTTATCTTGTATCGAAACAAATTATGTAAAACTACCAAATAAAATAACAACAAGATTTTTTTTCGTATTTCATACGTAAAAACAAGAAAGCAAAGAAAATAGGGACACAACGGTCTTTTACCCAAAAGTTGGGATGTTACACATATACTCAAGAACTTGGTTCATTGTATAACCTTGGCCAAATATCCACATGATCACCGTCATTTCCAAAGGATACTTATTTAGGATTACCGCCATTTCCTAGATCTAGATTTAGGATCACCGTCATTTTTCCTAAATCAATTACTAGCCACTTCTAAGATATCCAAAGGATCACCATCACTTCCAAAGGATACTTATCAAGGATCACCGTCATTTCCTAGATTTAGATTTAGGATCACCTTCATTTCCTAAATTCATTCTATGGTCTACCTTTCATAAGGGAATAGTATATATATGGATCATATAATAAAAGATCACCATTGTTTCCTTTAGCATATCCAATTTATAGTACATCATAATTCATCTCTTAAACATGTTGAATGCTCATGTAATGTTACATGCCAATGCTCATTTAGTGTCATCTTTCTATGCATATTCCTAGGAACCCTATTCCTTGTGTCTCTGGGTAGAGAAGAAATGTTACTTCCTCACACTACCTGGATAGGGAATAACAGGTATAGATCACCTATAAACAAGGTCTATATCCAAAGTCATTCAACTCATGCACACAATCACCATTACCTAAGTGCACAAAGGGTTACCCCCATACAAACATAATTACCAAAGTGCACAAAAGACCTATTCCTAGGTTAAATCACTTATCTTAGTGAAGACCTTCAAATCTCATCATCTTGTATAATATGGAAAGTCTAATTCCTGAAAACAGGGTTCTGCTATTCGAATAACATCCTATTTCATTATATTCTAGACACTGCTATTTGAATAGCCCCTCATATTATTCGAATAACAACTTATTTCTTACAATTTTTGATGCCACTATTTGAATAGCTATTCTGGCTATTCAAATAGAAGTTGTTTTCTATTCGTTTCCACGTGTTGTTATTCGAATAGCCTTAGCTGCTATTAGAATAGCAACTAAAATTTTCTTAATTAAACCAATTTCATTTCCATTTTTTGCTATTCTCTCCTAATTCCATACCCACAAACCATTATATTCATCTACCCAAATTAGACTTCATGTAATAAAGCTATAAACAACCAATACATGATATTCCATGCATCATCACAATCAAGCTATAATGGTTTTGTACATAGATATAAACATATCCATAATTGAATCCTATCAAGTACACACATATTTCCATCTAAACACAAAGAGTTCATATGCAATTCTCTTTCTATCCATCCATACAAAGTTCAAGAAACAAAGAAGGATAGAGAATAGTAAAGATATACAACAACTCCTACCTTAACTCTTAAAAGATGATGTTATATTTATTGTCTTTGTTCTTCCTTGGTTCTTTCTTGTTTTTCCTTCTTCCTCTCTTACATCTTTCTTTTCTTTATTTTCTTTGCTTTTTTTCTTCTTTCTCTGCTGCTTCCAAATCGTGTGTGTGTGTGAGAGAGAGAAAGATGAAAATGAAAGAAAAGTCAATAGAACAGAAGATAAAGATGGTGGAAAGGAAGATTAGGATAGAAACGTTGAACTTTAATGCAACAATGAAAGTGTTGTATCTCTTATGAATACTTTAATATTTCATTATCGAACTTTCTAACTTTAATAAGTGTTATAGAAAATTCTAGGACTTCCATTAGTCTTTAAACTCGTTTTTCAATGACTTTCTATATACTATTGAGTGTCACTTAAGCTCTATTATTTTTCCTTAAGTTAAGTTAAACCCAAAGAATTAAGCTAATAGGCTTATAGGTATCTGCCTTAACTTGTACTCATTTCCATAATATTCTCCATCCTCTAATTGACATCTCCATAAAATTTTATAATTTTCAGAGTTACTTTCCTATTTAATTTGGTCTTTAAACACTTATCATGTGTTATTAAAAATGTCAAATTAGCTCAGTTAATTATCCAAGATTAACTACCACTAATTGTAATTATCTATGATCTAGAAATAAATTTTTCATATTTATTTCCACAATCTAAGTCATTTATGCCCAGTTCTAGGTTAATTCTAGTTATTTTTTACATTATGTGTTATAGCATTAAGCTTAAACTAACCCAAAAAGTCACCAAAATTTTCAAGCAACTCACACAAATGTTATTAAACTTCCACAACTATAATTAAAGTTATTAGATTAGGGATGATGTTACAGGTGGTCGATTGAGAGAAAAGGAAAAAGAAAGACTTGACCGAGTACGAACACCCAAAGACCCGACAAACTAGCTCGAATGCTCTGACAAACCCCAAGCATTCAGATGAAGTTGAGTGGGCATCACCCGCAGGTGATTAAGAACACACATCTCAAAATCAGTAAATGGCAGCCTCACCTCGATCTGGGTAAAGAGGGCATCGTACATATACGTGAAGTGCTCACCCTCCGTACAGGTCAAGCACACCCTCTCTTCCTCCAACAAGTGTCGGATCGCGAATTCCCAGTCTCTGAGCCCCTCCACAGTTAGTTGCAGGTATTGTTGCTTTTCCAAAACATCTTCAACAGCCCTCACATCGAAGGGAGTACCAAAGCTTTCTGGTCAATCGACTAATATTTGTCAACGTCTCGAGGAAAGACGAGCGTATTCTTCTCCATAGGAACAGTCCTCCCCCGCTCTGTAGGTATAGCCCTCTGCTTTTGTGTCATACCTATAGAGAACACACATGAGTTAAACTCTGAAGAATCATTCAAGTCTCCTAACGTCGTCAGATACTCAGAACCTCCACTAATAGACACCCAACATTTCTCCCCACTGAGTGCTTCCCACTAAGTGATCAAAGAAAAAGGCAAAAATAAAAGGGTAAAGATGAAGAGTACCTTAAGTTCTGAAGAAAAAAAAGAGGCTTTGAACATTGAAAAGACATTGAAGAAGCCTTGAAACACCAACAACTATCGCAAAAGACACTAGAAAGTCACTAGAGAAAGAAAGTTTGAGTACAGGAATCTAAAAAGCAGGTCTGGACAAAGAGTCAGGAAGACTCCACTCCACCCTTATTTATAGGCGTGGAAAGTCATCAGCCAACCACTGCCATAATGGGAAGGGTACGTCATTTAATGCAGATAGACATTTCGTTCGAAATGACTCATCATGATGACCACTTTTTGAAATTCAAAAGCGACTCATCATGGCGTTAGAAAATCTAAACGATGACATCTAATGCTCTTAAAACACAACACATGGTGCATCACTTCTGAATGAAGGCAACCGAAATGACAATGCTCAAAATGTTCGAAACTGAAGCAACGTGTGACACCACAAAGGGACATATAAGCCGAACACCAGACCTTCAGCAAAAGCCCACAGTGAAACAACACTCCAGATCTTAGCCTAAGATTGAACTGCAGTAGACCCCGCACAACATGGGGGCAACCAACTATACACCCCAGACCACAGGATGATGACATAAGCAGAGTGATCCAATCCGGATCTTAGCCTTACTCGTGTACCCCAAATTTTTTAGTATGATACATCACGGACCTCAGCCATTTGAGAGAATATCACGAGATCCAACATAAAACACTATGACTTGGATCCCTTTGTCCATTACGCGTCATATGCTTTAGTTGAACATGTATCTTGACACTTAACTGTCTCATTTAAGCGTCAAGGTGGAGGCAACTATTCTGGACTGGGTATGGGCTCATGAAACTAGAGCTACCCAACCCGTTAGGTTAATCCTCAAATGTGCAATGCGCAGGGAGTAACTCATCTACTAAGCATGTCCCCTCTACAGAGATCCACTTTATATTCATTAATAAAGATTTCCCATACTACAAAGGGATAACGTATAATACGCACTGAATTACTCAGACCCCCTATGCTTTTTACATGCTCATACGTCTCTATATAAATGCTAAACAGGAGGACAAATGTATTTCTTAATCCCATTACACATTATCTTCCTTAAACAGCTACTAACTTGAGCGTCAGAGTGCCTTTTGTAGGTACCCACCACCTCGCTCCATAAACTGTTGCTGCTGAGCCACGGAGGAAACCATCGTTGCTTACTTTCTTAGGTAACTTTCAAAACCTAGTTCTGAATAAGGATATTATGATTTGTATTATTAGATTTTTTTTTTAAGATTTTATATTGTTAATTAAGGATTTTATCTATTTTAATATTTCAATTATAATTAAGATTTTAGTTTGAATGAGATTATATAAAATCCCAAATCTTATCTTTAATTAGTTAGATATGATTTATATTTAGTTTCTTTTGTAAGAGGATTATAAATATATATATTTTAGAAGACGGATGAATATTAATTATTGATTTCAGTGGATTATATTATATTCTTTAATTTGATACCGAGTGTCTTGGCACCGAGTGCCTTTGGAACTCCGAGGGTTCTTTGTTCTTTTCTCTATTGGTCCTACTTCACCTATAACATCTGAGCCTTGTTGATCTTTACACTTTGAGCTATTTGAAAACAAAGATTTTTCACAGCTAAAATTGTTTCGCTATCTATCGCTTACTAGATTTCCGCATAACTCACCGCTAAATACAACCACACAGATTTCTTCAAAACACTATCATCCACACCTCATTCTGAACCACAACAACCACCATGAGAACCAGAAGCCTCAAATATGCCAGCCACCAAAATTTTACTGTCACGTGCCACCAGAAGTCTCTGTACATAGTCCTTACGTGCCACACATGCTATCTTATTTTTACTTTTCCAGAGAAGAGTTCTTTTAGAGGGGGAGAATAATGTAGATTACATTAGGATAATTATAAAATTTTATTATTAGGATTTTATTTTGTTAATTAGGGATTTTATCTATTTTAGAATTTTAGTTATAATTAAGATTTTAGTTTTAATGAGATTCTATCAAATCTCAAATTTTATCTTTAATTAGTTAGATTTAATTTATATTTAATTTCTTTTGTTAGATGGTTATAAATATCTCTCCTGTCATATTTTAGAAGATATTAAATATTGATTATTGAATTTAGTAGATTATATTATCTATTTAAAGATCAATCTCTTGTACACCGAAGCACTTTAAAACCTCGAGAATTCTTTGTTTATTTCTCCATTGGTCTTACACCACCTATAGTTTTGTTTTATTTAATTTATGTCCTAGGCTACTTAGATAAATATACATTTTAAAATTTAATTATGACTTATTTGATAAATATAACAAGTTGTTTAACCTATTCTCATCTCCCAGGGGCCTCCTAGTTATAAAATAAAAAAAGAGACTAAAACAAGAGCAAAAATATAATTATATGGGTAAACCTAGTTATAAATATAGTTAGGCAAAACTTTGGATTTGGTTAAAAATGATTGAGGTGAGACTTTGATGAAAATGAATGGCATGAGAATTCAAGTTAGTTTGTGTGTATGACTTACAAACATTTTTCTATTTTTTTCGATTCTCCTCACTTTCTTGCTTTTTCTCATTTTTTCCTTTCTTTCACATTAACAGCAGAAGGCCCTTTCCCTATCAAATATATATATATATATATATATATATATATATATGCATTTTTTAAAATAAAAAAAAAAGAGTTATATGTGTCAAAAATCTGATGGATAAAAAGGTAATTTCACAAATGACCCGAGAGTCCTAAAAAATATAGGGTTTGTTTATCATTTATACTGGTGAAGTGAAGCAGCCGTCCGCTGTCCACGTCTCGCTCGTGAAGCAGTCGTCCGCCCTAGCCTCCTCTCGGTCGTCGTCTTTGATCAGTTCAGGTGCGTATACAATCTATTTGTATTAATTTGCAAACGATTGACAGAAAAGGATGTTAATAAGGGAGAAGAAGACAGCGAGAATCAACAGCGAGTTTTGCAATGACGGAGATGGGTGGTTGGAGTTACATTAATGGCAGAGGAAGCTCTGATCACTCGTCACCCAACTCTCCCCAAAGACAATATGTTTCTGTCGTCTTCAACGTTGCCTGTATATAATAGACCCTTTCTATTTTGTTCAGGGGAGCTCTACTGGATCTAAACATCTTTGGACATGTTAATTAGCATGCCTTTTTGTCATTTTAGAATGTGTTTCCCTAATCTTCATTTGGAATTTTGACCTTGTGATGTCATGTATACTATTCAACATCAGCTATTTGGTGGATCATATTTTGAATTTGAATGTCCTCTTCGACCAGAAGATTTTGGCCTTGGTTATATCATATAGAACGTTTGCAACTGCAGATTGTTTTAAATATCAACAATCATAATATTGAGTGTCTGTTCTAAAGATATGTATCATAATTACTCTGTTTTGGTTCTCTATTTTTGTAGAGCCCTTTTATACTAAACTCTTGAAATAAATATAATAATTATAAAAGAGAGCAGCAGCGCAACGTGATACATTTTTCAGCTTGGAATTCAATTGCCTTCCAGAAATAAAATGTTCTGAATAGTGGCTTGCTGACTATGGATGCATGCTTATTTAAGTTTATAATTGTGGGGTGATTGATATTTGTGCATGAAATGACATATCAAACTCAAACCAGAAACTCATGAGTTTGGCCATTTTGCTCTCAGTGGAATTGTGTTGCCACTATATAGTTTTTAGAGTTTATGTGGCAAGCAGATTCCAGGTGACTTACTCTTTTTTGGTTCTCTATTTTTGTAGAGCCCTTTTATACAAAACTCTTGAAATAAATATAATAATTATAAAACAGAGCAGCAGCCACATTTTTCAGCCTGGAATTCAATTGTCTTCCAGAAATAAAATGTTCTGAATTGTGCTTGCTGACTATGGATGCATGCTAATAAGTTTATAATATATTGTGGGGTGATTGATATTTGTGCATGAAATGATATATCATCATATAATATGTATATTTTCTTTTCTTTTTTAAGAACACTGATTTTATTGATATTATGTTCAGACTAAGTTTCTATTTTCGTTGTATGCATGTGATGATCGAAAACTTTTAAGGGCTAATTTGTAACAAAGGTTGTTGTTGAGTTGAATTGGTATTGATATATTGATTTTTTGCCTAATCACAGGGAACTAGATGTATGTTTGGTGTGAATGGTTTTTATCCTTTCCTAGTTCACAGACAATGTTAGGATGTATTCTACTGAAATTTGATGATGAAGAGCCATGATTTTAGTTTTGCGGTTTGTTGTTGTGGCACTTGGCACATATATTGTTACTGATTTCCCCCCTCATACTGATGCAATGTTTGTGTCCTAACCTCAATTCTTATCCTCTTTCATCTTGTAACGGTTGCTTGTGTTTAGCAGGATGGAGTCTCAGGTGAAGCATGCTATTGTTGTCAAAGTTATGGGTCGTACTGGATCCCGAGGACAGGTGACCCAGGTTAGAGTGAAGTTTTTGGATGATCAGAACCGTCACATTATGAGGAACGTGAAAGGACCAGTGAGAGAAGGAGACATTCTCACCCTTCTTGAGTCTGAAAGGGAGGCAAGAAGGTTGCGCTGAGGGTTTTATTCGTTTGTCTCCAAAATTAGTCAAACAGTATTGTGTTTTGATTTTTGTGGTTGTTAGTGGATGCCAAAGGTTATAGCATCCTATATTGTTGTTCTGGATCTATTTTCTATTCGTATTATGGCTTGAGTTTTGTTGTTTCTTGTTTAAGCTTCAAGATTGAAATATGAATTCGGATTAATTTGTGGTTTAACTTCTATATAGTGTTTTTCCTGCTGTATTGTCCTCTGTTGAACAGTGGCTAGTAAGTAACTACAAATATGTGTAGTTGAAATGGGCGGTGAATGGTGATCATCACAAACTGCGATAAATACCGCTAGTAGTTGTTGAGGTATTTGCGATAAATAATTTAATACCGCTAGTATTTGTGGAGCTTATACTAACAACGGATTAAATTTGAACTGATCACTCTATTTGATAAAACTTATTAACTCATAGATAATGATTATGATAAACGTGTATATTGATGTAGTGTAATAGGCCCTATATAAGATCCATGCATTATTCTAAATCAGCTGCAAGTGTCTTTGATAAACCCGGTTTACATAAGAATGCCTTAATATAAATATTTTACGGTAGAAAAAAGAATTACACGATAATTCTGCACCATTAGATTTATTTGTAAGACTCTGTAGTGTCACATTGAAAACTTCACCTGTAATCTATTAACTTTCCACACTTATTATCTCTCGTTTTTTGTGTTGCTGATATGAAATTATTCTTTCATTTGAACAATGCTTCATTTGCATAATATATTAAATACATAGTTTTTTACATGTTCTTTACATCTAAATATGGGCAAAATCATGTTTTTTTAATAGAAATTCATTGTGCAATTTAATAATTTTATACACGATTATAAGCACCACTTTTTTTTTTAAAAAAAATATGCATAGACTTTATCATTTCATTTTACCCTTTCTTAAAATCAAGTCAAATTTTTATTGCATTACAAGTTCTTATTATCTCATTGAACAAATTAAAAAAATGATAAATTTTAATCATAAATTAGAATAAATAATCTTCACCTTGAAAATTTTTAAATATTTTTAAACAAATTATATTTTTTTCAAAAAAAATAAAGACCAATTCAATTGTGTGAACTATAACTAGTTCAAACGAGTTGACCAGTTGAAGACCAGTTTCCAATTTTTAAAAATCTAGTTTTTAAATATTGATTGAATTGGCCAAAAGACCAATTCCCGATTTTTCCAGTCCAACCAAGCGGTATAGTTCTGAAAACTATGGCCTCGAGTGTTTTTTTATTTTTTTTAAAAAAAGTTAAGCCTTCTAGCTAGATAGAATAGAATACTGAAACTAAATAAATATTTCAGATTTTCAATGTAGCTGTCTACTGTATATAAAGAGCGCATAAATTATGACTAAGATAAAACAATAGCCAATCGACCTAGAGACAAGCACGGGATAGAACAGAATCCAAATCCTATCATCCTTCGTTCTACCAATAGCCATTACCACAAACATGAAATGAAATGAGCATCAACAAAGACACATGTCTATTTCCAATCAATTACAAAAGAAAAAAACAATATGTAAAATCGTGTGTATGACCGAAAAGAAGAAATGGACCAACTGTCTGCACAACACGTGCCAAGTGTCAACCTTGAGAAAAAAAACATACCACATGTAAATTACACTAACAGCTTACTCCTTTTTCTTCTTTTCATTTTGTGATAACACTTTCATTAATTCCTGCATCCTTTCCACCTAGGAACCTCCACCCCATTTGCTTATCACCTTTAAACAATGCAGTGCTAAACGAAATATGGGAAACAAAATGGCACAAGATGAGTAGAACCTAGTAAACTTCACCAGCCAAGTTGCTAGAGGGGATTCTTTGTCGTTTCTCCACATATGCAGAAGGAAACCATCCTGCTTTACCATTGCATTCTCCTTCTGACCACCCTGCTGGGCTCACCTGCGTAAACATTTGGAACTTTGGTAAACATGGAGACCCAGAAAGAGTGAGATTAAATCCAGTTAATCAAACAAATTTCATGATGACAGTGGCAGAAGCAACAACTGGTGACAAGATACAACATAAAATGCATCCTGTTCATACTGAAAATATCACTAGGCAGTGGATATCCTTAATTATTCTCAAAATTTTGTCTTACAACACCATTTGCACGATGCGTCGGACTAGTTTTTATAGAACACGGCAATTCAAGACAGGAAAAAGATTCCAAATACTCATTTTAAGGCAGGGAGTACCATAACTGGAAATACATGACAAATTTGAGCATATAAGATAATTGATCTCACCAATTGAGAAATGAAAAACTTATGGTTCAATATGCCGCAGAAAAATGGCAGTTCATTGGAAATAATGAGTCTTTCTGCTTTTCCTTTTTCTCTTATTTCCCTCAAGAGAACCATCGTCCTCTCAATTCAATTGAACTTCTCTACTTAATAATTAGATTTCTTTCCAAACACAAATTTTCAGAAGGGCATACCTGCGAAGGAAACAATTTTTCCCTATTGAATATAATTATTACAGCAGTTCTAGACTGAGATTTGCCAGCAATCTCATTGACATAAGAGTAGCCAACATAAAAGGAAAGTATTTTAGCTAAATGTAAATGGCTCCTGAGAGAATATCAATCTTTTCTTTTAGTGCCAATCTCCTGGCCCCTGTTTGAGGAGATTCACATAGAAAATAATATATAACAGTATGATGAGATGAAAACACACCTTTCGCACGATAACATAATCACCCTTTGTGAAGCTCAGTTCCTTTTCTGATTCAGCACTAAAGGGATGCATTGCCTGCAAGAGATGCACCAAAGATCAATTAATGAAGAAATAAATTACAAAGCTTTTTGTTCATAAGATCTAATTCACATTGTCAGAATCATATGATTCCACGTTAGAATTTTATATTCAGTTTGATTCCTTGTTTTAGCAATTCAGACAGCCAACAGAAAGGAAGATTGGCTGCAATCATGAGAACCACATGATCAATATTACCTTCCCACCCTTGCTTGATCCAACTAGGATTCCTCTGCTTTCTATATTATAACACTCACAAGAACTGGCTTGATTACAAAATGCTGTCAACACTTGATTGACATTGATTCATTTGCCTTTATGGGTATTGAGTATTGAAATTGAAAGTGTCAAGGACCAACTCTCCTAAAAGCTAAAGTTGTTAGGTGGAGGCTCGTAAATGGATTTATATCTAACGGAAATATTTTAACAGAGCATTGAATTATAAAAATAGCATACTCTTTTCAAAAGATTATATGCAAATTAGAAAGCTTCAAAAAAATGGTCAATGCAAAACTTTTCAATTTTCCTTTTCCAGAAAACAATTTTTTAAGGCCAAATAAAGCTATATTTAGAAAAATATTTTCCACGAAAGGGCAAAAGCTAGTTTCCCAAATTTAGAAAACCCACTTTCTAGACATTACTCACACCTAGGAGCTTCCTCTCATAGATTTTGAATAACTAGCCTTAACAACTCATAGGCATAAACCATAACTAACAATAATCTAAATATCTAATGGCTAAATAACAAGAAAAGAATCACATGAAAGCCATGTATTGTTGAAGGGAAACAAAACTAATTTGTTTTAGAGTAAACCCCCAATTTAGTTCTTGACAGATTTTTGAAATTTCAATTTGGTACTTGAAACATTAGCGATATTAAATTAGTCATCAAATAATAATTTTTGGTCATCGCATGACATTAATTTGGTCCCAATAAACAGTAACTTTTGAACAATTTTGAGGTTAAAAAACTCTCATTCATGTATCAAATTGATGTTCTGAAATTTTTTTGAGAACCAAAATGGGGGTTTACTCTTTGTTCTATGATATGACGTTAAAAAATCGTCATTAATACTAAACAATCTAGTTTCTGTTTAATTAATGTAATCATGAGTTAGTCAAATTCCACACAGTAAGATATTAGACTTTTATGATTAGAGTAATTAACCAGTATGTATGTATGCAAATTAAGCAATTAAAAAAACAAAGGAATGAAATCAAGAAAAGAAATTTGCAATTTTATTTTCTAATTCAGAAAAAAAGGGAAATATTAAGAATATGTAGCATACTTCAGCCAAGAAGTACATTGTTTTCTCTGAGCCATTCTCAGATATACCGACTGGAGGGGCAGATTCTTTCTTCTGTCTATCTGAGACCATCTGAGAAAAAGTTCCAATGAGATGAGAATTTATTGCTATTAAGAGAATGAGCACAATTCATGGAAAAAATATCAAACTAGAAGAAAATACATAATAACTTATAAAAAAAAAAAAAACTCAAAACTTCAGGATAGTTGGTTCTCACCTCAGCTTCAATTTCACCAAGAATAGCTGCAACTCTTAAATGAAAAGTCTTTTCTCCTTCAACCTATAAAATCATAAGCACAATCTTCAAAATAAAAGCTGAAAACAATTATAAGTTTGGCAGCAGTTGAAATACCATAGCAACAAGCCTTTGAAAAGTCAGTCTCTGCTGTTGTGCATCAACAGCAGCCAATGCAGCTGCAGCTTCTTTACCCAGAACAGCCATGTGTGCTTTCAGCTCCTGCATCTTTGCTTCTGCAGCATGCAGTTTGGCAACATGTTCAGCAGTTGCAGATTCCCTAATCCGTGCTTGTCTTCTAGAAATCTCCTCCCTCTTATTGAATTTTTAAAACCAATTTGAGTTATAAGATTAAGAAGAAATAAGTATGAACCCCAAACTCTGAAGTGAATGTTATAGCAGAACCATGATCTAAAAAGAATAGTATTAGAATATTATGATTCAATGTACCCAAAAAAAAAAAATTACTACCATACTTCTTGTTTTGGAAGTCTTATCAGGTTAGGAGTGTCATTGGACTAGGCGCATACTAGTTGTCTTACACTAGTACTCGGTGTAGAATATTAGTAAAAATAGGGGTAATAGGTTACCTGTTTTCTATTTCAAATATCACATATTAAATCACATCACAGTTATTATTCTAAGTCTCCTTTTTTCCATCTTTTCCGTATCATTTCCATTTTCCGCTATGCAGAATGTTATAGCACAACCATGATCTAAGAAGCATAGTATTAGAATATTATGATTCTTACTGTTTTAGGAATCTGATTAGGTTATGTGTGTCATTGGACAAGCTCATACTAGTTGCATTACACTAGTACTTGACCTAGACTACGAGTAAAAAAAGGAGTAATAGGTTAATGTTTTTTATTTGAAATTATAGCCTCTTAAATCACATCAAAATTATTCAGAGTCTCCCTTTTTCTATGTTTTTCCTATCATCTCCTCCCTACAGTGTCTTTGTACTATGACACTCTCCTTCCCTGTA
This sequence comes from Ormosia emarginata, assembly GCA_029884605.1. NCBI lineage: Eukaryota > Viridiplantae > Streptophyta > Magnoliopsida > Fabales > Fabaceae > Ormosia > Ormosia emarginata. Next base: position 39,401,808 of record JAQQTP010000076.1, on the reverse strand, counting down.
GGCTGTGTTCTGACTCCAGCCACCAGGATCTTACTTTTTCCACCTACTTGCGGTTTCCACACACCAGAGGTGCTTTCCATGCCATTATTGGAGCCCGTGCACAGGTGATCCAGCACCCTCCAATTGGCGCATCCCTGGAGTCAGTCCTCTCTCCTCCAAGCATGCCACCACGAGTGTCCAATAGCTTAGGTGACAGTCTCACCTTCTTGGTATGTGAGGGTGCATTTCAACTCCTTTCTGGCCAATCTCTTCACAAACCGCGTCAGCTCCAACTTTGGCAACCTGCTAAAGAAAACAAGTAGAGAAGAGAGAGAGAGAGAGAGAGACGTGAAACAGAAATTTTAGTGATTCTTTTTCTTATTGAATTATACAGAGAGAAGTCTTTTTATACAGAGTGGTGATAGTTGATGTACAAATTGTCAATAACAGAATCGTACATGCCACAATAACAGAAAATGTACAGCTGTAATTCATATAACTAAGTCTACTCTATTATCCCCCCTTCAAGCTCAAGGTGGTTTAACTACATTGAGTTTGGTTCTCAAGTCTGCAAATTTTGAGGAAGACAAGGGCTTGGTGAAGCAATCTGCAAGCTGATCCATACTCGGAATGTGCAGCACTGTGAGAGCTTTAGTTAGGACTTTTTCTCTGACAAAATGAATATCAAGTTCAATGTGTTTTGTGCGAGCATGAAGCACTGGGTTGTGAGCCAAATGTACTGCACTTAGGTTGTCACACAGCAGCCTTGGTGCAGTAAAGGGAACTTTGAGTTCTGATAGGAGAGATTGGATCCATAATAACTCAGCAGTAGTGTTTGCCATATCTGCGGTACTCGAGCCTCTGTACTTGAGCTGGCTACTAGCTAGCTGCTGCTTTTTAGAGCACCAGGAAACAAGATTAGAGCCAAAGAAAATACATGAGCCGGATGTTGACCGTCTGTCATCAGGATCACTAGCCCAATCAGCATCACAATAGGCTAGAAGACTGAAAGGGGCAGGCTGTTGAATAGGATGTAGGATCAGTCCATGATGAATAGAACCCCTCAGATGCCTCAAGATACGTTTTACTGCTTGCCAATGAGTGTTTAAGGGATGTGCCATGAATTGGCAAACCTTGTTGACACTGAATGCTATGTCTGGCCGAGTTAAGGTGGCATACTGAAGAGCTCCCACAATGGACCGGTACAGATGAGGGTCAGAAACAGTGTCAGTGCCATATTTAGTTAGTTTGGAGTTGCTCACCATAGGGGATGAAATGCCTTTAGTATCAGTCATGTGTGCCTTGGCCAAAAGATCTCGAATATACTTTGTTTGATGAAGCAATAGTGAGCCATCAGAAAGGTGTGTAACCTCCACACCAAGAAAGTAGTCAAGATTTCCAAGCTCTTTGAGAGCAAACTGAGAGTTAAGTTTCTGAATGAGATCCTGTATCATAGCTGAGGAAGGTCCAGTGATGATAATATCATCCACATATACAAGTACATAAATGGTGGTGGAGGTTTTTGAGTAGACAAAGAGTGAAGGATCACACTTGCTAGTGGTGAACCCGAAATGAAGTAAAGCTGAAGTGAGGCGTTCAAACCAAGCTCTTGGAGCTTGTTTGAGGCCATATAAAGCTTTGTGCAATTTGCACACAAGTGATTTATCACTGTCTTCAAACCCCGGGGGCTGTACCATATATACTTCTTCACTAAGCACACCATTTAGAAAGGCATTGTTCACATCTACTTGTTTGATAGCCCATTTTTGAGTTATAGCCAATGTTAAAATCAGCCTAATGGTAACCGGTTTTACAACAGGGGAGAAAGTCTCATAGAAGTCGAAACCATGTTGTTGGTGGAAACCCTTAGCAACCAATCTTGCTTTATATTTGTTGACTGTCCCATCAGGGTTTTCCTTAACCCTAAAGACCCACTTACATCCAATAGCCATTTCTGTGAGGGTAGAGGGACAAGAGACCAAGTATTGTTTCTTAGAAGGGCCATGTACTCATCTTTCATAGCAGCCATCCAGGGAGGACTGTTCAGGGCTTCTTTCACAGTCCGAGGCTCAACATGACTCAAATAAATCCGAGGAGGGAGATGTCCTGTTTTAGACCGAGTCATCATGGGATGACTATTTGTGGGAGGAGTGTGTGCAGCTGCAGAGACAGAGGTGCTGGACAAAGAGTCAGGGGCAAAATAAGGGATTCCACGGAGGTGGAAAGAGAGGGACTAGATCTGCCGAGAGTGTGCGAATAGGAACTACACTAGAGGTGGACTCGGATGTGGAAGAGACTTCGGATGGGTGGTTTGTGCAGTGCGGATGGAGAGGAGACAAAGTGTTAGGTGAGAGATTAGGTGAAAGAGGAGAGGGTGGATGTTGACGTAGGGGTACAAAGATTAAGAGGGGGAATTGAAGAGGGAATGGGAATGGAAGAGGGAAAGGTGGAAGAACAAGGAGGAGGAGGAATAGAGGTGGAGGAAAACAGATGAGCATAGGGAAAGGCGGTTTCATTGAATAAAACATCTTTGGAGATGTAGATGCGGCCACTTGCATTAAGGCACTTGTGGCCTTTATGTTGTGGTGATAAGCCAAGGTAAACACATTCAGAGGATCTGAATTGGAGTTTGTTTGTGTTGAAGGGCCTTAAGAAAGGAAAGCATGCACACCCAAAGATTTTCAAGTTTGTGTAGTCAGGGTGTTTGCCAAATAGAGCATGAAATGGTGAAGAGAATGAGGATAAGGTCAGTAGTGGGCAACCTGTTGATTAGGTGAACAGCTTGTGTAAAGCTGTGATCCCAAAACTTTATAGGGATGGAGGCATGAGATAGTAAAGTAAGTCCCATCTCAACAATTTGTCTATGTTTCCTTTCCACTGTCCCATTTTGATGGGAAGTGTGGGGCAGTTAGGCGATGAAGAATGCCTAAATCTGTCAAGAATTTTGTAAAGGGGCGAAACTCACCCCCCAATCTGATTGTACAGCCTTAATAGAGGCAGAAAATTGAGTTGTAACTAAGGCAGTGAATTGTTTAAATGCTTGTTAAGGCATGGGATTTATTTTTAAGAAAATAGATCCAAGTATATCTTGTGTGAGCATCAACAAAGGAAATATAGTAATTATATCCTCCATATGAAGGAAAAGGGGAAGGACCCCGAGAGATCACAGTGAATTAGTTCAAAGGGTGTAGGGTGAGTAGTAAGGGAAGATGGTGCATGCAAACGATGTGATTTACCAAGGCAAGCAAGCATTGCAAAAATCAAAAGATGTTTTATTCAATGATGGTATTTTACAAATGGTTAGAACAGTTTTTACAGCAAGACTATTAGCATGACCTAAACGTTGATGCCAAGTATTAAAGGTACTATTTACATCAGAGTAGAATGTAGTAGTATGCTCATTAGGAGCTGAATGATCTAAGCTGTGTTTGAAGACATGTTGAGGAAGGCTCTTTTAGAATGTTGATGTTGGAGAAGCTATAGAGACCATCTTCACCAAGTGAGCCTTGAAGAAGAACTCGGTTAGAGCCCTGTGTTTTGACATAACAAGAGAATGGGTGAAACTCGAAATAAACATTGTTGTCTTGAGCAAACTTGGAAACAGAGACAAGGTTTTTAGTAATGTTTGGAACAAGAAGTAAATTCTTTAAAGAAAATACAACTTTGGGTTGAGTAGGAGAGATAAATTTAGAGGAACCAATGGAGTTTATGGATAAACCTTGGCCGTTTCCCATTATTACTTGTTGATGACCTCCAAAGGGATTGCTTTGAGTCAAGTTGTTAGGATCAGCTTGATGTGATGTGAAGCTCCTGAATCCGGAAACCAATATTGTGGATCAAAAGGTTTGTGCAGCTCTTCCTGAGTATTAGGAACAAATTGTGGTTGTTGCATAGCCATATTTGCACTTGGCTGATGTTGAAAAGAAGGCTGACCTTGATGAGAACCTTGATGAGAAATCTGATAACCTTGTCCATTATGGAACCCTTGTGAGCCGTGAAACTGAGTATTATGATGTTGAGTTTGAGAGAAATGGGGCTGTGGAGGTCTCTGAGAAGGTACAAAGTTTTGATCATACCTATACCAACAATTGAAGGCATCATGACCATACCGATTGCATAACTGACACGTGGGCTTTGTTCCACCACGGCCACGGCCACGACCACCGCGACCACGATTCCGGCCACCACGGCCACGATAGCTACCGTGAAACTCAGGAGAATTCTGATTAAAACTAGAGGTGGTGGATGAATTATGCATGGCAGTTGCTTGAGCTACATTCGCTGTGACAGAGGGAGAGGGCAATTCTTGCCTGAACTTTTCAAATTGTGCGTCTTGCATGAGCAAAAGTGCTTCAATATCATCAACTGATGAAGTATCACCTCTTGCATAAATCACCATAACCAGGGAATTGTATTCCTCTGGAAGGCCTTCTAAGATGGTGTCGATATGATCCTGATCTGTAATTGGATCACCAATGGCTTGAAGAGACTCAATTAGGGCACGAATTCTCAGGAGATATTCAGAAATTGATCGATTGCCTTTCTTGGTGTTTTTCAGCTCAGAACGAAAACGACGCACCTTGGTTCGAACGTGCGCTTGAAAATGTTTGTGAATCTTCTCCCAAACTTCCCAAGAATGCTTGCAACCAATGAACCGAGGAAGAATTGAGGGAGAAATTGAGCCAAGAAGCCACGTGAACAACATCTGGTCTTGCACAACCCAGAGTTGATACGCATCGGATTCGATTCCTAAGGCACAATTTTCTTCATTAACGAAGCGAGGTGGAATCTGTGGATTTGCCACATATCGATAGAGTTTGTGAGCGATGATGACAGCTTCAACTTGTTGTCGCCATAGAAGATAGTTTTCATCATCGAGTTTGATAGAGAGAGACGGATTGAAGATTGCCGGAGCTGGAGCACCGCCGGATGCTCCGCCTGAAGCGCCTCCAAAGGGGAGCTGTTACATTTTCGGTTTCGGCCATGGAAGAAGATTCAGGCCCCAGAAAGAAAAGCTCTGGATACCATAAAGAAAACAAGTAGAGAAGAGAGAGAGAGAGAGAGAGACGTGAAACAGAAATTTTAGTGATTCTTTTTCTTATTGAATTATACAGAGAGAAGTCTTTTTATACAGAGTGGTGATAGTTGATGTACAAATGTGTCAATAACGTAACCGTACATAGCTGTCAATAATGTAAATGTACAGCTTGTAATTCATATAACTAAGTCTACTCTATTACCTGCCCAGACCCTTTCGTCCCATGTCCTCGATGGATTGAGTGTCTCTTTTTTTTTTTTTTTTAATTTTGGTCATGCCACCCCCATAGTTCTGCTAGGATCCTCACCTGTTTCAGCCCTTGCAACCCTCCCAAGGGTTGTTTGCCCATCTGTTCACCATGTTTTGCTGCTGTTTGGCTCTAATCCTCTCTGTTTGTCTCCAGCTTGTTCTGTTTGCCTCAAATTAGCTTATTCCTGCAACTGTTTTTCCCCCTTATTTGGCTCTACTTCTCCTTGTTCAGCACTGATTTTTATCTGTATGGCTCTGATTGCCCCTGTTTGGCTCAGCTCTTGCATAGTTTTCTGTGATTTCTTCCAGATACCAACTGTTGATCAAGCCAATTCAAGTTGTTTCAAGCCAATTCAAGTTGTTTCAAGCAAATTCAAGCTATTTTTTAGCCTGATCCATTCTTTCACATTCCAAACATGTTTTCCAAGATTTCTAGGTCTCTTGAATTCAAATTTGAGGTTGCTTTTACTGTTTGAAGCTTCCAAATGCTGTTATTGATGAATTTGGAGAAGTTTGGGCCTTGCTGAGGAAGTTCATTTTCTTTCCAACTATGATATTCCCAGTGGTGATTCTCCCACTATGCATATTTCTAGTGATGATTTTATACTCCTCTAGTGAATGTTTCTAGCAGTGTCTTTAGATCCCATTATGCGTCTTTCCAGCCATGTCTCTTCTTCCTTGGCGATGCAACATTCCAACCAGCTCTTCTGGCTATACATCATTTCAGCCATCTACTTGCTGTGATATGTTTTGGCAGTGCTCATTTTGTTGTCTCTCCAATAGTGCTTGGGATGCCTTTTACATTGTGGTTTAAGGAGCTCATTATATATATTTTTTCTGTGTTAATTGTGTGTATTTGTAACAAGATGAGAGCTTAATAAGGGGGAATGTTAGAATATTAGGATTTTTATGGTTTTAGGAGTCTTGTTATGGTAGGACTTATGAGTAGAATTGGGCTGAGCTTGCTCAAGTAGTACTATGCTAGTACTTGACCTAGAATATCAGTATAAATAGGAGTATCAGGTCAGTGTTTTGCATTTCAAATTAACACATCTTATTACTAACAGTTATTCGGAGTCTAATCTCTTTTCCCTATAATTTCAACATATATTTGTTTCTGCCTTTCTAGTTATTTTATAATGCGCCAAACACGATAAGAATCCAAACCTTCATTGTACATTCCATTCCATAAATGAGATAGGGAGTTCAAATTGGGATAAAGTTACTGGTTGATCCAAGGGTAGAGATTGCTAATCCATTCCAAACTTGGACTTACCAGTGTCTCCGCTTCTTGTCTCATCCGACTATACCGTTGAGCAAGATGGCGAGCATCCTCCAAAGGTGCACCATTGATCATTGATCTCAAAGGATCCAAAACCTGGAAATTGAAACCATCAGATTCATGCTTCTTTCCTCATACATTTAAAAAATTGTAAATAATAAATTCCATTGACCTCCCCTCAGGATTTCAAATGTTACATAAACTCCACTATAGTATCAAAACATACACATGTTCCTTATATTGGATTTTCACCCATACTGAAGGGTGTCAGGAGTAGAACATGTGTTGATAAAAATTAAAAATAGGGGGCTACGTATAGGTTTTGAAAGTAGGAGGTTGTAATATTTCAAAACCTTAAGAGAGGTCAGTATAATTCACTCTAATATAAAATGTTTTTGTTGATGCAAATTGGCAATTCTATCTTCAAAACTAGCTGCTCTGTAGCATGATCTATTTGATACTCAAAGCTAATCTAGAGATCCAGAATAGAGTATTTTAAACATTAGTGTCTTATTCATCTAAATTAAAACTAAATTTCACACTGAAAAGGTAATGCAAATTGATATTGAAATGGTGATCCTTGTATGTCATATGCAAACTGCAACATAAAATGGCTATTTATGAATTAGAATATCTAAATGCAGCCACATGATAGGGTAAAGAAACAATATAAACTAAACAAGATAGTTAAATAGCTATATGGAAATTTTACATTCCTCTGTAGCTTATTGAAAATTTTCTTTCACAGCTTCACGTTTTAAGAATCAATTATTTATCATCTTTGTAAACAATTACTCAGTCAGCTACCCAATCTCTTTACAATTGGCACACAAAATTTGGTCATTTTGGTACTTCATCTTGCTTTATTTTCCAGTTACTTAGTGTTGAAACCAGTATGGCAAAGATCGCTTATGAACAATGCCATAAAATTTGTAGTACTATATGGTAATTATCAGCTGATAATCCCAAAACCAAGTCATTCTGTATCTGGCAAGTAGAATTTCATTAAATTACAAGTTCAACTTTTCAAGACTAGAGTAAAACAACTGAAATAAAAGGGAAAAGGTGTACAGACTACAGAGAGTGATATGTAACACTAATACACAGCTAGGCATTAAAGCTAAAAGATTTTTGTGTTGAACTTGCATTAAAACTTATACACCTAGACAACGTATGAAAATTCAACCTGGGAAGATAAAATCCGATTTAGTTCTTCTTGCTCCTTTTCTACATGTTTGTGAGCATCACCATATACTGATGCAGCCTTAGCCAATATGTTGTCACTGATGTTCTCTGCTCCATATCTACAGCAATCTTCAGAAAGTTTTGTTCCTGTCTACCATGGATATTGTTTATAAGGATTTACTCACAAATCGTCAGTCAATAAACAAAACTGCCAGGTACTTCTAATACCAAAACACATGCTATCATGACTGGTGAGAGTAAACTGAGTTTGCAGGAAAAAAGAAACAAAAACTAATTTTCACCTGCTTCAATATGCTTATAACCTATAGCTGTAAATATTTCTGCTGCTTTAACAATTTCTTTTTGGAAGTCCTGGATCAGAAGATAGTTTCATGCACATCAATAAACAGAACCAATACAGAAGGCAAATAATTGAAGATAACATTTCTTTAACAAATATTTTATAATAACTTCTAATACAATTATGGTTCACAAAGGCTTCACAGTCATGTTTACAAAACTCCCCTGTCAAATTATATGATCCCTCCTGTTCTCACTACCACACTTAAGGTTAAGGTCATTGATAGACCTCCCATAACTAAGGTGTATTCTAGGAGGAATAAGGTGAGATGCATCTCTGTTGCTATTTGATTCCTACGCAATTTACTAGCGGTTTACACCCCAGGCTGCTTCATGTTGACATAATTCTGAGGTCAGTGAGCTTAAGAAGCTAAAATGTATGGACATAATTGTAATCAAGAAGACATAAATACCACCACCCCCCCCCCTTTTTTTTTTCTCAAAATCCCTCTACAGACTGCCAGAGCCAAGCTTAACACACAATGGATTAGGAAGGTATTCTAAAAATTTTGTAAAAGAAATGTGAGTCCATAAATCTGGCTGCCACAATAATGTTACTCACCATGGATAGACTTCCCTACTATACATATTACATACTATTTTGAGCTTATGAAGTGGGAAATTCATTGCTGCTCAAAACATAGCAAAACTGACGATTAATCTAAACATGACAAAAATGCAAACAGAACTCTACCTTCCCTGCACGGGTAGCCCTGTACAGCTTTTCTAGTTGTTGATGTCTCTGCATTTCAACCTCATCAATGACCACAACATCTGAGCTCTCATAACCACTACCGCTGAACTGCTTTATTACAGCCTGACAAACAAGTAAATTAACAAGTTAACACCTTAATTAAGAAAATCAGCATCTTCACTGAACCTAAATTCCACCCAGGCAGCACTAATCAAACAAATCCATTTTCAAATGCATTTCAGATTTCAGAACAATGGAAAACAATAATTGAAATGTTAAAAGTAAAACTCATCAATTTCTCAAATTTTCGCCTACCCAGATGCGGATTTGAGAAGAAAATAATGGGACTTACACTACAACACACAAAGACTCAAACTTGAAAATGGGTCAGCAAAGGATCCAAAGAAAAGGGTACCTGCTGTTGTTTGGCTACTTGCTCTCTTAGCTTGCTGGCTTGTTTCCTCAAAGCGTCCATGGCATGCGCTTGTGCTTGTGCTTTCTAATTCTCACAGACAAGTAGCTTTAGGAGCCAACAAATTACACAATCCACAATAATCAGATCCAATGTGATGTGAGAAGCTCAAAGGTGGTCTGTTTTGTTTTCTCTCCCCATTCATATTGATATTTTATTTTTTATTTTTTTGACCGGAGGATTCATATCGATAATAATGTTTGTTTATTTTTATTCCTTCAGTTATTTTTTATTTATCTTTTTTGAAAAAATATTTATTTTAATTTATTTTTTATTTGAAAATTTTAAAATTATATTAATTAAATTTTATTAATTTTTTATTATTTTTCTTAAATTTAATAATTACACATATTAATTAATTTTTATAATTTTTTAAATAAGTAAAAAAAATAATTTAATTACGTCAATTTACATTTAACTTAATTTAAGTTTATTTAATAATGTCTTTAATTTTTATAAAAAAATTTAAACAACATATAAAAAAGAATAAGTATTTGATTCTATTATCATGTATTAATTCAAATAAAAATAATTTATATTTATTAAACATATAGATATTAATTTTAATTTTAAATTTATATATATAAAAATAATATCATTAAAAAAATTTCAAATTAGATGTCATATTAAAAATAATTAATATCTCTGCAATGAATAATATGGAACCAAAAGTTATCATTTGATTAGTCGTATTCTAATTTCTTAAAAACGTCAACACTGATTCGTTATGTCAATGTCAATCTGTCCATGGGAATTATTCTGTGTTACTTGGGTTTAGGGCTGTCTTCAACAAAAATTTCTTACCTACGTAGAAAATCAGTCATCTAGCTGTAAATGAAGAGTGACAATTATTAAAATGTAATATAATTTTAAATTATCTTAATTAATCTTTCTTAATATTCTTTAATTACTAAATAAAAAAATGATTTTTTTCAAAATATTGAAATATTACATTTTTATTTAATATTTTTTTATTAAATATTAAAATGAATATTAAGTTAATATTTTAAGAAAATATAAAAAAATATAAAATATAAAATGATGTACGTAACCATACATGCTTAAGGTTGTAGGATTATTAGTCCTCAACTATTACCTTATCTAGAGTCGAGGGAAATTAAGAAAGCTGACTTTTACAAATATATAAATTATTAACAAACTATTTTTTGATTTCCTAATCTATCCCACACTCTTTGGATATGAGTATTCTTTGGGTGAGAGTCAATGTTAATTTCTTCAAGCACGACGAGGATAAGCCTTCTCCATAATTGTCGCGTCTTGAGGGCCGGAAATTGTTTGTATTTTTTGGAAATTTAATACAAAGTATATTTAAGGAATAATATTTAATTTATAAAAATAAATAAAATTAAAATTAGTAAGAAGAATTATTTAAATTTTAATTAGAGATAATAATTATTTAATTTTATTTAATAGATAATAATAATTTTAATGAATAATTATTAGTTATTTTTTATTAAATAATCATTAGTTATTACTGAATTATTAATATTTTTAAATTGAAATTTATGCAAAAAAATTATAAATAAATAATTAACGTTTTAAATGAAGTTTAATAAATAAAATATAAGAAATTAGAAAGAAATTTACGAATATTATTACTTTTGATTGAGTGATCATTTATCATTAAATAACTAACAGTTTTAAATTAAATTTTATATGAAAAAATTTATAAATAATTACTGTTTTTTATTGAGTGGTCATTTATTGTCACTGAGTGACTAACATTTCAAATGAAGTTCAATATATAAAATACATAAAATTATGAATAAATTTGCGATGATTATTGCTTTTTATTGAGTGATCATTAGTTGACACTAAATGACTAATTGTTTCAAATTAAGTTCTATATAAAAAAAAGTTTGTGAATTATTATTTCTTATTATTGAGTAGTCATTTATTATCATTGAGTATTTAACATTTTAAATGGATCGAAGTTCAATATATAAAATACATGAAATTAAAAGAAAAATTATGAATGACTATTATCTTTTATTGAGTAATTATTAGTTATTATTGAGTAACTAAGAATTTCAAATTAAGTTTTATATAAAAGTAATTCTTGAATGGTTACTTGTTTAGTATTGAATAATTATTTGTTATCATTGAAATGACTAGCTTTTGAAATAAAAATTTTATTAAAGGTAATTTTAACTATTAAGAAAAATAAATAATTATTATTTTTAATTAAATTTTGAATAATATTAACTTTTTTCTATTTGAATTAAATATTACTTTTTAATGATCTTATCATTAATCTTCCCTTGTATTTATGTACAAACTTAGACGAAAAAATTGCAAATCCATCATTTTAACTTTGGATATATTACAAATATACTCATAAACAATAAAAAGTACCAATTAAACATTTCAACTATCTACATGTTAACAATAAAGTTTTTTATCCAAATTGTTTTACACTTAGATGACAGTCAAAATCATGTGGAGAGCGTAGATAAATTTTTACTTAAACATAATATTTAATATAGACACACTTACATGGGATGAGGCTTGTTGTACTCTTATGTAATGTGTCTACTTTATCGCATTATCTTTTTTATATATCTTTACTTGTCTCTTGTGAGTTTGGAATTACAACTCGTTCCACTCTTTTGCATCTCTCATTATTTATCTCGCTACCAATCAACTTCATTGTTAGGAGCGTTTATAATTCAATCTAGCGTGATAATTTAGCACGACTCAAAATTAATTGAATTGGGTACAAGTCTAAAGATTTGGTCATATACATTTATGAGTTTAGTTTGAATAACAATTTTTGATTGGTTTAGTCTAACTCGATATTACATAATATTTTATAATTTTTTAAAAGTAAAGATAATTATAAAATTTATTAATTTAAATTAATACTTCATATATAATATAATAACACATTTATACTATATAATTTATTTAAAAATATATATTATAAAACAGTCTTTAATTTTAATTTTTTATTCCTAAAATTTTATGAGTCAATTATGAATAATATATAAATTTATATATTTCATGTAAATTTCAAGTCGATACAATTCTAACACAATCATTAATTAAATCATACTCTAGTTAAGACCAAAATTTTAGTCCATTAAAATATCAAACTGAGATTGAAACAAATTAAACCCAACCCTTAAGTGCTCATATTCATCACATAACCCTTCACCCTCCTTAATTCAAACCCTCATCCATTGTCTTACTTCCACCACCAATCCCTTCCCAATTACTCGTTGGAATAACATTTGTCCAAACCAAAGACCATTGAGAGTGTCACAGATATCCTAATCGAATAAGTCTGTGCAGATGAGTGATGTGCGACTTTTGTTAGCAATTATCAAAAGAAAATCACATACAAGAAAAAGAAGGAGATTAGTGGCAACAATCAAATATTAAAGAAATCATAAAATCCAGTTAAACTTGACCAAATTTGTATCATAAACACTCTTATTATTTTTAATTAATGGACATTAAACTAATTAATTAGTTGAATACAATAAAAAATAAACTAAATAATTTAACTAGTTTAAAATACAAATAATATATCCCTTATACGGCAATAAAAATTAACCTCACAATAACTTTTTCTTATTCTAAAAATACTTAAGAATTTCTCCAATTTCATATCTCTTACTTTCCTCCCCTCACCAAAATTTTTTCATTCTAGTTACACACTTAAATTCTTCATAAACTACATTTTTTTTAAAAAAAACTTTATAAAAAATGATAACATAAACATTTGATTCCTTATCTTTATTTCTTTTATCAATTTAATTTTATATCATTTTTTTATTAATTTGGTCCTTTATATTACAAATTATTTTTAATGTAGTTATTTTTTTAAGGTTTTGTTACCCCTAATTGAAATAATAATATATTACTTATTAGTGAGAGTCACGTCTGTTAATGATATATCATTACTTTTGTTAAGAGTATTAGACTTTAATAAAAAATCACATTAAAAATAATTTACAAGATACTAAATCAAATTAATTAAAAAATATATATGAGACTAATTTTTAAAAAAATAAAGATAAGAGATTAAAATATTATTTTTACCTAAAAAACCCAAAGCATAAAAATTGAAAAAAAAAGTAATATGTAACTTTTTATATCTTTAATCAATTACTCACTTTTAATTTCGGACGGAAACGGTGATTAGTTAAAGCTTTATCTAAAATAACGATTTCAACCTTCAAAGTTTCAAAATAAAATCATAAAAAAAGAAAGAAATGTGTTATTTTAATCTACAGTTACTGTAAAAAAATTATATTATTATTCAATTAGATTATACATAATAATTGAATGATAAAACCCATTAAAAAAGAGCTATTAACAAAATTAAACTATTTACCATATTTCCCAATCCAAATATTCAAATCCAATCATTCCCAAGTTTGAAACTTTTGCCATTGTGGTAAGCTCCAAGTTTGAAACTGTCAAGTTTGTAACAGTAATACAATCTCACCCTTTCCACTTCCCTATTAGTTCTATTCGCTGTCTCACTGCATATATTCAGATTCATAACACAATGGAAGCAACATAGCTGGGGAAGGAGATGCACTCTTATCAGTTTCACTGACCCATTAACAGTTTCACTCACTGTGAAGATTTCTCTGTAGATTTGAGTCAGTGTGTGTTCCAAGTTTGTACCTTTATCGTCCCCACTCCAAAAGTAAGAGACACTAAGGGGATAGTGACAGAGGGGGAACACCCCACCATCTGTGGCTCCTATTTCACTCCAATCATGCCATCAGGTGCTAAGAAGAGAAAAGCTGCCAAGAAAAAGAAGCAAAAGGAAAACAACATCAACCCATCAACCAACAACCCTCTAGGTACTTTGCCCAATAGTTTTTTTCTTTTGGTTCAGAGCTTTATAAATGCATGTGCAACTAACTGGCAATTAATCATAGATGGGTCTTTTTCAATTATTGTTATTGACTATATATCTGCTTTTTTTTTTTGGGGGGGGGGTGGTCTTTTTGGTCAGTTTGGTTAGATGGGTATCTGTTAATTCTTCTTGTTTTGCATTTATTTGATTGATTGAGAATTTTTGGGAATATGCAGCTGTGATTGATTGTATTTGGGGTAGTTGGGTATATGTTAATTTGGTTGGTTTGCTTGATAATAGCTTGATTGATTATTGTATAACAAATGTCAGGAAATGATGAATTGAAGTCCCAAGATGAGAAAGGAAGTGATGGTGGTGAAAGTAGTTCACCTGAATATCATGACCATGATGACCATCATCATCCATTCAATGAAGGGAGTGAAGAGGTGGAAGAGACAGACCCAACAGCAGCTCAACCATCTGCTTCTGATGCCAAGTCCATGGAAGAAGTCCCTAGTGATATTAAGATTGAGGAAGTGGTAGGAGGAAAGGAAGATAGTGTTGTAATGATAGAGAGAGATTTGAAATCTGAGGAGAGTTCTGAGAGCAAAAATGTAAGTTTTGAGCACATTGAGGCTGCCAAGGAATTACATTATGGGAATGGGAACCCCAGTGGTACTTCAAATGATGAATCCCTCACTGAGAAAAACTCAAAGGATGAGAATTATAATTCCATTGAAGAGGCAATTGCATGTCATGAGTTGGTTAAATCCATTGATTCTTCACCTTCCAAAGTGAGTTTGATTACTGAAAATGCACCAGTTGAAGAGACTGGTAATTCAACTGCAGAATCTTTTGTTAATTCAGTTAAGGCCGCGGCTTCTGTGTTTGAGGTAGAAAACCGTGATACTGGAAGTGTAGTACAAGAGAAGTCAGTTGTCCTTCCTCTAGACGTGTCCGATCTCGCTGTGAAGATAAATGAGGATAATGTATATCCCTTAACTGATGAGAATGCCAGAACATCAAGTTTGGAGGAACCTAAGCCAAAGGAATATGATAGTAAAGTGTTAGCTTCATTATCTGCTAGTCCTTTCACTAAATTTACTAATGGCGCAGAACATAGTAAGGATTCTGAAACTCCAGAATGCTCTGAAAATCAGGTTTTGGATTTTCTCATGTATACAAGTCTCATCAGACAATTATGGTTTGTGAAATTTTTTGTTGAAAATTCATTTTAAATATATTTCTCTTTGCTGAATTGATATGCAGCCTCTTGTAGCATCAGCTCCACATATGGTGCAAAAGACCTCCTGGTTGAGTTGCTGTGGATTGTTTGAAGTTCTGTCAGGCTCAAATAGATAAGTTCAGGTTTGAAGTTATTTTACCTTGTTAAATCTTGTTTGTTGGAACTCACTTCCAACTTAAAATGTTGTACTTTCCGAGATAGATATGCTGCGCTCCTGTTTGCCTGCTTGTGGTTGTTTTAACTGCTTACCCTGTTACATCGTTTCTAACTGGTTTGGTTATCAGCGTTCTATGACTTTTAGATTATTAAAGAGAAGTTTGGTGGTGTTTTCTTTATTCACTAATTACTGCCCATCTGACTTTGGTAAATGCTAGGTGTGTCGTAGATCCTTGGACCAATTTTTAGTTGCTAGCTTTAAGGGTTTTGGTAGAAGTGAAGATGCTAAGTTTTTATGGCAATGTGCAATACATGCTACTATTTGGTGCATTTGGGTGGAGCATAGCGCTCATATTTGTAAGGAGGTTTGTTTGGCTGAGCAGCTAGCTTGGAATAAGATTAGGTGATGAGCTTCTATTTGGTTTTAAGAACATGGTCATTTTAAGGGGATTTCTGTAACATATATGCAGAGCGATTAAGCAGCTTTGTTCCATTAATGTTTCCTCTTTTTCTTTGTTGTTTAATTTTTCATATTTTTTGTTATGGAATATGGTGTATCTCTTATCCTCCAATTGCCTTGTAATTTTTTTCTCTTCATGTTAATGAATTTCTTCTTTTATCCTTGACAAATCTATCTCTTACTCATGAGACTACTCACAGCCACACTAACATGTGAATGGAATCATTCACACCACTGGCACGTCCTATTTTCTCCAGTTTTTCCAGTCTTAGTTGTAATGATTTTATGTTCTATACTCTGTCAGAAATGTGATCTGGTTCCTGCTGTAGGTTCACTCCAAAAAAAGAAGTGTAAAGTTAATTATAAGGGCTATTACTTTTCATGGATGGAAATATCATTTATTGGTTTTTTTTTTTTTTAATCTGGTTGCAATTAGTGCCTAGAGTCATACGCTAAGGGCACAATGGTTGACCCTTGGATTAGTCCTCAATATTGCACCCTAAAGTCCATAAACCTATCTGATTCTATACTTTGTTATGGGACATGTTTACAGAAAAAAAAATAAAAAAAGTATTTAATGGGGCAATCTCTCTCTCTCTCTGCCCCCCCCCCCCCACTTAGTTTCTTATGACAACAAATGATGATTCAAATTATAGGCAAGCATTCCTAGTTGCCATTGGAAAATGAATGGTGAAATTGGAGCCTAATCAACTAAGAAGGAATAAAAGAAGAAAAGTGCAAAAAGATTGTAGCTCTGGGAGGGCTTGATTCTTCTATGATTAATTGTGTGTGCTTATTATTCTGAAGGTGGTTCTTTGTTATGATTCAACTTAGTCTGAGCCTGATAGGATATTCATATTTTTTAGACACGGACTTAGTTAGTTAAGATGCACTACTTAGTCTTATGAATTGTATCAATTCATAAATTGTCTTATTCTTTCTGATAATGCTTACTCTGGGGATTATTTGAGTAGTTTCAGTATACATTTTGAACCTGCAAATCAAGTTATGGTTGACATACCTGCCTTCTGCTTTTCCTGCAGAAATACAACCATGAGGATCTCAACTGATCGGTCAAACTTGTGAAGACTTGAAAGGACTTTGTTAAAAAATTTTGTGATATTTTGATCTAGATTGTCTCCTTTAAGATTTTCCAAAATGTAATGGGCAACCAGGCCCAACTATATAATCCATATAAGGTTTGTTTGTTTACATAGAGTGAGGTTTTGTTATAGTTATTGTGTTAACAACAATTACAGTTCAATACTTGAGTCTTTCAAACTACATTGTTAAATCTGTGATTAGTATTTTTGTCTTAGTTCTATTTATTTCCCCCTTTTTTATAATGTAAAGCAGCATTGAGCCAGCGGTGTGACGTAGAAACTTCCCCAAGAAAATTTATTTTGATGTTTATCATCTAATGTGCGGTCTCATGCATAACCAGTCAGTCACAACTATGTTTGCAGTGCTCTTGGAATTGAATTTTATAAATTTACACTTTGCAAAGGAGATCACTTAACGACATTAACTACCAGTATTGCAATGAATCAAGACTCTTCATGTTCTAACATATGGTGCAATCATGCCAAAGATGTGTCCCTGTTCAAATGTCCTTAGCAATCACCCTGAGAACTTTGTTGTAGACTATGATGAAATCTTGTTCCTGCCCTGGTCATGGAAATGTCTTTGTTTGTTATTTGGTTTGTCTTGTCAGGGTTATGGTTCAAATGGTTGAAAGATTTATTCTTTTATGCTTTTTGGTTCTTTAGACAGTCATGTGATTGTAATGAGGTATAATTCCATCTTGTGGATACTGACTGAAGATTTCCTAATAATTTTGTGCGTGGATTGCGTTCTAGGAAACTTGTCACAGCTTTATATCTGAGTAAAGATCAAAGAGCCTTTTAGAAAGGATCTAAAAGGCCACTTAACTTTGCATACATAGTCTTTGTGAGAGAAATAGTGGATTCCATTGTGCCCCATATTCCTTAAAGACCAGTAAATGCTTATTAAGGTGATGCAGCTTGCTGTCCTTGTCACCCTTTGCCGCAATCAGGATCACGGTGGGATAACGACTTAAATTACAAAAATTGAGGGAGTCATCACTAATTTTTTTTATTAGGAAAAATTAGAAAACCTAAAAGAAATGGTTTACGTTTAAAAACTCAGGTTCGGGAGTCTAATTATGCACAAGGAAGGGTGAGAACTTAACCTCACAGCACACCTAATACATTCGCCCTAAGACGGTTACCTTAAATTAATTATGCAATTTTTATGACTCTTAAAAATATTTATTTTACGCATTTATTAAATGATAAACTAAACAAATAAATAAATTATGAAAATTTAATTTTGACTTCACAGAATTGTAATTCTGCTCCTACATATCATCGGATGTAATGAAAAATTTAAAATATGTCGTTCTTTAGAAAAACGATTATAAGTTAGTTAGTTTAGCTTTGAAAAGATTTTTTTAATTTTGAAAACTCATTTAAATTTTTTTTATATTTAAAAAAAAGTTCGAATCATCTAACTGTCACAACTTAAATGATTCTAAAAATTGCAGGATTAACAAACTGTCGCAACTCAGTTAATCTCATTTTATTCAAAATTAAAAAAGGAACCCGGATAGGATTAAGTGTTCGCAAGATAAAAATAAGAAAAAAAAAGGTCAAGAAAAAAAGAAAAAAAAAGTTTTTTTTTAAGAAAGAAAAAAGCAAGGAGTTTAAGGACCAGGATGTTAACGTGAATCGTCCTATATATATATATAATACCAGACACCCCAAAGACTTGTTTCAGTAAAAAATTATACCCTTAGCTCCTGAATCTATTCAATCCAAGGTCAACGTAGCAGTCACCGAAAAAAAGAAGGAAAAACAATAATATATATATATATATATATATATAAAAAAAAAAAAAAAAAAAAAACTAGCACAGCACGACAGATGCTTAGAGCCTGATCTTTTATTAATCAAATTAAGCACAATTTTTTTTAACATCAAAATTTGTGATCTAGTCCAAGAACTCTATAACATCTTGCTAAAAAAAAAAAGGAGACTCCCTCTTATTCTAAACTTGCAGCTTTGACCTTCAAAAGACATGACATAATCACTAATGAAATACACCACAGGACAATGCATCAAGGTTCAAAATTCCCATTTCATTCAACGCACAAGAGAGGAAAAAGAAAAAAGACAGCAATAATGAAACACCAATCAGCAACCCATGACATTCAAGGCAAAGTCCAACATTCCTTTCATCAAATAAAAATAGGAAACCAAACACAAAACAAAAACCAATTGTATTCACGTCGACAGTAGGTGAAAGAGGACAAAGTCTAATGTCTTTGATAAACATGCATCAATGAACCCATTAGTTACAACTTGACAGCAACTTATTCCTCCCATTACAAGATAACAACGTCATACTTTCATTCCAGTGTATTTTTTTTTTATCGTAAGATTAACATAGCAACAACCTTAAGCAGACATGATATACCATCTCAAAGGATCCCAAACCAGCAAACTTCAATCCAATATCAACAATAAAGCAAGAACTTGAGTTATAAGCATGCAAGAGCTAAAAAAAATGGTTAACTCAAGATGGAGTGCGAGAATCAACACAAAACCCCTAGATTCATTATTCCACATCAATTAAAATGGAAAACTAGTTGACCAGGAACCATGAGAGCTCATTACTAGTGACTTATTGTTCAATAGCAGAAACAAAGGATTGATCTTATTACCCCAAGCTTGGCATGCCAAAACAAACAATGAACTGAGCATTCAAAACCCAACCATCATACATTACTTCTTATCTGCCATCTAGACATCATGACTAAAGAAAACTTTTGTCAGTTTTACTCCTCATTTATAAAGAACAGACAATATGAAATCATGGCAAACCATGATCAGCCATCAACAAGTCTCATGAATCAAGTTTATCATGCTTAGTATTAAATATCAAGACTACATGTTATGGCAGACAAAATAACGAACTAGAGGAAGGAAAATCAAATTGGCAGAGCTAGCCCCTTAACACCTAGATCAAATGGCATCACTAGCAGAAACAATTTTCGAAGAGGGCTATGATTCAATCATTTTATCAAACAGAGGGAAGACAATAAACATAAAACTAAACTGAAGATAAAGATGTATACATTAGAAACCAAACTTTAAATTTCATTCAGAATCAGACTAAGGATAAAATATGATGATTTTCATTCATTCAATACTCTCAAATTTCAATACAACTATGACAGTAGAGAAAATAAAAAAAAAATACCGAATGAGGATCCTTCCAAGTGGTTGAGTACAGCGATAACTCTGATCCCTTTTTGATCTTTCAATCTCTCAAATTTCCTTTCTCAATTTTTCTAATGTTCTCAGAAAATACAGATAAATTCCTCCCCAACTCACATAACAAGAACTATATTTTTTTTTTCAAATCTGAGTCTGAATCCCTTTCTCTAACTGAGTTCTCAGAGAAATAAAAAACTCTAAAAAAAAGAAGATAACCCGAACCCCTTTCTGATTTTCGTCCTCTGTATTTATAGCAGATGGTTGGGTGAGAAATGGCAGTTGCCTGTGCTTCCCCTGTTGCAGAGCTTTCGTCTTCTCAAGTCTCCATTTTTGTGCGTTTTTCTCTGCTCCATGCAAGATCAGCTACCCAAAAATGGCATCCTCGCGCCCTGAGCTTCGTCAGAATAGGAGTGGCAGTTACTTGTGACTTTTGTGTTGCAAAGCTCGAATCCCCTTCAAATCTTCCATTTTTGTGCACCTTTGCTATGCTCCACGCAAAACCCAGCTTCTAATCCCTGCAACCCACCCAAAAATGGCATCTTCGCGCCCTGAGCTGCATCAAAATGAGGTCAAAGATCCGCGGGTTAAAGCGAATCCAGGTCTCCACGTTGAGGTCGTTTAGCGCCGCTGCCATGGTGCCTTGAAGCTCGTGATAGGGGCTGCTCAGCTTGGTCGCGTGAAGGAGTGGTCTTGAGATTGTCGTAGGGGCTAAGAATTTGCAGAGATAGGGAGAGACGGCTGCTGTAGGTGTGGTTAATAGGGTTTGGGGGTAAGGAAAAAATGAGTGGTGGCTAGGTTTAGGAGGGGAAAGAGCAGCAGCAAGCATGTTGGGTTATGGGAGGATCCGGATTAGGGTGGAAGATCTGAGTTTAGTGAGTCTTGGCCTGATAAGTTTAATATAGGTGTATCAGGTTTAAATTTTTTTTTTTTCACTTATTCTTTATTTTTCTTCTGCTCTTCATCATTTTTTTTAGAATGTTTTATTTATTACTTTCTATTTTTATTATTATTATTTTATTAATTAATAAAACTAATTTTTTTGTGTGTGTACAAAATTGAGTGTTCACACCCTTAGTCAGTTTATGAAGTTTGCCATAATTAATGCTTACAGCTTACTCCTAATTGCTCCAGTGAGGCACTGAAGAAAGTTAGAAAGAAAACAAAAATAGAAAGGCACGGATAATGTTCTCCTTTAATGCTTTTGCACATGACATATTCTTAATTCATACAATCCAGTCATTCAAATCACACCACAATCTGCCAGTTCTCCATTGGCGTTTGTAAATTCAAAGTCTTGATTGGAAATACAGAAAAAATAAATAAATCAAAGAGGAAAGATAAGTAAAATAAATGAGGAATAAAGAAAAATACGAGTACACAAATACATTCCCTCATGGTCAACAAAAAAAAAAGCATTCCTCAACTTTCAAGTCCATCTCTTATAAGCAGCAGCACCATGAATAGCAGCTATGTAGAAAAGCTGTGTAGCTGAAAGGATAATTACAAAAGCCTCCATTGTTCTCTGCAAAATTGGACATTTCAGAGCTCTTGTAAAGTGGAAAGTCTGGCAGTTGAAAATATAGAGACTACAAGAAAGTTAATAGGAAAGTTTGTAGCTGAATTTTCCTCTTACCAGGCGGGCATTTCTGATTTGAAGCTCAATCTCTTTGCAGGCAAAGCTGTAGAAATTAAATTCTAGTTAGATCACTAAAATCATACTTCATAATTTGGCATATTAATTCAAAACTGGTCTTTTTCTTTTCTTTTAGTTTTTACCCCATGGCCAAGAGTGTAAGGGTCCAAGCAATAGTAGCAGCTGAAGCTGCAGGTGGCAAGCTCTCAGCAGTCCATGAACTGATATGATTGATTCCTGAGATTGCTGATGCAGCACCAACTGCTCCAGCAAGCAAAGCAAATGTGACAAAGAATCCAGTGGCAGCATTTCCCATGGGGAAGTGTAAGGGTGAAAAATGAGCTGGAAGTTGTAATCCTGGACCTGCATGCATAATTCCCTAACAACATAAGCATCATGCTGAAGAAACACAAAGAAAAGGGTGGCTGCTAGAGAGGAAATATAGGACTTTTTTTCACCTATAATAAAACCATGATCTATTGCTCTATCCATGGCCCATCCACCAATGCCCAAAATTATGACATACATGCAGAAGTTCAGCCCCAAAAGAAGGGTGGCAATAGGCTTCATTTGCTCGTTAGCCATCTCAGTACTATGTGGTCTTGGATAAGGAAAAAGCTTCTTGGAACAAGAAAAGCACTAGGGGATTTCAGAAGCCTAAAAAGTAGTGAAGGAAAGTCTCTAATTCAGGACCAGGAGATGCATGTGTTTTGTGCAAGTGAGAGTTCTTATACATGAGAAATAATGGATGAAAATACTTTGGGTTCTTTTCTTGCCAAGGCTGTTACTGCTAGTTAGTTCAAAAGGATGCAGGGTTGTAAAGATGATACTTCATACTTCACATTCAAGGCAACAAGAAATATGCCTGATTCTTACTTGCCTCATATTTTTAAGTTTGTTTAACTATAATACCTTCAACAGCTTAGATGCTTGTTCTCTGAGGCAAGTGATATTCTTTGCCACTTTGTGGACTCTTCTTATTCACAATACTGGGGCTCTAATCTCTCTTCAAAAAGCTTACACTGTTTTTAATAAATTTAATGCGCGAGCATTATTATTTAGCTTTATATACTAAAGCAATTTTTTTTTTCTAAAATAATCGTTACTATCCAAAAAAAACTCAGAAAAAAGAAAAATAAGATAAACCAGTTCAAAAATATTAGTTTTAAGATAAAATTATTATTTATAATACAATTAGACAATTACATAAACACGTTATATTTTAAAATTTTGTTACTAATAAATTAAATTATATTATCACTGTTCATATAATATTTTGAAATAAATGAGTAACAATTTTTTCACTAACAATGTAAAAGATTTATTTTGCATTAGAGTGATGTTAGTCACATATTCCTTATATCACATTATTTGTCACGCTTCTTTTATGTCAGTTACTAAATATTAATTAGACATAATCTAAACTCTTTCTGAAATGATATAAATGAGTATATACTTCTTTCACTTATAAGAGCAAGCACATAAATAAGGTAAGGAGAAACGTCAACTTCTTTCACTTATAAGTGTAGGCACATAGGTAAGAGAAGGAGAAACGTAAACTAGTTATGCATTGAATCCCCAACATTCTGATTGAAGTTTGTGGCCATGTTTGATGTCATAAAGTTCTCCACAGCCACTCCGTCTGCTGTCCAAAAAGGTTGCAAGTTTAATCTAAACTTCGAATTCAGTTTGCTGCGATCTGCCGTAAATAGTCAGCCAAGCTATAGGACATTAGGAAAATATAAAAAAACTTTATAAATTATATAAAAGTCACAATAGGACATTCGGAAAATATAAAAAACTTTATAAATTATATAAAAGTCACAATCTTATTTTAAACAATTTTCAATCGTTTGGTAATCTCTGTAGAAATCATAATAAACTTAAGCAACTAAAATAAGGGAGCAGTCAAAAGCACATAAATAAGGTTTTTAAATTAAATAAAATTGATACCAAATCTAGATTTTAACAAAAACTATGTTGGAGTAATCACTCTGCATAGTTACCAAGCGATTGTTTCCCTCCTTCGGTTGACAAAATATAAAAGAAAAAGGAAAAACTCAATTACATAATAAAAAGGAAAAAAAAACTATGTTGACGACATCAACTTTAATATATTTGACCAATGGATAAAACTCTTTTAAAATAAATTTGTCTCTAAAATTAATAAATAAAAATATATTTATTCTTGACTTAATAAAATACATCGTCATCTTAACTCACTAAATAATTTAAAAATAAATATAAATTTACTTACTCGTCTTTTCCTTCACGGATATGCCTCTTTTAAGTAAAAAAAAATTCAAATTTTCGACCATGAAATTCAAAACAACCAAAATTTGACAAATATTGAGGAACTTAACAATATTGTGAGAGCATGAGAATAAGCCAAGTCACATCTTAAGCGTAAATGAAGCTACAATTTTGGCATTGCTTAAAAAAACAAAAGACTTTCGCAGTCATTCAGATTTCAGACTATCCATCCTCCTGGCTGCGTAGTCTGGCTGTTTTGTTTGTCACAACAACATCAAGCTGGGCAGCTCTCTCAACTATTTCCTTTCTCTTCCTTGTTGATACATTGTGAGCAATCTCGGCACAGTAAGTCCTAAATAACAGAAAAATAAAAAGCATTCAGAATACATTGGTTGCAAAGCAGTAAATTCCAAACCAGTTAATTCGGGATGAACTGCATCACCTGTTATGCATCATGAGCAGTTCCAACTCTTTCACATTGTGCACAAGAAATTTCTTGAATCCATTTGGGAGATAGTGACGAGTCTTCTTGTCTGAACCATAACCGATGTTTGGCATCAACGTGCATCCCTTGAACTTTCTCCTGACACGAGAATCTATACCCTTGGGTCTGCGCCAGTTTGGCTGATGCAAATAAATTAAGCAAAAAATGGGTTATAGGTTAGAACAAAACAAAGGCAACCAATTTCAACCCATTCAACACTTAAAATTTCAACATAGTTAGGTTAGAACCCAAATAACCAATATCAGAAGAATGTGTTACTCTACAAGCAAGCATGCATAACTGAAGTGGCAATAAAAGCAAAAAGTACAGTAAATACTAAATTCGATAATATTTTGTATTTTTTTTTATAATGAAGAAAAGGATGAGGAAGAAACATATTTTTTTTTTAATAAGGGAAAATTCTTATTTGACTTAAGATCTATGGATTCAAGATGTAAACAGGTAAATAGTAACAGAAGGCTTATATGGAAAGAAAGCCAACTGTGTCGCAAGACCTGTATAAAATCTATATACGCCCTTTAAACAAAATGTCCAGCTACAGCAATAGACAAAAGTCTGGACTCTGGACATCATATACCATGAGCAAATAAACTTTATATTTCAAATGTTGATGGTAACTTTTACAAATAAGAACCTTGATCTGCAATCTCAACCAAATGATGGTTGAGTTCATATTAGTCAAAACATTAAAGGAATTTCATTAGATTGCATAACAGTAAATAAGATCTAATGAAAATCCAAAACTGATATTTAGTGAGATCGGTTGCAGTAATACAGATTTTGTACATGTCACTTAAGAACACATTATAAAAAGCATAATGTAATCACACTATTCAAGTGAATTATAATATTAATATATAGAAACAAGAGAAACACTGTCCACAGTAACATTGTTCCATTTGCAAGCATAAAAAACTGAATCCGAAATGCATGTTAATATTAAAGGAATAAAATCGAAATTAAAAATAAATAAAAATGGATGGAAACCTTGACGGAGATCTTGCGATCGCTCTGAGGCCTCTTGAACTTCTTGACCCGCTTCTTTACGATCTTCTTCGAAAGCAGTGGCACCATCCAAGCCATTTTACCCATCGCATACCTGCAGCCCAACCACCACAGATCCCCTCTACGAGCACCACCGCGCGAGCTGCCACCGCGCCACGCTCGACTTTTGTCTAGATTCGACCATCTTTCTGCCGCTTGCACCAGCGCCCCCTGTCACTGTGCAAGCTGCAGGAAGATGTCACCACGCTGCTGCTCCACCGTCCTAAGCTCCATCGTGAACTATTTTTGTAATTATCAAAATTGTACATTAACTTATTTATCAAGTTGTAAGTCATTGATCTTGACCATTCATTTTAATTTTATACATCTAACGTTTAATATAACCATGAATGGACGGTGCTTTTACCCTACCTGTTCTACTTGAACTTGTTCGTGAACCAGCTTATATCAAAAACCTAAACGGTGCCGTCTAGAATTGTTTATTTTATTATTATTATTTTGTCTAAGAATTGACACAAGCCAAAGCAAGGAAAGTAAGTCAATGGTAAAGCTGTCGAGACGGGCAGCCTGACCCATTCAAACTGAGCTAGTTCGGGTCGAGTTAATTATAATGTAAACGAAATAGATTCATTTGAATTGGATTAGTTTAAATTATTTTAAATTTTGTGATTATTTTTATTAATTTTATTTATCCATTTTATTAAACTATTCAAATTAACTTATTAAATTTGATCTATTTTGAGGACTGTTCTCAATAGTCATGGCTTTTAACACAGCACAACCAAGAACAACAAATTTTCCTAATACCAATATTCCTATATTTTTTTTTGCAATTTTAGTCTGAGGACCAAAAAAAGTAGGAGTATGATAGAAAATGTGATTTTTTTAATCAAAAATTAAGAATTTAGAGTATTGTTCTTGCGTGTTTCTAAGTTGTGGTGTTTGCTTTGTGTTATAGGAAAAATAATGTGTAATTACTATTATGCCCATTTATTAGTTTGTTATTTTTGTTTATTAGTCGATAAAACTAAAGAAGATTTTAGGTATTGTGAGGTGGCTTGTAGCACCTATTATATAGGGTGAGAGTATTCGATAAATATGAAAATGAATAATGATAGTCTTATATCTTTTTTAGAAGTGTAGATATTATACACATTTTTTTTAAAAATATGTGATTAAGAGAGAGAAAGTGATAGAAAAAAGTAAATATAATAAGAGCAGTGCTATATCGTGCAAATAATTCCACGAATGGCCTTCACAAATTGTAGGGACCAATAAAAATTGAGAAAAAAATGGACTCGGATGCCTTATACGGATATATGATTGGATGGTTCTATTAAACGCAAGTAGCACTGCTTCACGATTGTGTTTTCGTGTGTCGTTCTACGAAAATGATTTCGTAGGATTTAGCATTTTCCATATAATAAATAGTATTAGATTAGGTATGAAAAGAGGTGTATACACTGTTTGCGGTAAGAATATCAGAATTATATGAAAATTCATCAAAATTGTTCTATATATGCATTTCGTGCATCTTAACTCTTAGTGTGTATTTAAGATAGATGTGAAAATTTGATTATTTTATTAATTAATTATTTTAAAATTTAATTATTTTAATAATTAATTATGTTTAGATATATTAAGTAAAAAATAATTTTAAATTAATCTATTTTATTTAAATATAAAAAAAATTATTTTTATACATTAAATTACTAAAAAAAATTAGTTTAAATTAAAGATGACATTATTTTAGTTATTAAATGGCTAACATACTAAAGCATATTCGTAAATTTTTTTGAAAGCTAACAACTTTAAAAAATAATGCTCATCGAAAAAATTTTGTTCCAATAACTTTTTACAAAAAAAAAAAAGGTAATTGATTTCACACATCCGAAAAGCCAAACACAATTCAACATTACCCAACAAAGTTGTTGAATGTGTGAAAACATCCAAACCATTAATCATAGAGTAGCTTCTTCCATTGCTATCACCTTGATTAAGAGCTTTAGGATCTCTTTCTAGCATTCCATCATTTCCTCTTGATTTGTAATTATTGTTACACTTCGATCTTTGATGCGCCAAAGAGTTCCATGTTGATCTTTGATATTCCGACGCTTATATTAGTCTCAGTAAAATGAGATTAAGAGTTTATTCCATTCTATTTAATAAGATCATTCCATAAGTAATGTTTATCCATCATTGCTTGAAGTAATATTTAATTATCAATGAACAGGATAACTATTACAGTGGAATCTAGCCGAATCAAACCCAAGCATCGGCTGTTCAAACTTGAATTGAGGTTTATCAAGCTTTAAAACAAAGCTCAAGCTTAACATGAAAACAATGTTTAAATAAACTATTCCGAGATATATATATATAAACACTTTTTCACTACAAAAATATTCTGTTATAAAACTAATTTAAGACCCAAGTCTAATATTTTCAATTTATCTTCATATAAGCTCAACATTACTAACCTTGTAAAAATAACACAAAATGACAATTCCTCTCATCACGGATAAGCTATTTTAAGCCAAAATGTATCTATGTTCGCATTTATTGAAGTGTGTAGGTCAAACTTTCCATATAATCCCAAAAGGCAACAACCTAAGCCAAGAACTGAACTTCAATTTCAAACATCTGTGAAAAAAACTCAAATTACTCCTGACAACCAAATTGTGCCCCAAAGAAGACATAAACTCGGAAAGTAAAGCAAGGAGCTAGTTTCAGTGAATAAACATGGAAAGACATAAACTTAACCTGAAACAAAGATCTATAACACACTGATAATAGTTCTTGTTATTAGAAAGAAATAAACTGATGCATGGATATAATTTTTCCATCAGCACTGAGCCTTATTCCGCTTTTTCTTAATTTTTCGTTCTAGATAAACAGCTAAGAGACCTTTTTCATACAGAAGAAACTGTGTCAACCAACCAAAGTCTACTGGGTAGGTAATTACCAATAATAATGCAAGAAAACTGATTTATGCTTCAATTCAGTTGCCCTTTCTCTGCAGTAGTACAAAGGCACATATTTTCCATACATGCAAAAATTAACAGTACCAATTATTATGACTGATAAACCTCAGGAAGCAGAAGACCAACACTTGCAGCAGATTTTCCAAGAGTCCTTTTGACTTCATCTGACCTATCCACAGCGATATTGTATGAGAAAAGCAAATCCTGCAAAATTGTCAACAATGATGCATGGTCAAAAACAACAACAACAACAACAACCAAGCCTTTTCCCACTAGGTGGGGTTGGCTACATGAATCAAACGACTCCATTGTGCCCTATCATAAACCAATAATTAGACTATCCTCTACTTGATCTACTCTTCTTACCAAGACTTCTAAAGGTCTTCTCCTTACATGTCCAAATCACCTAAGACGAGATTTTACCATCTTTTCCACAATAGGTGCTACTCCTACTTTCTCTCTAATGCAGGGTCAAAAAGCCAGACAGATAAAATGTGGTTTTTTTTCTTAAAAATCTGATAATTTACAGACATAAAATGAGCCAAAACAAAATGATATCAACAATAAGACTAAATCTGCAGAGGATTTCCTCAGGCTTGGATGCACCTTGATGATGATGTTGATCACTAGTCGAAAACCACATCCTCTCTGTGCCTCTTACTTTTATTTTGCAATATACATACATTAACTAAAGCTTTTGACATCTTATTAAGTTTTCATTTTTTTTTATTTTGGGTCCTTAACCAAGGTATCCCTAGAGGCATTGCTGTGAAACTAATCCCTCAAGTGCAACTAGAAAGCCCTCCCAACAATTGTCTTCTTCAGGGTTTGAACTTTGGTCCTCTCCTTGGGAGTGTGGCTCACTTACCACCACACCCAACCCCTGTTGGTATCTTATTAAGTTTTTAACTAAATGAATTTGTGTAAATCTCATTTGACCAATCAAAATTGTGCCAATCAAACTTCTAACTTACAGGCTTATACAAATGACTGTTTGAAGGGAAAAAAGCAACAGAAATAGAGTAATACCTTGTGATGGTGCACACTGTTAAGCAGAAAAGTGTAATCATGGGCAAGCTTTATTTTCTGTTGGACAGCCACACCATCAGACAGATTACGGTTCCTACGGAACTCCGAGGTTACAAATTCTAAAAAATGTCTCTTGCTCTCTTCATTCCCAATATGTTTCTTGACAGCCTTGAGAAGATGGCGATAGATCTTAGCTGTTTGGAAGGCTTCGGATCTCATTTATTTCTATCAATATATACTATCTACTTCCTGCATAGGAGGGCATATTTCAAAATTCAAATATAAAAAACTTTAGGGATGTTGCTACCAAAAAAAAAAAAAAAAGAATCTAATATTAAACAGATTGGTAATATCTAAGCAGGAGAAGTCAATCCAACTAATTGAAATTCTTTAATTTACCCACAGCTACATTATATGATGAAACAAAATATCATGGTTAAATTCCAATATGAGCATAGGCAGCTAGAAAAAAACACAGCACAACTCAAATGAAAGCAAGAGCAAAAGAACCCGAATGCAGGAGCATCATACATGGGTTTCTTTTCTTTTTCAGCAAATTCATATTAACAAACAATCAAATATCCATATTTCTTATTCCAAATGTTAACAAACTCCCACAGAATTCTAACACACTTTTTTTTTTTTTTTTCCATTTTGACTTGCTTCCTCCCATAATCATATGAAACAAATAAACTCCCCAAGGTCACTCTATCATTCAAGCATGGTTCATGTAGTCAAATAGAAACAAGATAGATTCATTCTACATATCATGTGTAGATGGGCACTTTTCTTCAAGTAAAAAAAAGAAATGACAGGTCATGAACAAAAACCAGTTCATTAATGTTGCTCCTAAAAATATGGCAGGTGATAAACAAGTGGTGTGTGGCAAAACAATCACATTTCAAACAAAATTTTGATGCACTGTGGTTAAGAAAAGTCATAATTATTCACCCAAATCCACAAAATGAGCATAAAACAGTGATGAAATCAAAGACTTGATTGGACTCCCAAAATACAAAATCAAACAATGATAAAACAGTAAACACAAAACCTCTGTGCTGTGATCTTCTTGGAGAATCCTTGAGGCTGAGGCTGAGGCTGAGGCTGAAAGCTGTGCTGAGCGCGTTTGCGGCATAAAGGAAGGTGTGTGACTGTGCGTAGTGTACAGCGCTGGGGATGGCCTAGCGGGGTCTTTGGAGATGGGTCGGGTTAGAATTTTGGGTTATCTGGGTCCTGGCTAGACCTCGGAAACAAAATGGGTCCTTTTTTTTTGGGTTATCAATGGGTTTTTTTTAGCTGAGGGAACAAAATGGGTCTCATAGTGGGTTGAGTTTGACTTGGTGGGTTATGGATGGGCTCTGATATGAAAACGAAGCGTTTAACGGTTTATGTGACTAATTATGAAGCACAGACACAGACACAGGCACGAGACGCAACACGAATACGAATACAAAAATATATTAAATTAAAAAATTATAAGATATGACACGACATACACACATATATATATATATATAATTTTAAAATTTTTTAAAAAAAAATTATAATTTATTAATATTATTTTTATAAGTTTAAAGATTTATAATATTTTAATATATATCATATTTGTCAATATTTACTTATTTAGTAAGTTCTTCTTAAAAAATATAAAACATAATTTCTATTGACATATTCTAAAAAATCTCTAAACTAACTTCTTACTTAATAACTAATTACGTACAATTACATGCGCTAAAAAAAATAACTAGAGAGATATTGATGTGAGACAAGTTTCGATGACAACGAAGTGAGACGACTTTATTGATACGAAGAGAGAAATGAATAGATATAAAATAATGGTATGTGAAAAAATAAAACTTAAAAATCTAATAATGACATATAAAAGATAAAATTTAAAATACTTGATATGTAAAATAGTGGCTTTAGACGTCGGTCGTGATTGAAGCTTAAGTGAGTTCTGAAGCTTTACTTAATTGAACGTTAATCATGTAAACCCAATTTAAAAAAATATATTAATGGGTCTTATTCAAGTCATTTTCTAGTCGTGTTCGAGAAGTGTCTGAGCGTGTTCAAAAAGTGATTGAATATGTCTGAGACGTGTCCAAACAAAAAAAAAATATAATCTTTTTGATTGAACATATTCAAATACACAAAATATATATATTATATTAATATTTTTATATATCTAATATAAATGATAATCGATTTACATCACAAAATATTTTTTGACTCATATTTCAATATTTTTATATATATTATTTCTAATATAAATATTATTTAAAACACAAAAATATATAAAAAAAACTCATATATCAATCCTATTATAAATATATATCTAATACATAAATACGTCTCATACTCATCGTGACCTTTAAACGGGTTGGTAGTCAAGTTTTCAGGTTTGGAATTCCTCCAAATCTATCTGCGATACAAAAGTAGAAGTCTAAATTCTACTGTTTAGTTTCTATTCATCTACACGTGTTAAAGTCTTCCTTCAAAGGAAAATTTTTGCACGTTGGTTTACCATTCTAACCAAGCTTTTTTTTTTTTCTGATGAGCTGTTGTCAGTTTGATGGACGATACAGCAGTCTTTCTACTATATTTCAATTGACTTTACATTTATTTTTTTCCATTTACAATTTTGTCCTCGATTTTTTGAAGCTAGTCATATATTGCCCTTAGGATTAGGGGTGCATTGGTCCTTAATGCATATCTCGTTTTCTCCCTCTTTTTCTCATTTTGCTTTCTGCCGAGACAACGTCCTTTTCACGCCTTCTTCTCTCATCAACTCATTCTTCTCTCTTCTGTTGGTTTAGAAAGAGCTGCACATGATGCAGGTGAGTGGGTTTCGTCAAATCTTCCAACCACCACAAACAGGTGGACTTCTCGGATGCAACCCAAATCATGTTTGAAAAATCATATATTCTTCTCACCAGTCTATCCACCTTTGCTTTTCTCCCCCTTTTTTGTTTGAAAAATCATATATTTTCTCTCCCATTTCGTTTCAACACTCAAATCTGCTGAAAGTGGAACGTGTGACATGAAAATCACAAAACTTTCAAATTCCGCTCTACCTCTTTCATACCACTAGCAGCCGTTATTTCCATGGAGTGTCTGAATCTCAGCTGATTCTTCAGCTTTGTCTACCCCACGTTAACCTTAGGCACCAACTGTTTGTGAAAAATCCTAACAGAATATTGTCCTTTAGTTTTTTTTTTCTTTTGTTGATGTTGCTTATGCCTTTTCAGTATTCCCCCACCCCTCAGAATCAGTACCACGGAAGAAGACTTCAGTACAGATGTTTTTGTCTTCGTTCATCTCAGCGGGGCTGCGAAAGGTAAGCATTTTCCCCATTAATGCTTCAGATCAGCCTTATGTGAAAGGGGTTTACACTGACTAGGGGATATGGTTGCTATAAAGTTCTTAATTGATTTTCTCTCAATTGTTATTGCTCGATTTCTGTTAGCATTTTTTTCGTTTGTAAGAACAAGCATTTAGCCAAAAAATGTTAGTGAGTGCAGTGGGCAATAGCCTGTTTCAGTATTCTATTTTTTTTCATTTCATCTACATTTATTTTTATTGCTGAATTCCATTCTCAAGTCAATGTGCTATTTTGCTACTACTTTTTTTCTTTTGACTTTTTTTCTTGCTGGAAAAAGTTTCAAAACTGATTGAGCCAACTCTCACCACTATTTATAAGCTACATTGCTCATAAGTTATTTACAATGTCAATCATTTATGTTGCACAATGTAACAGAAAACATATTGCTCATATAACTCCTACTTGACGCTGAAAATTATGAAAATGAGGTATCAATCTACTTCATATAAACAGAAAACTTTTATTTTGAAGTCTTAGTACTACTCTACCTTGATCATTCTCTTACTAAATTTAAACCAGACCATTTTTAGGAAATTTGCAGATGCTTGGTGCAACAATGGGAGCATTAGGGTCACATCTGACAATAGCGTTGTGAAATTCTTGAACAAATATAATAGGCAAAAGATAGTGGTGTCAAAAACATAACTAAGAATAGAAAAGGAGATAACATGAGCATCAATTCACAACCATATCAATAATCAAACAACAAAGACAATTTAAACATACATATCAGATAATAATGAGCTAACTAATACATAAATTCTACCTTTATTTCCTTCCCAGCCTGTTTCCTTGATGATGGTGAGAACTTGTCGACATATTTGACCTGCAAACGTTAACAGTAAATTTAAGAAAGAAAGCTTATAGCTAAATGGCACTTTGTGTAATATTTTTAACTTACTACACATAAAATCTACCCATCAAATGAAATTACTTTTATTAATGTAATAATGGTGCCACCTGTAGCCAGTGTTAATATCCTAATACATGCTTGACATAAGTGTATTAAATTTTAAACATTTTTTATAATTTGGCAAAAATGATTTTATCATATCGAGTTGACTACTATATCAGCTTTGCCCAATTTGTTATTTTTAGCATATTCGTATTAATGTTTTTTATCCATTTAATATGCCCAATCGATCATGCAAATAGATACTTAGCTATGTTTTTGTACGGTGGCTGAACACTAATTTAAATTAATTTGAATTTCTAATATCACTTCTTCTTTTATATGATGATATGGAGTATTTGCATAGGTACAAACAAAAAATAGTTGTGTTGTCCAGTTAAAATTTGTGAATTTTTTATGATACTTTTTGTTTAACTCTGGCTCTCCTCACGACAACTTGAGTACAAAAAAAATATAGGAGGATCCATATTCCATAATACCAGCATAGCATTACCAAATTTTTTTATTCATACACTACAAAATTTAACATAAAGAAATACTTCTTCTCTTGTGGAAAAAATTTAATATTTGTAACAAATAATGTGAAAGCAACATTGTGTACATATAATACTTTTTCAGTCAAACAAGCAACCTACATTACTATTAATTACATTCAACTATTGAATGTGTTTGCTATCTTAGGGTAGTAATTGTACTTTATGATTTTTACGTACTACTCATCTGTCAAATTTAATCTACCCATATATTACCTGTTGCAAATACTTTCCAATAACATCCAAATGTTCGACTTGCGCAGTTCACTGGTGGCATATTTGGCTTTCAAAAGTCATTGATGTATTAACATACTCTTTTGTCGTGTGAAGGTGATCATATTCTGATACACCACCTTTGTGTCAGGTTATTGTAGAGGTTGAATAATAAGTAGAATCGTCATGAATATTCAAAGAACCGATGATGCTAGACAAGCACGAGTAGAGAGGAAAAGTCATGTTCATCGTAAGGGTAAAAGAAAAGCTTCTCCTTCTACAGGCATGTTTATTAATAGTGCTTTGTAATATTTTCACATATTTCTATCAGTCATATACCTAGCATTAATTTCATATAGTATACTTAAAAAAATATACTCCACTGATAACTCCTTCAACCACATAGGTTTGTCCCCATGTTCTGAAAATAAGGAAAATATTAGCTGTTGTTCTATTCTACCTCCAACTTGAATTCGACAAAGTGAGGTGGTCCTTGAAATTGAATTTTCAATAATGTACTTTAATATTCCCTTATTTGTTTTTATATAGATTGCAAGTAAGAAAATGTATCATCTTTGTGCAGTGAAACAGTGGAATGTTCTGCGTGAGACCAATGTATTTGAAGTTGAAGTTGCTCCACCATGTTCTTCCTCAGGTTTCATACTCGGTTCATTTAGTCGTTTTCATAACTTTGTAAATCTATTTTATATGTATTCAACGACCTCCATGTGACTTTTTATGTTTTATTGCTCTTTTTTATTACTTTTTCTCTGGATGAATCATGACTTGGTACTCCCAAATTGCTTTGAAAAGGAATATTTGTTCATCAAATTATTACTTTTTTAGACGTCAAATTTACTTTACATCAAATTCCTTCTTTTTTTTACTCCTTTTTTTTTTGTTATATAGTCTCAGCAAATTACTCTTTCCTTCAAATTGATCAAACCATACTTATTCCTTCAACCTCCACCTATCATACTTCAGATCATCAATTGTAATTTCAGTTTTATATTTCATGTTCTTAATCTTTTTTAGAATGTGGTATACACTTGTTTACTACATGTTAATATCATTGTTTTAAGTGATTCTTTTTAATTTTTGGATGTAGATGTTACTTCATTATTTAATGAGTATGCCAACAGTCAATTCATTGATACTAGTGATGATCAAACTAATGTTATTTTAGAGCATGAGTTATTTTCTGAAAGTGAAAATGAAGGTTGGTAAACATATATCCTAATTGATAAAGCAAGATGATTTTTCATTCTATTTTTTTTACCATCTTACTTATCAATTTTCCTCCTCCACCTGTAACTCCCTTGGATTTTGGTTATTGTAATCATTCTTGCATGCAATGCGGTGCTTTGGTTTGGTATGAAGGGTGGTTAGAGAAATCAATTCGGCCTGTGAGCCCAAATTTTTCAATATGTTGTATGAAAGTGAAGGTGGAACTTCCATTTCTAACTAGGCCTCCTAATTTGTTAATGAACTTATTCATGAATGTGGATTCTCGAAGTGCTCATTTCCTAGATAATGTTTGTCTTTACAATAACATGTTTGCATTCACTTCAATTGGAGGAAAGGTTGAGACTTCTATGAATGATGGTCATGGTCCTCCACAATTTACTCTTAGTGGCCAAGACTACCATCGAATAGGATGTTTGCTTCCTATCAATGGACAAAAACCAAAGTTTGCTCAACTTTACATTTACGATACCGTCAATGAGTCATTCAATAAGATTCATCATTTCAGGTTTGTTCATGGAATTTATTATGTTTACCTCTTCCTTTAGCTTTCTTTTTCTTAAATTCATAATTCATAGTTGCTATCTTCTTCCAACTCATGTTTACTTCCACTGCAATGTTTCTTTCTTATTGCTACTTCCCTTTTATTTACAGTGGAAATAATTCTACTTCTACTGTTGACTCTACTTTGGTTGATGACTTAATGGCTATGCTTGATGAACATAATGTACTAGCAAAATCTTTTAGAAGAGTCAAAAATTGTTTCCAATAAGATGAAACTCAACAATTCTCTCTTAGATTACTTAGACATCGCACTCCTGATGCTAGGATGTATAATTTACCATCAACTGATGAAGTTGCAGCTCTAATTGTTGGTGATTTTGATTCATCTAACGTTAGTAGAGACATCATTTTACAATGTCGTGATGGCCATTTGGAGCGAATCAGTGAAACACACCCTTCTTATTTGCCACTTCAATACCCGTTGTTATTCCCATATGGTGAGGATGGTTACGAAGAAGATATTCCAATTCGAGATTTGTTTTCTACTTCTGGTGTAAGAAAAATGACTAGAGTGTCGTTGAGAGAATTTGTTGCATACAAACTTCATGAAAGGGAGATAGAACAAAGCATAGTTCTGAGAAGCAAAAGACTATTCTAATAATTTATAGTTGATTGTTACTCAATGATTGAGTCCCAGAGATTGTCATATATAAGGGCTAACCAACAAAATATTAGATCATATTTTTTAAAGGGGTTGGAAGAAGCAGTTGATCATGGTGACATTAATCCGGGTTCATCTGGGGTTCGAGTCGTTTTGCCATCTTCTTTTACTGGTGCTCGTCGACGTATATGTTCAACAATTGTCAAGATGCTATGGCAATTTCAAAGATGTTTGGTTTTCTAGATTTGTTTATGACCGTTACATGCAATCCTAGATTGCCTGAAATTACTCAATTTCTTCATACTCGAAGGATGTTAGCAGATGAACGACCAGATATTGCATGTAGGGTATTTCGCATGAAATTAGATGCATTGATGAATGACTTCAAAAAAGGATGTTATTTTGGAAAGGTTGTTGCTGGTAAGACTTTCTTCCTAATTTCCTTATTGTTACTTTTGTTATTCCAATTCTCTTTACATAAAGCAGACCAACAAATTTGTATGTTCTTATCAGGTATTAACACCGTCGAATTCCAAAAAAGAGGTTTATCACATGCGCATATTGTGTTATGGTTGGATCAAGGTGATAAGTTACATATCGTTCAATCCATTGATAAAGTTATATGTGCATAGTTGCCTGATAAATGCAGATATCCAAAGTTGCATGATGTTACTACGTTTATGGTACACGACCCTTGTGGTCGTGGTATTAGTTATTCACCTTGCATGAAGAACAACAAGTGCTCAAAATTTTATCCTAAGAAATTTGTTCAAAAAACCTCTTTCAATGAAGATGGCTATCTAATATACAGAAGAAGAGATCTGGGTGTAACAGTCATTAAAAAGGATGTTCAGTTGGATAATAGAAACGTGGTGCTATACAACCCAACGTTACTAATGAAGTATCAAGCACATATTAATTTGGAATTTTGCAACAAGTCAAACTCAATCAAGTATTTGTTTAAACATGTCAACAAAGGTCCTGATCGCGTTACGGTTTCTATGTCCAGAGATTTGTCAGGTATGACTCAAACAGAGGGAATTGATGAGATTAAACAATATTATGATTGTCGCTATTTGTCTCCATGAGTCAATTTGACGAATTTTTGCATTTGATATCCATCATAGGTGGCCCCCAGTTCAAAGGTTGACGTTCCATTTACCAAATCAACAAAATAAAATTTTCCATGATGATGTTAGGATTGATGAAGTTGTTGATAAAAATAAAAGCAAGCAAACTATGTTCCTTGATAAAATTTAACCTACTAATCGTAAGTTTAATGAGGGTCAAGACTTGACTTAAGGGGAGTTCCCTTCACGATTTGTTTATTGTGCTCAGAATCAACAGTGGCAGTTAAGAAAAAAAGGGGATATCAATTGGTAGGTTAAACTTCATACCTCCTGAACTTGGAGAATTATATTATTTGAGGCTATTGCTGAATTCCCAAAAAGGTTGTACAAGCTACGCCAGTATTAGAATTGTTGGCAATGTAACACATCATTCTTTCCAGGATGCATGCAGGATGCATGCCATGCTCTTTGATAACAATGTATTTTATTCAATTTATAATCCTCTCACTAGGTTTCTTAAGGTTCAATTTGGCTTAATTAAGTTAATTTTGTCATATTTTATGAAATTAAGCTTAATTGGATCATTGGAGAAATTATTACTTGAATTATCATTAATTTGGGTGATTGCATTCTTAAATAAAGTGACCACAATTTGAGTTGCAATTATCTGATTAATGTGATTCTGGTCTTGTTGAAAAATTAAGATAATTCTCTAATAACTATTCACTTGATAGCAAAAGTCATATTGATAGCAATATGTTTCATTCATTGTATAATCTTCTCACTTGACTTTTTCAGTAAACTGACTATAATTTGAGTTACAAATATTCGATGGATGTGATTTTGGTCTTATTTTAAAGCTAAGATAAATTTCTACAATTTTCATAAAGACCTCAAGACCGGGAACACACGTTTGGATAACTCAAATTAGAGTTGAAGCAAAATCTAAAGTTTTGAACCTGACAGCTTGACCTCTATGCACTCATTAGGCTATAGGAGTTCAACAATTCTGAAATTTTGACAGTGGAAGGTTGACCCATATTTAAAACTTTCATGAAGAACACAAGAGCCAAATCGAAAGTCTTGAAGGTGATATTGGACTTGGAAGTCAGAACAGAGAAGCTGAAGTTGGGCATGACCCATGAACAATAATTAGGCTATATATTGGGCTGTAGGTGGTGGATTTGGATGAAACCGGTGGCTATGGAAAGCTAAGACAATTTCCTAGAAATTTCATGAGGACCACTTGATAGGAAAATGATGCATGCCATGAGCTCAGAACAGAAACATTTCGGAGATAAGAATCTCTATAATTTCAACTCATTCATCATCATCAAACAACTATTTTGGCATTTACTTCTCATCATCAAACAACTTTATTGTCTTCTTGTATTCCTTGAGCTCTATAAAAAGGAGCTTGGGTGCTCATTCAGATCATCTTTGATCTTTGTTTAGTTTATGCTATTGTGTTATTTGTTTCTCTTGTTATAATTTTCTTTGTTCTAAATTGAAATTATGTTCATCTTTTTCTTCTTATCTCTTTATTTCTTCTTATCTATGAATAATTAATTTTCATTTTGCTTGGGTGAAAGGATAAAACTTTTAGTAATAAGTTGATGTTAGATTAATTTTTTTTGTGCTTTAATGATATATTTTTAAGTGATCATTATATGTGTTGTATGTTGTTTCTAATCAATTTAGAAACTTTTAATTACCCATCACTCTTGGATTATTAGCTGATGATAGAGAATTTGTGGATGCAATTAAAGAAGCATATGAGTTAGGATCTGGTCAACATGTTCGGCGGCTTTTTGTTACTTTGTTATTGTCTAGCTCTATCAGTAAGCCTTTGTTTGTGTGGGACCAGATATGGGAGCTGCTAGCAGATGTGATTGTTTATGAAAGGCGGAAACTTTTGAATCAACCATGTATATAAATAATTCTCATGAGTTTATTTATTACAAGAATTTACAGTGCTCTTTACCACTTACTTATTGTCTTTAAAATAATTCTCATGATTTCTTTCCCCTTTTTTTTGTGACTATGTGTGGTTTTAATTTACATAATTTTTGTTCATAGATATTACAATTACACATGAAGAGTTGAAGTCATTATGCTTATTTGAGATTGATAAGTTGTTACGTTCAAATGGAAAATCATTGAAGGATTTTAGTCCTCTGTCATATCCTAATTTATGTGATGAACATCAATTTGAAAACATTTTTTTGGTCAATGAGTTATCTTACAACAAAGAAGATATGATAGAAGAGCATAAGAAATTGTTTTCTCGATTAACTGATGAGCAACGTGTCGTTTATGATCAAGTTGTTGAGGCTGTATGTAATGGAAATGGAGGATTCTATTTTGTTTATGGTCATGGTGGAACTGGTAAAACATTTGTTTGGAGAACACTCTCAAGTCGTCTTCGTTCTGAAGGCAAAATTGTTTTGAATGTTGCTTCAAG
Organism: Ormosia emarginata; assembly: GCA_029884605.1. Classification (NCBI taxonomy): domain Eukaryota; kingdom Viridiplantae; phylum Streptophyta; class Magnoliopsida; order Fabales; family Fabaceae; genus Ormosia; species Ormosia emarginata. The sequence goes on along the minus strand of JAQQTP010000076.1, from coordinate 39,361,155 downwards.
TGGAATAGCATCCCTCCTCTTGCCTGATGGTAGAACTGCTCACTCACACTTTGTTATTCCATTAGCTTTGACTAAAGATACTACATGCAATATTAATCAAGGAAGTTTGAAAGCTAAATTGTTGCGTCATACAAGTTTGATAATTTGGGATGAAGTTCCGATGGTTAATAGATGGACATTTGAAGCATTTGACAGAACTTTGCATAATATCATGCGCTATTCAAATATCAATGGTTTCAACCAACCTTTCGGTGGAAAAAAAGTTGTTTTGGGTGGGGACTTTCGTCAAGTGTTGCTTGTTATTCCTAAAGTTATTCCTAAAGCAACAAGGGCTGATATTGTCATGTCTGTTATCAATTCCTCTAGATTATGGAATATTTGCAAAGTGCTGAAGCTAACTAAAAACATGCGTCTACTCTTTGGTATTGACAATCCAAATCTTGAACAAATTTATGAGTTTAGCAAATAGATTCTTGATATTAGTGACGGTAAATTTGGTGTTGAAAACAATGGTGAGTTTGACGTTGAAATTCCAGATGATCTATTGCTTTTAAACTCTTCTGATCCAATTCCAACTATTGTTGAATCAACGTATCCTAACTTGGTTGGACACTTGCATGATTTTAAATTTTTTGAAGATAGGGCTATACTTGCACCTACACTCGAGATTGTAGATAAGGTTAATTCATATGTTCTTTCTTTGGTGCCCGGTGAAGAACAAGAATATATTAGTTGTGACTCGATTTGTAAATAAAATGAAGATATAGGTTTTGATCCTGAATGGTTAACCATTGAATTTTTAAATGAGATTCAATGCTCTGGCCTTCCTAACCATTGACTAATTTTGAAGAGGGGTGTTCCAGTTATGTTAATGTGTAATATTGATCAAGCTTCAGGTCTTTGTAATGGAACAAGATTGATAGTTGTTGAGTTGGGTATCAATGTAATTGGTGCTAAAGTTGTCACTGGCAATAATATTGGAAATATGGTGTACATCCCTCGAATGAATTTAATTCCTTCTGATCTTGGGATACCATTCAGATTTCAACGCAGACAATTCTCATTATTTGTTTGTTTTGCCATGACCATCAACAAAAGTAAAGGTCAAACTCTTTCACATGTCGGCTTATATTTATTAAGGCTTGTTTTCTTGCATGGTCAACTTTATGTGGCAATATCACATGTTACGTCCAGGTGTGGTTTGAAAATTATCATTTGCAATGATGAAGGTGAGCTTTGCCACACGACAAAGAATATTGTCTTCAAAGAAGTATTCCAAAAAATTTGTATTTGAGTTTACATTATCTCACTTAGCCAATTGGATTTCTTTTCTCTTCTAGTCATGTACGCTTATTATCATTACCAAAGTTGCTATCATTTTGTCTCGTACTTTGCTTATATTGCCTCTTATACAGAGTGTTATAAAATTAATTTGGTCATTTCTGATATACATTGTTCTTCATTCTTATATATTAGTTGCTTCAAAACTACTTTCAACAATTCTGAAACTTTAGGTTCATTATAACTAACTTTGTTATTTACTGTAATAAGATGGTTTACGTTGGGTTAGTTCACTTTTGTCTGTCATAACAAATTCGGATATAGGAATTTAATGTATATCCTAAACAAATTTTAACATGGTTTTTCACGTTGAATTTGTGGTGTTTGTTCTCTATTGTTATTGTGTTCATGTTGGATGTTGATTTTCAGTCATGTGTTGCATGTGTCTTTCGTCCATAGTTGGTATTTCATGTCTACTGCTCTATTAGATTTGAGCTTGAATTTGTTATTTTAGTTGTGGATCATTTTAGTGTGCATATTTTTGTTAAAAATTATGAATCAATTGGAGTCATATAGGTGGTAATATAATCTTTGATATCTTAATACTTTAAGCTTTGTGACCACTTACCATTTTCTTCTTGAATTGTTGGATTTGTACCAAGATCTCATATATGTTGGTTTGTTGGAAGAGTGTTTTGTATCTAGACTAATTATTTTTGTCTTTTTTATTTTTCAATCATGTTTCGGCTTATTTAGTCATTACAAACAATATTTTTTATTTATTTTTTCCATTAGAAAAAACATATCCAAGTAATCATAATCTTCTAAGTTATGTCTTGATGAAGATATGCTTTCACCAACATATTTCTTCCAGCAAGACACTATTTATTTGTGTTGCTTAGTACCATGTCTTTCTTTTTCTAACGATAAGTTCTTGTGGTTGATGAGATAAAGTTAAAATCACTTTCTGCGTTTATGTCTCGTGTGAATTTTCTTGTGCTTATTTTTCAAATATACTTTCTTAAAAAAAAAAAACAAAAGTTTATCTATCATTTTATATATTCAACACCTACTAATTTGAATTGTCTAATTTTTATAATTAATGTTAATTCATAATAACTACAATTAACATTATCTTTATTTTTAAAATAACAAACCCACACAACAAAAAAATGATTGTCACCTGTGCAATGCACGGGTTCTACATAGTGTGCAATTTTTGAGAATTTATGTAGTACCTCAATTGTTAAGTATTTATTGAAATTTTATTTCAATAAATATTTAAAAATAATCATTAGATAAAGAAATATTTAACAACTCATCATGAGTATTGTATCTTAGAAAAAGAAAAGATGGTATTGTAAAATTCTCCATAACAATTTTTTATGTAAATTTTTCACATAACGGAGTTATGCGAAGAAAGAAATAGACATAAAAATATTACAAAAGCCTTATTGGTAGAACCTTGTTAAAGTTTATGAAATCCTATTTAGAATTTTTGTAACTACTTCTCTTCATATGATCCTATTATGTAAAAATTTCACATGAGATGATATATTTCTTATGTAAACTGAACAACACAATTACACAAGGTCGAGCTTGACCTAATTTGATCCCATGATTAACCTAAACTTTTTTTGGATTTGTTTGGATTAGTTTTTTCTTTTCATTGAGCTTTTATAGTTATGGGGTTGCAAAAGCTAAATCAAACATACACTCAATTCAATAAGTACCCTACTTTGAATCATGAATAAAATTAAAAATAACTTTAGAATTAGATAAGAATTATTTTACACATACTAAATGTGTACTCATGCGATACGCGGTGACTTCACTTTAAAATAATTAAAGAATTTACTTAATGTAATAAGTAAAATTTATATAATACAATTTTAAAGAAATAATGTATGTAAAATTATGATCTAACCCTTTTATTGTAGAGCCGTTGGAAGAATTCACACATTTTATTATAGAGTTATTAATGATAATTTTGTTGCTTGGGCCTCAGCCTCGATGAATACAAAAACAAAAAAAAAATCACAGAGCTGCATATATGTAACATCACATCAATTAAATAATAATAAAAGATATGTTAAGAGAAGTTTTTTGTTTCAAAATGTAAGAGAGACTAGTGTAATTGATAAAAAATTCAAAGAAACTTGATTAGTAATTTTATCTATATTAGTTTTAAGTTTAATATATGAAATAGTTAAATAATTAAACATTTGTGGTTTGAAACCTATCTATCCATTAATAAGTTTACTAAGAAAGGCAGAAAAAACAAAAGCTAATATAGTTAGCTCTCCTGCTCCTCATTTGTCTTCTAGTTTTATAAGGGGAAATGGTGTAGGTGAAAATGTCAATCTCATGAGTTTAGCACCCACCAAACCATGAAATCAATTTAAGTGTGTCAAAATTTTGTGATTGGATGAAAAAATAATGTTATGTGTAAACATTTTTTTCTAGTCTACACAATAAAGTAACCATGATTATCAAGTTCGCAATACTCTTTAATATGCAGTACATCATTTTGCTAAATTTGTGGTACATAGAAGGTATACATATAGTTGGTATGCTATTTAAGTTTGTGATACGTTTTAATATATTACTTAATACACTCTCAATGTAAATTTTAAATAAAGTTAGAAATTAAAAATTACATTACAAAAATATGAAATCAACATCGTATACAAAGCTGACATGTATATATGGATAGACTTAAGTTCTTAAAAATTTATAAATTAATCATATACATGTAACATGTGTATACCTTTTTATTTTTTAAATTTCTTTTATAAAATTCAAACTATAGTGTATTATTTTCTCTTCGTCTTTAATGGTTCAACATCTCAAAATATTAATAATAAACAATCAGCCCATATTTCGAAAAGATAAGGCTTGTTTATCTTTTTATTTTCTTACCTATGTAGGCCCATTTAGAGATCAGTCCAATTGCAAAGCAGAATGCTTATTTTACTGCTTCTTCCTGAACTCCTTCGTTTTCCTCTATATCTGTGGTGACACGGCTATGTAGGCACGAGGCAGTCATGGCAAGGGGTTTTTTTGCTTCATTCTCCATTCATTTTCCCCTCATAATGGTAGTTCGACAACTTTGGTGATTTCATAGTGCTCAAGAGTGTAAAATACAACTATATTGAAGTAAAGAGAGTAAAATACCTCATAGGGGGGTCGAAGAGTGTGGGCATCCTACTAATCTTGAAGCTTCCTCAAGCACAGTGTATCGTCATCATCTATGCGATTCAAGGCCCCAAATAAACAATCATCACTATTATTAAGAAAAAAATAAAAAATAAAAGCAAAAAAATTAAATGAAAAAAAAAATGAACGGAAGGAAAGAAACGTATTCGATCATCCAAAAGAGAGAAAGAAGTAGACATGATGGTAGGATGAGATGATAAAAAATCCGTTTGATCAATATATTTTTACTTTTTTCATTTAGTTTCAATTTGAGTCTCTTAGATAATCTATATTAAAGAAGAAGTGGCTTGCAAGTTAAAGTTTGTAAAAAAAATTTATAGTGCTGTACAGTGGGTGATATGATGTTTCAGGAAGATATATGATTAAATAAATATGTATAGAAAATGAAAAAAAGAAAGTCAAAGTAGAAAAAAAAATATTTAAAAAAAGACCCTTTTATATGATGAGAGAAAAATTGAGCGGGGAAAGTAAAAACTTGAGAAGGGCAGTTAAATAATAGATATATAGATAGATAGAATCAAATTTAATAAAATAAATTAACTGAGATAATTTAATCAAATTATATATAGTTTAGTCCTTTGTTTTAATTCATTTATTTCAACAACATCAATTTTCAAATACATGAGTAAAAATAATTGTAAAAAATAAAAAATATTTAGATTTAATTAGTAGAAGAGATTTAGAACGGCCGTGGTTATCTGAAATTATTCTATATTTTTTTCTCATCTACTTTTTTTAGCAATACTATTTTTTATTTTAAACAAAATTAAAAAATATAAAATTTGGATCATTGACATCAAAGACTGAGTTTCAAAATGTATCCAGCCCTACTAGTAATTCTCACTCATAAAATATGGTTGAATCTCAAGTCCACATATAAAATTCCAAACAAAGTCATACTATACATATATGCCTATCTTCTTTTTCTTGTTTTTGGGAGGGCTTTTTTTCTTTCATTCCCCCTTCTACATGGGTGATTCTGAACTATCTCATCACTAAATCAATACAATTTATCGTATCATTCTCTAACCTCCACTATACAAACCGTATCCAACGAACATGCGTTTAAGGAACTATATATACTACAAGAGAGCTCATATGAGTTGGGGACGGACGAGGTGACAGTCACCCAGTCTTTGTCAACTTTCTCAACAAAGGAATTTGCCTTTGGGATTGCTTCAAATTGGAGTTTGTTGCTCTGCTTCATTAACTTCTTCATAAAATCCATTGAGAATATCATGTCAAAATATTTCTCTGAATCAGCTATTGTAGGTGAAATTTGTATCCCAATATTGGCATCCTGTGAATTAACCAACCCAAGAAGTACCGAGTTTCCACCAGCAATTCTTTCATTTGGGCAGCATATCTGCAAGAATAAACAGCACCAACGAATCAGGGAAAGTATATGCCATTATAGCAAAAAAATGTCATAAGAGTTTCCGAAAATACAAGTGCATGTGCAAACCCAGTGGAGAATAAACACATAAGCTTCTGAATCACAGAAAATCCAAAATTAAGGCACAAGCCAGCACAAATTGCTAGATGTTTAATTTTAATTTAGTATCTCAGCACAATACTCCAGATTCATTCCACTTTATAGCAACTAAGCCTACCACCAAACAAGCAAGCAATGATAGAATCTCTAGAACAGTATTTTGAAACCTCAAATTGTTTCTAAAAGCATGTTTATATGTTTAGCGCAGAAAGCTTGCAAAACAAAATCATGTCCTCATCCACCTAAGAAAGTTAAGATGTAAATTTATCAGGCTTCTTTTCTTCAGAAATCTATGAAGCATGCAGAATAACAGGAATGGATAAGTGCAAAGAATGCTATCATGCATCCTACTATGTTAGGGTGGCATGATGCACCCATTGATTTTTTTTTTTTAACGCACTCCACCACCACCCCACCCCCACCCAGCCTCCAGCGGTTGTGACTTGTCCATCGCTAGAGTCCAGATCGGAGATGATAATTCTGTGACGCTGGCGACCAAGGGTTGTCAAAGTTGCATCTCGACTTGTCCATCACCACGCTCCTCCATGCCCTCACTGCCATTCCATCCCAGCAGACATGCCAGAACCAATATGCACCACCAGAAACCCCCAGCCTCCACGCATCTCACCCCTGCTCCTCGCACAAACCCATCTGTACAAACCCACCTCCTTGGCTGATCCTTTGGTAACCAGTGAGAGAGAGAGAGAGAGAGAGAGAGAGAGATCTGGTGAGAAACATGGGTGAGGGGGAACAGGTGCACAGCGGCGTAGATGATGGCATTTGGTGGCTCCAGTAACTGGGCTGCCGGCAATCTGAGTTTTGGTTGCAGCGTTTGGCACGGTGGAGGCTCGGTGGTCGCGGGTTATGGGTTCCAGGTTGGTGGTTCGGGTGCGGCAATCTCAGGTGGTGGCAGCGGCTGTCACGGGTTTGGGTGCGAGTTCGTGGTGATTGGGATCGCCCATGGTGGGCTTGGCTTCAGTTTGGGTGGCTGAGGTCTGTGGAGGGAGAGGTTTACGGATCTGACTTGGTGGTGGTGGTTTGAGATGGTGCCGGCGGTGAACTGTGATGCGGGAGGTGAGGCAATGGTGGCCTGTGAATGGGTAGGGGGAGGGTGGGTGGTAGAAAACCTGTTCATCAGGTATCCGGTTGCTCAATCAAGCCATTGATATTTTTAAATTATAAATGAATGGCCTAGATTTAAGGTGCATCATGGACCCTAAGTTTAAGGGTGCATGATAGAAGGAGCCCTCTTACATTATTAAATAGAGAGAGAAAGAAGTAAGGAGGATAAGAGTATAAGACATTGTCCTAAGTAAACCAACAGGAAGAATAAAAAGAAAAGAAAACCATATCAATGCAATAAAGTGCTCCAATTCCTCAACAAACACCCATTCCTTCTCTTCCACGCAGAAAGACATAACCCTCAAGGTTTGTGGCCTTGGAACATAGCATATCAGATCTCTTCAATTGTATACATAAACTTTAGTGAAACGCTTGATAACAAGAAGGACATTAGCTCAAAAGAGTATGCATGCTATCATAAGAAGATTCATATATCATATAACAGATTTTTGCTTTAGCTCATCTCATGATAGACTGATTTACAATGTATTGCAAGAGGGAGTCACTAGCATCTGCACATATTTCCTTATATTACTATTATTAAAACACAGGGTCCTGAATAAATTGTGCATTGGAGAAAACTACTTAAAAGAATATTTGACCTTAACCATAATAACAGTAAACCAAAGGCTAAAATGCAATCAGAACTCAAGGAGGAAAAATCAGAGAATTATTAAGGCCAGAAATTAATGAAGCCTCAGAGACTTCAGCGTCAGCAATGAGTCAACCAGTAGAAGTAGATGCATCAGTTCAACAACTTAAAAACCAAACAAAAATTTCATTGCCCTGCCTTGCTTATAGAATTATGTGTTACAACTTACAAGTAAAATTATAATGGGTATCAATCTCAATGTAAAATGAAAAGAAAAAAAGAATCTAACCTCAATGTACTCAACACCGATGTTAATAAGATTATCTGCAATGCTATGCTTTGAAAACAAGCTAATAAATCCTCCAGATCCAACAGGAGATTGGAGTATTTCCCAAGGTGACTTCATTAAAATCTTATACTTGTTCTGTCCTTCCAGCAAACTGCTAACAACTGGCAGCTTCTCTTCCTCCAAAAACCATACCTGTAAGTGGGTTAAAATATATAATTACACAAGAAGCCAATTATATAAGCACAAGGTTGAGAAAAGCTTGGCACTAGAAATCCATTTTAAAATAATAAAAAAAGGCAAATAATAATTTATATACAAATTGACCATTGATGTTTGCAGATGGACCACCTTCGCTTCTCCAGTGTAACATAGAATTATTTATGGTACACGTAATCATATCTTTAAACAAAAATAATATAAGAAGTTAAAGGTTAATGCAATCTGCATATTGAAATTTTCAATTTCCAAGCAATGGCCAAACAATATTCCGTCCTTTACAGTTCCCAAGACTAAACCACCAAGGGTATACGGTCTAATATTCATAATCCAATCTTGACCATGAGACAAGACAATACATTGTTTTAGCTCAAGAAGTAGAAGGTAAAGTATAATTTCAAGATGAAGGGTAATGTGGAAACTCAAATTATATGACCCTTTCCTTTTAACCAAAATATATGAACCTTAAGAATATGTAATTTGCGACACAATAAGAGATATGTGACAAACTTTAGTACATATCTGACCAAGATAGTACAAAATACAAAAGGAGATCCTTGGCATAATGTGAACCTTTTCAGAGTCAAATCCAAAGTGACTGTTGTCTGTAAACAGCTTTCTTAAAGACTGAATTTGTTGTGCTGAGGAAACCAAAATTAAAGGCACAAAGTCACGATCTTTGACCTGCAAAAAATGCAAATTCATTAGATGATGAAAAGCTATTTAGTATATATTAGCATAGTCACTTAAAAAGTCACTTAGATAATACCTAACAAATCAGCTTTACTTATATCATATTCTTTTTGTGGTATGATTAATAACAAATATCAACAAGGTAGAAAGAGGAAGAGCCATAAGATAGAAGATAATACATTCTCCCCGAAACATTGGAAAGGAGATGAACAAGAAGAACAGAACATTAAAATGGTAGTTTTTCTGATCTCTTTGAATATTTGTTGAAGAGATTATTGTTCTGTTGAAATTTAATTATAATACAAGATCCATCTGATGGAATAAATAAATTTTTGCAACAGCTAATCTTTATCAGAAGGATATTTACCAAAAATAAATAAATAAAAGTAAAACACATGTTTACAACCTTTACAAAATCTTCATGATCACAGAGTAACTTTTGAAGCAGGGGAAGTGCTGAAGCATCAATTGCTTCATTTTCAACAATGTCAGGGTCACAAATGCACCCACGATTCTCATTTTCATTCAAAAGCAGGACAATAGCCATTTTGCCCTCAGACATGAGCTCAAGTCCCTTCTCTTGCATAATGGTATCCCCAACCAACTTGTCTTTACTTCCATTTAAGGACTCCTCTGGTATTTGCATAGTATTTATAAGCTTTGCTTCTAAGGCACTGACCAACTCAGCTACATTCCATCTGATTTAAAAAAGTTAGAACACGAATGAACATTCCAACAAATGAAACCTGGGATAAATAAAATGAATTTTCCCTTTGTCAAGATAAAAGGGCTGAGAAATGGTGACACAAAAGTCATAAAAAACTAATGATGGTACTGTAAAGTTCAGAAAAAAAAATGAATAATTAAATTAGAAAATGCTAATGTGTCCTATCATTTTAGTTTAGTTAGGAATGAGTAGTCATGTCGAAAACCTAGTACTTTAACCACCCTTTAATATGAATCAAATAATAAAATGATGAAATGACATTAGGACATACTAACAACAAAAATAATTTCTCTTTTTTCTTTTTGTGGGGGTGGGGGATGAGGTTGTCAGAACTTAAAATAACTCTGGTTTACATTAACTTGCCTCTTGGCTGGTTGTTCAAGACTTTGTAAAGCCTCCTGAAGTAATTTGGAGTTTACACCAACAATCTGATCACTAAGCAAGCTCCTTTGTTCTTTCTCTCCATATCGAAGTCCATGAAATACATGTCGTTGCTCCATTTCACAGAGTTTCTTTTTCGCTGCTATGAGACGCTTCTGAAACTTTTTCCTTTCTTTCCATTCCTGAAATATACCAAAAAGTGAATTATCCATAACAAATGAATGAAGTATTCGTATCAATTATCCATGGTAAAAGCACTCAGTCAAATATTGATATCATAACATAAAAACTAATCCATAAAAGGCAATTTAGAATCCAAATGATACAAGTACAACTATTGGGAGGTATAGCAGAATGCCACATTATGAAAGTCAAACTCCACTCAGGTTGGCAATAATGTAAGTCTGTTGGCAGGATTATCAGACAAATGGGAAAAAAAAGTAATAAAATCTTATCTAAAAGATAGATAATTGTGCTTTAATATGAAGGCTAAATAACCAACGTAAACAAATATAGCTAAAACCAATGTCAAATCACAAAAACCCCATCCACACTCAACTTGCCTTAAAAAGGTAGAGACTAAGAAAGATAACATAGCATCAACAATAAGCACAAAACTTCAATAATATTCAGTTACAATAAAAATTCCTAAAAATAACAAATTAGTGGTAAAGTATAGGAGAGTATGCCTCACAAGTTGGCGCCTTTCTTTTTTGGACCTCTCATCAAATTGTAAGTTTAATTCCAGGAGTCCCTTGGGCGGTGTAACATGTATCTCTCTTCTTTCCATATCAACATCTGGAACAATTGCATCAACAAATGGCACCAAAACAAGCTGATTGGATGCATCTGTCTCTGTTGACCTTGGCTTGCCACTTTTATCAAGTATATCAAATGATGAATCAAGTGAAACTTGTAGTAGGTCATTGGCTCCACTATTGAAAATGTTAATGACAGTTCCCACAAGTTCTCCACTTTCCTGATATGAAGAAGTACGGTCAACACCTTCAAATATTGCATTTTAAGGATTAAAACAAACAATAAGGTACAAAATACCAAAGTAGAGAAATTCAAAGTTATACAGATCTATATGACATTATCTTTATGTTATTGATAATAGTCTCTTTTCATTTTAATCACAATATTAGCCTTTGGCATTTCATCTGCTGAATCCTTGGTATTTCACAAAGGGACAGCTAGCAGTAAGATATGTATCTAGAAAGGGGGAATTTCTATGGTACCCTGATGGGTTTGGTACCCATGGTAAGTTGTCGAGCATTCATTAAATGGTGAATTCATAATAAATGTTTAAAAATAATCAATAGCCAATGAAATGCTTAACAACTCACCCAGGGTACCAAACCTGAAAAAAAGATGGGTACCATAGAAATTCCCCTTGAAAAGAGCTCCATATAAAAGGATTAATCCTGTTCCATTAAAGGCTATAAATTAATAAGGTAAAATGTTACATTTCCGTTACAATAGCTCACTAGTGAGAATCACCAAGTTAATAATAGTGCTCAAACATGTAATAGAAAAACAGCTGAAGAAGAAAAGACAGATACTTTTGTTTTATTAAAAGGTGATACTTTAGCAAAAATTTATATAAAAAAATATTGAAAAAGAAGATGATCATTTGTCTTTAAATTTAAAAAAAAAATACAAGATTGATGATTAGCTTAGCAGGAACCTTCATAAAAACTCTCATCCCAACAAGATCACGTGTGTAAAATTCACCCTCCTCTAGTTCTGGCCTGTCATCTTCCGTCACAAGCAAGGTAGCGCCAATAAGCATCCTAGCCTGCGTGACATGTTGATTAGTCAAGGCCAAAAAACATGCATATCATATATTCAAGCAAAGGCATTCCAATCCCATCAGTATGAACTATTGAATTGAAAACTAAAGAGCATGCAGATGTGAAATGTCAAATTTCTGTGATTGAAATACCATACCTGGTCCACAGTGTTAATTCCTCTGAATTTGAGGATCCAACCCTGCTGAGCAGGGTGCTCTCTACCTTCCTCCAGCTCAACTTCCTGAATGATTTCTCTTCCCAAAACCTTCTGCTTCAGCCATCTTCTCCCAGGCTACAACAATCATTACATTAATCAATCACCCTTCAACGTTAGTCAAAATGGCAGAAAGACAAGACAATTTACAAGAATAAGAGGTTGATTGAAAGGAGCAATGAATTAATTACATTTGAAAAACGGAGTTGAGGAAAACCAGTGGTTGGCTTGACACGAATCTCGCCTTCAAGACCATGAACACTAGATATGTACCCAATGTCAACAAACCCTCCTAATTCATTCTTGCTGGTGTCAGCAACAACCTCTTGAGTAGCTGTAGCTGTATCAACAAACCAAAACTTAAATGCAACACAAACAAGTAAGTATAACATGATAAGTGTGACAAAAAATGAATTTGAAATGTAATGAGTCAGCAAGTAACAACACAAAATCTTTTAATCATGAAAATAATTAGCAGAAGATGTTAAATAAGAAAAATGACTTATCACACACATAGAAACCATGCAACTCCATAATACCCATCAACTGAAATTCCCATAACTACCTTTCAATCGATTCATATCTATATAAGCATATAAATAGATGTATCCAAGTGTATATATCATTAAAAAAGTCTATTGAGAAGGACAATTAAGTAGATAGATGTAAACTTATACCAACTAATTCTAAACCTAGATAGAAGAGTAAGTTAGTAGAAATGATTGAAAATGGAGAAAAGAGGAAAGGGAAAATGGATTGGAGCGTAATAGTACCAGTGGTGTGCAAGTGCAAATGAGGGAAGGGAAGGTGTTTGATTGGAGTTATAAGAGAAGGATTAAAAGAGAAATTGATTCCAAGTACTCCAAGAGGACGAGAGGGAAGAAGGGCCCGAAATGGCGGTTGAGAGGTTGCGAGAGTGGTGGCCATCTGCAACATCTTCTGCTGCTCACGCAACTCTGATAAGTGAATTTGCCAATGATAAAAAGACAATCCGCCATATAAAAATCAACACTCCAAAGTCCAAACACCAGATTTTTTTAATTTTGTCCTCTTTTTCTTTGGCTAAATTTTTATTATATAATAATATAAATTAATTGTTTTTAGCTGTAAATTAATGTTATTTTTAAGTATATATGAATGTTTTAGTTTTTATATTAAAGCAATTCATTTATTAAAAAATAAAATCAAGTGATAGAACAGATGCATAAAGTTAAGGTATTATCAATGATAAAAAATAAATGGTATATGTACATAAATAATCCACAAATACATTAAAGAATACCTATTTACACGTGAATTCATACAACACTATTATGTGTGTATATATGTGATAAAAATATTTTTTAGCTAATTTATATGCTAAATTTTAGGGTTTCTACCGATCAAGTCTTTTCAATAAATTGTTAAAATAATTTAAAAACAAATATTATAATTTATTTAATAATATACTAAATATAATTTATAATTTCAACAAACAAAAACAAAGACCAGTCTGTTAATATGCTAGTGACTATAAAGAATCTCACTTATATTTACCTTATTCTTAGAATTGTAAGCCCTCTTCTTGCTAGTGAGAGTACTCTCTATCATTGGGAAAGTGTTTTAAGTTTTACTTTTCTTCATCAATTGGAGAAAGACAATGCATTTTCTTCTTTGATTTTACTTTTAAGATAGTATATTCGAATATATACTCGTGAGAATGATAACATTTTATTTGCTTTTCTGCATAACATGTAAGATAGAAAGTTACATTGTGTAAATGAGCTCTATTCGTTTTCTCTACCATACACCTTAGTAGGATGGAAAGTTGAATTGGATAAAAGGAGTTATTGCTGTTCCCTTTTTTTTTTCGTCTTACATATTACTTTTGAATCAACAAATTTAAATAGCTCGTCCCAATTAGATATTGGACAACGTCCCAAGCTAACCTTCCATTTGTATTCCTGTGCTTTTTTTTTTCTTCTTCTTCTCCCATTACTTTTCCTTCTTTCATCATCGTCATGTACTTCACCAGGTAACATGTTTTACAATTATTGACAATTGCTATTATTATACATCCTATTATATTTTAGTGTATAGTATACTTTTTATTTTACTTGTAATAATAAACTTTTTTTGACAGGTTTTTTTTTTGTTTTATGTTTTTTTTACACATCATCACTATCATTGTTGATTGGTAATCGCTATCGTTTATCACTAATCGTCCAAAAACGTCGATCGATCATTGTCTATCGGTCCACGACCACCACTTTTTTTTTCAAGTTATACTTGTTCATTTTTTTTAAAATTACATAATTATATAAATAATATCGCTTAAAATTATATTAATCTTTATATATTTTTTTTATAAATAATTGCATACTACTAAAATTTTATAATTTTAATTGATAATATTTATACATAATAAAATTTATAGAATTTTCAATATGCATAATTATTTATAAAAAAATATAAAAATTAATAAATTTTAATTTATATTATTTTAACTATTATTATTTACAAAATTATGTAATTTAAAAAATAAACAAGATAATATAAAAAAAAAAAGATGATATTTATGGATGACGGCACCTATGGTCGTTGGCTGGCAGGCGACAACAGAAGACGATGGTCGATGGACAATAGCCGACAATAGTAATGGTAGTATGTAAAAAAAACTTAAAACAAAAAATAAATAAATCAATTATAAATTATTTATCATAATCGTTAATATAATTTTTAATATAATTAATAACTATAATTGACTAAATGTATCATACACTTTTTTTATATTAAAATTAACCATTAAACTAATGGATGAGTTTCGAGGAGAGGGAATGTGAGAACCTATCTGATTTGGATATGATAGCTTTGTCGGCTTTAAAAAAAATTATAATTAGATGTTAGAATAAGTGAATTGATTTTTTGCACCAAAATATGTATATACATGTAGGATGAATAGTTTTACATATCTTGGTAAATTCATTAATAATAAGTGAAAGTGGTTGTTACATGTATTTTCGTGTCTTATTAAAATAAATTGATATTGTTCACACAAAAAAAAAGCAAGAAAAAAGGGCAAAAAGTTCAATATGATTGCAAGATACTAATTGTAAATAGATTAATTAATAATTCTATTATACACCCTCCGTTGAATGCCTGCACTTGCACTTCCATGTTTTTTTAAAAAAAAAGGTGTGCTTGGTAAAAAGAAAAAAAAAACTAATATTTTTTTAGTCGTTGAAATGAATAAAAAAATTAAATAAATAGAAGGAAGCCAAACGGCATCCAAATTCCAAACTGACCGTTTCGCATGTCATTCAGAACTAAGGACCCCAACCCGAGAGAACCCATCTTTCAACTTCACCTGACGGACGGCGCTATCGCTGTGGGTATCTCAATTCTCATCACCCTCTAATGGCGGTACTGTGCTCAACACAATCATATGGTATGTAAATGTCGCTGTTTTTTTTCCTCTTTTTTTTTAATTATTATTTTTGTGTATATTTTATCTCCACAGTGTCATATCTCTGTGCCGTTCCCTCTTTGCAGAGATCGATTCTTTAAACGACGATGAATCTGTCCTTATAAATTAACGAACTGTTTGCTATAACTGAATAAATCAAAGTATAATATTATTATTTTTATGCTCTGAACTTGTGTTCTTAGGTTGTTTGTCTGGCTACATTCTGAAATTTGAGTATGGTCAAATGTAATTGCTAAAAACTGAAAATGTGTTGGTTTAGAATTTTCTCTTCAGTGAATGACTTTTTTTTTTTTTTATGGTAATTTGATGTGCTTAACTTTTAATTTTTAAACATAATTACAATGATTTAATTCAATCATGTATTGTCACAAAGTTTATAACAAGCTAACAACTGGTCTAGAAGACTTATATAGAAAGAAGGGAGCAAAAGAAAAAGGAAGGAAAGAACTTGTGAGTTGTTTTCGATAAAGATGATAAAGGTTAGTTGGCAGTGATATCAGAACAAATTACTTGACACATTTAGAGAAGCTGTCAATTTTATGAATTGAAGACATATCTTATGGTGCATTATAATATTTCAGTAAGCCAAGTGACTGACCTTGTTCAGTATTTTACGGCAAATAGGTAGCAGTCTTCTAAAGAATTTAAGCACTTTGTCCTTTACTTAACTTTAGGTTAAATTGCTATCAAACAAACCTTTAGGGTTAGTGTTTAGACAAAATGAAGTTCTAAGTGGTTGCATTGCATTCAGAAGTAAAATGATGGCTTTGTCCAGCATGTATCGTCAGCATATTTATATGTATATGAAAATGTTTAAGAAAACAGAAAACTTTTACTTCATTTTTCTCGAATGTTCATACTTCATAGCCTGTTGGAAAAGTCTGTCTCTATATTGTAAATACTATGTTAATATGACATTTAGCTGAGGTCTTAGCTTCTAATTTTGGGGATTGATTGTTAACTATGTCTTTTCAATAGTTATTAACTGGGTATAAGCTTATTGCAAATTAATTATCTCTCCTCTGTTTTGTAATAGTTATTTCTACATCCAACCAATGTTTACAACATAGCAACAATACTGAGTTGCTTGTTATCAATTTTATTTTATTTTTGCAGCTAGCTTTGACGATCTTGAACTTCAAGAAGTTATTTCTAAGGGTTCATTAGATTTTGATGGATGGACTTTACTGATTTCAGAGATTGAGAAAATATATCCTGTAAGTTTGATTCCAATATGTGAAAATGGTAACCCATATTTGACTTTCTTTCATTTTCTTTCAGTTATTTCTGAGATCAACATAACAAACATATGTTTGATATACAATGTGTGACTATGTCTTATTTATTTTTAATCTCATTTAATTTAACTTTACTGAATAAATTGAGAAATCTTGGATTTTAATTAAACTATTGCCTTAGTTGATAGTCTAAAGTTGGATGATCCCCTCTTTTTGCTTTGGCTCTAGTTTATTTCATATTTCTAACTTTCCTGATCCTGGTGGGAAAAGAAAACCTGAATTTCATCAAACTATTGCAGTAGTCCTGTTGATGATTTGATTAAGGAAGGTTTGAAGTTAGTTTTCATTCTCTTTTTCTTACTTTTCTTTTTTATTTTGTTTGATATAATAACATTTTATTAACTGAAAAGAGAAGTACAGAATCAGAGGAAGTCCTCATAAAGTAGCCAAAATACTAAGGGAAACAAACTAAAGAAGGAAAATGGCTCAAAAGTACTTTTCAATACCTCTTCATATACAAGAATGAAATTTCCCATGTAGGAAAACATTTGCAGAAGTTGCTTCATATTCAAATTTTAGGAGTGTTTCAGATGTGATACTGGTGATATTACTGTCATTATTAAAGTAACTAGTAAGTTAAATGATGGATTATGTATGAATCAAAGACAAACAAGAAAAAAAAAAGAAAGCTTAGATAAAATAGTTGTTGGATTATGCTTATTATATTATGCCATCACCTGTTATGAAATACATAATGAAAAATTCAAATCTTTGGTGGAGCATTTTATTTCATAGGCAAAACCACCTTATGTATGAAAAAGGTATAGATGATTTTATTTAATTTAAATCTCGCTCTGTGTAGGCCTTTTTGAAACTAATTCACCAGTTATGAATGTAATAAAATAATAATAAATTATGAGATATGGTCTTGCACATAGTTATAGTTGTCATTTCTTATCTTTCTGTTTACTTTTGTCTCCTATTTCCTCTCTCAATATAATTTCGTTTTTTCCACACACACACACACATAAATTCACTACTTAGCATTTCTTTCTTGAAATATCATTATATATGATATGTGATTATAGTGAAGGATGGTTCAGCTCTAATACTGTACTTCGTGACCAGTCTTTCTTGCTTACGCCTTTGAATTAGCTCATTGTTATTTTGGGATTTATTGGTACAACGAAGCTTGAATGTCAATAAGGTGTTTGGGTCTATTTCTGCAGGATGACATGGAGAAAATATGCCTAGTTTATGACCATTTCTTGTCTGAATTCCCTTTGTGTTATGGGTATTGGAGGAAGTATGCTGCCCACATGACACGCTTATGCACCACAGATAAGGTTGTTGAAGTCTTTGAACAAGCTGTGTTAGCAGCAACATATTCAGTAGGCATGTGGGTTGATTACTGTAGCTTTGGTATGTCAGCTTTTGAGGACCCATCTGATATTCGGAGGTAAATATAGTTAAAGCTTTTGAGGACCCATCTGATATATATAGTTGCTCTGAATGTAGAAGCTGTTGGGATAAATGATTTTGATGGAGTCCTTCTGTTATCCATATGGCAAAACAATTCTTTGTATATATTGTTTATATATATCTTTGCCTTGCTGGTTATAGTGATGTGATTCTGGGTTGATTTAACTGTTCTTTTTCCACCCTCTTATCTCTTCATACTTTCTGACTTTTACTATTGCTTATATACCGAAAGGCAATAAGATAGTTTACTTAATATGTTTTTTCCAGATTGTTCAATAGAGCCATTTCCTTTATTGGGAAGGATTACTTATGCCATACCTTGTGGGACAAGTATATTCATTTCGAGTTTTCCCAGCAGCATTGGATTTCTCTTGCTCAAATTTATATCCAAACTCTTAAGTTCCCAACCAAAAAGTTGCATCAGTATTATGATAGGTATGATTGTTCTGCTTGTTGTACCATATAAAGAGTGTGGATGTGAATGATTGTTCTGCTTGTCGTACCATATAAAGAGTGCTTGCTTAACATGTGTATGTGTGTGTATTGTGTATTTTTATATAATATATATTTGAATGTATACACTTACCATATATTAGTTCTATATTTCTTCAGTTTTAACAAGTTGGTAACCTTTTTGGAAGAGAGCATAGCAAGCCTGGACAATTCTCCAAAGGAATTGCAATCTAAACCATGTTTTGATGGTGAAATTCCTATATGTTGCAAGGATGACAAGATTTATTGCATTATCAAAGATATGATGGATTCATCTGTTGGATTGACTAGTTCAATAGCCCAAAAAAAGTACAGGATCATTGGAGAACAGCTTTATCTTAATGCTTCTGAATTGGATTCGAAGATTAGTTCTTTTGAGGCTAATATTAGGAGATATTACTTTCATGTCCGGCCACTTGATGCCCATCAATTGCAGAATTGGCATGATTATCTGGATTTTATTGAACTTCAAGCGGATTTTGACTGGGTACTTTTCTGCACAGTGTTCCCAATAAAGTTTCCCAGTTGCTTATTTTATTTTTTGTTTAACATTGTTAGCTAAAATCTTCCGTTTCTCCCATTGAGCATAGGCTGTGAAACTTTATGAGAGATGCTTGATTGTGTGTGCCAACTACCCTGAATACTGGATGCGCTATGTGGACTTCATGGAAACCAAGGGAGGAAGAGAAATAGCAAACTATTCTCTAGACCGAGCTACAGAAATTTATTTGAAGGTATCTTCCTAATTATATCTATTGTGTTGATTGAATTTCATGTTAATGGCCAGCTTGGCATCTGCTTATTTTTTACCTGAGAGTTTCTCTAAAGTAATCTGGCAAACAATTGCAAAAGATAAGTGGTTTTAAAAAATGCATATATGAAGCATTAAAATTAATGGTAATATGGCAATGATTAGTTGTCCAAGATGCAGAGAGTCAGAGACTAAATTTGTAATGGTACTTTATAAGTGAAAAAGAAGTGAAATGTAATGGTTTTGGGGTGGAAGTTCACATGCATTAATTATGAGTCCTGTTTATAAATTAGAAGGGGAAAGATCAAAGTTAATTAATTAGGTACATCATAATAATGGTGGTCTTGAAATAGTTCAAGGGTATCTGTTTACCCCTACATTTGTTATGGCTTTAGAATGTGTTTATGGCATTGGCTTTTATTTGCTGCTCTGCTCATGATTGATTTCAGGGATCCTCCAGTTCTGATATGCATTGGAAAGCTATGTAGCACTTTTAGCCTCTTTGGCTCTGTTTTTTATTTTTGTATTTTATGGAGTATGCATTATCCTTCCCCCAAGTTGTACTTCGCATTTCCATTTTTAACCCAAAAAGGAAAGAATTATGACTTAGGAACTGTTGTCAACAAAATTTCCAATTTAGAAAATTAACCATTCAAGTGGTTAATTAAATCAATATGCGGTTAACACTTAACAAATTAACCACTCTTTGAATATTATCTAGGTGGGAAAAGGCCTTTGTTGTTGTTGTTGTTGTAAGAACTTTAACCACTCAAGCAGTAGATAATATTCAAATAGTGGTTGATGTCCTAATTGGGAAATTTTTTGCCAGGACTTCTTAAATTGTAATTTTCCCAATACTATGGTTTTCTTTTATTTGAACTCAGTCAGTCAGGCTTGTATGTGTAGTGGTAAATACCGTTGTAGACACTCATACAGTTCCATAAGAAATGGAAGTGATTTGGACTCTTGGTTAGAACACCATGTAAGATGATAAAACACAATATTGCTGAGGTATTCTTCCTCCTCCTCCTCTCGTCGAATGAATCTAAACAACATCATAGTTCTACATAAAATAAGTTGAAATGCCAGATAACTTCTTTTTTGAGATTCTACTGTGGTTTAGAATGGGAATGTTACTAATGATAAACAAAAAGAAATCAAAGTCAAAACTTGTCCAGTATTCTTTATGTCAAGTTGAGTGGTATTATCTGCATTGGTTAATTATAATTCTTTCCTAGCCCGTTATTTTTTCTAACTACATGACTAGGTTATGCCCTACTGAAAGTTGCTTAATTCCTTTCTTCTCTAGGCTTGCTTTGACTTCATAGCTTTATGCATGACTTGGCGATGTTTACAGCTCCATCATATGTTCGTTGCAGAGAGTGCCGGCAATCCATTTATTCAATGCCAGGTTTAAGGAACAAATAGGAGATGTTTTAGCTGCTCGTGCTGCATATATTCAGAGTGGTAAAGAGACAGATTCAGACTTTGTGGAGAATGTCATTTCAAAAGCTAACATGGAAAAACGTTTGGTAAGATTAGCCTTTACTACCATTGAAGAAAAATTAACTCTGCAATGCCCAGATACAGAAAAGTGACTACATGTGCTGCTTTTTATCTTTATTGCAGGGAAATATGGAGTCAGCTTTTAGTATATACAAGGAAGCACTAGAAATGGCTGCAGCAGAGAAAAAGTTACATGCCCTCCCCATTTTATATGTTCATTTCTCTAGGCTAAAATATATGGTACGTATATATGCTCTTCTGCTTTGTGCATTAGGTTAACAATCTTATTTAATGATTAAGTTTTTGAGGACATTCATTTATGAGAAAGGAAAGTGTAGTTAACTAATCTTTTTTGATGTCAGGTGTAGTTAATTAATCTTTTTTTCTCTTGTTCTTTTCTTGGCTTTTAGAGTACAAAAAGTGTGGATGCTGCTAGAGATGTCTTAGTTGATGGTATGAGAAATTTGCCTCAAAACAAATTGCTTCTGGAGGTAGGTTTGTCTTTACTCATATGTTATTAATATAACTTTGGTAAAAATAAATAGACCTAAGCTGGAACTGTTCACAAGAAGTGTGCATGTATATACACCCGTTTGTACTGAGTTTTCAACTGAAACACCAGATAAGAAAAGCTTTTAATTACTTGCTGTTACATAGACTCGGAGAAGCCAATTCATAATGATGGAATGAATCTAACAATCTAGATGCTAATAACCTACATGCCTAGTGAGACTTCTACCCCCTCCTAGAACAAGTGTTGAGGAAGAAATTATGGGTTTAAAGACTTTCAGGTGTTCGAATTACTGACTAAAACTAAAATGAGGAAGTAGAAAAGGGAAGTTCAAATTCTTTCGAGATAGCAGCATTATCAAAAACCAATTCACCTAGCCCTATCAGGCAAAACCCCTTTTGAGCTAGTGTGAACTATGAAGCACACCATTTTGGTGCCATGTTCGCATGTCGGACATGTGTCTGACATGGATAGACGAACGACACACTACGAGTTGTACGTGTCCAATTAAAAATTAATTATTTTTCGGGTTGGACATAGCAGGACACCATTTTGGTACCGTGTTCGCATGTGTCCAACATGGATACACGAACAAGACACTACGAGTTGTACATGTCCGTATGTGTCCATTTAAAAATTATTTTTTTTTTCAGGTTGGACATAGCAGGACATGGTGGGGACATGCTTGGGACACGGTGAGACATGACCAATTTAAAATTAAAAAAAAAGCTCAGTTACCATTTAAAATTTTAAAAAATAAAATAAAAAACAGTGATATACCCAATTACTAATTGCCCATTACTCAAGCCCAGTTACTCAGTTACCACTTAATCTTTAGATACTCACTCTAGTTTATTTTTTTGGTTGTACATGTATTTGTACATAGCTAGTTCTACTAGGACAAATTGGTTTAGGAGATTTTTTTAGAAAATGTCAATAGAAATGATGCTCCATGTTTTTTGGGAGGGGCTTACTAAGTAACAAATATTAACATATTTGACATATATTAAGATATTGTAAATCTTGAAGCTTATATATATGATATTATGAATTATGAATCTTTTTCCTTAAATTTTCAATTTTATATATATTTATATATGCCATGTCCTACAATTTTTAGAACTCGGTGTGTCCCCGTGTCGTGTCCCAAGTCAGTGTCAGTGTCTATGTTTCATAGGGTGTGAACAAAGCACGGGCTCACCATTAACTAGTGCTTAAATTGAGATCAAAGTTTTGATCTTTTGAGAATAGTTTTTATTGATGTACTTTTGCAGGAGTTGATAAAGTTCTCAATGGTGCATGGAGGACCAATGCACATGGCTGTAATAGACTCAATTATTGCAGATGCAATATCTCCAATGCTTGATGGATCTCAACGTCTGAGTGCAGAAGATGCAGAGGATATATCAAACTTATACCTAGAGGTTATATTTCTCTTATGAACTCAATTATACTGGAGTCCGTCATTATGATTTAGGAGTAAAGTATTATAAGGGGGTTGATCTGTTCTTTTTATTATTTTTCTTACGATTCAATTAGTTCAATTAGTAAAATTTAGGTTAAATTACTCTATAAGTCCTTATAGTTTAAGTTTTTAACAGGTCCCTATACTTCTAAATTTTTTTAAATAGGTCTCTATATTTGAAATAATTTTTCAATTAGGTTATAATTAAGTCCATGAAACCTATAACAGCAACAGTCTAAACGGCTGTCTGCCAACATGGACCTATTTAAATTTATTTAAAAGTATAGTGATCTCATTAAAAACTTTTAAACCATAGGGACCTATTTGAAAATTCAGTGAAACTATAGGGTTCTACCTTAAATTTATAACCTTGTGCTTGTGCAGATAATTACTGTTTATGTATGGGTAGTATAGTGCTGCTGACTTCGTAAAAAATTAACCGATGGCTTATTACTCTTTCTATATTCTTTCTAATAAAATTTCTTCTTTCATCCCAAAAAAGGCTCATTAACTTGTATTTATTTTATTGAATAGAAAAAAAAAGGTATTTTAGACTTTTGATAGTTTGTTTGGTTTACTAGGGATTGATCCTTTTGATATTGACATTTCTACTGTAAACTGTTGCCACTTGAGTAAGCCCAAGTGCCTAGAAATTTTGATACTGACACTTATATGGTAATACCAGTTCGTTGACTATTGTGGAACCATACATGATGTAAGGAAGGCATGGAATCGGCACATAAAATTATTTCCATACTCTGCCAGGACAGATTTACATCAGCAATCAGCTAAATGTAGATCACTAAATTTGATTAAGGACAAGAGAGAAGAGACTTCTGTTGCCATGCCCAATCGGCCATCTAGAGATTCTAGTTCTGACTTGCATGTTCATTTACCTTCACATGATAAGAAAGTGTCATTGCAGAAATTTTGTGATACCCAGTCTGATGCTACAAATGATGGAATAATGTTGATGGAAAATCATATTACTCAGTGTAATGATACTGTTACATACAGGCTTCAAATCATGGAATCAGATGACAAAGCAGAAGATAAAGGAAGAGAATTACCTCTCCCAGTGTCTGAGGAGCCAAGAGATAATGATCCTGAAAATAATGTGTCATCTGCAGATTTAGTGGAAGTGAAAGAGGAATGTACCGAAGTTGCTAAGCATTTAAAAAAAATTTGTTCTGAATCTGATGTTTCATCAGAAAATTTATTACATCAAACAGCCAGCGGAAATCAATCCTCACAAGCTTTGCAAGCATCCTCAAAAGAAAATGATGCTTATTCTCAGGGAAAGTGTGAGCTTGAGCCTGAAGAATTGAAGCCACTTTCTCTGACAAGTATGTCATTAAACCCCCAGGAAAGTACATGTCCTGATTCAGGACCGATGATGTCTCAGGAGGAGTGTGACACAATTCCAGAAAGCTGCAAGTCAAACAGTAGAGCTGTAGTGAGTGGTCATACTGCTAATCAAGACAACTCTGCAAGCACTCAAGATTCTGAGTCTGCCCAAATTCACGTTGAAATAAATAGTCCATCTTCAGCATGCAACCAGGGCCATGAAGCAAGAAGACCACTTCTACCACCCCGGTTGTCCAGAAATAGTGGTGGAAACTGGCATCAGATGAGAAATGCTGGTAAATTTCGTAGAGGTCCCAAATATGATCATCGCAGATATACACATAGAAAACAGCACCAACAGCAGCAGCTGTCTCCACAACAGATCAATCCAGCTGAAGGGGGAGCACAAATGCCGGTAAGTCCAGGTTACTCCTCTCAATCTGTATTGCAAGTTCAGCAATGCAGTCAAGGACAAAATCAGTTTCAAGCCACTGCTACTCCTGATTTTGTAGCAGCTCATAGTTGGCCTATACAAAACATTCAGATGCAGAACTCTTTATCTCAGTCTCAACCACCTGCCAGTACCATAACACACGTATTACAACATGCAATGCAAGGCAATGGGCAATATGGATATGTGCAGAACGGCCAAGAATATAATCAGATATGGCAATACTATTACTACCAACAGCAGCAGCAGCAGCAGCAATTGCAACTACAACAACATTATATTCAATTGCAACAGCAATCCTTTCAGCAAGAACAGTCACAACAACTTCAACACCAAAGTCAGATGGGACATCTTCAACCACAACAGCTGCAACAATTGCAGTTGCAACACCAGGTTCTGCAGCAGCAACCTCAGCAACAAGAGCATCCTGTTTACCTACAGCAACTGCAGCCATCAACACAGGTACAGTAAGTGTTGAAATTATAGGGTTTAGGTAGGGAAGTAGGAAAAGAGAATCTGAATACTAATGAATAATATGATACTGGATTGATTTGCTGTGTGTATACAAAGCACTAGGACACATTTATACTAAGAATTTGGTCAAGTACTAGTATAGTAGTACTGGTACAAGTCCAAGCCCATTTATACAATAAGACTCCTAATCCTAATTAAATAAGGAAACATAATGAAATCAGGAAACAACTCCTAAGATTGCTTCCTCAATTAGATGACTAATTATTTTCACAATATATTCTAACATACATTGAAGATATTATGACATATTCTAACATTAAGAAAAGAAACAAAACTAGCAACTGAAACAAAACAGAATGGAGTTTCTAGATGAAAGGGCTCACCAATCACATTTAATGTCGCTGAAGAAACCCAACAAGCACTTGTTGAATTGAAGATGAGAAAACATCTTCGAAGGAGTGAATTTTTTGCTTGCTGCCATGAGCCAACTTTTCCAATCACATCTAACATGGCTGCCATGATTCTGCGATTGGCTGCAATGCCATCTATCATATATCTATGTCATCAAAATCCGCCATTGACAACACTGGAGTGGAATAAGTAGGTACATCGGCTAAAAGATATTAATGCTCTTCTCCAGTTAAATAGACCACCAAATAACAGCTGGCATAGCACACCTTAACAGAATCTGTCCCTCCTTATTTGTTTTGAAAATATTATGTGGCTCTTGTACTGTGATGTTATTTTATTGTTTATAGGGGAGAATGATCACTTTCTTGTAGACAAATATAATTTCATGTGTCTACTGTCAGAAAGATTAATGGCTTTTCTCACTTTGATTTCCCACGAATAATAATACGAACTATGATGTCTTTAATTATAGCTGTTCAAACTCTGATAGTTTCTTTCTAGGCGAAAATTCTAGCTGATTTTCAGCTTAAGCTGAGTGGGTGAGACAGATTCTTGATTAACAATTTTGAATCAGTGAGATTGCCTGTGGATGATCTTTCTTTGAACTCCTAATTCTTCTAATAATGTTTCTTTGCAATGGCAGAGCAGCAGTCATCCTGTAGCGGACCAAGGGCAGGCAATAGTGACATCACAGGTGAGTTAAAATCAAATTCTTAATAAAAAAAATTGGTATCTTGGCTGGAGACTGAGTTGCTTTTGTGTAGGTGAATTCCCTCTTGGTCTTAATTGGCTGCACGTATGGCTTGTTCTCTGGTCCTTTCAAACATAGCCTATCTCTGATTTTTGTATTTTCATTTATTAAGTGGTTTAGTTTGCATCATGTAGGGCCATGGAGCAATATTATCGCAACAATCAGGCGAGCCTGGATTGGTTTCTTCTCCTGTTTCACCTCATCCCCGAGAGAAATCTACCCAAGAAGAGTGACATTTCCTTGTAGTTTTTTTCAATCGTTTTCTTGTAGGTTTGGCAGGTTTTCAGTTGTAAAATTCAGAATTTACACTGCAAGGACTTGGCCCAACGACACGTTATCTAAATATCATATTTTTACCAGTTTCCAACTAAAAATAAAAACTTTTACAGTGATATGCATTTATAGTGGAAGAGTATGGTAGGATTGATTGGTCAATCATAGCGAGTTGCTGAATTCTGATGACACGACTTCATATGCCTATATGTTTTAGAAAAGGGTGGTCACTTTTTGTCTGGCACTGGGCAGAGATTTATAGGGTTAAGTTTTCGGACATATGGAAACAAAGTTCTAGTTCTTCCGGTGGTTGGTACAGCAAAAGCATTTTGGTAGGGGAAATAGATCAATCGGGCAATGAAGGAAAAGCATAACGAAAATTCACAACATACGTATGCTTTCCACAACATGAATGCTTTTAAAAATAATAAGGGTTTGCTCAAATTTGGTAATATCTGGCGAGAGCTAAAGTTGATTAAACACAATTTTGGTAATATCAATTTGGTCATGAAAAATTACATCAATTTAATTTTTAAATTTTAAAAATGACATTAATTTAGTTTTTAATAAAATTGACATTAATTTAACCCTTCAATTATAGATAGTAATATCTAATCAGTGGTGTAGTTACAAGTTAATATATAGGTATAAGTCAAAATTTAATTCAAGAAATAACATAATATATTATAGTAAGTCGTTGCCTACAATCACAATTTTTTTTAAGAGTGAAATCATTTGCCTTATATATATATATATATATATATATATATATATATATATATATATATATATATATATATATATAAAATAAGTCAAAATTTAATTCAAGAAATAACATAATATATTATAGTAAGTCGTTAACAATCACAATTTTTTTAAGAGTGAAATCATTTGCCTTATATATATATATATATATATATATATATAGTGTGTGTGTGTGTGTGTGTGTGTGTAATATTTAAAATAAGGTTTTAGGTAAGAAAATAAATATATTACATTAAAATAATACGTTATGTATAAGATAAAGATTAACGTTAGGAAATAACTTTATTATAATAATGAAATAATATATATGTATTATTAAAATAATAATAATAATAATAAGCAACGTTAGGAAACTTTAGAAAGAAAAAAAAAAAAAAGAAAAAAGATAGGATAAGAAAAAATCAGATAAAGATATGGTAATTAAACCAAAAGAGCACGTTAATTGCTTTACATCCTTCTTCCAAAATATCTATAGAAACACTGAGGAGAAGTAAACTATGGTGATTGAGAAAAGCTCTATAAAAGCAAACTAAAGAAAGCTACGAAACCAACTTTGTTCTGTAGAAAAAAAAATTCTTCTATCTCTTATTTGATCTTTCACAATAGGTAGAGGGATAAAAACCTTTCCTTTTTCTTTTTCTTCCTTCATTGTTATAATCTTGAAATTTTGATTTTTTTTTTAAAGATCATGAGTCTTTGAAATGGTTCTTGCAATTTTTCCTTACCAATCTTTATCTTATCATTCTCTCTTTCTTCTATTTTCGGGTTTGACAACAGTATGTGAGTTTGATTGGTGAAAATCTTGATGTATTTGGATGGTTGATCTTTCTCTTCTTATTTTAATATTTGATATTTTGAAATGTTCTTGACCAAGTATTCTTTTGATATATCGTGATGTAGTTGGAATTATGGTCTTTCTCTTCTTATTCTAATATATGATATTTTGAAATGTTCTTGACCAAGTGTTCTTGTGATATTTCGTGATGTATTTGGACTGTTGACATTTTGAAATGTTATTGACCAAGTTTTTGGATACTTCGTTGGACTGTTGCTCTTTCTTTTTCCTGTTTACTAGTACCCTTCGGCCAATGCTAGAAACTCCCAAGTGTAATATAGATTCCTGTTTAAAATGTTTTCTTTTGGTTATAATATGCTTTGCATCAATCCTAGAAGTTGATTCTAGGGAGATTTAAATATACTTTTTAATCTCAAAAGAGTTAAAGAAATTACTCTTTTAATGCACTTTTGAATTTCAAAAAAGATGGATTAAAAGTAAGTAATCTATATTATCATTTTCTTTTGATGTTTGGAACCGAGATGTTTAGAATATCTCTTGGTTGAGTAGATTTTAGATATATGTTATGTGAATTAAATACAAATCTTCATGAATATATATATATATATATATATATATATATATATATATATATATATATATATATATATATATATATATTAATCATAGTCAATGTTATTTTTTTAATTTATTGGAAACAAATTTCTCATATGAAGGAAGAATAAAACAGATATAATATCCTTATGTACTATATTGTTATCTATGTGCAAGCTTATGCCCATGAAGAGAAAATTCTTAGGAGACACCTTGAGTATATATGAGCTCATTTAAGATGATGTACACATAAGAAATCAAGAGATTAAGTAATTTGGGATTAAAGTCCTATAGTGATGGTACAAAAAGGGATGAGATAAGAAATTTTATTAGCTTCTAGTAAACTGCATTTATCCGCTTAATTTTATGATTATTTACTATTGACCTATAAATTTTAGATTATAGCTTGATGGAAAATTGAGAAAAATGAAAGTAATAAAATCATTTTTCATACACATGACGGTTGAAATATCATTAGTTAAAAATAAATGTTATTGTTTTTCTTACCTCTATTGAAATTTATCTCACTTATTTGGCGTGATATTTCAGACAATGTCAATCCTGATATTCATAGTTGATTTTCGGGTTGAACAAGTACAGCATCCAAAACTGGGAGATTATGTCTTTTCCTTCACCCTGGGAGAAGTTTGCTTAATAATACTGATATTTGATTAGTAGGCTTGTAAATATGTATAAATGTAGCACTTTAAGGTACTTCAAGTTTTTTTAGCACCATATTTAGGCCTAAGTGAGCCTAACTTTTTGTGATAGTAGGTGATATCTTGTTTTAGAAGTGCTACTTATAACTATGGGATGTTTATACTAACTACCAACTTTTGAAGGGTCTACCCCTCTTTGGTGTAAAATAATAATAGTGATTGTGCTTTGTATAATATAATACCAATAACTATTTCTAAACTTACTAAAGTAATAATTAAATTTATAAAATGAAATTAGAACGTTATAGTTTGGTATCAGAGCCGAATTCTAGGCAAAGTAGTTTGAGAACCATTATTGCTTTCTGACTAATAAGAGAATAATTGTAGGAAGAAGATGTCTCGCAGAAGGAATAACACAAATCCTCATCCAGAAGATAGAGTAGAAAGGATGATGAATACTCTTGTTGAGATAGTTGCAATAATGCGAGAACAGACAATTGCGACAAATTAATTTTTTCAGCATATGCAAGAACAAAGAGGTCTGGAACCAGGCGCTCCCGCGGTAAATCCAAATTTTTAAGGACTGTTTGAATTCCAAAAGGCGAATCCTCTAACTTTTAAAAGAGAATATGACTCACTTATCACAGAAAACAGGCTCATAGAATTAGAAAAGATTTTTACTGCTCTAGAGTGTACTAATACCCAAAAAGTGACTTTTGTCACATATATGCTATATGGAGAGGCTAAACATTGGTGGCGTGGAACCAAAAGACTTTTTGAGACCCTAGATGCACCTATTACTTGGGAAATTTTTCAAACTGCCTTTTTAGATAAATATTTTCCTACTCGTGTTAAAAGTGAGAAAGAGTTGGAGTTTCTACAATTGCGACAAGGGAATATGACGGTTGGGTAATATATAGCGAAATTTCAAGAGTTGACAAAATTTTCCTCTTATCTTCAGCTTCAACACAATGAAGAATGGAATGCTACAAAATTTGAATTCGGATTGAGGCCTGAAATTTAAAAGGAAATAAGTAAGTTAGAAATTAAACAATACTCTACACTGGTTAATAAGTGTAGAATCGTAAAAAGAGATCTTCTTGAGTATAAAGCTAAAAAGGAGAAATAATTGCAGATTAAGCGTAAGCGGGAGGATGATAGGAAAAGAGTTGGAAATAATAAGTTCAGACCCAACATAGTTAAGGGAAAACAAGTTCACCTTGAAGCAAAATTGCCCAAAGTGTGGAAAGACACATGGAAACAAGCCTTATCTGTTTGGGCAGCATGTGTGTTACACTTGCGGAAAGCCTGGACATATATCAAAGGATTACAAATTCGGCAAAAAGGAAAATCCTGCGACGAAGCCATAAGTTTCGGGAAGAGTCTTTGCCATTAGTAGTTGCAAGCAAATCAATATCCAAATTTGATACAAGATCAGTGCCTCATAAACAATACTCTTTTAATTGTATTATATGATTCAGGAGCCACTCACTCCTTTATATCTAATGATTGTGTGAAAAATCTAGAATTACCTATGGCAGAATTGTCTTATAATCTAATAGTAACTACTCCTACTGAAAATCGAGTCCAAACCTCTCATGCATACCTAAATTGTCCCATTCTTGTTGAAAATAATTCTTCTGTTGCAAATTTAATTTGTATGCCTTTGCAAAAGCTTGATATCATCTTAGGAATGGATTGATTATCCTCTAATCATATGATATTAAACTGTCTTGATAAATCTATTTCTTTTCCCTTAAACTCTGACAAAGAAAAATCTCAATCTACTCATTTATCTACCATTCAAGTTAGTTGGGGTATAATGAAAGGAGTACAAGGATACATACCTTTATTTTCTTCTAAAATAAAGAGTGAGGTGGATTTGAACACTATTCCTGTAGTCAAAGATTATCCTGAAGTTTTCCCTTCATATATATCCAATTTGCCTCCAGAAAGAGAAATTGAATTTTTCATTGACCTAATTTCAGGTGTAAGACTCATTTCAATTGCACCTTATAGAATGTCCCATGTAGAATTGAGTGAACTCAAAAAGCTAATTAAGGAGTTATTGGAAAAACAATTTATAAGGCCTAGTGTATCACCTTGGGGAGCTCCAGTACTTTTAGTGAAAAAAAATGATGGTAGTCTTAGGCTGTGCATAAATTATAGACAATTAAATAAGGTAACCATTAAGAATAAATATCCACTTCCTAGGATAGATGATTTGTTAGATCAAGTGCGTGGAGCTGCAGTTTTCTCAAAAATAGATCTAAGGTCAGGATACCATCAGATTAGGATAAAATCAGAAGATATTCCTAAGATAACTTTTCAGAACTAGATACGGGTACTATGAATATTTGGTAATGTCATTTGATCTAACTAATGCACCAGTTGTATTTATGGATTATATGAATAGGTTGTTTAGACCATATCTAGATAAATTTGTGATAGTCTCCATTGATGATATTCTGATTTATTCAAAAACAGAAGAGGAACATGTAATTCACTTGAAAATAGTGCTAGAAATTTTGAAAGAAAAATAATTATACGCAAAATTAGAAAAATGTGAATTTTCAATGAGAGAAATTAAATTTCTAAGACATGTAGTAAACAAAGAAGGAGTTGCAGTGAATCCTAGTAAAGTGGAAGCAGTCATGCATTGGGAGTAACCTAAGACAATAACTGAAATAAAGAGTTTCTTGGGCTTAGCAAAATACTATCGTAGGTTCATAAAAGGATTTTCTCATATAGTTATACCATTAACTAGATTGACTAGAAAAAGAATTCCATTTGTATAGACAAAATACTATGAAAAAAGTTTTCAGGAATTAAAGAAGAGACTCACTACTGCCCTTATTTTAGTAATTCTTGATCATTTAGGACATTTTGTGATTTACATGATGCTTATAAAAAAGGATTAGGGTGTGTGCTAATGCAAGAAGGGAAAGTAGTAGCCTATGCCTCTAGACAACTTAGGCCTCATGAGGAAAGTTACCCAACCCATGATTTGGAATTAGCAACAATAGTTTTTGTTCTAAAAATTTGGAGATATTATTTGTATGGGGTCAAATTTGAGGTGTACACTGATCATAAGAGCTTAAAATATATTTTTGATCAAAAGAAATTGAACATGAGGCAAAGAAGGTGGATTGAATTTTTTAAAGATTATGATATGGAAATTAAATATCATCCAGGAAAAGCAAATATTGTAGCTGATGCTTTAAGTAGAAAATCTCTTCATTTGTGATATGTGATGATTCAAGAAATTGATGTGATAGAAAAATTTAGGGATTTAAATCTTTTAGTGTCTTTTGAATCCAATAAAATTTGTTTAAATGCTTTACAAGTTACTTGTGATCTAAAGACAAAAATTAGGAAGGCACAAAAAGAATATCAGTTTTTGCAAGCTTTTAAAGAAAAGATACCTAAGGGAAAGCATCCAGATTTTAAATTAATAGATGATGAAGTGGTTATGTATCGAAATAGGTTGTGTGTACCTACCAATTTGAATTTAAAGAAAAAAATCTTAGAAGAAGTTCATAAGAGTAAATATACAATTCATCCAAGAATTAATAAAATGTATTAGAATCTTAAAAATCAATTCTGGTGGCCTGGAATGAAATTTGAAATAACTAAATGTGTCATAGTGTGTCAGAAAGTTAAAATAGAACATCAAAGACCCTCAGGTTTGTTACAACCTTTAGAAATCCCAAAATGGAAATGAGATAGTATTTCCATAGACTTTGTTGTGGGCTTACTAAGAACCAATTTAGGACATGATGTTATATGAGTATTTGTAGATAAATTGACTAAGTCAACATATTTTCTGGCCCAAAACTTAATATTAAGGAAATTGTGAGACTTCATGGTGTACCAACTACTATAGTGTCAGATAGATAACCAAGATTTATCTCTAGATTTTGGGAATAACTACAGGCAGCTTTTAGAACAAAGATATCTTTTAGTACTATTTATCATCCCCAAACTGATGGTTAAACTAAAAGAACAATTCAAACTTTAGAAGACATGCTTAGGGTCTGTGTTTTGGATTTTAAGGAAAGTTGGGATACCTACCTGCCACTGATAGAATTTGCTTACAATAATAGTCATCATTCCAATAGTGGTATGACACCGTATGAAGTATTGTATAGAAAGAAATGTCAATCTCCTTTATGTTGGTTTGAGACTGGAGAAAGAAATTTATTAGGACTTGATATAGAACAATAAACCTCAGAACAAATAAAATTAATTAAGGATAGAATGTTAGCAGCTCAAAGCAGACAAAAAAGTTATGTTGACAAAAGAAGAAAACCTTTAGAATTCTAGGAAGGAGAACATGTATTCCTTCGGGTTATCCCAACAACTGGAATTGACAGGTCTCTGAAAACAAAAAAATTGAGTCTCAGATATATTGGACCATTTCAAATCCTCAAAAGAGTCGGTACCGTTACTTATCAAATTGCTTTACCTCCTAGACTGTCAAACCTTCATAATGTATTTCATGTGTCTCAACTCCAAAAGTATTGTTCTGATTCTTCACACATCATAGAGACAGAATCTATACAGTTAAAAGATAATTTGACATATGAGGTACGACCTGTACAAATAATAGATAGAATCTACAAGCAACTAAGAAATAAAAATATTCATATGGTTAAAGTTAAAGTTTTGTGGTAATTGTAGATAGATCACCTGTCATATCCTTTAGCACGTCCAAGTATCATCCCAAATTTTTAGAACAAAGCCTTTAGTACTGTTTATCATCCCCAAACTGATGGTTAAAACTAAAAGAACAATTCAAACTTTAGAAGACATGCTTAGGGTCTCAGATTTTGAATTTTAAGGAAAAGTTGGACATACTACCTACCACCGATAGAATTTGTTTACAATAATAGTATCATTCCAATAAATGGTATGGCACCTCGAAGGATAAGATGTAGAAGATGTTACATGGGAGGCGGAATAAGATTTTAAACGAAAGTATTCAGAACTCTTTTAATAGGTACTTGATAGAAATTTTGAGGACAAATTTTTTTTAGGAGAAAAATGTGACATCCCTAAAAATAATAATAAGTACATTATATATATATATATATATATATATATATATATATGTGTGTGTGTGTGTGTGTGTGTGTGTGTGTGTGTGTGAAATATTTAAAAATAAGGTTTTAGGTAAAAAAAATAAATATCTTACATTAGAATAATATGTTATGTACAAGATAAAGATTAACGTTAGGAAGTAACATTACTATAATAATGATAATATATATGTATTATTAAAATAATAAGTAATAGTAATATAATATATATATATATATATATATATATATATATATATATAATATATATATATATATATATATATATATATCGTGTGTGTGTGTGTGTGAAATATTTAAAAATAAGATTTTAGGTAAAAAAATAAATATCTTACATTAGAATAATATGTTATGTACAAGATAAAGATTAACGTTAGGAAGTAACATTATAATAATGAAGTAATAGTAGTAGTAATAATAATAATAATAATAATAATAATAATAATAATAATAATAATAATAATAATAATAATAATAATAATAATAATAATAATAATAATAATAATAAGTAACGTTAGGAAACTTTAGAAAGAAAAAAAAAAGAAAAAAGATAGGATAGGGAAACATCTGATAAGATACAGTAATTAAACCAAAAGAGCACATGAAGTGCTCTACATCCTTCTTCCAAAATATCTACAGAAACACAT
Organism: Ormosia emarginata; assembly: GCA_029884605.1. Lineage (NCBI taxonomy): Eukaryota > Viridiplantae > Streptophyta > Magnoliopsida > Fabales > Fabaceae > Ormosia > Ormosia emarginata. The sequence goes on along the minus strand of JAQQTP010000076.1, from coordinate 39,325,949 downwards.
AGGAGAAGTAAACAATGGTGATTGAGAAAAGCTCTATAAAAGCAAACTGAGGAAAGCTACGGAACCAACTTTGTTTTGTAGAAAAAAAATTCTTCTCTCTCTTGTTTGATCTTTCACAACAGGTAGAGGGATAAAAACCTTTCCTTTTTCTTTTTCTTCCTTCATTGTTATAATCTTGAAATTTTGATTTTTTTTTTAAGATCATGAGTCTTTGAAACGGTTCTTGCAATTTTTCCTTACCAATCTTTATCTTATCATTCTCTCTTTCTTCTATTTTCGAGTTTGACAACAGTATGTGAGTTTGATTGGAGAAAATCTTGATGTATTTGGATGGTTGATCTTTCTCTTCTTATTTTAATATTTGATATTTTGAAATATTCTTGACCAAGTATTCTTTTGATATATCGTGATGTAGTTGGACTAATGGTCTTTCTCTTCTTATTCTAATATATGATATTTTGAAATGTTCTTGATCAAGTATTCTTGTGATATTTCGTGATGTATTTGGACTGTTGACATTTTGAAATGTTCTTGACCAAGTTTTTGGATACTTCGTTGGACTGTTGCTCTTTCTTTTTCCTGTTTACTAGTACCCTTCGGCCAATGCTAGAAACTCCCAAGTGTAATATAGATTCTTGTTGAAAATGTTTTCTTTTTGTTATAATATGCTTTGCATCAATCCTAGAAGTTGATTCTAGGGAGATTTAAATATAATGTTTAATCTCATATGAGTTAAAGAAATTACCCTTTTAATGCACTTTTTAATTTCAAAAAAGATGGGTTAGAAGTAAGTAATCTATATTATCATTTTCTTTTGATGTTTGGAACCGAGATGTTTAGAATATCTCTTGGTTGAGTAGATTTTAGATATATGTTATGTGAATTAAATACAAATCTTCATGAATATATATATATATATATATATATATATATATATATATAATATATATATATATATATATATATATTAATCATAGTCAATGTTATTTTTTTAATTTATTGGAAACAAATTTCTCATATGAAGGAAGAATAAAATAGATATAATATCCCTATGTACTATATTGTTATTTATGTGCGAGCTTATGCCCATGAAAAGAAAATTCTTAGGAGACACCTTGAGTATATATGAGCTCATTTAAGATGATGTACACATAAGAAATCAAGAAATTAAGTAATTTGGGATTAAAGTCCTATAGTGATGGTACAAAAAGGGATGAGATAAGAAATTTTATTAGGCTTCTAGTAAACTACATTTATCCGCTTAATTTTATGATTATTTACTATTGACCTTTAAATTTTAAATTATAACTTGATGGAAAATTGAGAAAAATGAAAGTAATAAAATTATTTTCCGTACACGTGACGTCTAAAATATCATTAGTTAAAAATAAATGTTATTATTCTTACCTCTACTGAGATTTATCTCACTTATTTGGTGTGATATTTCAGGCAATGTCAATCTTGAGATTTATAGTTAATTTTTGGGTTGAACAAGTACAACGTCCAGAACTAGAAGATTATGCCTTTTCCTTCACCCTGAGAGAAACTTGCTTAATAATACTGATATTTGATTAGTAAACTTGTAAATATGTATAAATGTAGCACTTTATGATACTTCAAGTTTTTTTGAGCATCATATTTAAGCCTAAGTGAACCTAACTTTTTGTGGTAGTAGGTATTATCTTATTTTAAAAGTGTTACTTATAACTATGAGATGTTTGTACTAACTACCAACTTTTAAAGGATTTATCCCTCTTTGATGTAAAATAATAATAATGACTGTGCTTTGTATAATATAATAATACCTATAACTATTTCTAAACTTACTAAAGTAATAATTAAATTTATAAAATGAAATTAGAACATTAAAAGTTACTCTATTTATTTATATATTTTCTTTAAAGTGAAGTGAAGCCATCATTCACTTTCACAACATACGTATGAAATTACAAAAATAATAATAATTATCATCATCATAGAAGTTCTGGCTTTGAGCCACAACATATGCACCAATGCAATCCACCAAAAGCTGCATATAATTCATCTGCCTCGTCTCAACTCGACATGGAGAAGGAATCTTGCAGTAGCTGCAAATGGCCTCCACGTGAAGGATTTCATCACAAGTGCATGCGTAAACTACTCTACAGCTGCATGAAGGAATCCATCCATCACCTCCAAATAGTGATCAAAGAAGCCATTGTAGCTGTATGAAGATGGAGCAACAATCCTGTAGCTGTGGAAGTGAATCACAACAGCACTTCACTTTTAAAAATACAAAAATAGAGTAAATCGTTGATGAGGCTAACAACTTCACTCTAAAAATTTAAGAAAAAATAAATGAACACAAGATAAGTCCTGATCTTTAATCACGACTTCTTTTAAAATAATAAAAAAGAAAGTTTGCCTTTTAAGTTGTAATTGTGGACAACGACTTATTATAATATATTGTTCATGTTACACAATTTCGAAAATTAAATCGACTTATACTTATCTAATAATATCAACTTGTATCTATATCACTGAAGTAAAAAAGTTCAATTTAGTCCTATAATCAGAGACTTCATTAATGATGTTTTTGCCATTCATACATAGACAATTTTAATATTACTTTCAATAACTGAAAAACTAAGTTGATATCTTTATTTGAACAACCAAATTAATATCACTTATATTTCTAATCAAGAGCATCTATCTATACAACAAAAGCCTTTTCTCATTAAGTAAAATCGGTATCAAATGACACCGTTGTGTTATTTTCCATTAATAGAACCTCTCTGCTACATTTAGCTACAAGAATCATAGATTCATGAAACTTATATGTTTTTGGCAAATAGAATTTCGGAACAAACATGCAGTGTATCAACTTCCTCTACCCGTTTTTTGGGTACAGAACTCGCTCTACCCCTATAAAATCATGAGCAACGTACTGAGAGCAAGTTGTCCGTTGCTTCCAATTGCTGAGTCTCGAACACTTCCCAATCCTTAAAATTATATTAGTTGATCCAAATATAAAACTGACCCGACTTTAATTTCTGAGCTATCAGAATTTTATTGAATCATGTCGAAAATAGAAATTAGTGCGTTCATCCAAATAATTAACAATTGCAACAGAGAAATACAGTTTAGGATATCCTAGCAAACATATTTTTAGTATAGGATCAATTAAAAGAAAGAATGATTAATTACATTAACATACTAACCTTATTTTAAGGTTGCCAACAACTCTTAGTTTTTTATTCTATATTGGAAATATGTTTAGCAGAATATCTAAAATTACAAGGGATAGGAATACTAAACATGTCTAAATAATTAATCCCAAAATTATCACTAGTTGCAGTTTGGTATAAGCAAAATCGCAAACAATAAGGAGTGACCTGAGCTTAGCTTTTATTTTATTCACCCTCCTACATTTTGCATTAGTATACATTCAATCCAACAATTCTCGCTAGACTGTTCAATGTTTCAGTATTCATCTGTACCAAAATATGCCTAATGTACAGGCAACAAAAGCAAAAGCAGTGAATCATGAAAAAAGATCATCTTATACTCTTAAAAAGAGTGTAGATACTGTTGATACTCTTTTTAAGAGTGACAGATTTAAATAAAAAAAAATGATAGAAAAAATTATGTATGATGAATAGTATTAAATAGAGTGTAAAAAGAGGTGTATACACTATTTGATGTAAGATTATCGGAGTTGGTAAATCATTTATATTTCTCATCACAGTCATGGTCAATTGTTCAAGACAGCAAGAAATGGCCAGGGAACAAAGAAGAAAGAAAAAACAGTTTTAAAAAAAAATAAAAAAAAAAAGAAAGAAATGAACAAACAATAATAATTTAAGTTTAACATTTGGAGTGGAATTTAACAACTTCTGCATCACCTTGCTTCAGGAAATGAAGGTGAAGCATGGGTAAAATATTATGGCAAGACAAATTACCAATACCTGCAAAACTCCTAAACAATAACGTGTAATACAAATTTACATACCTATAACTGCCATTAAGGGGAAAAACTATTCTTCATAGACCTGCAGACAATGGATGCAAAATTATGAAAGATATGCAGATTTCCAAAAATAGCAGACAATCATCAAAGAAGTGATAGTCAGCTAATTTACACAGGTCAAATCCATCTACTTCAAATCAAAACTAAATGGATTGAATAAAAAAAAAATTCTAAACTTAAGAGTTTGGGCAGCTCAAATAATTTTTGCCACAAACCTGCTCTCTGCCATTCCAGAGGAAACCACATCATCAACACACTTCCATTTGCTCACATATAGTTGCATCAATTTCATTTTGATATCCACTGTAGTAGACTGAAGATCTAGTGAGAATTATATTTTTAGTCCTTTTGAAATAGACTACCTCAACAAGTCCACTCCAGTAAGGTAATACACATTGTTATGTCGCCCATGTGCCATCATCAAGGGTGAAAAAAGTAAATTTATGGCTAGTGAAGTATATAGCAGCATAGCCAACATATAATCTAGGATGCTTACAAAATTATGAATAATTCTGGTCATACACACATCACCTCACATCTGCACAATTTTCACCATCTAATCACATATGGTCCTACACTCCTACTAAGTATAGAAATACTCCAGCATATTGTAATGCTGATGTGGCCGAACAGCTGTGTCCATGTGTATTTCTGTTAGGTTAGTTAGTTAGTTAGTTTACTCTAGGCTGTTCTAGAGTCAGTTAGTTTACTCTAGACTGTTCCAGAGTCAACTATATATACCAGAACCTCTGATGTTCAGATTCAGTTAATTGCAGTTATCATTTTCAGATCTACTTTCTCTCTCCTCTCTCTCTTCTCTTTCTCTCTCTACTTTCCCACACTTTCTGTTGTTTTCTCACACTTTCTCAGTACTCTGAATTCTAAAAGGTCCCACCTCGTTTTCTGCACACTCCCCTTCTGATTTTTTCATATAGGCAGATGTGAGATATACATCACTTAAAGTTATATATATTTTTCCAAAATTATATAATTTCCTTCCACCTGTGTGGACCCTTTGCCTTACTTAGAATAATGTCTTTATACATTAAAGCCTCAGCCACAAGTATATTATATCAAGAAATGGATGGATATGGTAGGTCTAGTTATCAAGACTACAAGGAGTAACCCATCGACAAGGAAAAAATTGCAGAGGGCCACTTGGAAGCTTAAAACACAATTTAACTAATGTATGAAATAATTTCTTTAAATATAACTCAGAACAGGATAATCTTGAAGAGAACATTTAAACACAAGTTAATGAGCTCAAAGAGAAAAAAAAACTAGTTTATTACCTCAAATCTTGAGAACCTAATTGAAATTATTAATGTTGTAGACTTCCAACTCAGACCTGATAGATGGCCAAAATACTTAATTATGACAAAGGTAATGAAGACAGGTCTGTGGATCTATTCCACAATCGATGGACAAACATTTAATCTTTACCAATGTAAAAGTTTCGAACATGGTATTCATTTCAGTAACGCAGGGTCAGGTTACACTATTACTGTACACATATCAAAACAAAAGGTAATCACCAAAACAGAAGTCAGAAAACCAAGTCATCTGTTTAACCCAAAAACAGAAGTCAGTCAGAGACGTTCAGTGATGAAGTGGAAGACAGAATGTAGCATAAATACAATAAAACGACAATCAGTTTCTCATGAATGTTGAGACTCTGGTATCTATACCTAATAGGAGACTGCTGTTCTTTGGCTAGCCATATTCTGTAATGGCATCTTCACCAACTTGCTGGCTGAAAAGGATCACATTGCTTGGCCAAAGTGAAAAGGAAAGCTCCCTTAATCATGTGAGTACTTTTAAATTAGTAAATATACTAATTCCTTAATAACATCAAGAATTTAATTAATTTCACTCAGGTCACAAAATCCACCAAATATAATGATAACAAAATTAATTAGTCAAATTTTAATAAGATAATTGATGTTCAAATACATAAGAACAAAACATGATAGAAGTGATGTAGCCATTGACTATCAAGTGGTTCATTAGAGCCGCATAGCATTTTATATAATGTATAGATGCCTTTCTGTAGTGCAACCTCATCATTTGATCAGTTCATCCCATCTGAAGAAGATGACAGATATAACTGTCCCTCCTTCAAAAGATTAATTAATAAATCATTCCCGACAAATATGATTTCCAACAGTTTCTGAAACCAAATGAATAAATTTTGATTTAACAGGTTATCTCTTGTTGCAATTCCATTCAGAAGATGCAGGTTAAGAAACAAAATTTTCTCCAGCTTTCTTCTATCTGATTACCAAAGTGTCTCAAGCATGCAACTCCCATAGTAAGTATATTCAAAATGCACTTCTTTTATGGCCAAATTGTTTCTTGAATGAATTTGTTAGGTACAATTTCCACAGGACCTAGTTTTTGTCAAATAATCATTCGAACTAAGATTTAAATGATAGATTTTACAGTTCTATCTTGTCCCCTCATGTGAAAGTTCAAAGATCTTGTTTTTTCTAATTTCTCATCCTTCTTGTATCATTGATTCTTTGCAGACCCTATGTTCTGTAAAGTACTAGGATCATATGAATGTTTAAATAATTGGAAAGCTATTTGAAAAGAGAAATTGGTATGAATGTTCAATTCAACTATAGGACTGCACCAAGGGTCAACTTTGAGTCCATATCTTTTTAGCTTGGTCTTGGATGTACTTACTACGCATATCCAAGAGCTGATGCCACAATGCATGCTTTTTGCAAATGATATAGTCTTAGTTGGAGAGTTGAGAGAGGAAACAAATGGGAAGCTAGAGCTATGGAGACGAGCTTTGGAAAAACATGGCTTTCGTCTAACTAGGAATAAGACAGAGTATATGGAATATAAGTTCAGTAAGAAGCGTGCTAATACTAGCTTAGCGGTGAAAATTGGAGACCACACTATATCACAAGTCACACGGTTTAAGTATCTTGGATCTATCATACAAAATGACAGAGAGATAGAGGGAGATGTAAATCATAAGATTCAAACTGGATGGATGAAATGGAGGAGTGTTTTAGGAGTGATTTGTGATAGAAAAGTACCTCTCAAGCTTAAGAGTAAATTTTACCACACAGCTATAAGGCTCGCGATGTTGTATGGTACTGAATGTTAGGTGGTAAAAAGCCAGCAAGAGCATAAGATCAATGTCGCGGAGATGAGGATGTTGCGCTGGATGTGTGACCATACAAAACAGGATAGGATTAGGAATGAATGCATTAGAGAGAAAGCAGAGGTAGCACCTATTGTGGAAAAGATGGTAGAATCTCGCCTTAGGTGATTTTGACATATAAAGAGAAGACCCTTAGAAGCCCCGATAAAAAGAGTAGATCATGTAGAGGATTAGTCCAATAGCTAGAGGTAGAGAGAGACAAGAAAAAACTATAGGTGAAACTATTAAAAAAGATTTAGATTTGAATGACATTTCTAAAGACTTGGTTTATGATAGGACACAATAGCGTCGTTTGACCCATGTAGCTAACCCCACCTAGTGAAAAAGGCTTAGTTGTTGTTGTTGTTGTTGTTGTTGTGGTTCAATTCAACAATGACATGTAGTTAACATTCCATATCTTGGTGTTCATATATCATAGCTAAAATAAGAGAGTAGTTCATTGTTGGAAGCTAGAAAAGATGGATATGTTAAACACCTTGTTGACTACCGTCCAGAGATTCCACATTTATTCATGTAGTCCATCGTCAATAGATTCATGTATTTTTTAGTTCATGTACATAGGGAATATCTATCTCATTTATTTATCTTGTAAATGCAAGTTGTAATTAATTTTCCAAGTGTATAAAAGCAAGCATAATTTGCTATGTGGATTAACACAAGCAATATAGAAAAATCTCTGTGTTCTTTCAATTTGGTATCAAAGCTCCCGACCTTGGGAGTCTCTTTTTTTCCGCTGCCTCAACCTTCATTGCTGAGTATTCTCAAGTGCCTTGCCTTCATTGCAAGACCTGTTCTTCATTCTCAGTCTCTATTCTTCGTTCCTAGTTCTATTTTTTCACCAAAACCTTCAGAGTAATTTTTTCACCAAAAGACCACCCATCATCCTTCTCAAAAACCTCCGACCAGCCAAACCCAGAAGACCCACTCCCGGAAACAACCACACACGTCTGCTCTTACCGGCGTGTGAGCTCCATGCGCTACCTTCCCAGCCTCTGTTCGTCACTAAGCCACCTCCAACCTGACCATCGGCCCTTCCTCTTCCTCTCTCATCCATCAGAATCTTCAGCCACTGCCTCAATAGTGGTGCATCCTAAAACCAACCTTTCTTTCTTACCTCTGTTTTTACTAAAATCATGTCTAAGACCGAGTCCACTATTTTCCCAAAGCAATACAACCCAGCCTTCAATCCTGAACCCAAATGACCTTCCTCCTTTACAGTCTTCCTATCGCCTCAATGGAAAAAATTATTTACAATGGGCACAAGTCATTCGAACAACTCTCAAAGGTCGACGAAAATTGAACCACATTGAGGGAACTGCACCTGAAAAAAATGACCCACTGTTTGAAGCTTGGGATGATGAGGATTCTCTCATTATGACTTGGCTTTGGAATTCCATGACTCTGGAAATTAGCCGGAATTGTATGTTCTTTTCATCATCCCGAGAAATTTGGGAGAATCTTCGTAAAACATTTTCAATGAAACGGGATATTGCTGCCTGCTATGAGTTGAAGACTAAAATCTTCAACACCAAACAAGGAACTCTATCAGTGACGGATTATTATGGAACTTTAAATGATTTGTGGATTGAGTTGGATCAGCACCAAAACTTGAAGATGGAATGCAGTAAAGACTCAACCACCTTGGCCGAATTTATTGAGAAAGAAAGGATATTTGAATTCCTCTCAGGTTTGAATCCTGAATATGATCCTATTCGGGTACAAATCTTGGGAAAAGAGAAGTTACCCACTCTATCAGAAGTGTTCTATACAATCCGTGGAGAAGAAAGCCGGAGAGCAGTCATGCTTGATGAAAAACCAACTGATGGGTCAGCATTAAAATCTGTCAAAACAGGATCTTACTCATCTTCATCTAAATCTAATCGTTGGTGTCCCTATTGCAAGAAGTCTAGTCATACCAAGGAGAGCTGTTTTAAACTCCATGGGAAGGACCAGGTTCTTAGCTGCATAGGGGGATTTAAAACTGTTTCCTGAGGACAGGCACACTTCACTTCCATAGACTCGGAATTAGAGGTGGAGGCCAAACAGGTAAAAGATGATATTCCTGCTCTTAGCAAGGAGGAACTGGAACATTTAAGGTCTCTTATGGCTTCCCTTAGTAAGCCTTCTAGCTCTTGCTCTTTGGTCATGAATGGTAAGAATCTATGTTCTTTATTCTCACATGCTTCTGGTACTATTCCTACGGATTCTTGGATTATTGATTATGGTGCTACTGATCACATGACCTTCTGTTCTTCCCATTTTTCATCATATAAAAATTCCATGAGTAATCATCACATAACTGTAGCTGATGGCTCTCATACATCAATTGCTGGTCTTGGTAATGTTAAACTTAATCCATTTCTAAATTTGAAAAATGTGCTTCATGTTCCTAAACTTTCATCTAACCTCCTTACTATTCATAAACTTACCAAAGACCTTAATTGTGCTGTAACCTTTTTCTACTCTCATTGTGTATTTCAGGATCTTATCACGGGGAGGACTATTGAAGTTGCTAAGGAACAGGGAGGGTTGTACTACCTTGAGATGAAAGCGTCAAGTGGATCTAGTCAAAAGTCGCAACATTCCTGTCATCAAACTAGTATCAAGTCATATGGCTCCCAAATTTCGCTCCACCATAAACGTCTTGGGCACCCCCCATTTACTTTACTTAAATTCGGGTTTCCTAGTTTGTTTCTAAATGAGTCAGTTGAGTCTTTTAATTGTGATATTTGTGACTTTTCCAAACACTATCTAGTGAGTTTTCCTCTAAATGGTAATAGAAGCAATGAACCTTTTTCTCTTATCCATACTGATGTTTGGGGTCCTGCATCCATTCCTAATATTTATGGTGTAAAATGGTTTTTGTCATTCATTTATGATTGCACTCGTGTCACTTGGATTTTCCTAATGAAAGATAAATCAGACATGTACAAATTATTCATCCAGTTTTATCATATGATTAAAACTCAATTTGATAAAACTATTAAACGGCTGAGGTCTGATAATGGTAGAGAATATGTGAATCAAAATTTCTCCTCCTTTCTTAAACAACACAGTATTATTCATGAACTTACATTTGTTGATACCCCCCAACAAAACGAGGTTGCTGAAAGAAAAAATCAACACTTGCTTGAAATTAATAGAGCTTTATTATTTCAGATGTCTGTTCCAAAATCATATTGGGGGGAAGTTGTTTTGACTGCTGCTTATTTAATAAATCGGATACCCTCTAAGGTCCCTGCTGGTGTGAATCTTGTTCATGTCATGAAATCATTTTTTCCCTCCGCACCTATTATGCAAAGTCTTGAATCTCATGTTTTTGGCTATGTTGCTTTTGTTCATATCCATCGTCCGCATCGGGGCAAACTTGACCCTCGTGCTATTAAATGCATTTTCATTGGTTATGCTCCTGACAAGAAGGGATACAAATGTTATCACCCTTCCTCTCGTCGAGTGTTTGTCTCCGTGGATGTCACCTTTCAAGAAAATCAACCATTCTTCAATTCCTCTCAGCTTCAGGGGGAGAACACTAATGATTCGAAAGCTGAGATTTTTTCTCCAGACATTAACATTCCCTTGTTTCCATCCTCTAATATGCCTTTTGATACACAGGAATTAGCTCCTTTTGACAGTCACCCACTTGAAACTGAAAGAATTGCCTAAACTAAAGCAAGCTTGCCAAAATTGGTGTATCAAAGGAGGAAACAACCTAAACTGGTCCAGTCTCAACCTCAAGTGTCCGAACCAATGGTGAGCATTGAAAACACTAATCCCATTAATTCTAAACCTATTCCTTTGTATAATTGTGATCCTAACATTGAGGATGACTTACCTATTGCCTTAAGAAAAGGGAAAAGGTCTTGTGCTAAGTGCCCTATTTCCAAATTTGTCTCCTCCAAAAATCTTTCCTTGCAGCACCAAAGTTTTATTGCAGCCATTGACTCTATCAGAATCCCTAAGACAGTACAGGAAGCATTGAATGATAAGAATTGGGTTCAAGCCATGAATGAGAAGATGCGAGCTTTGGAAAGGAATGGAACATGGGAAATTGTTGAGAGACCAAAGGAAAAGAGATCAATTGGGTGCAGATGGATTTACACTGTGAAATATCGGTCTGATGGTACACTAGACAGGTATAAAGTAAGGCTGGTTGCAAAAGGGTATACACAAACCTATGGGATAGATTATGAGGAAACATTTGCCCCTGTGGCAAAAATGAACATAGTCAGAATTCTGCTCTATCTTGCTGCACACTTCCAATGGGAACTTCATCAGTTTGATGTGAAGAATGTCTTCCTTCATGGTGAATTAGAGGTAGAAGTCTATATGGAGGTCCCTCCAGGGTATGACTCCTATGGTGAAGGAAATAAAGTGTGTAAGTTGAAGATGGCCTTATATGGTTTGAAACAATCACCTCGTGCTTGGTTTGGAAGATTCACGAAGACTATAGTGTCCCTTGGATATAGACAAAGTCAAGGTGATCATACTCTCTTTATCAAACACTCACCTGAAGGTAAATTGACTGTTCTACTTGTATATGTAGATGATATCATTATATCAGGGGATGATGATGTTGAGAAATCACTCTTAAAGGAAAAATTGGCTACTGAGTTTGAAATGAAGGACCTTGGGAGATTAAAATATTTCCTTGGAATTGAAGTTGCCAACTCTAAACAAGGTATCTTCATTTCTCAACGAAAATATGTCCTTGACCTTCTCCAGGAGACTGGGAAGCTAGGATGTAAAACTTCTGGAGTACCAATTAAGCAAAATCATAGAATGGGTAATGAGGAAGAAAGTTCCAAGGTTGATAAAAGCTCAGTATCAAAGGTTGGTAGGAAAGTTGATATATCTGGCACATACCAAACTAGATTTAGCATATGCTGTGAGCATAGTAAGCCAGTTCCTGCATGACCCAAGAAGACGACATATGCAAGCTGTTGATCATATTTTACGGTATTTCAAGGCTTCTTCAGGAAGAGGATTGTTGTTTAAAAGGGGTGGAAATCTATCTATGGAGGTCTACACTGATGCGGACTATGCCGGGTCAATTACTGACAGTAGGTCAACAACTGGCTACTGCATGTTTCTTGGAGGGAATCTTGTGACATGGATAAGTAAAAAACAGAATGTAATTGCAAGATCAAGTGCAGAAGCAGAGTTCCGAGCAATGGTTCAAGGAGTTTGTGAATTGTTATGGATGAAAATCATTCTTGATGATCTCAAGATTTAGTATGAAGTTCTAATGAAGTTGTTTTGTGATAACAAGTCAGCCATTATTAGCATTGCTCACAATCCAATTTAGCATGATAGGACCAAACATATAGAGATTGACCGACACTTTATTAAAGAAAAACTTGATAGCGGGCTGATTGCCACATTATATATTCCATCAGAATATCAACTGGCTGATGTGCTAACCAAGGGTCTTCCTAAAGATAAGTTTCAAGATCTCACTTGCAATCTGGGAATGATTGATATCCATTCTCCAGCTTGAGGGAGAGTGTTGACTAGCATCCAAAGATTCCACATTTATTCATGCAATCCACCGTCCATAGATTCATGTATTTTCTAGTTCATGTACATAGGGAATATCTATCTCATTTATTTATCTTGTAAATGCAAGTTGTAATTAATTTTCCAAGTGTATAAAAGCAAGCATAATTTGCTGTGTGGATTAACACAAGCAATTTAGAAAAATCTGTGTGTTCTTTCAATTCACCTTTTTCTCACATCCTGAAAACAAAACAAAGATGAACAACTAAATACTTATTTATGTGGACATATTTAGGCAGACACATTTAGACGAAGAATGTGACTAAATTGACATTCATCTACTGTTAATTGTTTTAACTGTAACTGAAACCTCAGGTTAAAGAATGTTGTCATCATGATTATTCTCATTAGTCATTAGCTATTTTGTTCATTTATTCTCACATACTTCTTGATGTCCATATCTATGGTCATATATTTCTGAGCATTGCTTGAGTATATGTTTCAAACCTGTTGACTATGGCAATGCATGTTAATTATTGTTTGAAAGACAAATATACATATTCCTATTCAATCTTATCCTTGCAGTTGTCAGCTTGATGGCTATAATGTCAGTTCTAACTTATCAAAGCCTCTATTCAATTTGTTTTACTTTCTCATAAGAAATTTTACCAATTCAGAAAGTTTTTTGGTGAACTAAATTTTTGCCTCTGTTAGCTACACATTGCATCAATGATCCATGACATAATACTTGAATCATAATCCTAAACTAGAGGAGTATATACAACAAGAAAATAATGGAAACCTGAATCGGTATTAATAAATAACAAAGACCAAGTAATGTCAACTAGATTGTTGTTTCCATTTCAATTAGCACACGACAATTGATTGGCCCTTCATATGGAACACGAAAAATAATATACAACTTTTAAGAACTATATTCCATAATGTGATTAAATTTCATGTCCACTCGCACAGAATAATACCAACCTCATCTGTACAAGGACTAGAGGAAGAGAGGGAGAAAAGAAAAAGAGAGATGGTTGCTACAACTACCTTTCAAGAGAAACAGAGCACTCAGTAGATGTCAACTGAGACAGGACAAGGGAACCAATCGTGGACTCAACAATAAGAAAACCTATAGTTTATTGTATAGATTAATTCATCTCAAGAACTGGAAAGGAGACTTTAGAATCTAATTCGAGGCCAAATTTTCTTAAATCTAGAAAGAAAAAAAGGAAGAGCTGCTTGGTCTAATGAGAAACTTATTCTTTGTTACCAAATCTCTGTGCAATCATAGGACGGACATCATCAGCATCAGCCAGGGTCTCTAGAAATGGAAGTAATGACATCAACGCACAATCCAATGGATCATCAAACCAACTCTTTATAGGAATACCATTATTCACTTGCAACCGGAAAACCTGAAATTTACAATAAAGTGCAAGGATTAATATCAATGAATATTCAATGAAGAAAATCTCTCCCGGCCCTCCATGGGCCACAATGTGGCCTTAAGGTTATTACTGACTAAATACAAGGAATATCGTATGTTTCTTCCTTTTTTTCCTGTTTTGGTTTATGTCAAGGCTAGTGCTCATCTACTACTCACTGCTGGATTCCCCAAAATACACCTTATGAAACTTCTAATGAACCTAGTTTTATACATACATTTCTGAGAATCCCCTAATATATATAGCATTAGTAGGAAAAGAGAAATACATGAAATTCCCAGAGGAGGGTGAAAGATAAACACAGAAAAGTAACTTTGTGGGAGAGAATTTCATTCTTGAAAATAAATTAAAAACTGCTTAAAAAAGGGAGGCTAAAGAAAGAGAACCAGAAAGAGAGGGGCAGGTTCTGTACCTGAGGGGAATTATCAATTATGGCAACTTTTTCAAGATCAACACCTAATACAGTCAGATCTTTTGTGTAAGTTCCATCTGAAAAAATGCATGACTCTCGATACACTTGTCGTGAAATAAGTCTTCCGTCAGGATCCAATATATCAAGTAGTTGTTTTGCGTATATGCTTTGGCTGGCAGTAAAAATAACTACTTCAAACATCTCTGACACTCTCTCCAAGAATGTGTAGAGGTTAGGCCTCTGTCTTACATATACTGTGTACTCTTTCATGTTGAAGAAAACATTAAAAGTGAAATCCGCATCATCACAATGTTCCAGTGTGGAATGAACAAGTGTCTCTGCACAAAAGCGAGCATGTGTGGCTAAGATGAATTGGATTTACTGCTGTAAATATTTCGGAAATAAACATCTAGATAAAATGAACACTCAGATTGTTATGAATGAAAGTCTATCTCTGAGAGATACTCAAAGAAGTAAACTACGTGATTTTTGAATGGCTACACTGAAATCTCATCTAGTTTAGTTGTCTAATGTATGTTATTTGCATCTACAAGTACAAGCCAATACTATGGCATTGGCACTCTTCTATGTGCTACATCAGGGATCGAACAAGCTGCCTTTGCAAAGTTTGTTAAAGCAAATTATGAATATTAAATAAGTTTGTTAAAAAAAAATGGTATTATGAATGTAAAGCAAATTATTTTTCAGAACCCACAACCATATTGTAGTTAGACACAGTGGATTGGACCTATGACTGAAATGGCATTTAAGTTCATGGCACCATTCACATAGGAATTTACATCCAATGCTAGATTAAATAAGCATATTACTATTAACAATCACCAGGAAACATGCTTAATTTCTTACCATCTAAATCAAGCACTAGGGTTACTGACTTTCTTCTCCAAGATTGCTTCGGTATTTGGGTGGGTAGATCATTTGATTCTACGTCAGATAGTTCTGGTAAATTCTTGATAAACAATTGTGGATCAAAGCATTCTGTCTTATCGAAGTCATTTTTAACATCAGAATCCTCGTTGCAAGATCTTATCTGACACAATGCTGAATACAAGCTAGCATTTTCTCGAACCATCATGGATTCTTCACATGATATGATATCAGAATTACTGCCAACTTTAACATCATCTTCAAGAGCAGCCAGGACCATGTACTGGTCAGATGCATCAAACATGGTTGCCTCAGAGGATCTATAATCAGATAAGCAGTTGATCTCACATATATCATCATCAAAGTAATCTCCATCAAGGGGTAAGCTTGCAATGATCATGTCAGAAATATAGAAGTCTGACACATCACATGTTTCATAGCCATGTATGCTTCTTCCCTCATCACTTTCATCAGCACTTAGTCCAGGCATGTCAGTATCACCAATGCTCCCCACTAGAGAATGCAAGTTCAGAACATCATAACATGCAAATAGTCTAGTAATAAGTCATAAGATGCCAGATATTGTGTTGCAGGCAGTTCAATCTAGAACACATAAGGTTAGAGATCCAAAAATCTTACTAATTTGGTGTAGTTTAGTTTTGAAATTGGGCAGGACTGTAAATCTTATTGCTTTGCAATTTATAAATTTTAGGTCAAAATTAAATATTCAATAACAGGGATATCTTAGTAATTTTGTTATGGACTTGAAGATGGATATGCACCCAGGTCTACAAGCATCTGTTTTGTGTGCTTTCTTTAATTTGTCTCTGTTATCAGGACTGTTATGTTTTGTAGTGGCTGATTTTGATCTTTTAGGAATAATCGATCCCCAAATTTTGCCTAGTCCTACCTACTAAGAGAGTATTTTCAAGTAAACCCTAGCCGCTAGATGCATGACTGATCAATTTCTCTTTGGTGTGATGCCTAGGTTAATTTTTACTCCTACAATCCAATTTCTGTCTTCTTCTTCAATTTCATTGAATGCTCAGATCCAATTTGTTTGGTAAAGCATTAAAAATCCAGCCCTTCAAATCCCTAATAATAATTTCTTGCTTTAATTCATCAAACTTTTTAAATCATAACCTCACAGGTAAACAGCAACCTAAGAGCCACCAATTGACTCTTTTAATGCCCCAACTTAATCCCTATGACTCTTCAAATCCCCTAATTTCTACCCTTAATTCTCCTAAGAAAACCCTAATTTTGATATGTCAAATGCTAAGCCTTCTATTGTCCAGCATCATATTCTTATGGTATGAATTGTGAATGTATAGCACATGCTTTTAGCATAAATTATTGGTATAGCATAGGGAGAAAAAATACATGTAAGGATCATATAATTTCTGACCAAGATTTCTGTAGCTGGATACCAAAATAACAGACTTTTGGGATTATCACTTATTGTTTACTGATGTTGTATGGGAAAGTTTGCCAGGTCATGCTTATTTACAATAGTCTATACATGACCTTGAAACTGAATATATAGAAAATTCTGCAGTACATAGATAATCAATAAAAGTTGGTTAAATCTTTCGTATATTGATCCAAAATTACAATATAAACACGAAAGGACCCCGTCAAGTAGCAATGTGACAGATCATATTGTATGCAAATTCAGGACATAGCTACAGAGTACAAATATGGTGAAACAGGAAAGACACATGTAATAGATCCCAACTAAGTAGAAGTTGACTGGAACTAAGTGGGATAGTGAGAAACTGATTTTTCTGTAACCTGGCAATCTAGAATAATCAAATTCTATAAAATATAAAGGGATTCTCTTCCAGTTGAGAAGATAATCATAAATTTTCCAAAGGACCAAAGCCACTGCCAAAAGAAGCTTATTGTCAATCAAATTCTATGGGAGTCTAAGCAGAAAAGCACAAGAGCAGGTTACTCCTGGACCCTGGTGCATCTTATGTGTATATATATATATATATATATATATATATATATATATATATGAGAAGGGATCGATTTGTAGTGTAAGTCTTTTTGACTTACACTCATTTTCAATCGTTAGATCCACTTTCATCTAATGGTTGAGATTATTTCGTTAAAAGTAATCATTAGATGAAAGTAAATCTAACAGTGAAAATAAGTGTAAGTCAAAAAAGACTTACACTGATGTAATTTGATCCTGCCTCTATATATATATATATATGTATATATATATATTCTTTCACTGATCAGAATTGTCATACCTTGATCTTCTTGAGTATAATGTTGAGAATGGACTTCAATAGGCTCAAAAGCAGGAGAAAAAAATGTTTCAATGTTTGCTGTACAGGGGTTTGTTGATTCCTAGGGGGAAAAAAAAGTAAATTATGTCAATGGCACATTGCGGGAAAGTTCAAAGGTCATGGAAATTACACAAAAGTAAATTTACAATAAATAAATACTGCCTAAAACAAACACAATCAAACTCTACCATTCTTCCCAGAGCAGAGGAATCAAGAGAAAATGATTGCTGCTGCTGAGATTCAGAGTTTTCTCCATTTAGAAATTCCTTTCTATCAATGGATTCACCACTTGCAACGTCCTTGGGGGAGACCAGCATCCTTGAGGAAACTATAAAGAATAGTAAGAACTATCAAATGCTAGAAATTTAAATAAATTTCAGCATACATTTAAACACAAACACATAAATTAGGAATCAATTGGGTAGATCAGCAAGAATGGCTCTATGACTTATTACCAGTCAGTGCATAACTTATTATTGGGTTTTCACAAATTATAAACAAGACAAAGTCACCAATTGTCCATAAAAATGAAAATCTTAAAACATCTCAAGCTTTATGTGGCTTTTCACGTTGTCTCCACACATGAAAAATCAATATCCACAGTACAGTTATTTTAATATGTTAACAAAACAGCAAAGCAAAAAGTAACCCCCCCCCAACCCAAAAAATAAATAAAGCAAAGCAAAACAAAAAGAACATGAAGGGAAGTGTTGCATGCGCAAATCATTGATATAGATTATTAAAGAAAAAGAATTGACACATATACTTACACAGTAAAGACTGGATAAAATCAATCTTAAGTTAAGCTGCTTACCATCTAGGCAATTTTGAATAGTAGCGTCTATTTCTGCCACTTGATCAGGAAAAATGATTTTAGAGCACGGGTTTTTGGAAATTATTTTTGACTTCGAACAGACATGAAGATCCTTTCTTTCTGTTAAACAGCTCGTGCTTACTTTGCTCTTCATTTTTAGGGATGGCATTTGATATGTGCTTGTGATAGATACCACAATCTGGATTTGAGCACATATGTGGGAAAACAAGGTCCCTCTACCAATCAAAGCAGCAGAGGCTGAGGCTGTCCTAGAAAAAAAAAGAACAAAATACAAATATTAAAAAAGGTAAAGGGGGAAAAACGTGCATCTACGCTACCAAAAAAAAAAAAAAGAAAGAAGTGATACAAGAAGCAAGCAACATTTCTGCATCAGAATTAAGAACTATAGTTTGCATTTGTGTGGGTATCACAGAAGTAAATGTGCATCTGAGAATTGGAAACTGAAAATCAAAGTCTTTTCTGGTTGTAGTTATCAAAGAAGAAAATATCATTAGAGGAAGAGAAGTGAGAGATTACAAAGGTAGAGGATAAGGTGTCCTCGTTACAACAGTTTGAAAATACAAGATGACACATAAAAATAAAAGAGCTATCCAATCTCTTCAAAGATCAACTATAGAAATTTTCATCCAAAAGATTAACAATAAAGAGACCAAGTAGACTATCTTAAATCAATTTTTTTTATAAAGAAAACGAGCAAATTTTCAAATATATTAGCATTCCATCCTTGCCAATTGAAACCAGATTATTCAAACACAGTAGACCTCCAAAGCAACAAAGAAACTTCATATAAAAATAAAATCTTAACTTAGCAGCCATAATAGAATGAATATCTTAAAATAAAAGTTAGTTAAAGGATACCCAAGTCATTATCAAGATTCAAGAGAGAGGAGGACAACCAACTATACGTTCAACATAATCCATTCACAAACACTATAATTACTCCAAAAACAGATAAAATTACTGAAGAAGTTCACAGAAGAAGCATACCCAGTTCATAACAAGGCAAGAGACCCAAACACAACCCATGATTGTTCCCAAAGACACAAACTTTTTAAAGTTGACGTTTGAAATTGGGAGTCAACCATGTAAAATTATCCCTCCAAAATTAAGCAAATCCCCAGTTGACACAGAAAAGAACAGAGCCAGGAAAAGGATAAATTTTATAAAAAAATGAAAATAAAAACCATAAATGAAACCAATCAAAACCATTAGAACCAAAGAACAAGTCCAAACTTACAGTTATGCTGCAGAAGTATAACTACCAAACACACAAAGATAAAAGATAACAGAAAAACAAAAAAGATGAAACAACAGTGAGAAAAAGCTGTAATCAGCTGCCAAAAACAAAAAAGAAGTTACAGTAATTGAGAGTGAAATTCAAAGATTACCTGTGTGCGAATGACCCCCCCAAGGACCCCCAACCCCTTCTCTCTCTTTCTCTCTCTGTCTGAAATTTTTTATAATTCTCTCTCTTAAAACTTGCATTGGACGGGTCAGACACAAGTGATATCAGCTTCTATTCGGTGCTTCGGACGGCTCGATTGGGATCTGTGGCAACCCAGTTTCAACCATTAATAACATGCCACGTGTCATGCGGAACCACCTCAGCGTGCTGGTTCGTGGAAAGATAGGAGCTTTTGGAGCTCTTGGCTGTGGTGACATTCACATCTATTGGGACTCTTCACCGCCCTCTACAGCGCGTGTGCATCACGCTATTCCAAAATTGAAGAAGATATATCATTTTTTTTTTTGGTAACGTGGGAAGAGAAAAGAAAGAGAAAACAACTAGCCTCTGCAGGCTTTGTTTAATACACACTCTTTCTTGGATGGTATATGATACATTATGTGAAGTATAGCTGATTATATTGAAAAATATATTAATAATTATGATAAATGATTTATAATATATTGATTCATTTTATTTTTATTTTAAGTTGTATAATTATATAAATATTATTAGTTAAAATTTATAAAATTTTAAAATGCACAATTATGATTTTATGAAAAAATTAATATTTTTTAAAAAAATATTATTATGTGTAAATATTATCGATTAAAATTTAATTATTTTTTACTAGTTAAAAATATATATATATTTAAAAAAAATCCTTACACACTCACATGGAGAAAATTCTAAGGATTTTTTTTAAAAAATATTATTGTGTGTAAATATTACTAATTAAAATTTATAAAATTTTTAATATGTATAGTTATTTATAAAAAAATATAAAGATTAATATAATTTTAATTAATATTATTTTAATTAATATTATTTATACAAAACATTGCAACTTAAAAAAATGAACAATATAATCTAAAAAAATAGGTAGTGGCGATAGGCGGTAGTCGGCGACAGTGACAGATGATGGCGGTGGCGCGCAGGACGATGGCGCGACGACAATACATGACGGTGGTTGACAATGAATGGCGATGGTGACGGTGACGGATAGTGGTCGACATTGGCAAACAGTGACCGACAGTGGCGGATGGTGGCCTGCAATGACATAATAATGATGGTGTGTAAAAAAAAACATAAAATTAAAAAAAAAGAAACTTACAAAAAAAAATTTGCTATTATAAATAAAATAGAAGGTAAATCATACATCCTAACATAACAAGATGTATATTATCAACAGCCACGTCTACTGTAGACAATGCCTACAGCATCACCAAAAAGAGCAGAAGACAACCCATAAGGTGGTTGTGTCCAAATCCTGTAATCTTCATCATTTTGTAGCACCCTGTTGCGAAGCCAAACGGAGACCATTGACAATAGCTAAAAGTTCCATATGAAAAATGGTAGAAATCCTGAAAAACCAAGAATCCATTCACCATCACAACCCCAAAACCAGCCCTGCAAGGATTTCCCATCCACGTTCAGTTTCGCAATACCATGGTCAGGTTTCATCCAGCTAACAAGGCGAGGCTTATTCAAGACCATCACGGCTAATATCATGTGCCAGCTGCATTATCAATGAAGCATTTGGTATATCAATGTTTAAGTAGCTTTGAAATTCTCAAGTAGCTATTTTTATTTGTTTGGCATTCAAAGTTCAAACATTTTTTTGTAGGAAATTTCTATGGTATTTTGATGGATTTGATATTGAGGATGAGTTATCAAATATTACTTTAATGTTGAATTTAAAATAAATATTTAAAAAAATTAATAACCAATAAAATGTTTGATAATTCACCATCAGTATTACATTTTGAAAAAATATATATATAGATAACATATAAATCTTTTTTATCGTGCCTTTGAAACTTTGAATTAACTATATTTATGTTTGGAGATTTCTATACTACCCATCATTTTTTTTCAATATTTGATACATAAGGTGAGTTGTCAAACATTTTATTAACTATTATTTATTTTTAAACATTTATTATGAATTAAGCATTTAATGAATGTTTGACAACTAGTCCAATATCAAACATTTCAGAAAGATTTAGATCCTCTTATATTATTTTTCTCTCATATAATTAAGTAGATGAGAAAGATAAACACAAATATATTTATTAGTAAAACCATAAAAATACCTTTGACGTCAATTTCATCAACTGCACTTTACAATTTACATAACCAAGTATCTTAAACTTTTCAAAGGTTTGTCTAGTGAGTGTTGTTAGACATTTTTTAAGTAATTAAAGATAGTAAATATTAAGTGAAAAGTAAGATATTTAATGCATACAAAACTTAAAAAACTTCACTTTTTTTTTTAACTTACAATTTTTTATTCCTTAACAAGTACTCTTAAAATACTTGTTACCAAAATCTATTTTTTAAAGCCCATTTAAAAGGATTGAGTTCTCAAAAATAATATATATATATATATATATAGAGAGAGAGAGATCTTGTGAGAGGAGTGTTTATTGTGAGATGGTGAGAGAAGTGAATTTTGACCATTGAATCTTACATGAATTTCAAGATTAAAATAAATGCATTAACTTTTTTTTGGTCGCATGGACTTTACGTAACTTTTAATCTTGACCATCCATGTATGATTGTATGGTCAAGAATATATCAACAATACAACTAAAATACCTACAAAATATTTGAAAATTCATTAATTCAAGAATATATCAAAACTACAAAACTAAACATAGTGTCGCGACCGTAATCGCTTTTGAATAACAAAATAAATAATTTAGAATTCTTTTATTTAATTTAGGAGAAAATTGGAAAACCTTTTTGAAAATAGTCTTTGGAACAGATTGGATTCGAGTCGGTTATGCATAGGGAAGGGTGGAGACTTAACCCCACAAAGACTTAATACATCCGTCCTAAAACGGTTCTGCTAAATTAGTTATGCAAAAACTTAATAATCTTATAATACATTTGTTTTACCCTTTTTTTTAAAAATAAAAAAAAAAACAAAGAATTTGAGAAAATATAAAATTTGGCTTGACAGAATAAAGATTCTATTCCTACGTATCCTCAGGTGCAATGAGGAACTCAAAGTCACGTAGTTCTTTAGAAAATAAGTGTGAGTTGGTTGATTTTATTTAAAGAAAAGATTTAATTTTTTTATTTTATAAAAATTTGAATTAACAGGTCGTCGCGACTCTATTAATCAAATTAAAGTTCGAATGAGTGAAGTTTGCGTCGCTAGACGTCACCCACGGATTAGTTGCTTTTATTTAAAGAAAAGATTTATTTTTTTATTTTTATAAAAGTTTGAATTAACAGTCGTCGCGACTGTTAATCAAATTAAAGTTTGAATGAGTGAAGTTTGCGTCACGCTAGACGTCACCCATGGATTGTTAAATTTATTATTATTAGGTGAAGAATGATAATGATAAAAAATGAATTTTTAGCCTCTTATTAAATAATAATTTATTTAAAATAATTTGAATCATTAGGTTGTCACAACAACTCGAATGATCCAAAATAGTTACAAGATTAACAAAATGTCATTAAACTCGATTAATCATGTTTTTTTTTAAAAAAAATTGTTTTACTTTTATTATATTTTTGTTTATTGTCCCTTTTTTATCCTTTTAGTTTTTTAGATTTTTTTTATTTTAGCCCATTTAGGCCTATTTCGAAAAAAAAGAAAAAAAACTACCAGAATTCTAAAACAAATAAAAGAAAGAGAAGAAAAAAAAACAAAAAAAAACTTACAAAAAAACAAAAAAAAATGAAACAGAGGGGGGATCTTCTTCTTCTTCTTCTTCGTTGTAGCAGAGAGGACTCAAAGTGGGGAATAGATGTGAGAGACGGCTGGTGCGGGGACAAGGTCTTCTGGCCTAGGTCTAGATCGGGCGAGGACTACATGCTCGTAGATCGGGTTGAAGCTTTGGTGGTGGTTGGTTTGAAAAAGGAAGGTTTATGGTGAAGGGGAAGTTGGAGTGGTGGTATTATTGAAGATGGTTACAACGGTGAAGGTGAAAAAGAGAATGAAGATGGAGTAAAAAATATTTATGGAGGTGAAATGATAGGGTGTGTTTTGTGTGAGTTGAAAGTGAAGGTGTTTTGTGAGTTGAAAGTGAAGGTGTTTTGTGAGTCGAAAGTGAAGGACTTTTGTGTGGGGGGTTATGGGTTAATATAGGAAGGGTTTAGGGTGAAGAGTTTGAGTTTGAGTGTGATTAGGATTGGTTTAAGATGATAAGTCAGGATCTGTTTAGGATGAGTGTTGGTGTTGGTCTAGGATAGCTGATGGATTTGATTAGGATAAGTTTGTTTATGGTGAGTTTGAGTTGGTTTAGGATATGAGTTGTGGGTTGGATAATGGATAATAGGTTGGATATTGGGTCAATGGGTAAGTTAATGAATTATGGGCAAATGGACTAATAGACCAATGGGGTGAACCTTTTTTCTTTTTTTTTTTATTTTACAAAAATACCCTGACAAAATTGAGTATTCACAGTTGCCCTTCTTTACTTGTTTCTTACTAGATAAAAAGAATAACCACGGCTTTTTCATTTTATCATAGTGAGGAACGAGTAAAGAAATGAACTCAAATTTTGTACGGGAGAAACAAAGAAACAACATGAGAACAAGGAGCGATGCGCTCAAAGGTAAAATGACAAAAGCCGATGCGCTAAAAAATAAATGACAATAATTTAAAATGCATAAAACTGATACACCCAAAAGGGATTTCAAATGCAAAGAGCCAATAATTAACGAAATTTAAAAGTATGGAGTGATGCTCTCAAGATGCAAGGAGTTGGGTTGCTCCAAACAATTTAAAAGTAAGGAGCCAATGCGCTCAAAAGAATTTAAAAACATGGAGCCGATGCTCTTAATAATGCATGGAGCCGATGCGCTCAAAATGCGTTAGCCGATGCGCTAAATGATGCATGAAGCCGATGCGCTCAATGATGCATGGAGCCGGTGCGCTCAAAATGCAAGGAGCCGGTGCGCTCAATGATGAATGGAGCCGGTGCGCTCAATGATGCATGGAGCCGATGCGCTCAAAATGCAGTTAGCCGATGCGCTAAATGATGCATGGAGCCGATGCGCTCAAAATGCAAGGAGCCGGTGCGCTCAATGATGAATGGAGCCAGTGCGCTCAATGATGCAATGAGCTCAATGATGAATGGAGCCGGTGCGCTCAATGATGCAAGGAGCCGGTGCGCTCAATGATGAATGGAGCCGGTGCGCTCAATGATGCATGGAGCTGATGCGCTCAAAATGCAAGGAGCCGGTGCGCTCAAAATGCAAGGAGCCGGTGCGCTCAATGATGAATAGAGCCGATGCGCTCGAAATGCAAGGAGCTGGTGCGCTCAATGATGCATGGAGCCGGTGCGCTCAATGATGCATGGAGTCGATGCGCTCAAAATGAATGGAGCCGGTGCGCTCAATAATGAATGGAGCTGGTGCGCTCAATGATAAATGGAGCCGGTGCGCTCAATGATGTATGGAGCCGGTGCGCTCAATGATGCATGGAGCCGGTGCGCTCAAAATGCATGAAACAATTTGTGCCAGTAAGTCATAGACTTAAGATCTTTTCCTTCTCAATCTTTTTCTTTTCCATTTTTCTTTTCTCTCCTTTCTTTTTCCCCTTTTTCCCTCTCTTTTTTTTTAATAAACCAACGACAATTCTGGAAAGCTTTGACCAATCAAACCCTTGTTCACGTGTTTTTGTCTGTTGGACCTGATGGTCTTGATCCTACTTATCCATCCTTTCTCTCCTTCTCCTTTTTTTTTCATCTTATTTTCCTTTTTTCCGCTCTTAACTATTCTCTTTTAGGAATTGAGATGACAATCTCTTGTTGTGAACCCTTGCTTGGAGCCACCAGTCTTTGCGATAAAATTTTTGTCCAGTATTCGTTCCTTGATCATTGATTTTCTGCAGCGGCCTGATGACTAAGTCGCTGTCTTTGTTACTATTTCCCTCAACATATATTCTCAGAAGTTTTGCCCCAGTATGGCTAATTGAATGCAAACCAAGTTGCTCCTGTGTAGCCAATTGATCGCAACTAAAATTGCCCCAGTTTAAGCAATTCTAATTTATTTGCCTTGACTCTTGCTTAAACTGCCTTTTCGAGTTTTCAACATAATGAGCTTCGAAACTTCTAAGTTCTTTTCGATCTAAAAAGTTCATCAGGGGATTGTCATCAGATGGTCAAATCATAACTTTTGTTCACCTTTCTTGAAACATTACGTAACAGACATACATGAGTACGGCATAAAAGGAACTTACTAGGTAAACAACTTTTAGATTGGTCTTGGAAGTTTGACTACACAAAAAGACACGAATGATGATATGAGATCCAAAGAGGTGTTGACTCGATACGAATAGGTTTGACCTTCATGAGACCAATCTTTAGTTGTCTACTAGACATTATGGCCAATGATTTTCTTCTGCTGAACATCTACATCAAGCCAAATTGAACCGAAGAGAAATTTGCCCTTGTCTAAGACTAAATTGTATAGGACCAAGACCTATCCTAAAAGATTTGCCTAAGACAAATTAAATCAAGGAAAAATTGCCCCAGCTTTAGAGCTGAGAGTCGAACGACGTATAAACTTGTCCTAGTGTAGGGCCACATTGAACCGAAGAAAATTTTTTCCAGTTTAGGACAGGAAGGAAAAATTGCCCCAATTTAGAATCGAGTCGAACGACGTACGAATTTGTCCTAGTGTAAGTCTCTTTCTTTTTTTCTTTTCATTCTCATTCATTTTTTTAGGAACAATGAACTAAATACTTGGATGAGCGTAACATTTGTCTCAAAATTAAAGTTAACGAAAATAACAACAACCCTTCATTGATCAGAATGGACTTTTTGAGGCTTGTAACGTGGCCAAGGCTAGAGGTTATGAAAGGAAAGATATAAGGCTCAAACAAGTGTTTAAGGGTGGAATGAGAATAAGGATCATTAAAGTTCATCGATTGCTTTTCCACTTCCAAACACTTTTATCTTACTATTTTCCTTTTCTTTCCAATTTCATTTCATTTTCTTTCATCCTCCTTTCCTTCTCTTTTTTTTTTTGGCCTTTTTTTCATCATTTTTTATTTTTTACTTCTTGTCCTTTTCACCTTTTCTTCCTTTTCCATTATGCTTCAGAACATTTATCGTCGCAATCAACCTTTGCTTCATGTTATCCCCTAGTATAGAAACGATCCTTATCCAAGGTTTATTGAAAAAAATCAAGCTCAAAAGGGGTAACAAGGGATAAAAATGATGAAATTTTGTAAAAGATAGAGAAAAATGGCCAGTCTTCATTTTCAAATCATGATTGTTTATTTTCAAAACTTTAATTTTGAGACAAAAAGATTGTGCAAACCAAGTGCTTACTTCTTTGCTCTTTTTTCTTTTTTTTTCTTTTTTTTTTTGCTTTGCAAAGACACTTACACACGCAGACTCGACTGAGAATTACCAACGAAGACGCTTTAAAGAAATGAAGGAAAATAATTATCAAGAAAGACAAAGTGATGAAAGGAAACAAGGTACCCATGCAGATTCATTACATTAATGTTTCAAGAAGGTTTACATGAGTCCAACATCACTAATTATCACTTCAAGAGTTATTAACAATACTAGTTCCAACTATTTCTTCAATGTCGAGCTTCCCATAGGCAATTAGTTTCCTTACTGCAGTCTTAAAGGATTCACAATCTTCAATTGAGTGCCCTGCGACATCCATGTGGTATTTGCAAGTTAAACTCGGATTATACCCCGTTGGGAATGGTGGTTCTAAGGGACGTACAGGAGTTCCCGAAATGAGATGAGCATCAAATAGCCTCTGGAAAAGATCTGCATTCGAAATGGACAATCTTGGGAAAGGGGGTAGCTTCTGAGGGCGAAAGCGGCCTTGATTTTGGAAGTTTGGCCGAAGTTGTGGTTGATTTGGGTAATTTTGTGGGGGTGGAGGTGGATATCGAGTATAGGTTGGGCGAGTTAGTGCATATGGTTGGGGTATGGGGATGTTGTTGATTTGGAAATGTGGAGTTAGGGTAATGTTTGTAGTTGGTATAATTTGGTGTGGGGGGTAGTAAGGAGGTGTAGGTGTATGGTATGACAAATGAAGGTTAGGGTTATGTGGTGGTGATGACTTAGGTATTGTGGGGAATATCGAGGCCCGAAGGTCCGTTGATACTTTGACGTAATTCACATTAGGCTCGATCTTTTTCAGTGGGATCCTTTCTTAGCAAGGATATCCTCTGTAGTGCTCATTGGCAACTTCCCGCTTTGGATAAAATCTCAATTCTTTCCCAAAAGCCGATCAAATCAAATAAATCTTTATAAGTCAAGCCCGCCATTGCTCCGATAAAAGGATTTCCCAGGGTTCCCAAGAAATATGAGCACATCTCGAGACGGTGTTAATGAGGGTTGAACTTGAGTCGCCAAGGCTCTCCACCTTTGTGCATACCGCTTAAAAGATTCATCATTTCTTTTTTTGCATTGAGTTTAACTGTTTCTCGAGTTATGACTGTTTCCAGGTTGAACGACATCGTCCCATAAACAGTTTGCCCAGTCATCCCAAGAAGAGATATTGGAGAGGTCTTGTTGGATACACCATTCCAAAGCAGTCCAAAAGCTTTCATGGAAAAAGCTGACAAGGAACTTCAGATCCTTCGACCAAATTGACATTTTGGTAATATATGATTTTAGGTGAAAAAACGGGTTGGTGCTCCCATCATATTTGTCAAATTCTGGAACCTTAAAGTCCTTTGGGATGATAATGTTGGCAATAGGGCACAACTCTTCTATTCCAAGAGGACCATAGGTGCTAGGACCCTTAATTGTTTTGATTTGCTCCTCCATCTTTTCCATCCATTCTTCATCCCTCTTATCATTTTGAACTAGCGGGACCAAGACTAGTATGAAATCCCGTTGATGTCGGGATTGACATATGCGTGAAATTCAAGCATTACCATGGACTTCATTTTGAGTATTCTCTCGATGAACGATGCCCTTCGCTAATAGGAATCATTAGTGATGTAGTATTTGATGTTCCTCCCACAAAAGGCATCTCGGTGGTGGCCCTGTGGTTTGCCCCCATGGAAGTAATATTTGGTGGGTGCGGTGTGCCCCGGGCATTCCTATACCTCCGATTGTTCCCATCAAGGTGAGGTCTCCCTCATGGCTAACAACATTTCCTCCATTCTTCTCTCGAGACTCTGTCATCTCATTTATCCTTCCTTTCACTTCATCTACTTCCATACTCGATTCCTTCCTTCGTTCTCGCTACCACCATCGCTGCAAGCTTTGTTCGAGACCTTGTGTTGTGAACTCGGGTTTGATTGGTGTCTTCTTTCCTTGGTAGCGCAATGGTGCTGAGCACGGTAACACCAAACAAAAATAATGAGATGAAATGAAATGAATGAGATTCATGAAATGGATAAAATAGAAACATTTGTTCTTTCTTTTTTTAAAAAAATGCAATGAATGTCATGAAAATGCATGATTTTTTTATTTAATTTTTTTAGAATGCTAAGAATGCCATGAAAATGCATGATTTTTTTATTTTTTTTATTTTGTTTAAATGCTAGGAATGCCATGAAAATGCATAATTTTTATTTATTTAATTTTTTTAGAATGCTAAGAATGCCATGAAAATGCATGATTTTTTTTTATTTTTTTATTTTGTTTAAATGCTAGGAATGCCATGAAAATGCATGATTTTTTTTATTTAATTTTTTTTTTAGAATGCTAGAATACCATGAAAATGCATGATTTTTTTTAATTTTTTTTTTTTTTTAGAATACTAAGAATGCCATAAAAATACATGATTTTTTTATTTTTTTATTTTTTTAATGCTAGGAATGCCATGAAAATGCATGATTTTTATTTTTTTCAAATATGCCATGAAAATGCATGATTTTTTTTATTTAATTTTTTTTAGAATACTAAGAATGCCATAAAAATGCATGATTTTTTTATTTTTTTATTTTTAATAAATGCTAGGAATGCCATGAAAATGCATGACTTTTATTTTTTTTTCAAATATGCCATGAAAATGCATGATGCTATTTTTTTTTTAAAAAAGATGGCTATATAAAGAAGAAGTTCGCTCCCTTTGTGTCCTAAGATATTGCCTTAAACGAAGGAATTCTATCATAAGGATCTATGGGTCTTTCTGATTCGTGATAACTCTCATTTGGTGGCTTTTCTATTCTGAAGGTCTCTAGAGTCAAGTCCCATTTCAAAATGTTGACCACAAAATAGTGGGTAAACCACTAGGTGTGGGACATTTGTGAAAAAGGCGCACTCTAGATGAGGTTTTCGCAATAGCCAAACAGGATGTACATCCAAAATGGTTACCACTACACAACCTCTACTTAACTTAAGCTTCACTCAGACCCGGGTTTAGGGCCCCACTCGAATGTGTGATAGATGTGTAGGTGTGGTGGGTGTAGGGAGCATACAAACATTCATTATCCTAAAGACTAGCCGCATCCTGCAAAACAAAAACAAAAACAAACAAAAATTCCAAAAGAAATTCTCTATCCTAAGGTTTTAATAATAATAAAAATTAAAATAAAAAAAGAAAGGTAAAACAAAATATACAAAGATTGCAAAATTTTACACAACAAAATTATATGGGCTTGACTCTCAAGTATCCCAAATGGAGTCGCCATCCTGTCGCGACCGTAATCGCTTGCGGGAGTAGCGAACAAAATAAATAATTTAGGAGTCGCCACCAATTTTATTTAATTTAGGAGAAAATTGGAAAACCTTTTTTGAAAATAGTCTTTGGAACCAGATTGGATTCGGGAGTCGGTTATGCATAGGGAAGGGTGGAGACTTAACCCCACAAAGACTTCTAATACATCCGTCCTAAAACGGTTCCTAAATTAGTTATGCAAAAACTTAATAATCTTATAATACATTTGTTTTACCCTTTTTTTTAAAAAATAAAAAAAAAACAAAGAATTTGAGAAAATATAAAATTTGGCTTGACGAATAAAGATTAACGCTTCCTACGTATCCTCAGTGCAATGAGGAACTCAAAGTCACGTAGTTCTTTAGAAAATAAGTGTGGGTTGGTTGATTTTATTTAGAAAAGATTTAATTTTTTTATTTTATAAAAATTTGAATTAACAAGTCGTCGCGACTCTATTAATCAAATTAAAGTTCGAATGAGTGAAGTTTGCGTCGCTAGACGTCACCCACGGATTAGTTGCTTTTATTTAAAGAAAAGATTTATTTTTTTTATTTTTATAAAAGTTTGAATTAACAGTCGTCGCGACTGTAATCAAATTAAAGTTTGAATGAGTGAAGTTTGCGTCACGCTAGACGTCACCCATGGATTGTTAAATTTATTATTATTAGGTGAAGAATGATAATGATAAAAAATGAATTTTTAGCCTCTTATTAAATAATAATTTATTTAAAATAATTTGAATCATTAGGTTGTCACAACTCGAATGATCCAAAATAGTTACAAGATTAACAAGCTGTCACAACTCAGTTAATCATGTTTTTTTTTTAAAAAAAAATTGTTTTACTTTTATTATATTTTTGTTTATTGTCCCTTTTTTATCCTTTTAGTTTTTAGATTTTTTTTATTTTAGCCCATTTAGGCCTATTTCGAAAAAAAAGAAAAAAAACTACCAGAATTCTAAAACAAATAAAAGAAAGAGAAGAAAAAAAAGCAAAAAAAAACTTACAAAAAAACAAAAAAAATGAAACAGAGGGGGGATCTTCTTCTTCTTCTTCTTCGTTGTAGCAGAGAGGACTCAAAGTGGGGAATAGATGTGAGAGACGGCTGGTGCGGGGACAGCGGTGCTGCGGCGCCGGTCTAGATCGGGGCGAGGACGGCTGTTCGTAGATCGGGTTGAAGCTTTGGTGGTGGTTGGTTTGAAAAAGGAAGGTTTATGGTGAAGGGGAAGTTGGAGTGGTGGTATTATTGAAGATGGTTACAACGGTGAAGGTGAAAAAGAGAATGAAGATGGAGTAAAAAATATTTATGGAGGTGAAATGATAGGGTGTGTTTTGTGAGTTGAAAGTCAAGGTGTTTTGTGAGTTGAAAGTTTGAAGAGTGTTTTGTGAGTCGAAAGTGAAGGACTTTTGTGTGGGGGTTATGGGTTAATATAGGAAGGGTTTAGGGTGAAGAGTTTGAGTTTGAGTGTGATTAGGATTGGTTTAAGATGATAAGTCGGGATCTGTTTAGGATGAGTGTTGGTGTTGGTCTAGGATACCGATGGATTTGATTAGGATAAGTTTGTTTATGGTGAGTTTGAGTTGGTTTAGGATATGAGTTGTGGGTTGGATAATGGATAATAGGTTGGATATTGGGTCAATGGGTAAGTTAATGAATTATGGGCAAATGGGCTAATGGACCAATGGGTTGAACTTTTTATTTTTTATTTTTTTTTATTTTTACAAAAATACCCGGACAAAATTGGGTGTTCACACATAGTAAAAGAAAAAAAAAGGGTATAGTTGACACAGAAATATACTATAAAAAAGACAAGAAAAAATGAGTGTTTGGTTTTTTAAAAAAATTATACAAATTTTGAGAAATATAAACAAAATATTAAATTGATGTTGATAGTTACCAAAAACAAAAATTTATGTTCATATTAAATTTCAAAAACATTAAAGAGTATGTCAAGTATATTAAAATAATTGATAATATAAACTTTTATATACAATATAAATACAAATATAAATACTTTTAAATCATTAATCACCACAACTTACATATAAATCACCATTTATTTGGTTATCACGTGAACTAATTTTATTTATGATATGGTAGCATTTGAGTGATGGAAAATATAGATTTAAGTTTATTATGTGATAATTTAAGTTCAAGTCATTTATCATCATTACTTATACAATAATCACTATTTATTTTACCTTTGGTTATTACTTAGTTGCTTTCATATGTATTAATTCATGATCTGATGACCTATGATTGGTGTCAAATGGTGATTTAAGTTTAATTATTAATCACCACTTCTTACACATGAATCACTATTTATTTTCTCCTTAGTCACCACTTAGTAGGTTTCATGTGTATTAATTTATGACCTAGTGATTCATGATCTAGTGACCAATGATTAGTACCAAATGGTGATTTCAATTTATTATGTGATGATTTAAGTTCAAGTTATTAATCACTACTTGTTATACAAGAATCATCATTTATTTTCTCCTTAATCACCACTTACTTTTCTCTCCAACATTAAAAAAAAAGGTTAAGACTGGTTATTGCAGATTAGTTTTTTAGGAGCATCCATGCTCCAAACCTCTTTATGGGTATGTTAAACGTGGCCCTTATTGGAATAGGATAAGATTGAAAACTTGTTTGGCACAGTGTTCTGATTAGAATAAAATGACATGAAGTGAAAAGCAAGTGCTATGGATACCACATTACTTTTAGTTTGTATTTGAATAGTCGGCAATCATGAAAACCGATCTTGCATTTAGGATAATTATCTAGGTTTGTTCAACTAATATTGAGGACAATGTCAATTTTAAATTTGGGTTGTATGTCCTTTACTTTTTTTTGTGGTTTTCTTTTATAGCTTTGTGTTTATTGAGTTGACTCAAATGTCTTCTTGAGTTCTAAATTTTTGTAGGAAGATGTAAATAAAGTCAGTCAACAAAAAATTAAAAAATTTGAAAAATGCAAAAAAAAATTGATAAATACCTTTGAGATTATGTAATTTGCATTAAAATATTATTAAAATGGTTAATAGGGATGCAATTTGTCAATAGTTTAGAGAAATGTGAATAGAAAAAAAAAACATGATTGTTATTTGTGATTGCTTGATGCATTTTTATCAATTTTCACTTGTAATCAATAAACTTGTTTAATTGGATTTATGAATTCTTGAGTTGACATATGTGTATAATGTGATTTATAAGTTACTCCCTAGTCATTGAATAACTCTTCTACTCTTTTTAAAGTGAAGTTTTAGGAAGCACAAAGTCAAAAGATTTAGACAATTAAAAAAAATAAATAATTTGATCCACCCAAGTACATGAAAGAAATCAAGTTTAGGGGTAGTGGAAGTTGAAAGTAATAAATAGAATGAAAAGTAAAGAGCATGAATTAGATATGAATAAGAGTTTTTAATGTCTGGATAAGGCGCACAATCAAGAGTTCGAGTCCTTTAGCAAGAACTCATGATGTGTGGTTTGGTGTACGGTCACCAGTTCAAATGTTTGCCAAGTCTATGCCTTTATTGTGCAAAAAAAATGATGAGAAAGTCTCAAATTGAAAGCCTAATGATCTTTGGCATGAAGTAGACTTGAATTAGTAGAGAATTTAATAATGATTTTGCTTATTAGGCTTTGTGGAAGTGTTTAAGAGTTGCTAAGAATGCATATATTTTTCAATAGAGTAGGTGGATTCATTGGACTTGTTTTTGAAAGTCGACTTGAATTGATAATTTGTATTAGAGTTAGACATGGATACATGATTAAATGATCGACCATTTCAAACTTTAAAAAGCTTTTAGCATGTCAAGCTTCTTGAAGTTTTCTTAAGAGTTCTATTTGCAATTGTAGCATCTCAATAAATTTTTCATCATTAGTGTTTAATTTTATTTTTGTTGCTTAAGGACAAGCAATTATTCTATTTTGAGAGATTTTGATGTGATGTAAATTGCACACTTCTTTAGGTTTTATTTGTCAGGACTTTTATTTTATTTTATTTTGATTAGTTTTATTTATATTTTAATATTTTAATCTTCCTTATTTGTTTCACGATTTTATTTGAATTTTCAGTATAATATAAAATATTTTTATTCAAATCCTAAATCTTATCCAAAACCTAAATGATTGGTAAAGACTCAAAATCAATTCTGATTAGGTTGTTTTTCTTATAAAAAAGTACGGTTAGAGACCTAATCTATAAATAAGAAAAGAAAATCAAAGAGAAAGAGAGTCGTTGACAGCAGAGAGCTGTCATAGAGAAAGCCTATGCTTAGAAGAAGAAGACAGTTAGAAAGCCTCGATGAGAGACCTTTGACAAACATTAGGAGTGAAATCAAGGAGAAGAAGCATCTTGGAGAAATCCAACAATGAACTTCATCTTATTATTTTACTTTGCTTCAATTTATTCATGTCTGACTTTGTATCTTTGAATTCTATGTGTGCTTTCATGTCTATGAGAAGATAAATTTAATTTTCAAGGAATAGGATGTAACACTTCTACCTTTTCTATGATAGAAGTCTTGTTTACTATTTGTTATGTCAAGTTACTATTTATTGATTTAATTGTATTGATCTTAATGCTTGTTATATGTTACGTGTCATATGAGCATAGACCTAAGATAATTGAGTGAAGAATCGAGATATGAAACTCGTTATTGGAATCTCTATCAAAGGAACTTAAGAATTTAGACCACATGAGTAGTCTTACTCCTTTGAGGAGTCAATGGATGTCATGGGGCTTAATGAATTTCAATTAACTTAATACTATGGAAGTATATATTACTTTAATTATAACATGTTCTGTTAGACTCGGAAGATGGATTAAAATTACAATATGACAATTCACCTTCAAAAAAGTAATGGAACATTAGTAAAGAATAATCAACTTTCATCATAATAGGTTGTATTGAAATCCTAGTCCTAGAGTCTTAGTCATTATTGGATCACATTTACTTTTATTTAGTTTGTTTGTTTTTTATTATTTATTTTTAATTTACTTCTTAATTTGCTTTCCTATTCATTTTTCATCATTATATTTTTGTTAACCTAAATAATTGCAATTGTTGTAGTTTGGTAATCAAACAATCCTTGTAAAATGATAAACTACTCATTACTTTAATTATTACTTGTGACAACTTGTGTACTTCCGAATCTCATGATACAATCACCGATAAATTGGTTTATCTTATTCTCATTTTCATTCTCTTAGGATAAACTGAAATGCTAGCCAATATACCATATAATTGAGAAACATTGTAACATCATTCTATATAATAAGAAAACAATACAACAATATATTCTATATTTATTTTATTATATTATATTTTCTTTAATTGTCTAGCATTCATTTAATATATTCTTCTTTAGTCTTGTCCTAGATTAAATCCTAAATTGATCTTTTAATAAATCAAAATTAATATTTATTAATTAAGACATTAATTTCTTAATTTTATAATATTATATTTTGTTAATAGCGCCCACATCTTAAATGGATTTTTTTATTAATCAAAACCAATATTCATTAATTAGGATATTAATTCCTTAATTTATGATATTATATATTTTTTTTTTGTGATATATTTTTTTGAACTGTATTTTTTAAGATATATTATTTGTTTAATTTTATTAAAATATAAGTTTTACCTAAGGCTTAATTTAGTACTAACATGTGTCACTTTCTTTCTTTAATATTTCAAAAAAGGTTGAATCTTATGCTGACACCCTAAATTGATTTTTTAATAAATTGAAATCAATGTTTATTAATTGAGACTTAAATAAATGAGTTAAATTGATTTTATATACATAGGGTTGAATTTAGTACTGACATGCATGGCTTTCTTTCTTTAATATTTCGAATAAAGTTGAATCTCATGCTGACATCCAAAATCAATTTTTTAATAAATTAATATTAATATTTATTAATTAAGATATACATAGATGAATTAAATTTATTTTATATATTTAAGGTTGAACTTAATATTGACATGTGTTGCTTTCCTTCTTTAATATTTTGAAGAAGGTTGAATCCCATGCTGACATCTTAAATCAATTTTTTAATAAATTAAAATCTATTTATTAATCAAGATATAAATAGATAAATTAAATTAATTTTATATTAACAATTTTTTTTTTGGTAAACATTTGTGTTAAGAACTCAAACAAAGAAAAACTAAATTATAGAAAACCTATCATTATTTTTTTTTTATTGTAGTTAGCTAGTGTTCGAGTCAACTTGGTACACCTCGACTGATCCACCTCCCTAGTCTGGTCAAAGAATGGACATCCACGCAGGGAATAGAGCATTGTTTCGATATTAAGTAGTAGGTGGAATGGAATGAAATAGAATGAGATAGAATGATATAAAATGGAATGAGATGGAACAGGATAAAGGTTCCATATCATTTTTTGGATAGTTTACGATGAAATAGAGGAAAGTTTTCATTCCATTATTTGGAATGGTAATGGAATGGAATGATAATAATGAAATGGAATGGAATAACTATAAGGATTAATAAAGTAAAAATCTCATTCTATATCATATTCCCAATTTGGAGGGGAAGAAAAAGTAGAGCATATAGTGGAATAAGATGGAATGGACACCTTTTCATCCTTATTTTTAAAATTCAAACAATGAAATTATACATCATTCCATTTCATTTCATCCTTTATCAAAATCCATACAAAACGTAGCGGGTTTACAAGGTTAAACCTTGCAACCTGACTCCAAGAAATTGGCTTAACTAGGATTGGAAGATGTGACTGTGTGCCTACTCACGCATTACATGCTTGTTCACCGCTAGGAAAACCTTTTTAAGTAAAACATATCATGATTTTATTACTCTTAGAATAAATTAAGACCTACTTATGAAAATACTAGAATGTGATATTGTCATGTCATAAGCTCAGATGACAACATGTGTACAATTAATGATGTATATGAATTAGTGCGGAAACCAATGCAACACACAATAAAAATACGACATTATTACTTACGGACAAAATTGAATTGTTATAAAAATTAAGATCATGTTTCACACTTTGAGTTTTTTTCTAAAACAATCATGCATTATTATTTTGTATATAATATGAATTTGGTCATGTGCTACTATTTATTTGCGTGGGGCAATTTTGATTTCTTGTTATTATTTATTTAGAGGTAGGATTGATCAAATGCAGAAGTTATTAAGTTACTTCCCATTGAAATTAGGCATGCTTTACTCTATGAAGATATGTATGGTGAATATGACATGCCACTGCCAGCCCATGCCAAGTCTGTTACGGAGTTTGATGATGGACTAACTTGTGGTATGTGCCCATACTTATTGGAAGATAGATAGATAGATTACAATTGTGAATTATTATCAAGCTTTGGTTCTGTATGAACAAATTGATAGCCAGTGATTATTTTGATATAGAATCGAAAGTACAATTTATGATATCAAATCGAAACAATCATTTCGATGACTTCAAGTCTATTACAATTTTGACTCTAATAAAGTTAAAGAAAGTACATGAACAAATTCAATTTATATAAGAAAAAAATCTAACAATGCTTGACTGTTTTAAAAAAATTAGAAAATGATCAAAGGAAGATCATTCATTAAGTCATATAATTATTTACATCATATAAAATAAAATGTTTGATATCAATGGCACAAACTATTTGACATCAAATTGAAATCATCATTTTGATATAAAATCAAAATAATTATTTCTAACATACTCGAAGTCATCACTTTATATATGGAATCGAAAGTACCATTTCTGATAGCAAATTGAAACTATCATTTTGATGACTTCAAGTCTTTATTACAATTTGAACTCTAATAAAGCGAGAGAATGTGCATAAACAAATTTATATTATATAAAAAAATGAAACAATACTTGTTGTTTCAAAAAAAACTCAAAAGATGATAAAAAGAAGGTCATTCATTAAGTCATATAATTGTTTACATCATATAAAGTGAAATGCTTTATATCAATAGCACAAACTATTTCTGACATCAAAATGAAAACATCATATCGATATAAAATTGAAATTACTATTTCTGATATACTCAAAGTCATCACTTTGGATATTGAATTGAAAGTTCCATTTTTGATATCAAATCGAAACTATCATTTTGATAACTTCAAGTCTTTATTATAATTTCGACTCTAATAACGTAGAGAATGTGCATGAACAAATTCATATTATATAAAAAAAATAAAACAATGCTTGACTGTTAAAAAAAAAAACTCAGAAGATGGTCAAAAGCAGGACAATCATTAAGTCATATAATTATTTACAACATATAAAGTGAAATGCTTTATCTCAATTTTACAAACTCGGGCATCAAATTGAAATCATAATTTCGATATAAAATCAAAATTACTATTTATGATATACTCGAAGTCTTTACTTCAGATATGGAATTGAAATTACAATTTCCAATAGCAAATTGAAATTATTATTACGATAAATTCAAGTCTTTTATAATTTTGACTTTAATAAAGTTAGAGAATGTCCATGAACAAATTCATATTATATAAAAAAAATTAAAATAATGCTTGACTATTAAAAAAAATCAGAAGATGGTCAAAAGAAAGTCATTCATTAAGTCATAGTTTACATAATATAAAATGATGATTTATATCAATGGCA
Organism: Ormosia emarginata; assembly: GCA_029884605.1. Classification (NCBI taxonomy): domain Eukaryota; kingdom Viridiplantae; phylum Streptophyta; class Magnoliopsida; order Fabales; family Fabaceae; genus Ormosia; species Ormosia emarginata. Next base: position 39,286,664 of record JAQQTP010000076.1, on the reverse strand, counting down.
CAAACTATTTCTGACATCAAATCAAAATCATCATTTCGATTTAAAATCGAAATTATTATTTCTGACATACTCGAAGTCATCACTTCAGATATGGAATCGAAAGTACAATTTCTGATAGCAAATCGAAACTATCATTTTGATGAATTCAAATCTTTTATAATTCTGACTCTAATAAAGTTAGAAAATGTCCATGAACAAATTCATATTATATATAAAAAATAAAACAATGCTTGACTATTAAAAAAACTCAAAAGATGATCAAAAGAAGGTCATTCATTAAGTCATAGTTTACATCATATAAAGTGATGATTTATATCAATGACAAACTATTTCTGACATCAAATCAAAATCATCATTTCGATATAAAATCAAAATTACTATTTCTGACATACTCGAAGTCATCACTTCTAATATAGAATCGAAAATTCCATTTCTGATATCAAATTGAAACTATCATTTCGATGATTTCAAGTCTATTACAATTTCGACTATAATAAGGCTAGAGAATGTACATAAACAAATTCATATTATATATATAAAAAAATCAAACAATGCTTGACTATTTAAAAAAAAAACTCAGAAGATTATCAAAAGGTCATTCATTAAGCCATATAATTGTTTACATCATATAAAGTGAAATGCTTGATATTAATGGCACAAACTATTTGACGTCAAATCAAAATCATCATTTTGATTTAAAATTGAAATTACTATTTCTTACATACTCGAAGTCATCATTTCAGATATGGAATCGAAAGTACCGTTTCTGATAGCAAATTGAGACTATCATTTTGATGACTTCAAGTCTTTATTACAATTTGGACTCTAATAAAGTGAGAGAATGTGCATGAAAAAATTCATATTATATATATATATAATCAAATAATGTTTGACTGTTTTGTTAAAAAAACTCAGAAGATGATAAAAATGAGGTCATTCATTAAGTCATATAATTGTTTACATCATATAAAGTAAAATGTTTTATATCAATGACACAAACTATTTTTGGCATCAAAACGAAAACATCATTTCGATATAAAATTGAAATTACTATTTCTGACATACTCAAAGTCATCACTTCAAATATGGAATTGAAAGTTCTATTTTTGATATCAAATTGAAACTATCATTACGATGACTTCAAGTCTTTATTACAATTTCAACTCTAATAAAGTTAGAGAATGTACATGATCAAATTCATATCATATAAAAAAATCAAACAATGCTTGACTGTTTAAAAAAAAACTCAAAAAATGGTCAAAAGCAGGGCATTCATTAAGTCATATAATTGTTTACATCATATAAAGTGAAATGCTTTATCACAATAGCACAAACTCAGACATCAAATCGAAATCATCATTTCAATATAAAATCAAAATTACTATTTATGACACTCAAAGTCATCACTTCAGATATGAAATCATATATATATATATATATATATATATATATATATATATATATATATAATAATTTGATTGTGTTAAAAAAAAAAAAAAAGCTCAAAAGATGGTCAAAAGGTCTTTCATTAAGTCATATATTTGTTTACATCATATAAAGTAAAATGCTTTATATCAATGACAAACTATTTGACATCAAATTGAAATCATCATTTTGATATAAAATTGAAATTACTATTTTTAACATATTCGAAGTCATCACTTCTAATATAGAATCGATTCATTTCATTAAAAGTCAATAGATAAAAATTTATTGACATGTTTAAGTGAGAAAAAAACATACACAACCTTGACAAAAATACATGAAGACATTTGTAGTGCTCATTAGGTTGGTAAAAATATGAAATGAATTCTGCATAAGCATAGAGTCTATTGACCTACAATGACTAATAATTGTCATTCTTATGTTAAGTCTTATAAAGAATATCAAAAACTTGAAAACATTCAACATATACCTACTAGTGATTTATATTCAATTATTAAACATTGGTCATTTCGAAGATGGACTCTTGATCTGATACGACAGATCCATCCATCATCTTCTAGAGGGCATAAATATACATTAGTTGTCATTGTTTGTTTTACAAACTTGGCTTCAGGATGGTGAGCATAATGGAACTCCAAAATTCCAAATTTACTAAATAGCATAAATAAGGTCATTACATATATCGAGACCAAAATCAAGACCTCAGAAAAAAATAGGTCGTTAGACATATCAAGACCAGAGATAAAAAAAAACAAAAAAAGGACATATCAAGACCACAAGGCATAAAAAATTATAACTGCTAGGCTTTGATCAGTAAACCATGTAACTCAACCCCTTGGAAATATAAATTGAATTATTGCATATCCTTGTGTATAATTAAGGTTAAAACAAAAGTATATGGTTGCCGGACTTTGATCTACAAACAAAATCCACTCACACTCCTCGTTGAAAACAAACAAAATTTTGCGTAACTTTGTATTTAACCAAGAATAACATCATAACTCTCAGCAACTCTCAGCACATTTTGGCTTCGGCAAAATACACACAACAGTCGTGTATCATTCCTGTGGTAAAACTTTGTAATGATGTATGAAAACATCATAGAATCTCGAGCTTCACGGTAGTGTAACGACAAAAAGATTCCAGTGACAAGCTCATACTTTTACTTGTTAGCTTACCTATAAAGAGAATCAGCAAAAGAAAAACAAAGTCAGCACTCAGGAAATCACATAAGCCACAACATTTGGACCCACTCATTTGAAGTGAGAATTTGAGACACAAAATCAGGCTATCATTTTGGGGCATTAATTCAAATTCAAAGTTTGTTTCCATTCATGCTAGAATTAGAGGCAGATTACCATCCACCCGTATTTATTAAATTAAAGTACGCTTTCTTGAAAGTGACTTAATCTCTTACTTTACTCTTCCTTAAAAAATTATACATGTCATTCTTAGCTTATCTTCTTTTAAATTTTAAATTCAAATCCTCTTTTAAGCTAATTATGCATATCTCCTTCATAATTTTAAACATTTTTCTTTTAATCTATATTTTTAAAAATTCTTTTTGAATTTAAAAAAACCCATGCAATGCACAGGATACTTGTTAGTTCTAATGTAATCGTCCCTATCTTAGTCAATGGCATAATGTGAGCACTGAGTACATTAAAGGTCAATTTACATGCATGAATACTTAAAACAGATTAATATTACAGATGATTGTAATACCACAATTAGCATTGCTTAGTGTTTTTAAACCATGTAGATACATTAAGGAGGTTTGTGAGCCATAAACTCTCTCCAAACTCAACTCAAGTTTATGTCTAAAACACATATCAAAACACAACAAAACATTTTGAAATACTTTGCTGAGTTGAAATGCTTCAAAACACTGAAGAATGTCTCTAAACTAGACTTGAACCTGTCTAAAGCCAACCCCACCATAACACTTGAATTTGTTAGAATTTGGTACTTTCTAAAATTAAAATATTTATATTTATATATTTTTATAAGTACTTAAAATAATTTATATTTATATTTATTATTTATTATAAACCCCACCGAACTCACATTGATCCATTAAAAAAAAAAAAACTCTGCTATATCCCTGTATTGTATTGTGCAGGATATGACACACCATAACCATGCTTATTACGTGATATCTGTTCGTGCAACAAGGTAGCATATCATTTAAGCACCTTTGGGTCAGTGCTTTCCACGCTTACATTATTTTCTTCCCCTATCTAGGCAGAAAAAATCAGTCTTACATGATCATGTTGATCTACTTACACTTTAAACAGAATGCTACCTCTTACAGGCACATAAGTAGCAACCAATGTTTCCCATTTTGTAAAAAGTTTAAACAAAATTTTTAAAGTTGAAAACTTACATAAGATGAATGGAAGAAGGAGCAGATACAGCAGCGGCTCTTTGTGCCCGGTGTGCTTCACACTTATAAAGCCCCTTCATTTCTTTTTTTATTCGGCGTGCCTCACGTCGTTCCTCCTTCACAGCAGCCTACAAAACAACACAACCATTCTTGTCAAAGTAGTAATAGACGTATAAAAGCCAAACATAAACATGGACATTATTCGTAGGGAAACAACAACTGGCAACTTCTCATAAAATGATAGTTGATAATGCCTGCATGCATAAATGAGGCATCAGAGATTCAAGAAGTAGCATATACTGTGGAAGTCAAAATAATACAGATACCTTCCGTTCTTTCTTCTCCTCCTTTGACTCTTGGCCATGTTGTTTTCTCTTGTACTGTTCAGTTCTTGCAGTGCTCAGGTCTTTAACCTTTTCAGCAGCAGGTTTTCTACTAGCGGGCAAGAAGTCTATAGGGAGTTTCTCTTTTCCTTTAAGGGATATTATTTGACTAGAGGAACTCAAGGCTGCAGACACAGTTTCAGCCAATTTCTTTTTCCTAGTTACTTCAGGTGCTTCAATCTTTCCAGGATGGTTATCTAAATTTGAGTAGGTCGAAACAATTGTCTCACAATCCCAAACTTCTGATTCATCACTACTTTCTTGAACAAGTACAACATCCTTGTCTTCATCTTCATCTTCATCTTCATACCCCTCAGCATATTCCTTGCAACGGCGAATCACATCATCAGCAGAGTCCTCTTGCTCCTCACATTTTGGTGCCTCTTTATTCTTCAATAGATCTGCAGGAACCTTATACTTGTCATCATCAGGTTCTAGGACATCCATCACATGGTTGTTAAGAGAGAGTTTGAGCTTCTCAGCAAGGGACTCATCTTCTTCAGCTCGATGATTTTCATAATAATCACCATCATCATCATCATCAGTTCCATACTCTTGGCATTCAAGCTATAACATAGAAAACATACTGAGAATGAGAATCTTAAAGTAAAAAAGTGCAGAGGCAGTCAATAGAGGTTAATTTGTACTCGCCATGAAAAATAATGGATGGAATGGCAAAGACATCCTCTAATACTAGAAACAAAGAGACTCAACATACTCCATTAAATAATATGATTGGTAAAGAGAAATCAGCAAAGAAATAGATTATAAAATGTGAATATAATAGATGATGAATAGCAGAACTCACTAAATCAAATTGCTCATCTAACAGACGACGAGCTCTTGGCTTCTCACCAACACAGTCCACTCCTATTACACCATTTGTAACCCCATCCAGAGACTCAAGATCATTCGTAACTCCAGAATAAGCAGAAACTTGCAATACTTGTGCATTGTTTTTATTTATCACAGATTCCTCAAACAAGTTTATATTATTACTCATACATGCCTTCTCTTCTGCTTCTGCTATGTTTTCTTTATCTTCATCTTCATGGAAGTTAGCCTGGATAACAAAGTCTTCCTCCAAATCTTCAACATCAGAGCCAAACCGCGACAAATCACTATCATCAAGCAATGCAGCCACTTCAGGATCAACTGCTTTCTGAACCCTCGCACTTGTAGTCTTCAATGCAACAGTGTACATAGACTTTTCCTCGGGCTCTCCATCCACTTCAGAAATTCTTAACCTCGAAGCATCATATGCCTAAATACCAACAGAAAATGCAATTAACCAATTTCTATTTCAACATAAAACCTTGAAAATAAAAAACAGAACACCCCCTATATGCTCAATCTGATAAAAAAAAGTTAATATAGAAATTGACCTCATAATCCAAACACCAACAGCTTGTTTGTATTAGATGCATATCAACGCAAACGCATGTTCAATAAAAGGAAGAGTAAATTTCCTTCCTACAAACACCATTGAAAATTGTGAAATATGCATCGTGAATCATATTTTTCCCATTTGCATTGGTTAACATTTTGGTCTCTAAACGGTTTCCAACCCACCTCAAAATCCCCATCCCCAGTGACAAAAAACAAAAGAGTAAACTAACATTTTGGTCTTTAAAAATGTTCATCACTTGCAATTTAGTCTTTGACCATTCAATCCTTAAATTATTCAAACCCGCCTCCCGTTTTAAGCAAGGATGGAGCAAAGGGAGCTGGGAGGTGTCATGGCCCCCTTCAAAATATTTCTTGAACATCTGTTGAAATTTTTAAACATTTTTATACAATTTGACGTTTGCCCCGCTCAAAAGAATAAAATTCCTTGCTCAGCCCCTGCTTTAAGGACTAAATTGCTTACATTTCTAAGGTCCAAAATATCATGTTGTTCTATTTCTATACTACAATTCCATCACTAGAAGAAGTAACAAAGATTTCTGGCCATTCAACTTCTAATCAATATGCATAAACTCCAAAACTCCAAAATTTAAAAAGAAAAAACTTTAAACATAAAACAAATGCAGGATAATTGGAAAAAAAAAACAAAAAACAAAAAAAACCGAACCTTTACATCACGAGGAAGGTGCTCAACCCTGAACTTTGGGTTGTGATAGAAAGCTGAACCACCACCAACATTCTTAATTTCCCTCAAATGAATCAAGTAATTATACCCATCGTCGGGAAACCCCAGTTCCAGAATCTCCCTCCTCACCTCCTCCGGCAATGGCGGCGCCTGAGCAGCCCCACTCTGCCGCGGTGCCAAGCCCATCGAGCTCCCGAAAAACATGCTGTCGCTGTTCTTGTCGTCGTCCTCGGGAGCATCGTCAAATATGGAATTGGAGTCACCGGCGTAGGGATCGTCGGCGGCGGAGACGGGGTTGTTGCCGACGCGGACGAAAACGCGGTCGGCGCCGGGGGAGTCAGTGCCGAAGTTGGGGTCGGAGGAGTCGCGGGCGACGAGTTGGAAAGTTACTGACTTTTTCTTGTCGATGAACTTCTTCTTCTTGCCCATGATGAAGAACAGAACAAGTGCTATGCTAATGCTATGGCTATGGGGGTGAAGTGAAGTGGGAGTTGATGAATGATGAGTAGGGGTATAAAAATAAGTCATTCGAACCATTTATTTGGGTTTTTGTCATTTTATATAAATTTTAAGTTGATATTTTGTTAGTATAATTTAATTTATTTAATTTTATTTAAGTATTAAAAGAGTAAATTAATTTAATTTATTTAGATTATATAAATTTTAAATTAATATTTTATTATTTTAATTTATTTATTTTATTGAGTTATACAAATTTATTTATTGACTTAACCTACTTTAATACTTTTAATAATAAGAGTGTTTTTTTTTAATTTTTTTGTATTGATATTTTATTAATTTGAATTTACGTAATGTTATTAAAGTAGATTGATCTAATTCTTTGTGAGTTAAACTAATTTGAGTAAGGTTAATTTAAGTTATTTTAAATTAAACAAAATTTAATTTCAATAATTTTTTTAATTTTTTTAATTATTTTTTATATATTTATTAACTTAATTAAATAAAATTAAAAATAATTAAAAGAATCAAAAAATTAAAAAAAAAATAATTGTACTCAATTTTGTATTCATTTTTTTAAATCCAACTCTCTTATTTTATCATATTATTCGACTAGATCCATTTTAACGGTTCTACAAGTAATGTCAGCTTCTATTCGGTGCTTCGGACGGCTCGATTGGGATCTGTGGCAACCCGGTTTCAACCATTAATAACATGCCACGTATCATGTGGAACCAGCTCAGCGTGCTGGTTCGTGGAAAGATAGGAGCTTTTGGAGCTCTTGGCGGAGGTGACATTCACATATATGGGGACTCTTCACCGCCCTCTACAGCGCGTGTGCATCACGCTATTCGAAAATTGAAGAAAATATATCAATTTTTTTGGTAAGGTGAGAAAAGAAAAAAAAGGAAAGAGAAAACAACTAGCCTCTACAGCTCTACTATATACAACGCCTACTGCATCACCCTATGATGCACACATACGGGTACAGGTATCGGTTATGACACATGTATAGTACGGAGATACGATTTTTGTTAAAAAATTAACCTAACATTTATCAAGTATCCGGATACAGTACATCCGAACCATTAATTTTACAGACAGACGTTATGAAGATCCGCTTCATAAAAGAGAAAAAAGAGCAGAAGACAACCCATGAGATGGTTATGTCCAAATCCTGTAATCTTCATCATTTTGTAGCACCCTGTTGCCAAGCCAAACGGAGACCATTGACAATAGCTAAAAGTTCCATATGAAGAATGGTAGAAATCCTGAAAAACCAAGAATCCATTCACCATCACAACCGCAAAACCAGCCCTGCAAGGATTTCCCATCCACGTTCAGTTTCACAATACCATGGTCAGGTTTCATCCAGCTAACAAGGCGAGGCTTATTCAAGACCATCACAACTAATATCGTGTGCCAGCTGCATATTATCAATGAACCATTTCGTATATCAATGTTTAAGTAGCTTTGAAACTCTCAAGTAGCTATTTTTATTTGCTTGGCATTCAAAGTTCAAACATTTTCTTGTAGAGTGTGTTTGGATAATGAATTTTAATGAAGTAATATATTTGTTGAGAGGATTTTAAATGATTTAGTATGAAATACTTCGTTTGGATATTAAACAAGAGAATTTAGAGAATGCTAATGATTTTTATCGGGTATTTTTTTCACTCAAAATAGTGAATCTTAAAATCCCTCGTCAATCTATGTTCTCCCACAAGTTTGATTGAGTTCGAACTTTTCACACCTTGCACATGGTGTCACCTTCTGCCAAGAACCTTGTTGCTGACGGTGCATAATTACGAGATTGAGGGCGAACAACGTTGTTGGTGGCTCAACCCATGAACGATGAGATGAAGGGAGGAAGGATATGTTGTCAACCGTGACTTGCAATGTAATAAGACAATAAAATCATGAAGTGTGAAGTGTGTAAAGCATTGACCTCAAGGATTATTTTGATATAAACAAAAATTTTTCAAGGTACAGTAGATTCTTCCTATTTGACAAGATTCCAAAAACTACAAGAGATTTAGAACAATAATGTAACCTAATAGAGAAGATGAATAGAGAAAAGCAGCAAAGAAGAGAAGGTGAAGAACGTTGTCTGTAAAATTGAATTAAGAGAACAATTTTTATAGAAAACAGGAAAGAAACGTTAGCAGAAAAAGAACGTTAAAAAATATGTACGTTAGCAAAATAACGTTAGAATTTGTCTATTAGAAAACGTTGAAAAGCTGATTTATACATTAGAATCTGCACGTTATAAAATGAATGTTGGAAGTTGCAAACTAAGACAAAAAGGGATAAGACCAAATCAGTTTTAAACCTCTTAAAAAAACTCATTTTCAGGCAAGCTCAAAATATTAATTAATTTTTTTATAAAAAAATTTGGGCCTCATGATATCACGCACAGGAAGACAAATCGAGGATTTGTACTAGACACGAACCTTCGGCCCATTTTTTGTGCGCGTAAGCCCACCACCTATTTTGTTTCTTAACAAGCCCAAATCACAAGTTAATATATAAACTCTTCCAAATGTTACTTCTAACCAATGTGTGACTTTATTCTTTTGAAATAAAATACTTTTCACAATAGGATAAACACCATTAACATGCATGAGATGCTAGGCAGCGAGCAAGTTCGCACACCGGTTTAACTGCTTCACCGCGAGCTTCAGATCCAGCAACCAATTTTGCTCTTCGGTGCCTGAAATCGAAACCTGATCAATCTTAAAAGCTAGATCTGTGGTTCTCTATCAAATTAGTCTTGCAGTAGAGCAACGTCGACTTGATGGTCGAAGAGAGGACGCCGACAAAGTCTCCAGTTAGGGAAAGGAGTCTGGCAGCGAGGTGCCGAAGATTGGCACAGTCTGAATGTCCATAACCACTAGTGGAAGAGGAATATATGTGTTTCCTTTTTGTTTTAATTTTTTATTCATTTAATATATTTATTTTCATTTTTAATTAATTATTTTTAAAATCTATAGTTTAAAATAATGAGTTTAATTTTAAAATTTATATTTTAAAAAATATTAAATATAATTTTAAATTTAAAAAATATTATGATTATCTTCTAAATTTATATTTAAAAATATATTAAGATTAATATTATTATTATGATTAATTTTAAATACTCTTAATAACAATACTTGTTTTGATAAAAAAAAATTATAAATGAAGAGAATTTAATTACTTTACTCAAACAAAAAATTTAAAATATTATGAAATTTAATTACTTCATCTAAACAAAGAGTTTTACAAATGAAGAAAATTTAAATGAAGCAATCAAATTTCTTAACATTTTAATTTCTCTTGAATTTTGAAATGTTCCAACCAAACACAATTGAAAGGAATTTCTATGTTATTTTGATGAATTTGGTATTTGGGATGAAATATTAAGTATTTATTAAATATTAAATTTAAAATAAATATTTAAAAATTTTAATAACCAATAAAATGCTTGATAATTCACCCTAACCATTAAATTTTGAAATATATATATATATATATATATATGTATGTATGTATGTATATATCATTTTTCTAGTGGCTTTGAAACTTTGAATTAACTATATTTATGTTTGGAGATTTTTATATAGTAGGGGTGCTCTTGGATCAATTTCGAGGTAAAAAACTATCCGATCCAAACAAGGTAAATATCATCGGTTTGGTTTGGATTGGATAAATTCCCATAACCAAACCAATCTAATCCAAACAGATTTTAATCGGTTTGGATTAGATTGGATAATTCGATTTTCTGACTTTTGTTTTTTTAGAAAAAAAGCAATGAGACATAGTCACAACCCATAACCACAAAAATGGTGATAGTGACAAGCCACAGAGGGATGCGGTGGTGCGAGCTCCAGAGGGCGTATGACAGCCCGTTGCGGGAGGAGGCGAGCGGCGGAGGACGGGTGGCTGGTTCTGGGCTCACAGATCTGGTGCTGTTCGGCACGATGGAACGCTGGTTCTGGTGGTTGTGCACGGTTCTGGACGGCTGGAGATCTGGGTAGCGGTTTGAGCGTGGAACAAGCCAGAGATCTGGCGAGGCGTGACGGGTTGCGGGCTTGCGGTGGAAGACGACAGCGCATAGGATCTAGGTTGCGGTTTATGCGTGGAACAGGCCAAAGATCTGGCGAGACGTGACAGGTTGTGAGCCATGTACGGAGGACAACGACACACGGGATCTGGGTCGCGGTTTTCTTGGAGGCGCAATGACGGCGCACGAGATCTAGGTTGCACATAGTGGTGGACAGTGAGCGGTGGTTTGTGGTGAGGTGGAGGTTTGCCATGGATAGGGTTTGCAGAGAATGGATAGAGAGGGAGATGGTGAAAGTTTCGAGAATGAGATTTGCATAGAATGGGTGGAGAAGGAGAATGGTGGTTGCGTGTGAAGGTGGGGGATAAGTTAGGGTTAGGGATATTTAGGTAATTTTAAGTGTATATTTAGGATAGTAATCGGTTCGATTCAGTTTAGATCGATTTCAGAAAATTGAACTGAAAATTGAACCGAATCGATCAGTTCTTCTAAAATTCCATCTAAATTAATCCAATCCATTTCGATTTTTATCAATTTTTGGTTTTTTGGATCGATTTTTGATTTTTTTATTGGATTGGATCTGAACACTACTACTATATAGTACCTTTTTTTTTTAAGGTTTGGTACATAAGGTGAATTGTTAAGTATTTCATTAATTATTGATTACTTTTAAATATTTATTATGAATTAAGCATTTAGTGAATATTTGACAACTCATCCAATATTAAACACTTCACAGTACCATAAAAATTCCCTTTATATTTAAGTTGCTTTGAACTTTGAAGTCAATTTCATCAACTGCACTTTACGGTTTATATTTCCAGGTATCTTAAACTTTTCAAAGGTTTGTCTAATGAGTGTTGTTAGACATTTGTTAAGTAATTAAAGATAATAAATATTAAGTGAAAAGTAAATTATTCAATGTATAGAAAATTTAAAAAACTTCATTTTTTTAACTTATAATTTTTTATTTCTTAACAAGTATTCTTAAAATACTTGTTACCAAAATCTATTTTTTAAAACCCATTTAAAAGGACTGAGTTCTCAAAAATAAAAGTATAGTATTTTTTGTTGTTGTACATATAAAGCTTAAAGATGTTATTGTTACAAAGGAAAAAGGCCAACATTTCACACATTCATTAATACTTTTTTTTCCTTACAAATTTTATTTTTGGTCTTTAACTATATATATGTGCAAGCATTGTTATGAGACTAACTTTGAGGTACTATTTAATTAGGATATATCCTCTTAGCAATTGTCTTCTTTAGAGTTTCAACTTTAATCTTCTCTCTAAAAGTGTAGCTCACTTACCATTACACTCAACTATTGTTGGTTTTTTTTCTAATTACAATTGATAAAACCCAAAGTTACATATCATTCTTCCTTCAAATGAGATAATTTATGGGGTTGTATTTCTGTATTTTTTAATTAATGGTTATTAACACTGTCTTTTATACATAGTCCATTTTTGTTTTATTGAAGTACAACGAAAACCTTAATTCAAGTAACACTAAATTTCTTTGCAACTATCAACAATCAAGAAAAAAATCAATACAACTAAAAAACCTACAAAATATTTGAAAATTCATTAATTCAGGAACATATCAAAACTACAAAACTAAACATAGTAAAAGAAAAAAATGGATATGATTGACACAGAAATATACTATAAAAAAGACAAGAAAAAAATGAGTGTTTGGTTTGAAAAAAATTATCATTTTTTTTAGAAATATAAACAAATATATTAGATTGACGTTGATAGTTACCAAAAACAAAAATTTATGTTCATATTAAATTTCAAAAATATTAAAGAGTACGTTAAGTTAATTAAAATAATTGATAATATAAACTTTTATATACAATATAAATACAAATATAAATACTTTTAAATCATTAATCACCACAAGTTACACATAAATCACAATTTTTTTTCATATTCACCATTTATTTTATTATCATGTGAATTAATTTTATTTATGATATGGTGACATTTGAGTGGTAAAAAATGGTGATTTAAGTTTATTATGTGTTGATTTAAACTCAAGTCATTTATCACCACTACTAATATAAGAATCACCATTTATTTTTCTTTTAGTTACTACTTAGTAGCTTTCATGTGTATTAATTCATGATCTGATGACCTATGACTAGTGTCAAATGGTTATTTAAGTTCAAGTTATTAATCATCACTTCTTACTCAAGAATCACCATTTATTTTCTCATTAATCACCACTTAGTAAATTTTATGTGTATTAATTCATAATCTAACGACTGATGACTAGTATTAAATGATAATTTCAATTTATTATATGGTGATTTAAGTTCAAGTTATTAATCACCACTTTTATACAAGAATTATCAATTATTTTCCCCTTAATCACCACTTATTTTTCTCTCCACCATAACAAAAAACAAAACGATTAAGACCAGTTATTGTAGATTAGTTTTTTAAGAGCATCTATGCTCCAAACCTCTTTATGAGTATGTTAAAAGTTGCCCTTATTGGAATATGATAAGAGTGAAGCAACATTTTAAATACTCTTAAAGGAGTTTGAAGCATAGAAGTTTCATGTTTTTCTACCGTTGATTGTGTGAAAAAATTAGTTGATTTTAGATCAATAGTTGTTGTGTTTTACTTGCAACCTTCTTGACAGGTAAACTATCCAATCCTTTTTTTTTTCTCTTATCTTCTCCTCAATGCTTAACTCACTCTCACTTTCCGCTCACCAGCAATGGCCTTTACGACATCATTTTCAGGTCTCTCCCTTTCCCACTGTTGGGGATAAAAATACAAGTTTTGATCAATTATCAAAAGATCAAGGGATGGTTTCGTCGAAAATAAAGTTACCAATGCTATTGACGAAAAATGACATGACTGCTCTCAGTTGAGCAAAATATTAGTATAGATAAGCATGATATAACTGCCATGAACGTGGTCAGTTTTTAGGAGTTAGTTATTTTTCATATTTTGCCTATAAATACTAGTATTCACAATGTACAAAGGGTGGTTTTACTGGATATACAATCCTAACATCTCATTCAAGCAGATTAACGGATTTGACTCCAAGTATGACTTCCATTTACATTTCCAGCAATTTACATTAATGCAATGTCTTTTAAATTCTTTATTTTCAAGCCTTGTTCTTTAAATTTCTTTACTCTTTCTGCACTTTAAATTCATGCGTTTTATGTTTTCTGCAATTTAAATTCATGTGTTTTACGTTTTTTGCACTTTAAATTTACTGTACTTTTACATTTCTGCACCTTTATTTTCTGCACTTGTTCTTTAAATTTCCTTTACATTTTTTGCACTTTACTATTCTGCACATTTAAACTTTCGTACCTTTACCTTTCTGCAAATTTTACATTTCTTGCAATTTACTCTCTCAACACTTTACATTTTGCATGTTCCTCATCATTTTCCTAAACAAATTCATTTTCTACCAAGATTACCACATAATTCTGAACCCACATTCGACTGATAAAAATATATTTGTTTGTTGGAATTTGTCTCATACCAAATTCACCCGTAAACAAATTGGCACGCCCAGTGGGACGAGTTTAGAGTAACTCGGTAGTGTCATAAACCTCTTCACAAGAAGATGGTTTTATGCGTTTAAGAAGTGAAAAGTTAGTATTTTCTTGCCCTTCTCAAGATACGCAAACTATGAGTAACGCAAATAATCAGGCATCGAATGCACTTTCAGTTGAAGTTAGTGTGCCATCTTCGACAGCCGTTACTGCGTCACCTTTAACAACAGGTCCTGTGGTTAATATAATAGCAACCGGTACTCTTAGAAGTAACCCAGTGTTAGAACAAGTGGTGCCTGTAGTGACTCAGTCATCACCAAATCAACTAAGTAATCAAAGTGTAATGAACTCAAATTCAAGGTTGGCACCACAATATGGTTTGCCACTAAATTATGTTCCTCCTGTGTTGGCACAAATGGGACTTGGCTCTACTTTGGTTAATACTATAGGCCAAACAGTAGCCTCACAAGGCCAACCACAAATAAGTTCGGCTTTAGCAAGTTTTAATGGCCAAGGAATAGGAATTGCAAGTTCAAGTAATCCAACTCCCTTTCGATAGGAGAGATTGAATTTAGGACCTGTATTCCCAAATATGTCGAGAGACAATCCCCAAAGTATAACAGGGCCAACTATGAATTTTTTGACCAGTTTTCGACAACAAATGGATGAAAGCAACCATGATATGGTGCATATGTTCACTTAGCAAATGGGTGCTATGATTACGCCAATCATGGAAAATACAAATAATATTTGTAGCACATTAGCTCAGCAAATGGTAAGGCTAAACCAAGCCTTGGGAGTAAGTGATTTGGCCAATGATAATATTCAGGGAGCCCAGCCTGGGATAAATAGAGAAATGGTCGCACCTCAGGCAAATGTGGGGCAAAATCCACAAAATTTAGATCAACCAGGCCAAAATGATCGGCCTCGTTTAGAATATGGAAATGTCCATGTGCTCCATCGAGGAAACAAAGATCAAGTGGCCAGAAATGATATAGCCATGAGATTGCTTCGACCAAATCTTGGGGGGCACCAAATAGTTGAACAAAATGTAAACCAAATAGTAGAACAAGTGTTGAATAGATTTGATTTTAACTTTGGCTATGCCAACCAGCCATATTTTGTATCAGCATTTCCTGAATGGGTCCAGCAGGCAGAGTTGCCTAGAGGAGTTAAGATTCCAAAACTTTCCAAGTTTGCAGGAGAAAGTAGGGAATCGACCGTCGAACATATTACACGGTTTACAATAGAGATGTGGGAGTTGACCACTGTTGAAGGGCTTAAAATGAGATTCTTCCCAAGTTCTCTCACAAAAAATGCTTTTTCCTAGTTTTCGACATTGAGACCAAATTCAGTCCACTCCTGGGCTCAATTGGAAAGAAACTTTCATGATCAATTTTTTAGAGGAGATTTGAAAGTGGGACTTACAGATCTTTTCAACATCAAAAGGATGTATAATGAAACTGTGGATGACTATCTGGCTAGGTTTCGACAAATGAGGAGTAGATGTTTTACTCCAATACCAGAGGTCGAAATAGTAAAGGTAGCTGCAGGTGGTTTAAATTATTATATAAGGAAGAAGTTAGTGAATCAACATTTAGTTGATCTTGCCCAATTAGGATAAAAAGTTAGGCAAATAGAACAACTAAAAGTTGAAAAGATTCAAAAACAAAAAAGATTTCTTAAAAGAGAAAAGGTGACATTTGTCGGATTAAATGAATCCGACAATGAGTTTGAAGGCAGCGATGATGAGTTCGAAGTTAACATTACTGAACTTCAGAATAGTCCTCCTTATGTTTGTCAGGCGTTATAGCCTACTAGAAATAAGAAGAAAATGGGTTACGTTAATAGGAAAACATATACATTCGACGTAACCAAAGCCGACAAGATTTTTGATTTGTTACTAAAAATAAACAGATTAAACTGTCGGAAGGTCATAGGTTGTTAAAGTTGGATGAAATTAAAGACCGAAAATATTGTAAGTTTTATAATAGTTTCGGTCATGTTACTAATGAATGTGTTCGTTTCAGAGACATAATTCAAAAAATAATAATGGATGGGCGTCTGAAGTTTGCCGACAAGCTTAAAGCGGATATGAAAGTTGACACAGATCTGTTTCAGACTGAAGTATCTTGTGTTGATCAGCAAGTTCCTTTAAATGTTGGGATGCTCAACATAAGGAGGTTGCAAGAATTCAACGTGGATACAAAGGATGCAACCGACGTATATCCTAAGCCAGGTGAGTCTCTTGAGACATTTCTTGAAAGAAAAAAAGATAAGGGCAAGGTAAGGTTGTGCCCAAGGTGTAATGTGGTATATGATGAGCTTGCTGTGAAGAAAGCTGCTGAAGAACAACTAAGTATCCAGCAAGGTAAGGAAAAAATTCTCGACAGAAAAACTTGGAGACCACAAAATACTTTTCATGCTCCAAGGCCAAAGCCAGTCTACATGCCTAGGCCTAACATGAATGGTTGGTTAGTCGAACCACATGGGTTTATGGGAAACAAAGCTCATCTCAGACCATTTAAGACTAGGGTGCCACCTGCTAATGTTGCCGTGAATAAGTGGATGAAGAATTCCGTAATGGATAGACATACGTATTTTCGACAGAATGTGTTTGCCAGGAGGAGTAATTTTCAAAGGGATCAACTTTTTTAGAATGAAGACTACAAGAATGGAAGGATTAATTTAGGAAAAACTTTGATTGGCCAAGATGAAGCAGGGTCATCAAAGGTTCATCCAATGTCAAAGAGTAAGAAAAGAAGATTACAGAGATTAAGACAAGCACAAAAGAGAAGAGATATGACTGAAGGATTAGTGATCAAGGAGCAGCCCGTAGAAACAGGTTGTTTGGTGGTCGAAAAGAAACCAATGCTTGATCAGGATAACAATGGTAGAAAGACAAAAAGCATTGTTACCATGGGATCATTTCCAGGGGAGCTGACAACAAATGCAGTTAGACGGCTTGACACTGATGATAAATCCTGACAAGAAAGGTTAGAAGAAATAAGAAAGAGTAAGCAAGTTCGTAGGCCAATCCTAAATACAACAAAGAGGAAATGTCCAATTGGATTGATAGCAGCAGAAAAAGAGGCAAGAAAGAACAATTTACCAGTCGAAAAGGACAAGGAGTTGATCAACTCGAATGCTGCAAACCCGACAATAGGAATAGAGCAGATTAAGGACTCTGGAATTAGAAATAGTAATATTGAAGACTGGTCAAAAGAAGAAATCAGGAGAATCTTAGAAGACCCAGATCAAGATGTTGAGTGGAGGAAAAAAGTGCTCGACATAAGAAAAGAAAGAGAAAGATTGGTAAAGCTTGACTGCCAAGATATAGACCCAATGACTGATGATGTTATTGAGGCCTTGAATGATCCAGAGGATCCTTTAGGCCTTGGTGATGAGGAGCAATTGGACATGAACATCAACTTGGAAGATAATCTGGATGATATCTTGACGGCTATGGATAGCAATTTGCCGTCGAAAGATTACTTAAGGATTGGAAGGCATCTAAGTGAAGAGCTGTTTGACGAGGAGGAATTCTTGAAGTCAATGAATGTTAATTTAGTTTTAGTGTTACCTGCAGATTTTGAAGGGTATCACGAAATTGAGTACACTGGGGAGAATGAAGAAGATTTTGATGACCTCGACGATCATTGGCTCCTTTTCCAGGACAATATGATCACAGCCTTTGATAATACAACTCAGCTTGAAAAACCAACAGAAGATCAAAAGGCTTATTTACGACCGTTACACATCAAGGCTCTATTAGAAGGAAAACCCACTAATAGAGTTTTGATCGACAGGGGGGGCAGCAATCAATTTAATCCCAAGGGCTATGATCAAAAAACTTGAAAAAGATGAGTCAGATTTGATGTCGACAAACATGATAGTCACAGATTTCAGTGGTAAAACCTCCTCGTCAGACAGAGTGGTGATGTTGAAAGTACAAGTCGGATCTGTTGCAAGATCGACATTATTTATGGTAATTTCGACGAAGTCAAGTTACAATCTTCTGTTAAGGAGAGATTGGATTCATGCCGTTGGAGCAATTCCATCAACAGTTCATCAGAAGCTCATTCTTTAGAATGAAGACGACAAAGTTGAAGTAATAGAAGCAGATGACAATCCTTGCTATCTCCAGCAACTTCATGTCGATTTCAGAATATATGCTCCAAGTGTTAAACCAGTAACAACAAGTGGTGGAGTGATTAACAAAGACGTACTCAAAGTTTGCTTGAGGGGTCAGTTTGGTGTACGATTGGTGAAGAAGGCCAAAGAAGATCGGCCAAGCACTAGTTATGAGTGTTAAGGATTATTCAGAAGAATTGTCGGCTTATTTAGCCGACAAAGCAGTATTCACTGTTGAAAACATGCTGTCGGATTGTGTAATTGATGATGGTCCTTTAGGATTTGAAAAAGGGCTTGATAAAAAGCAAAATGTGGAAGTGGAAAATCATTTGGAAGAAATAAACTTGGGCACTGAAGCAGATAGAAGGCCCATCTTCGTGAGTTCATTTCTGCCAAAGGATTTCAAAGAAAAGCTTGTCGAGTTAATTATGGAATATAAAGATTGTTTTGCTTGGGATTATGATGAAATGCCTGGATTGAGTAGAGATCTTGTCGAGCACAGATTGCCTCTGAAAGAAAGATGCAGACCTGTTAGGCAAACCAATAGGAGATTTGCACCTGAGGTGATATTAAAGATAAAAGAAGAGGTTGAAAGATTGCTCAAAGCCAAATTCATCAGAACAACCAGGTATGTCGAATGGCTTTCAAATATTGTTCCTGTAGTTAAGAAAAATGGCAAGTTGAGAATATGTGTAGATTTTAGAAATTTGAACACTGTCATACCTAAAGATGAGTATCCTATGTCAATTGCGGACATGTCAGTTGATGCCGCATCTGGACATGAATTATTAAGTTTTATGGATGGCCATGCAGGTTATAATCAAATTTTTATAGCCGAAGAGGACGTGTCGAAAATTGCTTTCAGATGTCTAGGAGCTATTGGGACATTTGAATGGGTAGTCATGCCTTTCGGTTTAAAGAATGCAGAGGCCACTTATCAGAGAGTAATGAATACAATTTTCCATGATGTCATTTGAAAATTTATGGAAGTCTACATTGACGATGTCATTGTCAAGTCAAAAACGAAGGAAAGCCATCTGACAAACTTAAGGCAGGCATTCGGCAGGATAAGGAAGCACAACCTTAAGATGAATCCAGAAAAAATGTGATTTTGGAGTGTCGGCTGCTAAATTCTTGGGTTTCCTAGTCCATAAAAAAAAGTATAGAAGTGGATAAGAATAAAGCCAAGGCAATTTTGGAGGCCACACCACCGACAAACAAGAGAGAATTGCAATCTTTTTTAGGAAAAGTTAACTTCCTAAGAAAATTTATATCCAACTTGTCGGGAAGAACCAGAGTTTTTGCTCCATTGATCAAGTTGAAGGCTGAACAAGATTTTGTGTGGGAACCTTGCCACCAAGAAGCCTTCGACCAGATAAAGCAGTATTTGACAAAACCACCGGTCATGATGCCTCCAGTGCCCCGTCGACCTTTGAAATTATATATATCAGCATCAGAAGAAACCATAGGAAGTATGTAGGCTCAAGATGTAAATGGCGTCGAAAGAGCCGTGTATTATCTTAGTTGAGTTTTAAATGATGTTGAGAGAAGATACAGTGCAATAGAGAAACTTTGTTTAACATTGTATTTCTCATGTACTAAGCTTAAGTATTACATGATGCCTTGTAATGTGCTGGTTATGTCGAAAACTGATATAATAAAATATATGTTATTGAAACCAGTGTTAAATGGTCGTATTGGAAAATGGACAATTGCTTTGTCAGAATTTTTTTTATAATATGTACCAATAAGAGCAGTAAAAGGCTAAGCAATTGCTGACTTCTTGGTCGACCATCCTTGTTTGGATATAAATAATGTAAATATTGTCGGTTTAAAACCTTGGTGTTTATATTTTGACGGTTGAAGACATCAAAATGGAATTGGAGTAGGGATTGTAATTGTTTCCCCTCAAGGTACTCCAACTAAGTTCATGTTTGAACTTAAATATACCTGTTCTAACAACGAAGCTGAATATGAAGCCTTGATTGTTGGATTGGAGATACTAGTGGAAATGAAAGCACGTAATGTGCATATATTTGGTGATTCACAGTTGGTCGTTAAGCAACTTGCCCAAGAATATAAATGTGTTAGTGAAAATTTAATGAAATATTATATTGTGGCAAGTAAGTTAATGAAACAATTCGACGAGGTAACTGTCGAACACATTTCCAGAGGTTTAAATGAAGAGACTAATGAATTAGCACAAGTAGCCTCTGGTTATAGACTTTCATCCAAGGTTCTTACAAATCTAATGGAAATAAGAGAAATTTTATATCCATTAGAGGAAAGAGATATACTACAAAATGAAATTTCGATGATTAATGACTGGAGACAACCAATACTGAGTTATTTGGAAAATCCAAGTCAAGATGTGCATAGAAAGCTCAAGTATAGAGCATCGAAGTTTGTGGTATTAGGGGGAGCATTGTATAGAAAATTTGTCGATGAAAATTTAGAAGTTTGCCTGAGTGAAGCAGAGGCTTATATTGCCTTGGCAGAAGTCTACGAAGGAATTTGTGGAGCTCATCAGACAGGTGAAAAGATGAAATGGGTCCTTCGACGTCAAAGGTATTATTGGCCAACACTAGTTAGGGATTGTATAATGTTTGCCAAGTCTTGTGAAGAGTGTCAAAGACATGGCCATATACAAAATGTTCCTGCTAGTGAGTTACATGCTATAGTTAAACCTTGGCCTTTCAGAGGGTGGGCCTTAGATTTAATTGGTCAAATTCATCCCGTCTCGATGAAGGGACACAAATATATTTTAGTAGGAGTTGATTATTTCACCAAGTGGGTTGAGGTTGTAGCCTTGAAGGATGTAACTCAGCAGGTTGTGATTGATTTTATTGAAGATAATATAGTTTGTCGGTTTGGAATACCACAAACTTTGACAACCGACCAAGAATCAGTATTCATTGGGAAGAAAGTTGTCGAATATGTCAGTTCAAGGAAAATTAAAATGCTCACGTTGACGCCATATTATGCTCAGGCGAATGGCCAAGTAGAGGCCATGAACAAAATAATCATAAATTTGATTCAAAAGCATATTGGTTGACAACCTAGAAATTGGCATAATACCCTTAATCAAATTCTATGGGCATATAGAAATTCACCAAGAGAATCAACAGGCACTTCACCATATAAGTTAGTTTATGGTCATAATGCAGTGTTACCAGTTGAGATTAATCTTCATTCCATTCGAATTCAAAAACAAGACGAGTTACCAATTGAGCATTATTGGGACTTGATGTTTGATGAATTGAATGAATTAAGTGATAAAAGATTAGTAACTCTAGAAAACTTGATTTGACAGAAAGAAAGGATTGCAAAGTTTTACGACAGTCGAGTTAAGTATAAATCTTTTAAGATTGATGACTTAGTTTGGGAAGTCATTCTGCCCATGGATAAGAAGTGTCGAAAATATGGAAAATGGTCTCCAAAATGGGAAGGACCATTTAAAATTACTCAAGTATTTTCTGGGAATGCTTATGCACTTATCGAAGTTAATTCTTGTTTGAGGATTAAATCAATTAATGGCAAATATTTAAAGCCATATAAACCGACAATGTATGAAGTAAAGATAGAAATTGAGTAAAAAATGAAATTTCATTCATATATTCGACAAATATAAATTACATACTGATGTTATATCTGGTTTAGATTGTCAAGGAAGATAACAGAGAAATAAACCTATTCTAAATAAACAAGAAGCTTTACCCCAGCTGAATGTGTTCTGAATTGAGCTCGTAGGACCTGAGGAAGAGGAAGGAGCAGACGACCCTTAACTTGTCCTGGACGAGATTTTGATTGGTCGTCTACTCCCTGATGAGTCGTTTACATTATAACAACCATGTTTCAGAAACACTGGGTTGTTACGATGCTTACTAAAGCTCATCAGAAATACTACGATTCTTACTGAAGTTCAAGTTGATCATCACCATTAATACAGAGCCCTTTTTTCCATTTATCCCATTGAGAGAAGAAGAAATTATCTGAAGACATGGTGAAATGATGGAAAAGAAAAATCAGAATACGGATTTGAACTTCGATGTTTCAGAAGAACACTATTTATAGGAGATTTTCTGTAGAAGGAGTCATTACGTGTTGCCTTGTAGCATTCATTATAATTAATTAAGTTAATTATGATGCACAGTTACGAGATGCATTGAAAAGAAACAGAATAAAGAATGTTTAAAGAGCAATAAATAAAAACGTGTTGGAAACTGATCAAAAGGAATGTTTATTAAGTATTGGCCTAAAAGGCCATACAAATCCTGTCGGATTATCAAACCGACGGTATAAAAGAACCAATACAATTAAAACCTCTACAAAACTTCCCAAGAGTCCTCCAAAGCTCGTTTATTGGCACAAGCTTTTTGATATTCTGGTTCAAGAGAATGTATGTCCGCCAATACAACTTTGGTCTCGACAGCCTATTACTTTGAGTTGTTGATGATGTTTTGCTGTTTTACATTCCCTTGTTGCAGTGCCATGCTGAGTTTTTGTTTTCGACGACGAGTTTCTTCAAGTTTTTTCTCCAAATCTTCAATTTCCTTGTCAAGTTCTGCCTCCTTATTTTTTTCATCAATAAGATAACCTTTCAGTTTGGTTATCTCATCCTTTGCGTCGGTCAGTTACTTTAAAATCTTATATTTTTCTTGAAGTTTTTGATCATAAGCAGGGATGACCTGACAAATAGTAGGCATGTTCAGAGATAAGTTTTTGAGAAAATCTTTGACAGTCGAAAGAAGAGCTCGATTCGTTATTGGAAGTTGTTGAGAAAGAGGTTCCAATTCAGCCACAATGGTCAACATTCTTTCTTGGAGTGGTTGATCGAAACTTAATTGCTCAAAGGGGTAGGTAAAGGCATTTTTTAGCTCTGCCAAAAGCTCAGCAACATGAGAATCATTGGAATCTTGTCCAGGCTGGGTCGAAGAGCGAGCTGATTGTGGAGAACTTCTATGGCTACCTGACTGCATAGATATCAATTCATCCAAATCTACCTCCATATCTTCAGCAATTTTTGGGTCTATGACAATAGAATGAATTTGAGATGACGGAGGTAGATTGGAAGGTGCAATTTCAGCTAAGAGAGCATTCATGTCGAATTCTTCAGAAGCAATTTTGACAGGATTATCTTTATTTATTTTGGAAGAACTAGCACCCTGAATTTCTGTCGGGAGAGGCAAGGAAACAGTTGGTATTTCAGGAGCTTGAAAAAATTGATCCTTTGGAGAGAGAGTTTCATTGCCTTGTCCAGTAGGATTGTTAGGAGCGACAGAATCTATCAGTTGCTGTAGAAAATAAAAGTGACATCAAGATAAGAAAAATCTTAGGAATTCTTTCTTTTAAAACTTGGAAGATCTTACCTCAGCAGGTTGCTGAATTGGATCCTCAGCGTTCAATTCGGTGATAGGTCCTGAAGGACTTTCAACAATTTATTCAGATTCTGGATCCTGAAATAGAAAAGATCACATTATTAAATGAAGTCTTGAGTTTCCAATTAGGAAAAATTGTGTCGGTTAACATTTACCTTGGGAGGAACAAAAGTAGTTTCTGCCTCAAGTTCAGTAGGTTTCAAGCTAGAACTTGAGGATTGAGTCTTTTTCTTCTTCTTCTGTAAAGGTAAAATAAGATGAGAATTTACCAAGGTATGAAGAAAAGAAATAAAAGAAATTATACCTTCGAAGGATTTTCAGAAGATGGGCTTGGAGATTCAATGATTTCGACAGAAGAAGTGGGAGTTAAGCCACCAACCTGTAATTGATAAAAGGTTTAATTTCGACAAATTGAAATTAAATTCTAAAAGGTTGGTTGAAAGAAAATATACCTTGGAAGTTTTTGCCTTAGAAGGCTTGGTAGCGGCTTTGGGTTTAGTAGGGCTTTTCGTCGATGCCGCCCTAGTTGTTCTAGTTTTTTGAGCCTTTGGGATAGGAGGGTTTTGAGCTTTCTTGCCTTTTCTTTTCTTTAAAGCAGAAGTTTCTATTTCTTCTTCTTCTCCTTCTCCAGATTGCTTATACTCCAAAGGTCTTTTTAAAGGAGTAGCTAGAAAGAAAAAAAAAGTAATTAGTTGATGAAATAAGGAATTGATTTCAGAATCGAAAGAAGTACCTTCGAGCAATTTAGTGATGACTCGGGTATCTTTGGCAAATTGTTCACACGAGGAAGCAAACCGACGGGTAAAAGTAACTTCTGGAGTTCTTGTAAGAAAGATGTTACTCACAGAAAAGACTCTATCAGAAGTAACGAAGTTACCAGCGTTGGTGGGTTTGCCTGGGAATTCGTTAGCCAAACCAAAACGAGCACAAGGAAGATGCACTGGTTTTGGAAAAAGGACTTGAAAAGGTTCAAGTCGTGCCAAAGGGTTTTTTATGGAAACCGCAATAAAATTAATGGAGCATTTCTCTTTGTGCATTTGCTTTTGTTTAGCCAGGACTTCTTCAGTGTCGAACAATTGTGCTAGGATACATGTAGTCCCACTTGATCTTGTAATATTTCTCAAAAGCTCTAATATCTTGAATATGTTTACCTTAGGTTTTTGTCGAAGGCTCTTGACCCTGCACAGGAACGAGTTATTCAGTTATTCGGCTTCGACAAACATCAATATCGATATGGTAAGGACTATAGTACGTAGTCCACCATTCGACAAAATCTGGAGTAACTCCTCTATAGGGTGTGAAAGGAGAAATCAAAAAATGTTGTTTGTGTCTCTCGTTTTTCATAGCCACCCGTACAAGATCTGACATGTCTTGTAAGCAGCCATTAACAAAGTGTTCTTTGGCTTTTGGAGAGAATGGAGTGGGAATGGCTTGACAGAATCCTAGTTGACGAGCCATTGAATTTGGCAGGTGCAATTCTAAAAGATTGTCCGTCGAACCAGGAAGGCCAACAATTAACACTTGCCGACAAAGAAAATTTGACCAAATGGAAAGATTATCGGCTTGAATAGAAGGGTTGTCAGAAATAAGTGGTCGAGTAAACCACTCTGGACCGATGGAGCGGTCAGCGAAGGGTGCAAAATAAATGTCTTCAGTATTGAAGGAAATAGAATGGAAAATGCTAAAAAAGTGCATAAAATTCTCTGAGTGATACTTGTAGATTTTTTCATGTTTGAAATGGCAAAGTCTAATGCCATAAGTAGCAGAAGAAATTATTGAAGGAGAAGTATCGACTAGATAGTCTCCAAGAATGGCATTTAGCCAGAGTTGCAGCAACCATATGGGGCCACCAAAGATTAGTTTTCTTTGTTTGTGACCTAATGCTTTGTACAATATCGCCAATACCAAAGTAAAGATTGGCAAGAAGGAACTGACCAAAAGCCAATTCTTGACCTTCTTGAAGGAGATTGGCGAGGTGAAGGTAAGATTTTGACACATGAACTGATTTAGTACAGAGAGCATAGGCCAACAACCAGAGAAGAAGAAAAGCCATATGTTCTTCATCAGACACAGGGCCATCTGATGAAGAATAAAAATTGACAAAATTTGAAAAAGAAGTTGGGGCTTTTGAATAAACGTCTATGACGATCAAGGGGAGAAGAATAAGAGTTATGACTTTCCCATCTGGTCGAAGACCAGTTATGGCAGCCACGTCGAAAAGTGTAGGTCCCATCATGCCATAAGGGAAATGAAAGGAATTGGTAGTTTTATTCTAAAAAAAAAAAGATGCGCCCAACATACATAAATCCATTTTCATGGGATAACGTGAAAGTTGGATACAGTCAAATATACCTAATTTCTTCCATGAAGTTTCTTTAGAGGCTTGGACTCTATCAAGCCAATCAAGATACCCATTGATTTGGCCAGGTGGGGTTCTAAAAAGCCTTTCAAATTTGTTAAAATAACTGATGGGGATGGAAGGAAGAGAAACCAAAATACATTCTTCTTTTGGATTTTTGCAAGGGAAAAAGCTTTGAATTTCTTTGGTGATAAGTTCTTTGGGCAGAACTGAGCCCAAGAAAGCAGCTGGAGGATCTAAAGAAAGTGAAAGGTCGTTGATAGGAAGGATTACCTTGGAAAGATTCCACAGTTCGGATTTCTCTAGAACTGGATCTTGAACAACGGCGTGGCTGCCCAAATCTACTGATGGTTCATTGATAGATTGAGAATGAGAAGCCATTGTTGAAAAAGAAGCTTTTACAAAAAAGACACACAAAAATAAGGTGGAGGAAGATGAACAGTAGAAGATGTAGTAAAAGTGGCGTGTTTCTATAAAATTTAAAGAAGCGATGAACAGTAGAGAAGGTAAGAGGACGCGTGATATTCGTAAAAAAGTTGTTTTTTCAGAAAGGGATAAATATCATCCCTATTTATTAGGAAGAAAAGGCTATTTAATGTTTGAAATGATAAGTAGCAGTTGTGGTTTTCAAAAAATCCACGGAATATTTTATTGGATTTTTGAAAACCAAATAAAAAATGATTTCAAAAAAGATTTTTGATAAGATCTTGGCGTCGGATTGGAACTAGAAGATAAGATTAAAATTTATTTTTCTTCCAGTAACGTCGAAAGAAAAATTTTGGGGGGCATTTGTTAAGGATAAAAATACAAGTTTTGATTTAATAAAGATATTCTCGACAGACAGTTGACATTTGAAGAAGATAGATAATTCGACGAAGATGGTTTTTCTGTGGTCGAATGATAACATTGAGGTATTCGACAAAGAGGTTTTTTCGACAGTTAGACTATGATCTAGTGTTATAGTCAGATGTTAGTTTTTTGTCGAAATATCTCAGTTGCCTTTAGTTATTCTTCTTGAATTCAACAGCCAGATGGTGATCCAAGTGGTGATCAATTATCAAAAGGTCATGGGATGGTTTCGTCGAAAATAAAGTTACCAATGCTATTGACGAAAGATGACATGGCTGCTCTCAGTTGAGCAAAATATTAGTATAGATAAGCATGATATAACTGCCATGAACGTTGTCAGTTTTTAGGAGTTAGTTATTTTTCATATTTTGCCTATAAATACTAGTATTCACAATGTACAAAGGGTAGTTTTACTGGATATACAATCCTAACATCTCACTCAAGCAGATTAACGGATTTGACTCCAAGTATGACTTCCAATTTACATTTCCAGCAATCTACATTAATGCAATGTCTTTTAAATTCTTTATTTTCAAGCATTGTTCTTTAAATTTCTTTACTCTTTCTGCACTTTAAATTCATGCGTTTTACGTTTTCTGCATTTTAAATTTACTGCACTTTTACATTTCTGCACCTTTATTTTCTGCACTTGTTCTTTAAATTTTCTTTACATTTTCTCAGACTTTACTATTCTCACATTTAAACTTTCTGTACCTTTACCTTTCTACAAATTTTACATTTCTCGCAATTTACTTTCTCAGCACTTTACATTTTGCACGTTCCTCACCATTTTCCTAAACAAATTCATTTTCTACCGAGATTACCACATAACTCTGAACCCACATTCGACTGATAAAAATATATTTGTTTGTTAGAATTTGTCTCATACCAAATTCACCCGTAAACACCCACTCAGTTTCAATTTCCTGCAACCGAAACCATGCTCAGTTTTCTCAGCACTTCTACCTCTCCCTCGCCTTCCCCCCGCAAAACCCATTTCCTTAAAGCCCCTCAAATCACTTCCCTTGAACAAAAGAGACCTTTCTGTACATAGGTTTCAGAGAATTCAAAAAAATTCCAGACCTCCTTTCTCTGTTTGCTGTGAAGCATCAAGTGGAAGGGTAACACGTGTTACCATATTGCTTCAAGAGCCATTTACATAAAAAGGGAAGAGTCATCGTTGCCGTCATTTCGACCTCCTCGATTAGCTCGCTCTCTTCTTCGGATTCCAACGTGACAACATCAGCAACTATCATGGTGGTACCAGCTCTGATGTATACCTTCACCCATCTCTGTTTGGATGGAAGGAAACCAGATCAGAAAATGGTTTTTTGTTTTTTTTTAAAAAAAAAAATCTTAAGAAATCAACAAAATTTTACCTGTGAACACAAATAATTTTCAAGGGAGCATCAATGCTCAAAATCATATTAGGAGCATTTTAAACGGCTCTAAGATTGAAAATTTGTTTGGATCACGTGTTCTGCTTGGAATAAAATGATATGAAGTGAAAAGCAAGTGCTATGGATACCACATTACTTATAGTTTGTATTTGAATAGTCGGCAATCATGAAAACCGATCTTGCATTTTTGATAGTTATCTGACGAGCTCACTTTGTATTAGACGTTAATATTGTGCCTTCTATCCTGTATTTTTGCAAGTATGGATGTCCATTATTGCTATTGTTACTTATTTGCTATTGCTTGATTATTATTATTTTTTCTTATTAATTTGAGATTTATAGTCCAAGAATAATAATATTGACAAAAATGTCAAATTTAAGTTTGTGATGTATGTTCTTTACTTTGTTTTTTTTTTTTGGTAGTTTTCTTTTATAGCTTTGTGTTTATTCACTTAGTTTAAATGTTTTTTTGAGTTCTAAACTTTTATAAGAAAATATAAATAGTGTCAGTCAACAAAAAATTAAAAAATACAAAAAAATAACAAATACCTTTGAGATTATGTAATTTGCATTAAAAGATGATTAAAATGGTTAACAAGGATGTGATTTGTCAATAGTTTAGAGAAGTGCAAATAAAAAAAAATCATGATTGTTATTTGTGATTGCTTGATGCATTTTTATCAATTTTCACTTGTAATCAATAAACTTGTTTAATTAGATTTATGAGTTCTTGAGTTGATATATGTGTATGATGTGATTTACTAGTTACTCCCTAGTCTTTGGACAACTCTTCTATTCTTTTCAAAGTGAAGTTTTATGAAGCACTAAGTTAAGGAGATTTAGACAATTAAAAAAAAGAAATAATTTGATCAACCCAAGTACATAAAAGAAAATAAATTTAGGGGTGGTGGAAGTAAAAAGTAAATAGAATAAAAAAGTAAAGAGTATAAATTAGGTAGGGATAAGAGTTTTTGATGTCTAGATAAGGCGCACGGTCAAGAGTTTGAGTCCTTTAGCAAGAACTCATGATGCCTAGTCTATGCCTTTATTGCGCAAAAAAAAAAACGAATGATGAGAAAGTCTCAAATTGAAAGCATAACGATCTTTGGCATGAAGTGAACTTGAATTAGTAGAGAATTGAGTAACAATTATGCCTATTAGACTTTCGGGAGATGTTTAAGAGTTGCTAAGAACACATGTATCTTCAAGAGAGCTGGTGGATCCATGGGACTTGTTTTTGAAAGTCGACTTGATTTGTTAATTTCTATTAGAGTTAGACATGGATACATGATTGAAGGATCGACCATTTCAAACTTTGAAAAGCTTTTAGCATGCCAAGCTTCTTGAAGTTTTCTTAAGAGTTCTATTTGCAATTGTAGCATCTCAAGGAATTTTTTTTCATTAATGTTTAATTTTATTTTTGTTGCTCGAGGATAAGCAATTATTATAGTTTGGGAGATTTTGATGTAATGCAAATTGCACACATATTTGTTAAGCACACAACTTCCATAACCAAATGAGAGTCCTTTGACAAACATTAGGAGTGGAATTAAGGAGAAGGAGCATCTTGGAGAAATCTAACAATAAACTTCATCTTATTATTTTACTTTGTTTCGATTTATTCATGTTTGACTTTGTATCTTTGAATTTTATGTGTGCTTTAATGTCTATGGAAAGATAAATTTAATTTTCAAGGAATATGATGTAACTCTTCTACCTTTTTTATTATGGAAGTTTGGTTTACTATTTGTTATGTAAAGTTACTATTTCTTGATTCAATTGTATTAATCTTAATGTTTGTTATATATTGCGTGCTATATGAGCATATGCATAAGATAATTGAGTGAAGAATCGGGAGATAAAACTTGTTATTGAAACCTCTATCAAAGGAACTTAGGAATTAAGACCACGAGAGTAGACTTACTCCTTCGAGGAGCCAATAGATGTCATAGGGCTTAATGAGTTTCAATTAACTTAGTACTGTGAAAGTATATATTACTTTAATTATAACATGTTCTCTTAGACTCGAAAAAGGGATTAAAATTACAATAGGACTATCCACCTTCAAAAAAATAATGGAACACTAGTAAAAAATAATTAACTTTTGTCATAATAGATAGTTGCAGTAAAATCCTAGTCCTAGAGTCTTAGTCGTTGTTGGATCACATTTACTTTTATTTTGTTTGTTTGTTTTTAATTATTTATTTTTAATTTACTTCTTAATTTGCTTTCTTATTCATTTTTCACCATTATATTTTCATTAACCTAAATAATTACAATTGTTGTAGTTTGGTAATCAAATAATTCTCGTTAAATGATAAACTACTCATTACTTTAATTATTACATGTGACAACATGTGCACTTTCGGATCTCATGATACAATCGTCCATAAATTGCTTTATCTTAATCTCATTCTCATTCTCTTATTATAAATTGAAATGCTAGCCAATATGCCATATAATTGGGAAACATTATAACATCATTCTATATAATAAGAAAACAATACAACAATATATTCTAAATTTATTTTATTAGATTATATTTTCTTTATTGTCCAGCATTCATTTAATATATTCTTCTTTAGTCTTGTCTTAGATTAAATCCTAAATTGTTTTTTAATAAATCAAAATTTATATTTATTAATTAAGAAATTGATTCCTTTATTTTTTAATATTATATTTTGTTAATAGCGCCCACATCTTAAATGGATTTTTTATAAATCAAAACCAATATTCATTAATTAGGATATTAATTCCTTAATTTATGATATTATATACTTTTTTGTGATATATTTTTTTTAATTGTATTTTTATAAGATATATTATTTCTTTAATTTTATTAAAATATAAATTTTACCTAAGGCTTAATTTAATACTAATATGTGTCATTTTCCACCACCGAACGTGTAAATCAACTAGTAGAAGGTTGTTCTAACTTAATCAAGGATCTAGGGTTCAAGTCTTAAATATTCAACTACGTTAAAATTCAATTGTGAAAGTTTTGTCGTCTTATGAGGTCCTACTCAGCTCAATCAGAAGATTAGTCTCTTACCTTCAAGTGAGAGGACACTTTGAGAAACCAAAAAAAAAAAAAAACATTGTCACTTTCCTTCTTTAATATTTTAAAAAAGGTTGAATCTTATGCTGACACCCTAATTTGATTTTTTAATAAATTGAAATCAATGTTTATTAATTGAGAGTAAAATAAATGAGTTAAATTGATTTTATATACATAAGGTGTAATTTAGTACTGACATGCATGGCTTTCTTTCTTTAATATTTCGAATAAAGTTGAATCTCATGCTGACATCCAAAATCGATTTTTTTAATAAATTAAAGTTAAAATTTATTAATTAAGGTGTACATAGATGAATTAAACTGATTTTGTATATTTAAAGTTGAACTTAGTATTGACATGTATTGCTTTCCGTCTTTAAAATATTAAAGAAGGTTGAATCTCATGCTGACATCTTAAATCAGTTTTTTAATAAATTAAAATCTATTTATTAATCAAGATATAAATAGATGAATTAAATTAATTTTTTATTAACAATTTATTTATTTTTTGGTAAACATTCGAGTTAAGAATACAAATAAAAAAAATTAAATTACAGCACACCTATCAATGAAAACCTATCATTATTTTTTTTAGAAAAAGAATTTGCAACTTTCCTGAATTTTAACTATTTTACAAATTATTATCATGAACTTTAAAATCTTTTTAATTACCCCTTAAATTTTAATTAATATCTCAATAGATCATTCTATTTAATATGAATCTGTTAATTTATTAACGATAATATTGTGTAATAATATATTATTTATTTTGTAAAGAATAAAATATATTTAAAATTAAATTTTAATAAACAAATTAATAAAAAAATTTAATTAATGTTAATATAAATAAAATGATATTATGCAATATTATCGTTAGTGAATGAACACATCTACATTAAACATAAGGATCTATTGAGACATTAATTAAAATTTAGAGACTAATTAAGAAGACTTTAAAATTTGTGATAGTGATTTACAAAAGAGTAAAAGTTTAAGGAGTCTCTATACTATTTTTCCTTTTTTTATTGCAGTTAGCTAGTGATCGGGTCAACTTGGCTCACATTGTCTAATCCACCTCCCCAATCTGATTAAAGGTAGGCCATCCACGCAAGGATTAGATCTTTGTTTTGATATTAAGTAGTGGGTAGAATAAAATAAAATAGAATGAGATAAAATGATATAGAATAGAATGAGAAAAAATGATATAGAATAGAATGAAATGAAATGAAATAAATGTTCCATATCATTTTTTAGATAGTTTATGATGGAATGAAGGAAAATTTATATTTCATTATTTGGAATGGTAATAGAATGGAATGAAATAGAATAATCATAAAGATTAATAAAGTAAAAATTTCATTTCATATTATATCTCCAATTTGGAACGAAAGAAAAAGTAGAGTATAGAGTGAAATAAAATGAAATGATTACTTTTTCATCCTTATTTTTAAAACCTAAATAACGAAACTATACATTATTTTATTTCATTCCATCATTTATCATTAATCGAGACAAAAGCATAAGGGGTTTACAACGATAAACCTTGCACCGTGATCTCAAGAAATTGACTTAACTAGGATTAGAAGGTGTAATCTGCACCTATTCATACATCAGATGCTCATTCAACCTCTTTAAGTAAAACCTATTGTGAACACCCAATTTTGTCCGGGTTATAAAAAAAAACGTTTTAATTAAAAATTTAAAAAAATAATAATAATTTTAGTTATGCTAATAGGTGTTCCTTGTTTGCTTAGCCTTTTTTTTTCAACCCAAAAGATTGTTTAGCCCACTCTATTATAATTGCAAAAATTTACAAAAAAATCAATTAAATAAAAAATAAATAAAAAATAAAAAAATAAAAACTAAAAAAATAATAAAAAGATGAAGAAGCTGTCGTAACACCTTTCATGCTTTTTCTTTGTTTTTTTCTCTTTTCCATTTTGAATATAAATCCACTTTTGCTTTTACTTGGTCTTTTCCTTTTTGCCTTTTTCCACCAAGCACATACTCTCACTCCCTACTCATTTTCCACTCACTTTTACATCCCTCACCTGCACATGGCAGACACACAATACACACACCCACCCTCTCACGTTCTCACCAACACACACGGCACTCACATTTTTTTACTCACACACATACAACATTTTGTTCGAAGGCTCACACACTCACTAACGGACACATTCACGTAGAGGACAAGGGTATAAGGGGAGGGGCACCAACAGCACATAGGGAGGATTTTCTGTTTTCAAAAAAACATATCATAATTTGAGCTCATTCACGTAGGGTACCAGGGGGATTCTTCATTTTCGTTTTCCTCTTCACCCAAGTTCATCATTCTCACAGCCTCACCTTTACTCTCACAATAACCACTAATCACCATCACCTCCATCGAAATACACCCATCTCACAGCTCCATCACCAAGTCAGAAAACACCCAAGCCATCACCATGGTGACCACCCCTTTTACCACCAAGGCCAAACTGTGACCGCGAAACCCAGCCGCGTACCGCCTCTGCTAACCGCCCCTGCGAACCACCCCTCGCGACGTCACCGCAGTAGTCGCGCCACACCCAGAACCCGAGGCACACCAGACCACCGCGCGTCACCACAGGACCGCACCCTCTCCACCGCGCCGCACCAGATCCGTGCAGGCCTCTGCCTCGCCGCCAAGCTCCGAGAACCACCGCCGTTCGCGCAGCAGCTCCAACTAGAAACACCATCCTCCACACCGAGACCCACCGTGGACGACCACCACGCAGCCGCACCGCCACTGTTCTAAGCCATGTTTGAAGCTCCCCTTCTCTCTGTTTTTGGTAGCATTGTTAGCCTCTGTTGTGCCCTTTTGTTGCAGATATTAGTGTGTTATCAGGGAAAGGTTTTGTTTATTTGGGTTAAGTTGGATAGTTTAGGACCAACTCACGTTTTCAAAAAAAAAAAGATTCAAATTGTGTTTTTTTTTGTTTGGCTCTTATGGGCTTTAAATGAAAGTTTGGGTCAAGTTCTTTAACTTAAGTGAAATTCGTTTAGAGGGTTTTGTGATCAACATATTTGAGTTTTTTTTTTTAAAGCTTTTATTTGCATTTGGGCTTTCAAGTTTTTTTAGTGATCCAGTTTTGTTTATTTATTTATTGTTTTATTGATAGAATATGATAGATAACAATAGTTTTATTTTTGTGTGTTTGTTTTGGAATCTAGTAAAAAAAAATGAAAATAACGAAAAAAATTCATCCTAGTGTTTATAGAAGATTCGTTGCCCTATTGTTTGTTTTTTTTATTTTTTTGTTTTATTTTATTTTGTATGCTTTTAATCCTATTATTAATAGTACCTTTTTTATTTTATTATTATTGCTGATTTTTTTTAATTTAAATAAAATAATTAGGTTTTGTCAAAATAAATAAATAAATAAATAAGATGGGATTAGCTGAGTTGTGACAGCTTGTTAATCCTGTGGCTTTTAGAATCCTCTGAGTTGTGACAGCTTGAGGGTTCATTTTCTGAAAAAAGAATTAAAGGTTTGAGTCTTGTTAAAAATAAATAAAATTGAATTAGCTGAGTTGCGACAACTTGTTAATCCTGTAACCTTTAGAATTGTCTGAGTTGTGACAGCTTGACGATTCTTCCTCTTTCTAAAATAAAAAAAAAGATGAATTTTCAAAACAACATATTTTCAAGATTAAAAATAAACAACCTACAATCGTTTTCTAAAGAACGACATGGCTTTGAATTCCTCATTGCATCCGAGGATACGTAGGAGCAGAATTTTAATTCTGTCAAGCCAAAATTAAATTTTCACAATTTATTTATTTATTTAGTTTATCTTTTAATAAATGGGTAAAATAAATAGTTTTAAAAGTTATAAAAAATTGCACAATTAATTTAAGGTAACCGTCTTAGGACGGATGTATTAGGGGTGCTGTGGGGTTAAGTCCCCACCCTTCCCTGTGCATAATTAGACTCCCGAACCTGAGTTTTTGAATGTAGACCATATGTTTTGGTTTTCTAATTTTTCCTAAAGAAAATAAAATTGGTGGCGACTCCCTTAATTTTTTTGTTAATTTAAGTCGTTATTCCGCCGCGATCCCGGTCGCGACAGTTGGCGACTCCACTGGGGACGTTGAGAGTCAAGCCATTGCAAGTTGGTTGTGCAATTTTTTTTGTGACGTTTATATGTTTGTTTTACCTTTTTGTTTTATTTTGTTTTTCTTTGTTTGTTTAATTTGTTTATTAATTATTTTAACTGCGATTTTATGTTATTATGAAAACCTTAGGATAGAGGATTCTTGGGAATTTGTTTGGCGTTTGTTTTTTTAGAATATAAAGATTTATATGCTCCTTACACACACCGCACTTACACGTTTATCACACACATTCGAGTGGGGCCCTATACCCGGGTTTGAGCGAAACCTAAGTTAAGTAGAGGTTACGTAGCGGTAGCCATTTTGGATGTACATCCTGTTTGGTTATTGCAAAAATCTCATCTAGAGTGTGTCTTCTTCATAAGTGTCCAGCACTTGGTGGTTTACCCATTGTTTGTGGTCAACATTATGAAATATGACTTAGCTCTAGAGGCCTTTAGAATAGAAGAGCCACGCAACGAGAGTTCTCACGAATCAGAAGGACTCATAGAACCTTAGGGTAGAACTCCTCAAATTTAGGGCAATTTCTTAGGGCACAAAGGGAGCATTGTATATGTTTTGTTTTGTTTTATTTTTTTAAAAGGAAAAAAATTTTGTTTTAATTTCCATTTAATGTTCTTTTTTTAAATAAAAATAAAAAAATAAAATTTGAACCATTGCTCGTCCTCGAAAAATGCAGATCGCACAAATTCGGTTCTACGAGACAAGGTCACAAATTAGGCTGCAACAGATGTAAAACTCAGAAAGAAATTTGAGTCAAGAGATGGATGAAATGAGGGAAAGAATTGATGTAATAGCAGAAGGACAATCAAGGGTTGAGAATTTACTGAGACAGTTAATCGAGACCCTCAAAACAACAAATGAAACTCCTGCCGGAACTGGAGTAGATGCAAATGAAGGGGATGGCTCCATGAACAGAAGTCTTGAAGGGGAGAACAACAAGGCAAAAGTTGCTCATGAGCAGCCAATGAAGATATTCTTGAATAATAACTCAGAAAAAGAAAAATCAAGGGATGAATTGATCGGAAAGATGCAAGCACAAATTA
The DNA here is from genome assembly GCA_029884605.1 of Ormosia emarginata. Classification (NCBI taxonomy): domain Eukaryota; kingdom Viridiplantae; phylum Streptophyta; class Magnoliopsida; order Fabales; family Fabaceae; genus Ormosia; species Ormosia emarginata. Next base: position 39,249,958 of record JAQQTP010000076.1, on the reverse strand, counting down.
AAGCCATTCAAGGCCTTAACTTACATAATTCGGTGGGAAGCAATGAACTATGCCCGGAGGCCGAAGTCAATATCCCTAAGGACTTTGAAATTCCATATTTCTCAAAGTACGATGGAAGCACTAATCCAAAGTTTCATCTGAAGACTTATATCACCAAAATGGCCATTTGGTCACGTGATCAGAAATTCCTAATCTATTTCTTTCATGAAAGCCTGACTGGGCCAGCTTTGGAATGGTATATGCAACTTGACCATTCGAGGATTTCTTGCTGGGATGATTTAACAAATCTATTCTTAGGGCAATATCGATTCAACATCGATGTTGCGCCTACCCGGGAACAGCTAAGAGTAATGCAAAAGAAGAGTTATGAGACTTTCAAGCAATATGCTCAAAGATGGAGAATGTTGGCAGCCCAAGTTCAACCATCATTGACTCCGTCAGAGATGAGCTCGTACTTCATGGGGACCTTAGGAGCACCTTTTATTGGGTTGATGGCAGGGGTTACCTATAGGGATTTTTCTGACTTAATTTTGGAAGGAGAAAATATTGAGAACCTTGCAAGATCAAGTAAGTTACCTGTTCAAGATATAGAAAGTAGTTTTCCTAAGATGGTGGAACCGACGAGGGAGGAAGAGCCAGAAGTCAGTGCTTGCCAGACCTCATACCAAGTTCCCCGCTGCGTTCATATGCCCTAACTCGTCCTGTCTATGCCAATCGCCCTCCAGCAACTCAGAACCTCTGAACAATTGGAGATTTGAGGTGTTTAATTTAATGTGATTGCCATCTTAGACTTTTGTGGTGCTTGAAATTATGTAACTCTCTTGAAGCATTAATGTAATAGATTTGCATGGATCTTAACATTCTTGGCACTCATGTTCTTGTCATTTCTTTCTTATCACTCTTTTCTTTCCTTTTCTTACTTTCCTTTCATTCCAGAAAAACTTTTGGTGGTCATGAAGCCCACGTGTACAGGTGCCCTTTCTCTAAGGCAAAAAAAAAAATGCATCAATAAGAAAAATAAAATAGAGCAAAGAAGTGATCACTTGATGTGCACAATATTGTTGTCTCTAAATTAATTTTTTTTAAATAAGCAATCAAGATTTGAAATGAAGATTGGCCATCTTTCTCTTTCCTACGCAAAAATTCATAATCCCTCGTTATCCTTTTTTGAGCCTAAAAGTTTTTTCGATAAACCTTGGACAAGGACCACCCCTACACTAGGGGATAACACAAAACAAATGCTAATTATCATGGTATTTCTTTTAAGCATAATAAAAAGGGAAGAAAAGGTGAAAGGGGCAGGAAGTGAAAAAATGATGAAAAACAAAAAAAATGAAAAGCGAGAAAGGAAAGAAAGAAGAAAGAAAGTGAAATGAAATGATTCATGACAAAGGTGAATGATTAAAGTGAAAAGAAAGGGAAGGAATTGAGAATAATAAAAGAAAATGTGTTTGAAAATGCAAAAACAGTTGACAAGGTTCAATTTTGAACAAGGATCCTTGGTCCCATTTAACCCTTAAACACTTATTCGAGCCTTATATCTTTCATTTCATAACCACTAACCTTGACCACGTTACAACCCTTAAAAAGTCCACTCTGATTAATGAATGATTGCTTTTATTTTCATAAGTTTTAATTTTGAGACAAAAGGTTATCCTCGTCTAAGTATCTAGTTCATTGCTTCTTAAAAAAAAAAAGAAGAATAAAAAGAAAAATGGGACTTACTCAGGGGCAAGCTTCTACCCTGTTCGAGTTGGCTCTACACTAGAGCATTTTTCTCTAACTCGGTGTAGACTACTCTGGGACAATTTTTTGGTTCATCTTGGTCTTACAATAGGACAAGTTTCTGCCCTGTTCAATTAGATTCCAAACTGGGGCAAAATTTTTCCTTGGTTCAATTTGACCTACACTAAAGCAAGTCTTATGGTCATTGGGGTGTCTGCCCTATTTAATTCAGTCCTAAACTGGGGCAAATTTCTCTTCGGTTCAATTTGACCTAGACTGGGGCAATTTTTCAATTCGGTTTGATTTGACTTACACTGGGGCAAATTTCTCTTTGATTCAATTTGGCTTGATGTAAATCATTGACCATAATGCCCAGTAGGTTGACTTTCATAAAGGTCGAACCAATCCATACTGGGGCAACACCTTTTTTAAATCCCACACCATTTTTGTGTCTTTTTCCATATACTCTTCCTTTGTAAATACCCTTTCTGTAGTCAAACTCCCAAGGTCAATCTGGAAGTTGTTCTTTTTGAATTCATGTCTGTCTGTTACGTAATGCTTCAAGTAAGGTGAATATGAGTACAACACCATGATTTGACCATCTAATGGTAGCTCCCTGATGAGCAATTCAGACCAAAAAGAACTCGTAAGTTCTAATTGAAAAGGAGATGTTATCCCAGGAGATAACCCAGAATCAAGAGGTATCCGAAAAAGAAAGAAAAGAAGAAATAGAAGTGAAGATTTTAAAGAGAGCTAGGAAGAAGAGAGGGACTGTGTTCCTAATGAGCAAACTTGAAAGGGAAGGTACTCAATGTTTGAAGTTTCTAAGGAATTTGAGACAAGCTGATAAGCCCTGGTTTGCGAAAGCCTGCTCCCGGGTTCGATGGATCAAGGTTTTTGAGGAAGTAATTGGCATCAAGTATACAAATAAAAGGTTTTTGATATGATGTTTTCAATCTATTGACAAGACCTTTAGATTTTGAGTTGCAGGAATGAATAGTACAACATCTTTTGATGAGATAATAAGTTACAACAGCTTTGAAAGTGACGTCTTTGGCTTTCACGCTAAGCTTCACTATAAAAGAACAGACAAAGGTTTTTTTTAAAAAAAAAAGAATAAAAAAAATAAAAAAATTTAGGTCCATGACTTGATGAAGTGTAAAAAAAAAAATTTCTAAGTCGTTGGCTTGGTACAAAAACTTTTTTTGGTCCATGACCTAATGATCTTTCCTAAAAAAAAAAAAAAAAAAAAAAAAAGAAGAAAAAAAAAGAAAAAGAAAAGAAAAAAAGAAGAAGAAAAAAAGAAGAAGAAGGAGAAGAAAAGAAAAGAAGAAAAAAAAAGAAGAAGAAAAAGAAAAGAAGAAAAAAGAAGAAGAGAAGAAAAGAAAAAGAAGAAAAAAAAATCTTTTAGACCATGCCCATTGTCATTTCTTTTCGGGACACAGAGGCCCACTGCATTTCTTTTCGGGACACAGAAGTCCACTGTCATTTAAATTTTCGGGACACAGAAGCCCATTGCATTTTATTTTTGGGACACAGAAGCCCACTGCATTTCAATTTCGGGACACAGAGGTCCATTGCATTTTAAATTTTAGGACACAGAAGCCCATTGTCATTTAAATTTCGGGACACAGAGACCCATTGCATTTTAAATTTAGGGACACAGAAGCCCACTGTCATTTAAATTTTCGGGACACAGAAGCCCATTGCATTTCATTTTTGGGACATAGAAGCCCACTGCATTTCATTTTTGGGACACAGAAGCCCACTGCATTTTAAGTTTCGGGACACAGAGGCCCACTGCATTTCTTTTTGGGACACAGAAGCCCACTACATTTCATTTTCGGGACACAGAAGCCCACTGCATTTTAAATTTCGGGACACGGAAGCCCACTGTCATTTAAATTTTTGGGACACAGAAGTCCATTGCATTTCATTTTTGGGACACAAAAGCCCACTGCATTTCAATTTCGGGATACAGAGGCCTATTGCATTTTAAATTTCGGGACACAGAAGCCCACTGTCATTTAAATTTTCGGGACACAGAAGCCCATTGCATTTCATTTTTGGGATACAAAAGCCCACTGCATTTCATTTTCAGGACACAGAAGCCCACTGCATTTTAAGTTTCGGGACACAAAGGCCCACTGCATTTCTTTTTGGGATACAGAAGCCCACTACATTTCATTTTCGGGACACAGAAGCCCACTGCATTTTAAGTTTCGGGACACAGAAGCCTACTGCATTTTAAATTTCGGGACACAGAAGCCCACTGTCATTTAAATTTCGGGACACAGAGGCACATTACATTTTAATTTTCGGGACACAGAAGCCCATTGCATTTTAATTTTCGGGACACAGAGGCCCATTGCATTTTAAATTCTGGGCCAAACCCATTGTCTTTTAAATTCAGGGCCAAGCCCACTACATTTTAAATTTTGGACTAAGCCCACCGTCTTTTAAATTCCGAACAAAGCCCATTGTCTTTTGCGATTTCGAATCATAAGGTTACTCAATGTCATTTAAATTCTTTTTTAAAATAAACGTCAATTGAGCTGCGACAACTTATTGACAATACGGTGACGTCTCTGGCTTTACGCTGAGCTTCACCCTGGAAGGATTGACGACGCTGCGACAGCTCGTAAATCCGCTATTGTGTCCACTGCCATTTCGAAATTTAGGCCAAGCCCGTTGTCTTCGGGATTAAGCCCAGTGTCTTTTGCGATTTCGAATCACAAGGTCACTCAATGTCATTTAAATTCTTTTTTAAAATAAACGTCAATTGAGCTGCGACAGTTTATTGACAATACGGTGACGTCTCGGGCTTTACGCTGAGCTTCACCTTGGTAAGATTTGCGACGTTGTGACAGCTTGTAAATCAGCGTTTGAGCTCACTAGTTTTCAATTGGCATCTTTGCCTTGACCATTCACATTATCTCATGTATTGCCAGATAAAATTTAAGTTCACTTATTTACTTGTTTCTTACGACGATAATGGTTATTCTTAATATCTAGTAAGAAACAAGTAAAGAGGGGCAACTGTGAACACTAAATTTTGTCCGGGTTATAAAAAAAAACTTTTTAATTAAAAATTAAAAATAATAATAATAATTTTAGTTATGCTAATAGGTGTTCCTTGTTTGCTTGGCCTTTTTTTTTTTTCAACCCAAAAGCTTATTTAACCCACTCTATTATAATTGCAAAAATTTACAAAAAAAATCAATTAAATAAAAAATAAAAAAAAAAAAAAAAAAAAAAAATAAAATAATAATAAAAGATGAAGAAGTCAAGTAACACCTTTCATGCTTTTTCTTTGTTTTTTTCTTTTCCATTTTGAATATAAATCCACTTTTGCTTTTACTTGGTCTTTTCCTTTTTGCCTTTTTCCACCAAGCACATACTCTCACTCCCTACTCATTTTCCACTCACTTTTACATCCCTCACCTGCACATGGCAGACACACAATACACACACCCACCCTCTCACGTTCTCACTAACACACACGGCACTCACATTTTTTTACTCACACACACACAACATTTTGTTCGGAGGCTCACACACTCACTAACAGACACATTCACGTAGAGGACAAGGGTATAATGGGAGGGGCAGCAACAGCACACAGAGAGGATTTTCTGTTTTCAAAAAACATATCATAATTTGAGCTCATTCACGTAGGGTACCAGGGGGGATTCTTCATTTTCGTTTTCCTCTTCACCCAAGTTCATCATTCTCACAGCCTCACCTTTACTCTCACAATAACCACTAATCACCATCACCTCCATCGAAATACACCCATCTCACTGCTCCATCACCTCCATCGAAATACACCCATCTCACAGCTCCATCACCAAGTCAGAAAACACCCAAGCCACCACCATGGTGACCACCCCTTTTACCACCAAGGCCAAACTGTGACCGCGAAACCTAGCTGCGAACCGCCCCTGCGAACCACCCCTCGCGACGTCACCGCAGCAGCCATGCCACACCCAGAACCCGAGGCACACCAGACCACCGCGCGTCACCACAGGACCGCACCCTCTCCACCGCGCCGCACCAGATCCGTGCAGGCCTTTGCCTCGCCGCCAAGCTCCGAGAACCGCCGCTGTTCGCGTAGCAGCTCCAACCAGAAACACCATCCTCCACACCGAGACCCACCATGGACGACCACCACGCAGCCGCGCCGCCACCGTTCTAAGCCATGTTTGAAGCTCCCCTTCTCTCTGTTTTTGGTAGCATTGTTAGCCTCTGTTATGCCCTTTTGTTGCATATATTAGTGTGTTATCAGGGAAAGGTTTTGTTTATTTGGGTTAAGTTGGATAGTTTAGGACTAGCTCACGTTTTCAAAAAAAAAAAAGATTCAAATTGTGTTTTTTTTTTGTTTGGGTCTTATGGGCTTTAAATGAAAGTTTGGGTCAAGTTCTTTAACTTAAGTGAAATTTGTTTAGAGGGTTTTGTGATCAACATATTTGAGTTTTTTTTTTTAAAGCTTTTATTTGCATTTGGGCTTTCAAGTTTTTTTAGTGATCCAGTTTGTTTATTTATTTATTGTTTTATTGATAGAATATGATAGATAACAATAGTTTTATTTTTGTTTGTTTGTTTTGGAATCTAGTAAAAAAAATGAAAATAACGAAAAAAAAATTCATCCTAGTGTTTATAGAAGATTCGTTGTCTTATTGTTTGTTTGTTTTTATTTTTTTGTTTTATTTTATTTTGTATGCTTTTAATCCTATTATTAATAGTACCTTTTTTATTTTATTATTATTGCTGATTTTTTTTTTAATTTAAATAAAATAATTAGGTTTTGTTAAAATAAATAAATAAATAAATAAAATGGGATTAGGCGAAATTGTGACTTGTGACTTTGTTAATCCTGTGGCTTTTAAATCCTCGAGTTGTGACAACGAGGATTCATTTTCTCAAAAAAAGAATTAAAGGTTTGAGTCTTGTTAAAAATAAATAAAATTGGATTAGTGAGTTGCGATAAATTGTTAATCCTCAGTAACCTTTAAATTGTCTTGTAGCATGACAATGACGATTCTTCCTCTTTCTAAAAAAAAAAAAAAAAAAGATGAATTTTCAAAACAACATATTTTCAAGATTAAAAATAAACAACCCACAATCGTTTTCTAAAGAACGACGTGGCTTTGAATTCCTCATTGCATCCGAGGATACGTAGGAGCATAATTTTAATTTTGTCAAGCCAAAATTAAATTTTCACAATTTATTTATTTATTTAGTTTATCTTCTAATAAATGGGTAAAATAAATAGTTTTAAAAGTTATAAAAAATTACACAATTAATTTAAGGTAACCGTCTTAGGACGGATGTATTAGGGGTGCTGTGGGGTTAAGTCTTCACCCTTCTCTGTGCATAATTAGACTCCCGAACCTGAGTTTTTGAACGTAGACCATATGTTTTGGTTTTCCAATTTTTCCTAAAGAAAATAAAATTAGTGGCAACTCCCTTAATTTTTTTGTTAATTTAAATCAATATCCCGTCGCGATCCTGGTCGCGACACCTATCATTATTTTATTACTCTTAGAATAAATTAAGATCCGCTTATGAAATACTAGAATGTGATATTGTCATGTCGTAAGCTCAGATGACAGCGTGTGTACATTTAGGGCTCGTTTGGTGGTCAGGATAAGAGAGACAGGATAGGATAAACTATCATATCCTATCTGAAACTATTGTTTGGTGAGCCAAATGAGATATGATAAATTAATCCTGTCACTTATCCTATCCTGACTATTTAGTTCAAATTCTATCCCGAGGGAGAGAAATTTGGGTTAGAACTCAACAAGGGATAGGATAAGCGTGATTTAAAGATGATATAAAAAATATTTTAAATATAAAATAATTAAAGTATAATAAAATATAACATGGTTACCAAAAAATATATAATAAATATAAAATATTTAAAATAATAAAATACTAATAATTAATTTTAAAAATTATTTTTATTTTATCTCAAGGCTAATTTTGTTATTTATATTATTTTAAAAACTAAAAAATATAAAATTATTCTAATAATTTAACTATATGTAAAGTAAAAACTAAAAATGAATATTTAAAATTATAAAAAATTAATTTAAGTTAAACAATATTTTCAAAATTTTAAAAATTATATGTAATTTTATCATAAGGATAAATTTGTCTTTTTATATAATTTTAAAAAATTAAAATTATAAAAAATAAAATCAAATAAAATATGAAAACATTCCAAATAAAAAAGAAAAATTTTAAAATCATACTAAAATTATAATATTATCCCGTTAGTTATCTAGTGACACCAAACGTCAGATAAGATAACAGCTTATCCTGCTAATATCCTATCCTACTTCTATCCTGCTCTCTTATCATATCTGCTCTTATCCTATCCTGACCACCAAACGAGCCCTTAATGATGTGTGTAAATGATGGGTGAGGATAACTTTGACTCTTAATTAATTAATTGAAAAAAAAATTAATATGATTGAGAATAATTTTAAAAGTAAACTTTATCTCTTTCCAATCAATAACAACCATTCAAATTTAAATTACTTAAAGATTCTACAATCAATTATTGTATAAAACATATTTTAAATTGAAAATTTGAGCTATAATAAAAATAAATTATTATTAGTTTGAGTAATCTAATATTTTTTTAAAGAATAAAATGTAATATATGTCAATCAATATATGGTAAAAAACAATTTAAATTTTAAAATTTTAAAAGTTCGAATAATATTTGCCAACTATAAAATTATAATGTTGGTCAATATTTTTAAATGTCAAAATAAAATATTTAATGATAATAAGTTTACTTTCAAAAACATATAAACCAAAATGTTAATTTACTGATGTATATATTCAAAACATCTAAAATGTAGAAAATCATCTTAAATTATAATATTAGTTATATTACTTAAATATTATCTTAAAGAGAAAAATATTATAGAAGGACTTCAATTTTAGTGTGATAACCAATTAAGGACTTTAACTTTAAAACTTATCGATTACGGATCTCAACTTTATTTTAATTACCAATTAAAGAACTCAACTTTAATAAAATTATTTTAATAATATTTATCAATTAAAAGAAAAATAAGACATACATATCATGTGATTTGTTCATATTATAAATTATTATATTATCAATTATATTATTGTATAAATTATTATATATATCATGTGATTTGTTCATATTAATTAATTATTAGAAATTATTTTTTATTAAGTTAATTTTTTTTGTCCTTTCAACTTCTTATCAATAAAATCATATTTTAATAAAATTGAGATATGTAATTGGTAATAATAAAAGTGTAGTTCTTTAATTAATTTTTAACAGACAAATATTAACAATATATTCTTTTAGATATTTTTTTTAATATTTATTTTATTATTTATTTAAAAGTAAATATTGTTAATATATTTTTTTAATAATTTTTTCAAATATATAAGATAAATTAATAATATAATAAATATTAAAAAAATTACTAATATTCTTCTTTTTCACAAAAAAATTAGGTACTAAAAAATACTTATTTAAAGAGTTTTGTTATATTTTTCTATAAGTTTTTTAATAATCTTTTTAATACAAAATAAAAAAATATTAAATAAAAAATAAATACATATAATATCTTGAAAATATAAAAAATATTTATTTTTTTATTTAATAATTAAAAAATTTAATAAAAATATTAGGTAAGAGAATTTAGAATTTTTCTTATATGTAAGTGGGAATATCATTTATTAGTTACTTGTAGGTAGTCACATATAGGGGTGTTCTTGGATCGGTTTGGATTGGTTTTGAGGCAAAAAATCATCTGATCTAACCAAAGTAAGTATCATCGGTTCGGTTTGGATTAGATGAATTTCAATAACTAAACCGATCAAATCCAAACCGATTTTAATCGGTTTGGATTGGATTAGATAATTCGGTTTTTGACAGATAACAAATTGCAATAAGGGGAATGTGCTTTGGAACAGAACAAAGGGAAAAAAACAAAGGCAGAAGAGCACCAACGCACAACGGTGCGACGCAGAGGAGCAAGGATCGGTCAGATCCGGTCGGCTCAAGCTAAAGCAACGTGCGGGCGAGCTTCACGCTGGTCTGGATTGGAGCGGCGCGCGGTGGATCTGCGGTGTGACGCGACGTGATTCGCAGGTTGGGCTTGGATTTGGGTGACGCAAAGTTGGAGGTGTCGATCTTGGAGGGGACTGCAACGGGGATGGCGAAGTGGTGCTATGCGGGCTTGGCTCGAGTGGTACTTGCAGCTGCTGTTCGAGATCGAGTTGCGCGGCTCACGGTGTGGATGGTTTCGTTGGTTTGGTGGTGAATCTGCATTGTAGGGGGTGTGCAGATCTTGAGAGTGGAGACGGATCGAGGGGGAGGCTGATTTGGAAAGTGGAGGCACATCCAGATGTGCGGGGGGGGGGGGGAGGGGGGCACGGTGGGGGAAGGCGTGGTACGGGCTAGGGGGACGATGGGGCGCGGTGGGGGAAGGGGGCGGGGGGAGGGGGACTCACCGTGGGGGATGGGGACTCGCATCGCGGTGGGGGAATAGAGGGGGGAGGCTCGTTGACTTGGTGGTCGGTTGGGGAATGGAGGGGGAGGAAGGGGTGAAGGGGGAATGGAATATGGTTGCTTTGCTGAAAATGTGAAGGGGTGAAAGAAGGTTGAAAACATAATTTTATGAATATTATAGGGACATTTAAGTCATTTTATGTGTATATGTATAATAGTAATCAGTTCGATTCAGTTTGGATCAGTTCATAAAATAGAATCGAAAACCGAACCGAACTGATCGATTCTTTAAAATTTTCATCCAAAACAATTCAGTTCATTTCAATTTTTGTCGATTTTTTATTTTTTTAAATCGATTTTTGAATTTTTTAAATTGGTTTGAATTTGAATATTCCTAATCACATATATGAGGACTCTTCACCGTCTCTACAGCGCGTGTGATCACGCTATTTGAAAAAGAAGAAGATCGAGATTCAAGCGCCCAGGAGGACGAGCCTTAGCTGCTAGCTAATGCCTATATTTATGTTTTTTTTTTTTTAATACGATCGCTATATTTATTTGTTTGGCATTCAAAGTTCAAACATTTTCTTGTGGCATAAGTAGCTTTGAACTTTGAAGTCAATCTCATCAACTGCACTTTACAGTTTACAGTTTACAGTTTACAGTTTACAGTTTGAGATATTTTAGATTTTTAAACCCATTTAAAAAGGTTGAGATCTCAAAAATGAAAATAAAAAGTTTGTAATCTAAATAAGTTAAAAAAAGTTTTAAAAGTTTTTATTTAAATAAAGCTTAAAGATGTTATTGTTACAGAAGGGAAAAGGCAAACTTTTCACACATTCAATAATACTTTTTATTCTCCTTACAATTGATAAATACCAAAGCTACATTATATTCTTCCTTCAAAAGAGATAATTTGTGTTTGTATGTTTCTTTACTTCCAGTACTGAATAACTTTCGTTTAAGGTTTTGTACACAGATTAAAGAAATTAATAAATAATCTTAAAAATAGTAAAAAATAAGTTAACAAAACTACCCTTGCATTAAAATTAAACTTTATTTATATTTTCTCTTACTTCATTAATTTCAATAGTGAAGTACTAACATTTTTTGTTAAGATATTTTAAGAAAAAGAAATGAATTTAATATGAATGAGAGAAATAAAATTTTATTAGTTGAGATATTTTAGAAAAATAAAATTAATAAATAATGTAGTTATTAGTATATTTAATAAGGATAGCTAAGATAAGAGTAAAATTGAAAAAAATAATTAATACCTTATTGATATTCAAAAGTGACAATAAATTGAAACAAGTTTAAACATTTTAAACCACAATTATTCAGAATTAGAGGGAGTATTTTTTTAATTAATGGTTGTTAACACTATCCTTTATACATAGTCCATTTTTGTTTTATTAAAGTACAACGAAAACCTTAATTCAAGTAACACTAAATTGTTTTTGCAATACCTTGATCTATAATCAAGTAAAAATTCATTACAACTAAAAAGACTGCAAAATATTTGAAAATTCATATTAATTTAGAGATACAGCAAAATTACAAAACTAAACATAGTGAAAAAAAAATGAATATGATTGACACAGAAATATACTATAAAAGAGACAAGAAAAAATGAGAGTTTGATCTGAAAAAAAGAAAATGAGACACAAATTTTGAGAAATATAAACAAATATATTAAATTGATGTTCATATTAAATTTCAAAAACATTAAAGCGTATTTTAAGTAAATTAAAAGATTTCATAATATAAACTTTTATATGCAATATAAATACATATATAAACTTTTAAGATTTTGTTAACAAGTTCCCTTAAGTCAAAATAGAAAGTTTTTTTTTATAAAAACAAGACAAATAGTAAAGTTTTTTCAATTTTCAATCCATTGAATACCTAAAGGCACTAGTTAACAAAACCCAAACTTCTATTTGACATTTGGACATATAGAAAGAAGTCTGTATATTTCCCTCTACAATTTTGTTCCCCATGTCAACTTTTGACAATTCTCAATCTCTGTCCTAACTAACCTCTTAACCATATGAACATTTTCAACAAATATTCAATGACAAACCATCAAAACTCAACTGAACAAAAATGGAGAGGAACACCTCCCGCAAAGGAAATAGAATTCACTCAACTCTTCAGCCATTGCTACCCTCCTCCACTTTTGTATACATTATCAAGCCAGCTATGCATGCCTTGCAGCAAATCAAACAAAATGCTTCAAGCTTCTGAAGCTCTGGCAAAATACTTCAGAAATAACTATGGTACAAAATCTACATCCATCTGTTATCCCTTCTGAATATATGCACCAGATACATATTAACACTTACAGCCACCAAGTTGGGCTTATGCAACTCTGCATCTGACATAATGTTATTTTGTCTCCAAGCTCACAGGAGGGCTATCCTTCAAAGGGCTTCCAGAAGAATCACTAGAATGTAACTCATTTGGCCTAAGGACCTGAATATTTAGGTTGTTGGAGGGAAGATGATATTGTATAATCTACAGATAAGTAAGAACACACTCACAGTAGTTAGGCCATTATTATAAGTAGAACGGAAAAGAAGAAAAAGATTAATAACATAAGTCATTATTACACTTCAGGAGACAATAAATCAAAAGGGAAGAAGAAAGAAAAAGAAAAGCTACTAGTTCCAAACCTCAACTTTTAAACAGAAGAAAATCATACTAAATACACCAGTTCATGTTTTTCAATGACTTCTCCATAGAGAGTAATAGATAATATTACCTGATCACCAGCTTCAGGTCCCTCTGAATGAAACAGAATTGGGCGGCAGCGCTTATCTTCATTCATCAAACTTGAATATTGGAAGTGGCTCACAAGGGCAGCTTTTCCTTGGATTCGAGCATATGCCAAAGAAGCAACTTTTTCACTATTAAACTTCTCCCACTTCTTCCCATTGAATGTCTACAAAACCAAATAGATTAGTTAATCTACCATTTAATTTAGAAAAAAAATTATTAGGTTTTTCTAATTATCCTTTCTTTCTTTCTTCAATAAATGCCAGGATATCATTAACTTTCATTCAGGACAATGACAGAAATATGCAAACAAAAAAAATTCTGAGCTAAAAAATTCCCGTAACCTCATAGAATGGAATAATAAGCGAGGCTGACAGCATGTTGATAAATGCATATCCCACATTGCATTTATTCTGCAATTAGAAGAAAAAAATATAAATCAGCTTCACTAGTTTAAAAGAAGTCGGAGATCAGAAGGCAACTAGAGAAGCAAAATAAACAGCTCTCAAAATGAACATGACATATACCTTAAAGTCAATTGGCAGATAGAGAAAATCATAGGTACCCCTGTTATTTTCATCAATGGCAGCTAACAACATTTTTGAGGTGTATCTGCAAGTTATCAACAATAAAATATATCATCCAAGCATCCAATAAAAAGAATAAAATAAGGTCATTAAACATCTTTCTAAACATTGATCATACTTATTTGGGATGTTCTTTATCATTAATGTAGTCCTTGTATCTTCACCACTTTTAATCTTATCCAAGTCAAGCTGAAATTGCTTCTTGCTAATGCTATCAACTTGGCTCCCATTGTTCTCTATCCGTCTATTCCGACCATGGTCCATCAAACTCTCCATGGTGCTAGGTGGCAATCCTGGGTAAGGACCATTACCCAAAAACACAGGGCTAAGTCTAGGAGAAGATCTCATTCTGAAGTTTGATGAACCATTTTCAGACATATTTCTTGGTATAGTAGTCCCAGTATTAACAGACCCACCCACATTAACCATGTAATTCCCATCACTGTGCCCCAGACCTATGCCTCCATAACCAACATAATTCATTAATGAGGTTTCTGGTGAGTCGGAAAGGAAACCGAAGTGCCTCTCAAAAGGAACACCCAATGGAGCAGAGCCAACATGATGATGGTGATGATTCTGGGACGAACCAACAAAGGAACTATTCTGACCTGAGTATGGAAAGGCACGGCTATTTCCATTTGATGTAAATGGATGCCCCACAGATTGTCGTGGCCAAGCTAAAGGTTTGTCGTGCTCTGAGTATAGGCTTGAGCTTCCCCATAGAAACTGTGGCCCAGACAAGGTTTCAATTGAGGATCCATTTGAAGTAGATTGACCAAAAGACGACAAAGCTCCATTATATTGGCTGAAGTTTGGCTCTGGAAGAGAATGTGATTGAAATGTTGCTCCATGTAATGAATTACTACTAGCAAATATGTGCTCTCCATGGCTACTCCTTCCTAAATCTTTCCCAATAGTTGCACCTTTCACAGTGTTTGATACCTGAGGTTGCAAAATTGAAGCTAATCCTGGTAAATGGTTTCCTGTTGTTGGGCTCATGATCCTAGAACCAGGAGATTTACTGATAGTTTGCAATGAATTGTTTTCAACAGGGCTGTTGAACTGCAACCAGTTACCTGTTATGGAGGTTTTATTAACTTCATTCCATCAGAGAAAACAAATGCAGAGGAAAACATGATCATGAAGGCTATAATTCAAAGCGATGCTGCTAAAGACACAAACAACAGAAAGGATATTCAATAACTCAAAAACCTACCTGGTGGAGAATTGGCCACAGGTGAACCCACTTGATGTCGGAAACTCCGAGATTCATCTTGTTCAAGCTCTTGATTTAGTTGGAGCATCAAACTAAAAGGTGCAAGCTAATATCAATTATATATTTATGCATCAATCTATGATGCCAGAAAACAAAAATGCAGATATATGGAAGGTAAAGATGCATCAGATAGTGATGACAATGAAGCCACACAGGACAGCCTTATGCATATCCATGCCCACCCTACTACATAGATACATTCCCCTATCAACTCCAAATGGAAACCAATTAAATAGACTTTTTAACATACTAGTGAACAAATCTTGAGTGGTCTGATCAGGTGACCTCAAAATACTCTCTCGTTAAACATGTGTCTAACCTCTGACCTACAAATCTTTGTCATCACCTGTTTGTTTAACCATCATGATATAGGAGGAAGGATTTTCTGCATAGACTTAATGTTGCCATCCTTATCATTAGATAATTGAAGCTCGAAAACCAGAAATATTATTTACAAAATTAAGGGAGAAAAAAAAAACATAGTCCAAAAAAACTATTGATGGTCCTCAGCAGAACTCAATTATTTCTCTACTCTCACATAACAAATTAATTTTATGGCCCATTTGGTGAAACTCATTTTACAGGAACACAATGCCAATAATAATTTATTTCACACAGTAAGTGGAAGCATCAGAAGTGTTTGAGATGTCTCACTAAGTACAAGAGAGATATACCCAACCTTTTATATGTGGTACTCTATTCAACATTGGAATGGCTTAAGTTAGATGCCTTTATCAGTTTTTTCTTTAACTCACAATGCATGAAAATCAGCCCGCAGATCAGATGAATATCATAAAGATAAAGAGAACCAAAACAAAAGTAATAGTCAAATGATTAGTTTACACACTTTCGACGAGCTCCTCCAGGTCGACTAGGTTCCAGCTTTATGCGTTTACCAGCTATGTCACTCCTGTTTAATGATTTAAGTGCTGCTTCTGCAGCCCTAACATCATAAAATTCAATAAATTTATGATGCCTCTTGTGAGGTGTTTCCCTTATCTGCAGATATAGTTAACCATTAATCCGAAATAAAAAAAATATATGACAAGGATGCAAACAGTAAAAAATGATAAAATTATCACCTCTTTGACCTCGCCATAAGTCTCAAATATTATACGGAGGTCTTCATTTGAAACAGATGGATCCAAATTGAAAACTACCAAGGTTCCTTGGTTGATATCCTTGTCTGATGGATTATCCTGGGATGAGCAAGAACAGAAAGCCAAAAGAATAAGATTGTCAAGGCATTCAATTAATAAAACAACACATCAGAGAACTTTGAAGTTGGTCAAAAACCTTTGGTATTGAGAAGTGAATGTCAAGTTTCCTGCGTCGTAGAGGTTTGTTTTGTAATGCACGCATAGCTGTTCGAGCAGCACGAATGTCATAATAAGATATCATAACAAACCCCCGATGTTTACATGCAGTATAGAGGGTCCTAATATCACCATATTGCTGAAAAGAAAAAACATCTAAAAACACAATTAATAATTTGTATATCACATGTAAGGAATGTTAATATCAAATAACAAAGAATTAGCAGTTCAACAATGCACGCATGAATGTCATATGCACACAAATTCATATCTCCCCAACTTAAAAATACTTCATGCTATAATCACAATATCAAGTGTTTTCATGAAGCATATATGTAAATTATCAAGAAAAAGTTCATGTTAATTTTTAGATTGAGCTCACCCTAAACTCACCTCAAAAAGAGCTCTCAGCTCTGAATCCTCAACGTTACTGTTAATATTTCGAACAAATAATGTTCGAGAAGGATGCTCTCCATATGGATGTTCTCCAGCAACAGTTCCCACACCATTAGGAAAAGAAAAATGGGGCAAACCATTGGCAACAGTACGATCAGAGAAACTTAACTTCGACATACCCACATTGAGACTTTCCTGTGGATCAGTTTCCAGTTCCATACCACCACCACTACCAAAAAGATCATACTCTTCCAAGTCCTCAAGGGAACCAGGCAAATCACTTAGGTCAAAATCATCCATTATGCCAGCTATAAGCTCATCCTCATCATCTGGAAGCATGGTTACATGAGTATCAACATCTTCAAGTGAATAATTACCCTCTACATCTTGATGGGGCTTTTTAAAGCCAGATGAGATGTCGTCAATAGATTGATAACCATTGACAGTGTCATTTAAGTTCACTACAGGTTACCAAAAACAGATCAAGTAATTTTATAAAAAACAATGGAGTACACAGATGACAAAGCTCCTAAGTAATAATCAACACATACACTTTTCACGTGGCAGAACAGGCAATGAGCTAGAAAAGAGGTTAGCATCAGATGAGGCACGGTATGCATCAAATCCAGATAAAACCTCCCATGCACTGCGTCCCACTTCTTTAGGCATATTTATAGATGGAATCTTGGTAGGACCTATAAGCAATAAAAAAAAATTATTTAATTCAATATGGTAACTCATTATGATAACCAAAACAAAATAAAAGAAGTTGGAGAATTACCCGAAGATGAAAGATCAAAAGACTGCTTCATTGCATCACTCTTCTGCCTCATTCATAGATGAGAAGATATATGTAAGTTATTTTGTTTTTACTATATGCAGATATATTCTTGCAAGAGATATGTCTACGATCACACAACTTATAAAACTGCTACCAGTATTGTGAACGACTAAGAAAAATCTACATCTATATGAATAGTGAGCTTCTGGATAAATCTGAAACTAAGAATTACACTGTAGAGGCAGAATTCCGTTATATATATATATATATATATATATATATATATATATATATATATATATATATATATATATACATTAACTTCAAAAAAAAAAAAGTGGGGGAATCAATGCAGATCTGCCATTGCCCCCACCCTTTCCTTTTCCACAAACAACATAACTCGTACAAACGTGTGCATGTACATCTAATTTAACTCCAAAAAAGGGAACTGACACCCTGGCCACCAAATTAAATCTAAATTCTCCACTTGTACAATCAAACAGTACAAGTTAACATATCCACCACTGCTAAGGCATCCTGCTCCTCACCCAAATTCAGCAGCAGTTAAAGCTTGGGCAGTTAGCTTATATGGTTAAATGCTAGAAGCACGTACACCAAACTTCAAAAACTTAAACCCCATAAATCAAACTGTCATTTAGTTTTTTTTTTTTCAAAACATAATTGAAGAGGAAAAAAAAAATAATAACGGTTACCACTTACCGTTCAACAAAGCAGGGAATCACAATTACAAAATCAACCCAATTTCCTATGACCAAATGGTAGAGTAACCTTTGAGTCCAAAATCATAAATTCAAGCACTTTCAACAATAAAATACTTCGGAGTACCGTAACTGAAAAACCCCCAATCACTATAACTGCTGCACTCAAAGTTACTCTCAAAACAAAGCAAATTCAACTCAAAATTAAAATAAAAAAAAAATTGGCTGATCAATTCAATCAAACCCAGAAAACAAAATGCTAAAAAGGCTCAAGATTTGGCATTGGGAAATTCAGAAACAGTGAATCAAAGGAAGAACCAACAAATTACCAAAAAAGGGGGATAAAAAAGGAAGAAAAACCCTAAAGCTTATAGGGGGAAGAAAGAGGCACCTAGGACACAAGGGCTTGGTGGGTTGGCACCTAAAACAAATGGGAATGTAACTGATTGGAGAGAAACCTCTTGTAATGTGAACGAGTGCAGAACAGAAAGAAGGGACACACTACACTACACTGTGTGTGTCTGTGTAGTACTGTTTGTGCAAAATGGGGGAATCTTTTGTGAGAGGGAGAAGGCGTGCGGAGCAAGAGCGTGACGATGATTGGACCAGAGGCAGGAAAAAGAAGCAGAGAATGATCGATTGATTGACTGTGTGTTTGGATTATTTGTATAAAATTCATTATTTTAATAATTAATTATTATATAATTTGTTATTGTAATAATTGATTTTAATATAATTATTTTTATGTTTTGATATGTTAATTAAAAAATAATTTATTTTATTTACATAATATAAAAAAATTATTTTTATATATTAAATTATTAAAAAATATAAAAAAATTATTTAATTGATGATAAAATTATATTTATATTTTATAATTTTTAGAATAATTTATAATTTATAATAAAAATTTCAAAGTTTTAACGTTATAAAAAAATTTATTATAATATATTAAATTTAGTATAAAAATTTTAAAAAATATTAAACATAATTAAAATAATAAAAAAATAACAAAATATTTTTTAATAAAAAATTAATTTCTATCAAACATGTTCTTAGAGAGAAAGAAGAGGGGATGTGAATTATTGGGTTAAGATTATGAATGTGTATTATTGAATTGTAGTAATGTATCGCATATAATCTTATCAAAAGTAATTAATTAATTAATAGTGAATTATGCTAATTTTGTTTTAAATAATAATAAGAATAATGTATGTTTGGATTAGAAAAACAATTTAAATTATAAATTCACAAAAAAAAAAGTGATTATTTCTAAGAATGCGATCAATGACTAGTAACTTAGTTTATTCTAAGAATACAACACACATCTATCTAAAGATATTTGGATGAATTTCATAACAATCTAGTAGTACTAGTTTGGTTCACGTTTATAACTCCTAAACCATGATTTAGACAAAAGCTTTGATTTGAAACTTTCAAATGGAAAACCAACATGCTATTTGACTCAAAAAAATTCATGATTACTAACATATTCATGGTCTTTATGTGTTTGGGCTTTTTTATCTAAATAATATAACTTTCATCTTTATTTTTTCACATTATCACTTTTTTTGTTGCAACATTAGGAAGCCGATTTGGGAACTTTTTTGTTGCACCATTAATGTGAACTTTTAGTTTTTTTTTATTATACATTAAAATATTAGTTTGGGAAACCAACTTCTCAACATAATAATTTTTTTTTTCAAACATAGTTGGAAAGTTAATTTCTCCCAAACTAAGTTATCAACTATATTCTTTTTTCTTTTTCACATATGAGATATATTTTTTTGTTAACATTTTTGTTTATGCGTGTTCATGACCTATCTCGATTTGACTACTTGTCCTAACTCGAAATTAATTGAATTAAGTTCATGTTTTTAAATTTGACTTAGTATATTTTCAAGTCGAGTTCGAATTACACTTTAAGTTAATTTCGTTTGTCCCTATACAACATAATCTAGATTAAGTTAGTTTAGAATGTGACTTACACTCATTTTAAAAATACATTGAATCAAATTTTAATAATTTAAAGTCAACCAAATTAATTTTGAGTTGAAACGAGTCATGGACACCCACAAAAAAAAAAGCAAAAAGTATACCCTATGTAAAAAATATAAAATAAGGAAAATCGAAACTATGATTGAAAAAAAAATATGTTACATTGAAAAGTCGATTTTTCCCAAACCACAAATTGACTTCTCAACATATAATAATAATAATAATAATAATAATAATAAATAAAAAATAAAAGTTCACGTTAGGAAGTTGATTTGGGAAACGTTGCAAAAAAAAAAAAAAGTGTATTTTGGAAAATAAAGTTGGAATTGCAGTAATATAGGAAATAAAGTTGGAAGTTGTATTATGCGAGTAAAAGTCAATGTGTTCGTAAATATATTATTGGTTAAAAATTAAAAAATGAATAATCATATGGAATTTTTTATTTTTTTATTTTGTAATTTTTTTTTTACATTTTTGTTTGGGTAAAGATTATTTCTTGTTTGAAATGCTAAGACTTTTAATATTGCATAGGCTTATTAATAACTAAGTATGAATTTACTTATTACTTGAGTCACCTTTTGCAGATAGAATATTTGAAGTCAATAATAATTAAAGTAAAAAAATTGAAGAGTGTTTAAATACGGTTATAATGGTGAGGTAAGAAGTATTTATAATTTTAAATTTTCATATTTATTTAATTAAAAAATTGATATTTTAAGAATAAATAAAATTGAATGCCAAAATTATGGAATTGCTTTATGATATTTATAATTTATCATTTATAATTACTACTTATAATGGCGATTGGAGTTTTTAGTAGGGGTGTAAGTAGGTGGTTTGGTTCAAATTTTAAGAAAAAATGAATCCAAACCAATCAAAATCAATTGGTTTGGTTTAGTTCGATTTCTTATTTTTTGATAGTCAAATTCGAATCGAACCGAACTAAACATCTATGATTTGGTTTGGTTCAGGTGATCGAGTTGACCATTATTTTTTTAATACAAAAATTAATTAAACAACTATACATGTTTTATAGAAAAATGCACATAATGTATCTAAAATTTCAAATAATATTAGAACATAAATTAGCATTTGCTCTTCCATCAGGTAATGAACATTTAATTTCAAGTTGAGTCACACAATTATTGGTCTTTGAAATTTCTTGTTTCCATCAGGCGACCAGCGACAGCGGCGAGCGGCGGCAGAGAGCGACAACGGCGAGCCCAGCAGCGACGGGGGGAGGGCCGTGAGGCAGAGGGTGAGTCTGGGTTATGGTTCAGATTTGGGAAAAAATTGAAAGGTATAGTTTTGGTAAAAAAAATAAAAACACATATGTCTAATGTCTCTGTACGTGTAATAGTAGTTTGATTCGGGTAATTATTCGGATTTGAAATTCTCAATCCGAGAACCGAACTAATTAAGCTCTCATTGGTTCGAATTTTACCTGAACCAATCAAAATACTCAAATCAAACCAAACTAACTTAATTGGTTTGATTCGGATTAGTCGAATTGATCGGATTATCCAAACCAATTTACATCCCTAATTTTTAGTGCTCAACTTTTCCTTTCCTCAAAATGTCACTACCTAATTTATTTAAACACAAGTGAAAAATGGGTAGAAATGTAAATTTCCCATTTACCCATGTTTACCCACCCAAGCCTGATGTACAAGCCCGCTAGAGCTGCCTCAACTTTCCCCTTCCTCAACTGCTTGCTAGAACTGCTCTTTCCACTTTAATAGGCACGTTCAAGACTTTTCTAAGCTATACAAATTCATTTGGATTGCCTTAAATTTTTTTTTTAGATAGATAAAGGGATAACGAATCTACTGATGAGTTTTATTTAAAAAGAGCATCATAAATTATCATCATCATCTATTATCTATTATCTTCTTCTTCTATTATCTATTATCTATTATAATAATAATTATAATTATTATATCTATAATCTATAACTATTATAATCTATAACTATTATGATGGTGATATCTGAGTTTGATATCCAATTTTGAGTTTTCCAACTTTGCCATTATATTTGAGATATAATTACATACAAATAACTTAAAATCTGTCTCAATATAATTCAAATTCAAAATAAAGATAAAATGGTAAAGATATTCTTTTATTATTTTTATGTCCATCCTATATATTCAGTCTTCTCTAAACTGCCAGTTTAAAAAAAAAAAAAATCTTTTCTTTCCACGTTCAATCCACCGTAACTGCCTTTGGGGTTCAAGTGCCTCAAAGGCTCAAGCCCAACCACTCGGTGCTTTGCTTCAATTTTTTCCCCCTTTCCCACATGTTTTTTCTATGTTGGGAGTAGATGAACACTTCTCAACCATGTGCATAGGTGAAGAAAAAAAAAGGCGATAGCCTTTTTTAATGATTGACACGTATGATCTATTTCTCTATCGGATACTATTTCTGCAGCGTTAAAGCTTATATTTCTAAGACTGTTGGTTGACACGTGCTTTGTACCATACAGTATTCTAGTGATTAAAGTTAATGATTCTTGTATTTTAATGATTGACTAATGTTATTCAAGTGAGAAAATTGTTAAATTTTAATTCAAATATATATGTTATGTGGATTAGCATTAATCAATAATTAAAATATTGTTTAAATTATTAATATATTAATTATGGAATTATGTTTATAATATAACACTTGGTCAGCTTATAAATATTGTATTTGAGATTTTATTGTGAGTAGCCTGTAATGCGTTTAGGTTGTTCATTTTAATAATTTGTTGAGAAGTCTCTACTCTCATTTGATAAGTTATAAACTATTTTTCCATTAGACGGTTTTTAGTACGCATAGAAAATTTATCAGGATTGAATGCAATTTTTCTCATATACGTGAATTCTCTTAATTTTTTCACTTAATAACAATGGATTACGGAATTATGTTGGATACATATTTTTTATCAATTTCTTAAATATAATATGTTTAATATGTTATAATCATGTATTTATAATTGATTCAAAGTTATAGAATTGGTGAGATAAATCCTTCAGAACATCCATGAGAACCTTGTTTCATTGCATCCATCAGATGAACTGCCATGGTGCGGTCGTAGTCGCTGAAAACCGTCATTGTTGAGGTTAGCTCGTTCCTTAAAAATCCCAATCTCTGTTTTGTGTAACAGCTCTCACTTCCGTCTCATTGAAGATTTCTGACATATGCCTCAAAGTTTGAAACAAGATACCCATAATGAACTTAACCAAAGAAATTCACATAAACAATCTTCAATTTTAGATTTTAACCGTTGTAATTGTAAGGTCTAATTGCCTGACTTTTACCAATAGAAACTCTCTTAAATGTGTGTTTCACATATTTTGGTAATTGAAAGAAAGAACACAAGTCTTTCTGCTGCAAATTAACCAATAATAACCACACAAATAACATTTATGCAGTAATCACCCAAATACCATTTATATGTTATTTGATAAACTCTTGTTTCTATGCTATCTTAGTTCAGGCTTTCAGTCTGAAATTATGCTATCTTTGTTTCTATGGCCGGATTAGCATGTTTCCAGCAAGTTATATCCGTCGACGCGGCAAGAGGAAGGATAAAGGGATCTATTTGTAATTATGAACTAATCCAACCAATCTATTTAATAGGTTTCCTTTCTTCAATATTTACTATTCATCTAATTTTTTTCCATGTGCAATGACTAAATTTTGAAGGAGTACTGGTGCTCTCAAAGTCAAGAGGTACACGTTAAACGTCACCTAAGTAAGGCAGGAATATTCCCATGGCGAAGAAAAAGGGCAGGGATATTCCCAGGCATCTACGACCAGTACCACCACGACATTACGTGAAATCCTCAAATTGGTGTAAAAGTGGATCGTGCTGACTAGGAATAATGTATACATCTATTATTTTATAATTTTTATGACAGAAATGTTGACTTTAATTTTTATGTATTATTAGAGTAAATTTTTTTATATTATTAATTAATTATATAGTATAATTATTATTATTGTTATAATTTTTAAAATAATTATTATAAGAATTAAATTTTTTAATGATATTATAATATATAATTAAATTATTAGATAATAATATAAAATAGCTTTTTATGTTAATAATATATTAAAATTAAATCTATGAATTATAATGAGCATAAAACAGGAGTTACGTACGTGTGAATTTGGTTCAAGTAATTGAGTTGATTGAAATTCTTATATTGGTATTGTATATTATAAGCATTTAAATCCAAAGTATTTTTTTCTATCTGGGCATTTAAATCCAAAGTTTTTTTTTTATCAGAACATTTAAATCAAAAGTTAATATGTAAAAAGATATATAGGTGATATTAAAAATAAACAGATTTTTAATAAATATATTCCCAAGTTATTTTTCAGTCCATATAAGGTGGAAATGTGGAGTTCAATTTTCATTCCCTGTGACAAAGTCAATTTCCCCTAGTATCTATTGGAGAAAAAAGTTATTGCATCTCATTATTATTATTATTATTATCATTATTATTATTATTATTATTATTATTATTATTATTATCATTATTATTATTATTATTATTATTATGATTATTATTATTACTATTATTATTATTATTAATTATTATTATTATCATTATTATTATCATTATTATTATCATTATTATTATTATTATTATTATTATTATTATCATTATTATCATTATTATTATTATTATCATTATTATTATTATTATTATTATTATTATTATTATTATTTTTTTTTTTTTTTTTTTTTTTTATTATTATTTGGCGTAAAGTGCATCTCATTCTATTTGAAACCTACCGCTACTTCTATAAGAACCCTATTATCCCATGTAGTAAATGATAGCTTTTTTATCTAAATAATACATCTTTTATCTTTATTTTTCATATTACCAAACTTTCAATTTTATTTCCCAAAATATGTTTTTTCTTTTGCAACGTTGAGACCCAAACCGATTTCCTAATATGCACTTTTATTTTTTTTTTTATTTAAAGTAGATTTTAATCTCTACGGTTGTCATCAATTTGAGTTTTGGTCTTTATAATATATTTTTTTAGGTTTTAGTCCTTATATTTCTATTTATTTTGTTTTTAGTCCCTATCGTTGAGTATCTATCCCTATATTTTTTTATTTATTTGGAGTTTTGGTCTTTATAGTTTCTATTAGTCAAAAGGAAAATGATGATCGAGGTGTAGGCACTGTACACACTATTTTTAAGGGTGTGTAATTGAGAGAGAGGAAATGATAAAAAAAAATAAGTATGATGAATGGTATTAGATGAAGTGTGAAAAAAAAGATATATATACTATTTATGATAAAAATATCAGAATTGTAATCAAAAGTGAATAGTCTATATTTTTTATGAAGAATTAATCTTTATAGTTTAACTTACTAAGGTATTGGTTCATATGGGACCAAAACCTTAATGTTAGAAATTATGGAGACCTATACCAAAAAAAATAATAATAATAATATAGGGATCAAAAACAAAATGAGGAGAAACTATAGGGACCAAAATCTATCTTAAACTCTTTTTTTTTTTAACTATACATTAAGAAGTTAGTTTTGGGGAAACCGACTTCTCAACGTAATAGTTTTCTTTTTTCAAACATAGTTGAGAAGTTGGTTTTCCTCAAATTACGCGACTTCCTAATTATGTTCTTTTTTTCTACATAAGATATACTTTTTGTTAACATTTTTTTTATATATGTTCATGATTCATCCTAACTCGAAGTTAATTGAATCAGGTTCAGGTTTTTAAAATTTGACCCGGTGTGTTTTCAGGCCAGGATTGAATCACCCTACAGGTTGGCCTGATTCATCTCAATACAACATAATTTGGATTGAGCTAATTCTGAATGTGACCCGAACCTAGCTAACCAAAAAGCACATTGGGTCAAACTTTAAGAATTTGAATTCGACCCAATTAACTTTGGGTTATGATGGATTATCGGGTCAAGACGGATCATAAACACTTTAAAAAAAAAGTTAACAAAAAATATATCCTATGTAAAGAAAACATTGGGAAGTTAGTTTGGAAAAAACTATCTTCCTAACTATGTTTGAAAAAAAATTATTAGTTTTTTACGAGTAGCTTGCAATAGACTAGCCAATTAGTTATTAGTTTTTTTTCTTCAATATATTAGTTATTAAATGCATTTGTGACATTGAAGTAGCACTTGCTAATGAAGAATGCTAGCAACATATTTTTTTACACTTTTTTAATATTTATTTTATTATTAATTTACTTTATATATTTAAAAAGATTATTAAGAGAAAAATATTAATAACACTTATTTTTATATCAATAATAAAATAAATATTAATATGTTGCTATCATTCAGTTTGAGAATTTGACATATAGATGCATAAAAGTTGGCTTTTTATTGTCCACACTGCTACTTGAGATGTTGCAATTGATATGAAAGTACAATCTTATTCTAAACAATATCTTTTTGAGATGTGTGTATAGTGTATACATATGCACAGGTATATTGAGATGAGGAAAGTGGATAAAGAATGCGTAGAGTTTAAGCAGCTGTTTGGTCCTAATTTTGTTCTTTTGTTCTTAAAAATTGTTTGCAACGCAAAATGTTTGCTTTTGTGATTACATGATTTTTTTGTTGTTGCTAAAATATGAAGTTAAAAATTATCTTAGAGTGCCGCGCATGAATTCAAATTCCCCCTTTAACTAGTAATCTTTTTGTAAAGAGATTTATTGGTGTCCATAGCCCCTTTTTTATATTAAAAACTCTTGAAAATTTATCTCATTTAAATAAATGTGACACATATATGTTTGAAATTTACTAAAAACTATGTGAATTTAATTTAAAATTTTGTATTGCGAAATATCATTGATGTTAATTAAAACATTTTATTTGTTAATATTAAAAATGTTAATGCAACTTTGAGATAGTCATAATTTGTTACAAAATGATCAAACGGGTAAACTATTTTTGGTTTAAAAAAACGAAGGTAAATTTTTTAATACAAAGTTACAAACCCTTACAACACAAAATTATTGTGAAGTAGAGAGCCCTGCACTTAAAACTACACGTCTTGGACTTTAATTTCTAACCTTGTATGTGCAAAGGTTTCCAAACCCCATGTACTCCTTCTTTTCAATCCTTTTAATAAGGTTTGCTATGCCTACTCCACCTGTAATTTGGAAAAAAGAAAAAGAAAAAACGAAGTTAAGCGATCATAATTAATTATTGCGAATGTACAAGCATATATACAAACCAAGGAGGTTTCTGGAGTACTATTCATTTTTTTGTGATGATACCGTATCATTTAACAATTAGTGGTTATTATTTACTCATGTCTTTCACTTAAAATATAAATACAAGATCTTTTTGTATTTATATTTTAATTTAATAAAATATGACATGTGGCTAAACATTAATCACAAATTGCTAAGAGTACCAGTACCCTCACAAAAATAAAGGGGTACAGAAGGAATCTTCACAAGAAGTCCTCCAAATGATACTTGCCTAGTGATATTGCACTGACAAAAATTGTGAGGGCTAGGATGAAAATAATCAGAGATGCTCTCCCCAGTATGGCAATCAGCTTTCTCACTAAATGTTGCCCAACAAGTGCAGCAGCAGTGGCTACAGCTACGAAGTAAAGAGCTGCAAGATATTCAGAAGTTGAACATTTAAAGTCCATAATAGGAAGTTATTGCCTTCTCTTAGTGTAACAACTCTTTTTTTGTTTCATTTTTTTTTTACTAATTACCATCATCTAACTATTTATGTGCTCTTGGAGCATGGTAGAATTACTCCTCTAAAATATTGTTAGTTTCTTAATTCCATTCATCCATACTTACCATAAGGAATAGGGAAACGTTTCAGTAGGTAATATTCCACCACTGACATAGATGCAGAAAATGTCATCGCAAAAGTGGATGTAGCACTTGCTACCTTTATGGAAAATTCCCCAATCAGAGTCAGTTCCAAAAGGACCAACATAAAATCTCAATCAAGTAGTTCACAAATCTCCATAGACTTCATGGAAAAGAGAAGGATAAAAGGTACCTGAGGAGGAATTCCTAGGCCAAGGAAAAGGGGCCCCAAGATGAATCCTCCACCAAGACCAAGCAAGCCCCCAATTATGCCAGCAAGTATGCCACAGACACAATATAGAATGAACTGTTGTACTCGCCAATGTGTTTGTTGATCTCCCTTGGATGCTATGACTCTATGCCCTTTGTACAAAAGCACAGCCTCGTATGAACTCATTCCTACAGCAATGGGGATCTGAAAGACAAGGAAAAAGAAATAAAGAAAAGAAAATAATCACCATGATATTGATGGTTCATTGGTTCTAAAGCCATGTTTAAAGTTAAGACCAAATGAAAACTCTTTCTTTTTTACCTGCAGTAGATTCAATACCCAATATACCACTGAGCAAGTTGTTGTGTAATTCTGTTTCAAAACACAAAGGCATATATTATCATCTCTATGTTGACCAATGACCACCAATGCATACAAGAAAATGAAAAACTCAAATTGTGAGTTGAATAGCTCATCAGATTCTAACTTTTCCTATCTCTAACGCAAGTATCATGATCCAGACAGACAAAAGAAGTCCAAGTTCCTTCCAATAAACATTCTCCAAAACAGAAACCTGCATGGCAGTTTTAGATTCCATCAGAAAGGATAGATAATGGACATGGAAGCAGTAACTGTCTGTTTTTTTCACCACTTTTTTCTCAGATTGATTGGTCTCAGTAGGATTTTGGTCTCCGGTTTGAAGATCCTGTGCTGCATCATCAGCTATTCCAACATCTGATAAGACATCATCAGTTCTTCCAACATCTGATAAGACTGAAAATTATCGTTACATGTCTTGTAACCACTATCTCTATTAACTAGTAACTAGCAAAACAGATACAGAAGGCTAGAACAGAAATAATATTATAAAAAGCACTACTTACCACTTAACTGTGAATTCTGCCTAGCTTCCTGGAATTATTACAATGGATGCATTAAACCAAAGCATCAAAATGCAAAACTTCAAAGAAATTTAATATAAAGGATGAGCCAAGTTTAAGCAACCTGCTTAGTAAGGGTTTCTTTTTTCCATGTATCAACACCCTTAAAGAATGCGTTAGCTGAAATGCCTGTTTCACATGTAGACTACATCAAAGGATAGGCAGGCAAAGGAAAGAAATTGAGGAAATATTCAATTTGTAAGCAATTCTTACCAATGAAAACTATTATTAGCAAAGTTGTTAGCATCCAGTCAGGAAAAATCACATTGAAAGCAACTCCAATACTGATTCCAAGCATCAACATTGGTTGGAAAAGAAGTGCAAGGTCATAGTCAATCACAGGCAAGTCAAGGGTTGGGTGTCTTTGCTTTAAATTGTAGAAAACAGTTGCTCCTGCTCCACCAGTAATCATGCCTTGACCAAACAAACAGAAACAGACAGATCCCATCCATATAAAGTTTCAAAGAATAATCAAAACAAGCTTAAAACTTGCCATAAGTACAAAGCAAATAAGATAACTTTTAGCACTGGTTGGAAAGAGAATTTTACCCTTTTTGCTTAATTTTGATATTCAACATAATATACGTACTTTTGAGGTGGGGACAAGTGTCCATGATAATGTATGCAAAGGCAAACTTTCAATGTATTTTTTTTAATAAAGAATTTTATCTGTGTGTTCTGCTAAGTCCTATGCTGGAAGCTCACCTAGATCTTCCATGTGTTTTTCTTACTCTCTCTTGTCTCTTGTAATATACTCAAGGTCATAAATTTATGTGTCAAGGAACTAATTTGTAAGTAGAAACTCAAGAATGATACTTTATCTCTAACAGTTTGTTGCAACCACAAGTTAGTATATAAAGTAATGGATATACACGTACAATTTTTTCTCACACATGTGAGATTAAACAACTGATAAATCAATTTAATCACTTAATCACCCATAGCTAACTACTTGCTAAGGTGGTAATGGTAATTAATTAACCATTTGTAAAACATATTTAACTAATAATATACATGTATATAACCAATGAATTTAAAAGGGATTGGCAAAAAAATCGAGGTTATATACAGGTATACTATTGGTTAAATTGGTTTAACAATTGATCAATCTTACATATATACATAATATGTGAAAAAAATTATTATGCATAAATATCATTACTCGTGTATAGTACCATTAAAATTTTTTATGGGTCTATTTAGATGATAGAATTAGAATTGAAATACAAAATTTTAATTTCAATTCAAATTCTTTTAAAATTAGAATTTGTTTAGAATTTTAAATTTTATGTTTGGATTTCCAAGAATATAAAATTGCAATTCTAAATTCAATTCTAATTCTATTATTTAAATGTATGATATAAGATTTCAAAAAATAATTTACAAAGTTAAAACTTAATAAAAATATTAATACAATAATAATTTTATAATATTATAGTCATAGTTTTTTTCATAAAGAATTTTTTATGAAAATTATTTGTAGAAAAAAATTAGAGTCTAGGCAAATTTTTTATATTAAATATTTTTTATAAACATATTATTTCAATAAGTATTATTGCTCAAAAATAAATAATAAAGAGAGATTTTAATGGGAAGAGAGAAAGGTACTTTAATTTTTGAAGTTTTATAATTGATAATTCTTAATGTATGAGTTAAGAATTAAGAAGAGCTTGTGCTAGTTGTTTTTTAATTCAATAAAATTAGTTTATATATGAAATTACAATTTCAATAATGATATTCTAAACATAAAAAATAAAAAAAATTATAATTATAATTCTAAACTTTAATTTTATACCGTTTCTAAACACCAAACAGTACATAAGTAAAAATTTGATCATGCATATGCTTGTTCTCAACATGTTAATAAATGATGAGCATGGAATTGTATCTATTGCTTTAAAAAAATAATTAAATAGTAGACCTAGGACGTAAAAAGGCAAAGATTTTTATTTTTTTAACTTATGAAGAACACTTTTTATAGTAGTGTCTTTTCGTAAGGATTTTTTATATTATTTTATTTTGATATATCGAAAGTGCAAGCACCTGTCCATAACAAAGGGAATAATAAGTGGCTTGGTGGAAAATTGAATTTCCAACATCATTATCACACCAAATCTTAAAGACTTGGCATGTTGATTTTTTTTATATTAATGTTGATTTAAATAAATTACGAGAACTATTTGAGACATGTCTTTACTTTTTTGTTTTTTAGTTTTTGTTTTTAATGAAAGAGGCCAAAGCTAAAAAGAGAAATACACAGAGTCACCTCTGCGAGTAAAAACACCCTTAATATCATGCTATAAGATGCCCCTTGAATTCAATGAGGCTCATTCCAGATTTTGAAACCAAAATCCTGATCTAAGCTCAGCTTAGCAAGGAAGTCCAGATATTCTGTTACATGTACGTAGGTCTGAGTAGAGGAGAAATTTTATAATTATATTTGCATATATGTATTTATCATTATATTTATAACTAGTTACAGTTAGGAAAAAAGAATAAAGAATTATACCAGATTAAATGAAACTAACGAAATGAAGGATGTTACTTAAGAATGCTGTTGCAAAATTTGGTATATGCATTCATACATGAAACTTTCGTTTGTAATTGTATTCATTGTCCCATTCGATTCCAAAGCTTGTTTTCTCAAAACAAAATCCAACCAATTTACCTATTATTGTTAAAATCTGAATATCAATTATATAACAATCATGTTTTCAAGAGTAAATAAAGCCAAAGGAAGAAAATAATTCTAAGGTCTAAAGCAAAATAAATAATTTAATTCCAAATATAACTTACATGCTGAAGCAAATTGTCCTTTTTAATAATATTATTATTTTTTCACAAAATAGTAGTAAGTTTAGGGTTTTTTAATACAGTAATACTACCAATTAGGGTGCTAATGACATGCTTAGGATCCTGAAAGACAAGTAGAGGTCTACGGTCTACCCAAAAGATTGTTTCTAAGGTACTCACTCAACAAATTTCTCCACGTTAGCTGCTCACCTATAGTGAGGATTTGAACTCATGCACTTGAGGATTGCAAAGTCTGACTCTTAACAATTTGGATCATGTGCAGTTTTTTTTAACTATAGGACATCTTCACCCTTAAGAATAATTTTTCCTATCTTAAATTATGAAAAAAAAAAAGGAATAGTCAATGCAGAGCATTAGATCTGGAACTGCACGCCTGCAGTTCATTTTTGAACTGCAAGGGATCCGGGTCCAACTCTTAAACAGTTAAACTAGTTGAGCAATTTAAGTTGGAATTTTCATTTTTATTCTCATTAAAAAAATTGGCATTGAGTATGGGGAAAGTAAGCAACCTAGTACCACCCCATATGTTTGGTGCCAATGTCCTATACACCTCCTTGTACTGAATTATTGAAAATCTCATAACCCAAATGCTATTCTTAATAGAGAAGAAAAGGAGAGGAATTGGAGAAAAATGTTAGTTCTTACATTTTGATATTGCTGTTGCTGATTTTGCATCGAATCCAATAATAAGGGTAAGCATGGGCACAAATATGCCACCCCCACCAACACCTCCCACAGTCCCAAATGCTGATCCAAGGAATCCAATTATGGTACCCACTACTATTCTCCAGCCAAATTTCATTCCCTGCAAAACCAACAAAATAAATAAATAAATAAATAAGAGAGAGAGAGAGAGAGAAGCAGAAAAAAGATCATCTCAATTCAACCATGCATGGCCCTGAAAAATCTTATCACTATTGTGGTTACTTGAAATTCACTCAAAGGTACAATAAAAACATAAATTTTGATGAAAACTGTGATCATAGTATTTTTGAAGTGAATTAACATTCTTACCGGCCAAGTGTGTTTGTAAAATACTTTAGCATGATGGTTAGCATCAACCCCTTTTGTCTCACTGGATGATGCTGAGTTTGTTTTCTGGTCTATATTTTGATGAGAAGCAACAGAGACTGAGACAAGAAGAAGAAAAGCAATCAGAACTCTTCCAGCAGCTACCCATTTCACATCCCACCATTTTGATCCATGCACAGCCATCATGTATTGCTCTTTTGATACAAAGCAGTTTTTCTCAAAATCCAAATCTAAGAAAGAGT
Organism: Ormosia emarginata; assembly: GCA_029884605.1. NCBI lineage: Eukaryota > Viridiplantae > Streptophyta > Magnoliopsida > Fabales > Fabaceae > Ormosia > Ormosia emarginata. The sequence goes on along the minus strand of JAQQTP010000076.1, from coordinate 39,216,789 downwards.
CTTTTCTGTACTACGATGATGTTCATATATTTTGCTTCAAGATGAAAGCACGACAACCATGCATGGAAATTTTCAAAAGTCACTTCAATAGCTATTTTAGGAACCCGGAGCTGCCCATAATTTGTTGATGATGCTTTTTAGGGTTCAGCCAAAATTTAGGAATAAAATAAAAATCTGAGTTCTGATTGTAGTTGATGCTAACTAGTTAGCATGGTCTCACTCCTTCTCACTATGCTTTGTGTTTATTGGTCTCCCTGATCATCTTATATCTCATATACTTTCTTCGCCCTTCCGGAGTGAACTACCGCCACTTATCTGTTAACTATAGCTTTCAATTATGCAGAAGCACTGTGGAGAATCCAAAAGTTTTTGTGGTAAAGTATATATCAAATTGATGTAAATATTAACCATGGGGTGTGGCTTAATTAGCAAGTTTCACGTAGGTAAACTTCATCTCTAGTACAGGGATTTAAAGGTCTTTTTACCAAATTGCCCTTTATGATAAAATTATTCACTAAAACACCACATTTTTAAATTATTTATCAAAATGTTACTATTTTAAAATTATATATTAAATTGTCACCTTTTTGTCTAACGTATCATTTTTTAATAATTTCTTATTCACGTAAGATGCGCTAAATAAGATGATATTTTTACAAAAAATATGTCAACCTTGTCGGTGTAATCTATGTGGATGAGCCATCCTATTTGGCGCATCCTACGTGGATCATAAATTATTAAAAAACAAAACATATGGACTCCTTTGCGTTGATTCTTCCATATCTGCAGCAGACTGGCTTCGTGGGAGTTACTCATATGGGCTATTGTAGCATTGATCACTCCTTGATTACTGCGTTGATTGAGAGATGACGCACAGAGACACATACATTTCACATGTCTACCGGAGAATGCATCATAACGTTGGAGGACATCATCGGTATCATATCTAGTCTTCCTATTGACATCGGTGCTGTTACTGGCCTTACTCATCGAACTGATTGACTCAATCTATGTGATCGGTTGTTAGGGATTGATGAGACTTCATCGCTCATATCTGGTGCACGCATTGATATGACATATCTATGATAGTCAGTTGTTATAGAAGTCATGAACGATGATGATGACGAGTACGTGTAACAGTGTACACGATATTACATACTTAGGTTGCTTGGGAATTTCTTATGCCCTAATCATTTTGGTAAGTCTGTGCACTTGATGTTCCTTCTGCTGTTGAAGGACTTTGTTGTTGCCAGGACATACAGTTAGGGGTCTGCAATCTTGACATACTTGTATAAAGAACTTTGCAAAGTTACGGACTATAGGGCACACGAGATCGGAAGGGTTTGCATCTTATCGCAATATTGGGCATGGTATATATTCCTTTGACTTGCCCCTACAATGGCTGACCATGCTAAACCCGATGTGTTTTATGATGTTGATCGTGGTCAATTACGTCCATTAGCATGATAGTAAGTTTATTTTCATATCATTTATTTACATTATTTTGCTCTATTGCTTACTTTGCTCTATTTATCACTTACGTTCATAATACTTTGATTTATAAATAGGTAGTGCAAGCATAAATTTTGGAGTGATACTATGACCAGCGTACTTGAATATTATCGCTGGTTCTTTGATCAGTTGAAGAATAATGAGGTATGTGTTATTTTACATTCATTTGAATTAATCACTCATATATATGCCTTGTTAATTTTGTGTACATATCATTTTGTAAATTATATGGAAATCATACACAGATGAGAAGGTGACATCACTTCCACCTTTTTGTGTAGTTGGTAGGGACATAACACTAGCAGTGGTCTCTCTCATATGTAACAGCACCACCGTCGATAGGAAGACCCGATATGATACCAATATCCTCCAACATTGTGGTGCACTCTCTAATAAGCATGTGAAATGTATGTGTGTCTCGGCCTTATCTCTCAACCAACACAATAATCAAGGAGTGATCAATGCTGCAATAGCCCATATGGGCAACCTCCAAGAAGCCAGCCTACTGTAGATATGGAAGAATCAGCGCAGGGGGGTCCATATATATATTTTTAATAATTTTTGGTCCACATAGGATGCTCCAAACAAGATGGTACATCCACGTGAATTACACCAACAAGGTTGGCATATTCTTTGTAAAAACGTCATCATAGATGGTATATCCACATAGATGTGCCAAACAAGATAATGCATCCTACGTGAATCAGAAATTATTAAAAATGTCACGTTGGACAAAATAATGACAGTTTCATATATAATTTTAAAAGAATAATATTTTAATAAATAATTTAAAAAATAATATTTTAATAAATAATTTTGTCATAAAATGCAGTTTGGTAAAAAAAATCGGGATTTAAAACTGATAGGAAACACCATGTGCTTAAGGCAAAACTAACAACCAAGTATAAATTAGTCCCACACCGTTCGGGACACATCATGATCTTAAAAAAAATTAGAGTAAGACCTTATTTTTTTCATTTATCAATTTAATTTCTAAAATTTGAAATTTCTTATTTTTTATCCTTCTACCTATTAAAGTTTTACCTTGTTAATTTTGAAAACTTTTTTTTTAACGTTAAAAAGTAACATGACATGTCTAATTCAAATTAATTAGGCTAAAATGATGTCATTTTGCCAATCTTACACATTATTTGGGATTTGTGTGTGTATCCACAATATTCTATTTTAGAGTATTTATATACCTTTTTATAGATGTATTTTAACCAAACAATATTATTTTAGTCTAATTGATTAAGTTACACATGCTATGTCATATTTTAATATTATAAATAGAAGTAAAAATAGGTCAAGTCATCCGTCAAGAACTTATGGCCTGGCCTGACCTATTTAGGTTTTTTTAAAAGCACGTTTAATTAAAAAGGTCAAACTTCAATTAATAAACTTTTTAGGCCTAATAAGTCACCTAACATGTTTAATTATATATAATATAATATATATTATTATAATAATTATAATTATTAATTTATTATAATATATTAATATATAATTAAGTTTTAATAAAAATCAATAACTAAAATTTAAGTTAATAAGTTATAATGAAAATAATATATTAGAATTATTTTATAACTTAACACTCATCTTTTACTTTTATAAATATTCACTATTTTCTTACTTTAGTTTTTAATCGATGTGGAACTTGAAAATATATCAAGTTGCAAAATTATTGGAAGCATATAATTGTAAAATATAAAGACCGAACTTACGCTCCCCTAATTGCAACACGAAACACTAACCCCCAGAAATTGTGAACTACTTTCGAGGAAGAAAACTCAATGAGACACTACTAAAACGGTTGAACATCCCAAAGATATCCATCAATGTAGTGGTTGATGATGCAGGAGAAAAGCATTTCAAAAATCTCTATGTGAATGAATGGCTTGATGCAATAAACGATGCTATGCTTGAAGCGGGTGATCTCTTGGATCTCCAAGTGCAAGCTAGAAGCTGAATCTCAGACCATTACTAGCAAGTAATGGAATTTCTTTGGTGCTTCTGTTAGTTCATTTGACAAGGAAATTGAATCAATGATAGTTATATGCAAACTCCTTATTAGAGTTATGCAATTTGTTATATCTTCAAGTTCCACATCGACTAAAGATTAGAGTAAGAAAGTTGTGAGCAATTAAAAAAACATAAGGGGTGAGTGTTAAGTTATAACAAAAGTATATATTGACTTGTTAAAGTTATGTTATTGAAATTAGAATATTAGATTTTTAATGTAATATTTTAAAAATTATATACTTGTTGGCCTATTTAAAGCCTATACCTATTTAAAGATAGTTTGTTAATATATTTAAAGGTTTATTAACCTATTTAAAAGTAGACATATTAACTTATTTAATAGTCTTATTGTAAATTAAGTCTTTAAATAGACTTTCAGACCATGTCAGGCATTAAAAATTGGCTTATGGCTTATTTCAAACTCACAGACAAGTTTGTTTAAGGCAAAACCTGATATGTTTCCACACTAATTACAAATTAGCTTTTAAAGTTAATATTATTAATCTCAAATGGATTGAGCGATTGCAATGTACAAAAAAATAAAATTAAAAAAACTTAATAGTTCACCTTAACTATTGATATTCATTAATTAAAAAAAAAAACTCATTACCAGTACCCATCATTGTTCCTTTCTTGCTAGAGTAATGTAAAACCGTACACTTACACGTATTATTTTACATCTACATAATTTTATCATTTGATTATAATTAATTCTACGTCATTTTTTACACACCTCCACTATATCACCCCACACGTATATGAAATGATGTAATTCAAATATGTATCAAGCATTTTTCTTCTTTCAAAAGTATCCCCTTGTCACTTTTGTTTTCATGCTTTTTGACTGACTTCTTCATTAAACAGCCTCTGATGTGAACCAGTGTTTAATCATGTGAGTTCATTTCCTTTCAAAAATCTCGCTCTCTTCTTCATGAGAAATTTCATATTTTAAGGTCGGAAAAGGCGAGCATAGCGTAATAGGCAATTGAACAAGTGAGCTTAGCAGAATAGGCGACGGAGATGAGATATCGACTCTAATACCATATAAAATTTTAACTTAAAATCAATTGGTATTAAGTGAAGTAACTCAACAGATATATAAATCGCACTTAAAAGATTGAGACACGCGATATGAGACTCTAACAACCTCTAATCATTTTTAATTAGTTTTGGTATTTTTGACTCATTATTATTGACAAACTCAAAGGCTCGTTTCTATTTTGTTTTTAACAAAAGACATGTATTACTTTCAATATTAGTCTCCTCATGAGGTTTTTGTTTTTTTATACCTTATTGTATTTATATTATTTGATAATAAATTTCATCAATCGGTGACAACATGCAGATAGTATACTTAGTTACTAAGGAAATGCTAAAGCAACTGAACAGTTCCAACAATATGCCACTGCATTTTAAAAAATTTTGGGGAAAAAAATGTGGTACATCGTTGGAACTAATTCAGTTTTATTTGACATTTTCCTTGCCACTTTCAAAAGTTGTATGATGTAATTATATGTGTTAAATTTCATCGGCCCCAACTGTTGCCTTCTAGCCGGATATTCTCGTTTATGTACATTTTTTAACTCATAAAAATAATGTTATTAAATTTATAAAAATATGATATGGAAACTTTTATAAGTAACTTCATGATTATATATGTTAAACTTTTGTGTACATTCATATATATTTTTTATACCAAAAAAAAAATCATGATTGTATGGATAAATTATACTTATCGCTATGTGATTTAATTTTAAAACACTTTATTTTCATGTAATACTACAATCAACACTTTACTTTCCCATAATTTATTTCGTTATCACATAATTTTTTTAGAGAACATTCATATTAAGTGTGTGTCTATATATATATATAAAATTTAATTTTGATATACTATCAGTGTAAAGTTTTTATATTATCAACTAATCACTAATTATCACATGTGTAATTTTTAATATAATTATTATCGAAATCAAATATTTTTAATGAAATAATAATACATAATTGAATAACAAAGTAAAAAACTTTTATACCGATAGTGTATTTTATATATATATATATATATATATATATATATATATATATATATATTAAAAAATCAAATAAACTTCCACTTTAGTTTTTTAAAGATAAATGTGACATTAATTTGGTCCTCTAAAAAATGTTAATATCAATTTAATCCTTTAATTTTAGAGAGTGATATAATTTTAGTCATTAAATCATTCAATCATCAAAGTGTTAATAACCAAACTAAATTAATTTAAATCAAAACACCAAGCTGAAAACTGAACAAATAAAATGAAACTGAAATTGAGCAAACTATCAGATCAGTTAGATAGATGTTTTATATAAATCAAATGGAATCAAACCAATCAAGTCTCAAACACAAGCAGGATAAGCACTAATTATAGAAAGTTGATATTAATTTAGCGTATCAATTTTGTTGCACATAAGAAAAATTTCAATGTCAACTTTCAGATAGATTAAATTAATGGTTTTTTTTCCCCCTGAAGTTAGCTCAAATGATAAGTTGCAGGACATTTTGTGGAGAGTGGGAGGGTTTGATGTCTTCCAATGTTCTCCCACTCTCTCCTCTTCCTTCCCGCCTTCATCGGCTCCACTAGGGGTTTGTCTGATATTGCGGAGGGAAATGAAAGGAAAATAAGAGAAAAGTGAAGGAGATATCCCTTCCATTGTTTGATATCATTTAATGAAAAATAAATGTCTATTTCATTGTCTAGTTTCATGAAGAAAAATAATAAAAATATATGTAAATAAGTATTTAATTGCTTTATTATCCTTAAAACTCACAACAACATGAAATTTTATTGCAAAAGATGCAATGCCCAAAGCAATTAATTAAAAAAATAACTATTTACCATTTTAATTATCTATTCACATCACTAATTATTTTTATTTATAAATACAAGTAATTAAATAAATATTAATATCAATTTACTAGTTATTGTGATATATATATATTCAATAATTCAAATTTTTGAAATGGCATTTTTTCCTTCTTGGATTATGTTTATTAAACACTGAAAAGGTATACCAATAAGTACGTGTATAAAAAATAATAATTAATGAAATAAATAAAAGAATGATAAAAGAAAGTCGAAAACGACAATGTATTGAATGGAAAATAAACAAAACAGATATAAGAAGCAATACAGAAATCACACGAGTTTTATCATTTTGTGGTTTTTTTTTAGAAAAAAGAAATAATAAATGCTGACATACTATAATGACATGTTGTTAAATCCTCATAATTGATAACATGTCTCTATCCGTAGTGATTTCGAGTGAAATAGATGGGTAAAGTTGGAAAACAAAAGTTGATAAGCAATCTTTCTTTCCAATTCCGTTGCTAAGATTGAAAGTGAGTTTAAGGCGAACTGACCCAAGCTAGACCTAGTTCCAACTCAATTTATTTATAAATGAATATATTTTTTTTACTTAAGTTTGGTTTACTTTAAATATTCAAGCTATTCGAGTTTAACAAATTAATATTGAGTTTTTTATTATTAAATATTTTAAGTTTTATGAGTTAGGATCAGATTTGTAATTAAATAAAATTTATGTTTTTTTTTACTATATTCAATTAAAAAATAATTTAATCAAATATAATATAAAATTAAATACTAATATATATATCGAAGTGACTCATAAATTAATAAGTCAAATAAATAAAAATTCAAATTCAACTTATTTGTAAATGAGTAAATTTTTTTAAACTCATTAAATTATTAATAAAATAAATTACAAATAAATTCATGAGTTGTCTCAATTCACTTTTAATCATATATGTCCCACAAAGGATGGATTAAAAATGGATAAGACCCACATAAACACAATTTGTCCCCATTCCTTTCCTCTTCCTTGTAAAAATGGTACCAAACAAGTGATAGACCCACTCTTTAACCTTGCTTCGTTTCATTTTCACTCTAAAATGGATAGGGCCTTGGGTCTCTCCACTGCTTATGGTGGGTTCTTCTTAGAATAATAATAATAATAATATCCTTTTTAAATAAAATTTAATGCTACATGTATTTTTAAAAATAAAAATATTTTTTAAACATTCAAAATATGATATTCACTTGAAATATTGGGTTACATATGAGTATAATTTAGTATTTTTGTATATTTTATGTTAAATTAAAATAAATATACTATATTATAAATATGAGTAAAATATTATATTCTAGATGTTTAAATATCTAATTTTTTTAAAAAAATAATAAAGTGTTTACTCAATTATTTTCTCGCGTTGCCGTCATTCCCTTTCTTTCCTTAGTGCTTAAGAAGCCCTTTTTTGTCTTGTCGCCAATTTTGTCTCCCCTTTCCATCAATCTATTTAAACACCAGTGCCGAGTAATATTTTCCGACTCTGAAAAAAGGTACATATAGACAATTGGGCCAGACACGGCTTGAAGGTTAAGATTAATAAATGAAACAACGACAAAATGTGTAGGTCCAGGTTCAACTGAGCAACATAATGCAGCATAAAAATGATGTAATTGATTAATAACAAAACAAAAAAATGATGTAATTGCCACCTCAAAATAAACTTTATTTTGTATAAAATCTTCAATGTCGAGACGAGCGGCTGTTGAAAGCAGATTTAGTGTGTTTAGAATAATTGTAAAAATTTAATTATTTTAATAATTAATTATATTTAGATATATTAATTAAAATATAATTTTAAATTAATTTATTTTGTTTAAATAATATAAATAAAATTATTTTTATGTATTAAATTATTAAAATAAATATAAAAAAATAAAATAAATTATTTAATTAATTAAAAAATTTATTTAATTAATAATAAAATAATATTTATATTTTAATATTAAAAATTATTCTAACAATTTTTTTAAATAATGCTGAGAGCTTTTTTCTCAAGCAAAAAGCTATTGCTTTTTTCTCCAACATATCTAAACATATTGCTTAAATGACAACAATTTAAAACATAAAAAAAATATTATTAATTTAACTTTTAAGTTGTACTAAACATGCACTTAATTCAATCATTCTTCTCGTACTTGAGCACAACGTATAAGTGGGTTACCATATGTACGGATATTTACATTTCGGTTTAGATTAGTTTTAATTAAAAAATCAATTAATTTAAATAATATTATATATATATATATTAATTTGGATTAGATTAGATTAATTTTATTTTTAAAATTGAATTAGACTAGATTAATTTAATTAGTTTTTTTATTAAAAAAATTTAAGCTTAGAATTTTGTATTTTAAAAACAATTTTAGCTCATTAAAAAGAAAACTAAGTTATAACCAGAAATAAAAAATAGAAATAATTTATTTTACATGTTTAAAATAATATTTGATTACATAAAATAGGAGAAGTATGTGAAAAGTTATTATAAATAATAATATAAATTCAATAATCAACAAATATATTATACAATATTAATCAATTTTAATTGGATTGAATCATTTTTTAAAATTACTTCTAAAAACTAATATAATCCAATTGATTTTTAAAAATCAAATAAAAAAGAACCAAGTTTATTAAGTTATTATTAGATTTCGATTTTTTAATTTAGTTTTTAATTTGACTTTTAATTTGGATTTGATTTGAACATCCTTACCATATAGTCTCTATTATGATATACTAACCAATGAGTTACAGTTCAAATGGCTTTTTTACCAAATTGCCACTAATGGTAAAAATTTTTATCAAAATGTCATTTTTTTAAAATAATTTATCAAAATGCATCCTTTCAAAACTATTTCCCAAACTGTCACACTTTCGTCTTACGTCACATTTTTTATTTTTTCCTGGGCCACGTAAGATGCGCCAACACGCATGGCGCGCCATGCGTGTTGGCGCATCCTACGTGGATGCGCCATGCATTTTGACGCATCCTATTTGGCCCAGGACACTGGATATGCCATAGTATATGGCGTAATCTGTACAGATACGTCAAGCTTGTTGGCTTAACCAGGCTATATACACCTACCCACCCCCCATCCGTGACATTCACTCAATTTTCTCAAATTTCACTATCTCTCTACAAAATCTCTCTCTCTAAACTCTCACAGCTCTCAATTGTTACTAGAAGTGGTGTCTTCTAATCATTCAGATAGTATTCCTTATATGTAAGTATTGATTTTAATATTTGAATTTTTATTTGTTAAAATTTGTTAGCTATGTAATAATGTTAATTATATGTTTATGTTATTTTATACGTATTTAATAGTTTTATAATTATGTTTTTTGCTTGACTGATTAATAATATAATTAATATGATAAGTAATGTGAATTGTATGAATTAATTGTGCGTAGAATAAAAGTATGATTTTTTTTCTTGAGTACTTAATGTAGTTTAATTCAAATTAGTAGGGTTTAGGAAATTATTTGTACGTAAAATAATTGACACGCATGTGTGTTGAATCATATTCTTCAGAAGTGAGATTGGAATGGCAAAACCCCTTAATGTGCTTATTTACTTCAATGGGACAATGTATGATGGTGAAGAGGTCTCATGTATTAAGGTCCTTCTCCCAGACCTATTGTGATCACAAATTGATATGACTTTAGATGGATTAAAAAATAAGATTCATTCAAAGTTGAGGCTCCAAGCAAGTGTATATATATCAAAGGTTGTCTATCGATGTCCACAATGCTACAATCCATGGAGATGGATAGGTTTAGGGTTAGAAGACGATGATGATGTAAAATACATGATAGATTGTTTCTCTCAAACTCCGAACATGACCTCGATGGAGTTGTATGTTTAGGCAGAAACAAGGGGGCATGAAGAGCTTGTTGAAGCTTCTGGTCAAACAGAATCTCAAGTTGGCCCTTCTAATCTAGTTGAGTCATGCAGTATGATTGTTATTGGTGATGCAACGATTGAAGCTGATAACCTACTTCTAAGAGATACAGTGTGGGAAACAAGTGAAGATGAAGAACAGATAGCTGAGACTGATGATTCGGATACTGACATAGAGGCAGAAAATTTTGATGTTGAAGAAAATTTAGCAGAAGATGACCCTCCATTATCGGTTGCCCCTGAATCCATGGTTGTGCCTTTAGGCCCTGAATCTGTGTTTGTGCTACCATGCCCTCAATTCTCTCAGATCAATTGGGATGCATTGGAGAATCCTGATAACTTGCCTGAATTAGATCGTCGTGGGACTTGGAGCATAAATGATGAATTATATCAGGGTTTGCAGTTTCTATCAAAAGATGCTGTGAAATCAGCCCTCAAACATTATGCGATCCGCAGGCATCAGGAGTACAAGATTGAAGATTCTGATTCACGAAGACTAACTGCTAAATGTCCTAGATTTGATGAAGGTTGTAATTGGAGAGTTAGGGCCATACAAAGCAAGAGGTCGAACGTGTGGCAGATTACAAAATATAATGGACCCCACACCTGCGTCAACACAGTTGTGTCATTAGATCATCGCAAGTTGGACTCCCGTATGATCTGCTCTTGTATTTTGGAGATGGTTAGATCAAGACCCGATGCACCTGTATGCTTAATTGTTGAAAGGATTCGAAGCCAGTTCGGTTACCAAGTTTCATATCGGAAATCTTGGAAGGCAAAACAATTGGCCATTGTGAAGGTTTTTGGGGATTGGGACAAATCTTATGAAGTGTTGCCTAGATGGCTAGCGGCCATGAGAAGAGACATGGAAGGCACAGTGGTGGAGTTGCAAGATGAGGAATGTTTTGTGCATAACCGACTTGATCTGTCGAAAAGAGTGTTTTCTCGATTATTCTGAACATTTAGACCATGTGTTGCTAGCTTTCGTTATTGCAAGCCCATTGTTCAGATCGATGCTACTCATTTGTATGGAAAATACTGTCATAAGTTGCTAATTGCAATAACCCAAGATGAAGATAGAAAACCTCTGCCAATTGCATTTGCCATTATGGAAGGGGAGACAAAGGATGCCTGGAGTTGGTTCTTAACCCACATTCGGGAACATGTCACACAACAAGAGGGTTTGTGCTTGATATCTGATCGACATAAAGGCATCATACATTCAGTGGATAATCCACATCTTGGATGGCAGCCACCGAATGCGTATCATGTCTTTTGCATACGACACATTGGTTCAAATTTTAACTCTAGATTCCAAAATAAGGAGCTGAAAAGATATTTAATCAACACATGTACTCAACATTTTCACTTGTATTCAAATTTATTATACTAATATTTAGTTCTTAATACCAACTGAATCTATGTCTTGTATCAGGGTATGAACCTATTGCAATGAAATTTGATGCTAGGCTGGAGAGGTTGACAGCCACTACCGAGATGGCAAATTGGATTAATGTTATTCCAAAGGAAAAATGGAGTTTGGCGTATAATGGTGGCCGCAGATTCGGTCATATGACTACCAATTTGTCAGAGTGCATCAATGGAGTGTTGAAGGGTAGTAGAAATCTACTTATAACTGCATTGGTTCAGTTAACATATACTAAATTAGTAGAATACTTTGTCAACCGAAAAGATGAGGCGAATGAGAAACTCGTTACTGGGCAGGAATGGAGTGATGATTTATTGAAGCACTGGAGAATGAACATGGCAAAGGCGAGCTCACACCAAGTTCGTCGGTACGACATGCAAAACACCAAGTTCATGGTTGAAGAGGCCTTTAATCCTGTGACACAACAAGGTGGACTTTCTTATACTTTAAACTTGCGAGAAGGCCGATGTGACTGTGGGGTGTTTCAAGCATTGCATTTTCCATGCTCTCATGCAATTGCTGCTTGTGCTTCTGTGTCACTTGACTCATTCAAGTATGTGCATAGGGTTTACAGATAGGAAAGCATTTACAGAGCTTACGAGTTTGAATTTGAACCAGTTCGGGCTGAACCATGGTGGCCTGCAGGACCTGACATCACTTTGGTGCCTGATCGTGCATTGCTTAGATCTAAAGGTCGACCAAAATCAACCCGACTCAGGAATGAGATGGATTGGCACGAAGCAGGGCCGACACAAATGTGTAGAAGATGCCATCAACCTGGACATAATTCTCGCACCTGTCGTGCCGGTGAATCGAGCTCCTTTAGGGATGATGGAGAAGGGCCATCTAGTTGATCTAGGACATATTTTGGTAGTTAGTGATACTTGTATTAGCTAACCATGGACGTGTATTTTGGTTAAATATAATTTGTGTATCACTCTGTTATAATTTGTGTACTATTAATATATGTTAGTTGATTATGTGTATTACTTTTAATTGTGCCTTATTATTTTCTGCAGTCGGTAACAAATATTATATATTACTTTTCATATTGTCACACTAATCCTTGTTATTTTTTGGCATACAGTGTGATAGATGGCTTTCCGTGTAAACCCAGGCCCAGAGGATGGATCGGTTTTGGAGTTGCAAGAGTATCATGTGTCTCAGCACATTTGGCAGGGACATGAGGACCGACATTTGCGTGTCAGGCGTGCTCAGAAAACAAAACATATGGACCCACCTACACGCATTCTTCCATATCTGGAGCTAGCTGGCTTCTCGAGGGTTGCTCATATGGGCTACTGCACCATTGATCACTCATTGATCAGTGCGTTGGTTGAGAGATGGCGCCCGGAGACACATACATTCCACATGCCTACCGGAGAGTGCACCATTACGTTGGAGGACATCGGTATCATATCAGGTCTTCCTATCGACGGTGCTGCTATTACTGGCCTTACCCACCGGAGTGATTGGCTCGTTCTATGTAGAACCCTGTTGGGTCTTGATGACATAAAGAACTTCATATGCGGCAGACGCATTGATATGACATACCTGTGGCAGCCAACTATTACAGAGTTAGCCCCCGATGTTTCTGACGAGGTCGTGCAGCAACGTGCACGACATTACATACTCAGAGTGATTGGGGGTTTCTTATACCCAGATCATACCTGTAGGTTTGTGCACTTAATGTTCCTTCTGCTATTGGAGGACTCTGCTGTTGCCAGGACATACAGTTGGGGGTCTGCAGTCTTGGCGTACTTATATAGAGAGCTTTGCAAAGCTACGGACTACCAGGCGTGCGAGATCGGAGGAGCTTGCATCTTATTGCAGTATTGAGCCTGGTATAGATTCCCTCGACTTGCCCCTTCACTGGTGGACCATCGTGAGCCCGATATGCTTTATACGATTGCTGGTCGTACTCAATTTCGTCCATTAGGCTGGCAGTAAGTTCTTTTCCTATCATTTCTTTATATTTTCTTTGTTCTATTGTTTACTTTGCTTTATTTCTCACTTATGTCCATAATACTTTGACTCATAAATAGGTGGCGCAAACGCAAAGTTTTGAGTGATACTGTGACCAGCGTATTTCATTATTATCGTCGGTTCTTCGACTAGCTTAAGAATGATGAGATATATATTATTTTACATTCATTTGAATGAATTACTTATGTATATGGTTTCTTAAGTCAATGTTCATATCATTTTGCAGATTATATGGCAACCCTACACAGATGACAGGGTGGCATCACTTCCACCAGCTTGTCTGACTGGTAGGGACATAGCACTAGCAGTTGTCCCTCTCATATGTTTTCACATTATTAAGTGGCACCAGCCAGACCGGGTGATGCGCCAGTTTGGTCTTGACCAGCCCATCCCACGGAGACCGCACCAGCTTGATAGTTTGCACTCAGTTATTTTGGCAGGTAGGCATAATGAAAATTGGCCAGCGACACATGCTGTTTACATAACAACATGGGATAGTCGAAGGGAGAGGCTTGTTGGGGGAACCCCATTGGAATCACCGCTCACCTCGCGTTCTGAGTACATGCGTTGGTATAAAAGAATTACCAGACGCTGGATGTCTACCGTCGGTGCATCTATTGGGAATGTAGTAAGCTTTTTACCAACTCGCCAGTTACTATATGCATTTTTTCGTGATTATAATGACATATATTTTACTCTATTTCTTAGGCGGACATTGCAGAGCATTGGTTCAGTACGACCAATGACGATGCCGATCGAGAAGCTGCTGCGCAGATCCTACATTCATTACAGGAGCATGAGCGCATTACCATGGAACATCTTCGTCCAGCTCCTGCAGCAGATGACATTGCAGGGCCACCTGAGGAGTCTAGTGCACAGGGGACGCGACGTAGAAGGAGGAGAGAGTTAGCGAGTACTCGGACACGACTTCGACATCCTGAGGACTCCATTTCTATGAGCCAGCCCACGACTCGACCTCCTACCACTGTGACCACTGCTACCACTCCAGATGTAATCTACATATCCACCACTCGCTACCACCTACATATCACCCACCATATCCACCATACCCACCACACCCATACCCACCGTATCCTTACCCATCGTCGAGTTACCCACCATATTCTTACCAACCACACCCGTACCCGCCACACCCTTACCCCCCATATCCTTACCCACCATACCCATCACAGCCAGGTCCTTCAACTAATCCCTCTCACAGACCACCGCATTCTGATGCTGGCCCATCTCAGTGATGTGTATATCAGAATATTATATTTAGTGACTTTGACTAAATTATTGTTTATGAATTTTAATTATGATTTTGGTACTCTTGTTGGATTAAACATGTTTGTTGTTTCATTTATATTGTTGACATTGGTATTATGGTAGAATTAAACAGGTTTATGTACTTTTCAGGAGGTTAATATTTAGGAGAAATTCTGTCAAAATTTCCATAAAATCTGAATACCTGAACACATAAACATTTAAATTTTAACGCTCACAATTTTCTTTACAATTTCTTGGCTTTTAAATACTAAGCATGCATCCCATTATAATTTAAATTATCCAAATATTATGTTATAACACTCGAGTTTATATTAGCAAAATCTAATAATGTATAGCACGACGCTAATAGGAAATTTAAAAATAAATGCATGGCAAAGTATGGATGCCAAAAAGTAAAAGGGAGAAGAAAATAATAATTTTATAATTTTTAGTCTGTATTTGATAGTTATCTAATACTAAAAAGGACACTTAATTTGTTGTTACTTTAATCTCATGTCATTAATTGTTAAGTACGTTAATCTCATGTTCAAGTAACCAATGAGATTGTGAGATGCCATTGGTGGCATTCACTTTGTATATGACCAGAGAATATTACCTATCATATGAGTTGATAACTGTTATAATTCTTTTTTGTTAAATACTAAATAACGAAAACAATTTACGTCATTTTTATATTACTTTTTTAAATAATTAAAAATCACATGTTCCAAGACAATTTCTCTACTTTTATTTTTCATCACGTATTGTTATAGCACTATGGTATTCATTTTTTAAAAAATATGATACTTATAGTAAATTGTTATATATTTTATTAATTATTAATTATTTTTTAAATTTTTATTATAAAATTAATATTTCAGTTAGATTAAGCCAATAAACTTGACGTATTTGTATAGGATACGCCAAACACTATAGCGTATTCATTGTAATTCGCCACGTAGGATGCGCCAAAACGTATGGCGCATCCTATGCACACATAGCGCATTCACGTTGGATGCGCCATGCGTGTTGGCGCATCCTACGTGGCTCAGGAAAAAATAAAAAATGTCACGTAGGATAAAAGTGTGACAGTTTAAAAAATAGTTTTGAAAGGATGATATTTTAATAAATTATTTAAAAAAAATGACATTTTAGTAATTTTTTTACCATTAGTGACAGTTTGGTAAAAAAGCCCGGTTCAAATAGTATTTCCTGTCTCTCGAAAGATGGAGCTTTAGGGTTTGATTTCCATCTCTGAAATCTAACGAAACAAGTCTTCTGCCATATATTATTATAAGGGAAATATTTTATGCAGATCAGAATACGCATATCGTATTTATATTATATGTTAATGTAAAATATTTTATCTAATTCATTCATTAGATAAAATTATTTATTTTATATGCCATAATTTATGAATACGCCATAAAATAATATCAGAATACGCATATCGTATTCATTAGACAAAGCATGTAAAATAATATGTAAAATATTTTATCTGCCATAATTTATGAATGAATTAGATAAAATTAAATGAATTTTAATTAAACGAATAATAAAACTGTTATTATAATGCCCGAGATAAATGCATGCTCCTCTATGGAAAATTCTTCCGTGATATAGGATTGTCAGTTTCTTCTTTACTTCTATTTCATATTATTTTTCATGCTTTGTCCATTGATGTCTTATGAGCTTGAAGAATTGAATGTTTTGTTCGCAGAAAATATGTCAGAAGATATGCTGTAGTCAGGGCCGTCTCGCTGGTCTAATGGTTTGCTCAGTTTCATTCTATTAGAGCAAAATCCTATCGGTGATTAAAACAAATTAGATATATGTCGTGATTGTAAAATAGGACAATCTATTTTCCTTCAAATCTTTCAATCATAAATAATAATAATAATAATAATAATAATAATAATAATAATAATAATAATAATAATAATAATAATAATAATAATAAGTTATGTCCTTAGAGCTCATGTTCATATTAAAAATGTTGTATAATTGCTTAATATAAAGTCTTTTGTGATTGTAGTGAGTGATTTGAATCATTTGATTTTCTAGCAGCAATCCTTTTATTATAATTGCTCGCATTGCATTTAATTAAGTAGTTGGATATGCTGGTTAAGGCTCATATGTTAGTCCGTTTAACATGGTATAATAAAGGATCAGGAGTACCAAAATTATCAACTCGTTTAAATGCAAAATAAGTACAATTCAAGTTGTTTAATGGTTAAGCGAGTTGGACATATTTAACTTATTAGTTTAAAAAATATTTAGATACTCTAAAAGTAATATTTTCATTAATTTTATAATCATTTAAATTGAATTAAATAATATTTTATTTTTAATCCAATGACGTGTATAATTATTAGGTGCCATGTGTTAAGTTCTTAGTGAAGTAGTATAATATTTCTAGAATTTACAGGAGTTTCTCCATTAATTGGCATGTGAACCAGTCTAACTTTAAAAAAATATTTATATCTCTGCAAAACTACCCTCAAGAAGTAGTTCAACTCAACTGTTTAACTTATTAGTCCCTAAGCACAACTAGACTTCAAAAGATTAGTCCAAACAACCCAATAAAAGGCCTTATATTACACTTTACACACACTTTTTATTATTTAAATAATTAATAAGCCGATCTGTTAATGGATTAACAGAATAACTAGTTAGTCTCTTAACTCGCGAGTTAAGAGGGCCACGCTCACCTTACCAAAATCACCAACTTTTGTTAAACAAGCCAATTTAATTTGGCCTATTTAAGGCAAGCCCATCATGTGTCAGGCAGACGGCCAGTGTATCCACTATTTTTATTAAAATATACATACTCTATATTAATTAATTAATACAATAAATCTAATGTAATATTTTATTTTTTATAAAATATTTTTATGAAGAATAAAATTTTAATTAAAATATTATATTTAATTTAATTTTATAATAATTAATACTGATCAAAAAAGATTAAATAATGTACATAAAATTTAATTAGTAATAATTTATGAAATTAAAAATAAAAATTTATTAAAATAAAAATTTAATATTTTATCTTAATAATAAAAATTAAAAATATTTTATTTAAAAATAAATTTATAAAAAATATTTATAAAAATAATTATAAAAAGATATTTATAAATTAATTATTATTTTAATATATAAAAAAAGTTACGTAATATTGCAACGTGTCCAAGATTGGATGCAAGTAATTATTACTTTGGAAAGTAATTATTACTTCAAAAATATCTAGTTGCAACGTAGCCAATTTAATTGGCTATATATAAGCAAAGCAACAGGAGGGGAAGGTGTGAAATAGAGAAAGTGTGAGGGGGAGAAAGTTGCTGACCGAGGGAGCAGAAAACGTAGAAAAGAAGGAGTGAAAGAAAAGTGAGAGGAAAGAAAGAGAGGAAGAAAGAAGAAGAAAGAAGGGAAGAAAAAAAAAGAAAGATAATTTTGCACAAGGTAACATTTGAATATATTTTTTAAATAAAATTATGATTTTCAGTATGTTATATTTTTTTAGTTTATTTATTATTTTAATATTTTATATATATATTATTTTTATTAAATTTATTATACATATATAATATTATAAAAGTTTGATATTTATTTAATTTTAAAATATTTATGATATTTGATAAATTTATAGTTATTTTAATTTAAATATTGATTCTTTTATAGGATCAATATAATAACTTAAAATATCATTCAATATTTAAGTTAAATAAATATTTTAATTATATTGGATAATAAATATATATATTTAATTTACATGAATTTTGTTATATTTACCTTGACTTAGGAATAATTTTATGACCTTGATTCTGACATATATTTACTTTGGTTTGAGAGTAATTTTATGACATTGATTCTGACATATATTTACCTTAGCTTGATAGTAATTTTATGACCTTTATTTTGATCTTTGCAACAAAAAAACTTTTGTGCAATAAATGCACTGTCGGGATCAGGACAAACTATGGACCATGATAAGGACTTGGCAAACTATGAACTGTAATGTGAACTATTAAGAGAATTATGAAATTAATTTTAAATTATAGTTGGTCCCTTGAAAAATTGAAATTGAAATTTAATGATTCTAAGTTTTGTGAGTTTTATTTAATTGTCATGATTTATTTATATGAAAAATTTATTTAAGATATATTGATGGTTTATATTGCTTATGTTTGTATGTGATGGCAAGCAAGTGATATGAAAAAAGTTACACCTAACCATTGAAAGACAGATGAATGAATTTCTTTTTATGTTACCTGTCTGGTTAGTGTGAGTATGTTTAGCTTTGTTGTCACGATATTAAAGTAACACCAAAGATATGATGAATTCCCTATAAAAGTGAAGGTCTTTGAGTAAAATGTGAGACAAACAGACATGAAAAAAATGTAAAGTAAATGATGAATTTCTTGTGATGAGAAGATTGATACTTATTTGTTGATATTTGATAAACTTGTTGATGTTAATACATAAGGTTGTATTGCGTGATTTTTTTAGCATTCATTCTGCTATGTGGGAATTGTGTTGTTCTTATAATACTTTAGTCGCCATGTGATTTTCTGTGTATTTTACACAACTGAAATTCATCATGTGTTTTTTAAATATTTTTTATAACTATTTATTTCATACTGAGAATTTTTAATTCTCACTTTATTCATGGTGTTTTCAGATTAGCACAGGATGCATTGTGGTCATCATCCTTCTAATCGACTAAGCATAGATTCTTGTTCTAAAGGAGAAGGATATAATTATTAGAAATATATGTATATCTATTTCTAAGCAAATATTATGATGGGTGTTAGATGTTAATTTGAAAAGTTATAAAAGTGTATTACAACTTTGGGTTATCATGTATAAATACTTATTTCCTTTTATATATTATTGGTTTCGATTTTAAATTTTTGTCTGTAAATTTTTATGGAATAAATTCACTGATAATATTATTATGGATATATTTAGAGCTATTATTTTATAAGGGGGTTACACTTTGGTATCAGAGCGTCGATTTCTGGTACCAGAAAATTATTTCTACGTATTGAATTTTTGCCTATATTGAGTCTATGCATGATGATTGCTCTTATTATTTTATCTATGCCATATAGAATTATAACTACATTAACCTTGCAATATTGAGGCTGATCACCTCAATATTGAATTGTTCATGGCTGTGTAGGACTATATGGCATTAGAACACTCAGAAGTACATAAGTTCACAAAATGATACTTTGACAGACATACTGAGAGTTATGAAAGGATTGACTGACGCTGTCAGGGCCCAGACAGAGTCAACCAGCCTGATTTTACAACGCATGCAGGAAACTCAAGATAGAAACCATAATCACAACTATAATCATCCTGGTATGGGTAGTGAAAATTCTACTGGGGAAACCACAGTGACCAACCTAAATTATCAAGGTCTTTCAGAATTTAAGAAAGTCAAACCGCCATCTTTCCATGGAGATTATGACCCAACACTAGCTAAAAAATAGGTCATACAACTAGAAAAGATTTTTACAGTCATGAGAAGCACAAATAAACAAAAGGTAGTCTTTGCCACCTACATGCTAGAAGGGGAGACAGAACACTAGTGGAAAGGTGCTAGGTACTTGCTAGAGTCTAGATGAACTGAGATCACCTGAGAATTATTTTTAGTCACATTCTTTGATAAGTACTTCCCTAATAATGTAAAAAAATGAAAACAAGGCAGAATTCATACAACTTAAACAAGGAAATATAACTATAGGACAATATGTGACCAAATTTGAAGAGCTTTCCAAATTTATTCCTACTTGAAAAACAATCCTGATGGTCATTGGAAAGCCACAAAATTTAAGTGGGATTTAAGACCTGAGATAAGGGAAAAGGTGTCAACCTTAGAAATAAAAGATTATGTCACTCTAGTGAACAAATGTAGGATAGCAGAAAAAAGCTATTTAGATATGAAATTTGAAAGAGAACTTCAAAACTTTCTTGAAAGAAAAAGGGTGGCAGAAGCTCAAAAGAAAAATAATTTTAAGAATGGAGTAAACCATGGAAAAGATAAACAAGTGAAAACTGGCAGACTTCCACCTATGTGCAACAAGTGTAGGAAATCTCATGGCTCTAGACCTTATATTGTGTGTTTCCGATGCGGAAAATCAGGACATTTCGCCAAGGACTGTACCAACAAGATGGTGAATAACCCTGTACCTAGATCGCATACTAAAGAAAGGGTATTCACTCTAAGTAGAGAAGAGACAAATCAATCTCCCAACATGATTCAAGGTAAATGTTTTCTTAAAAATACTCTCTTAATTGCATTATTTGATTCAGGAGCTACACACTCCTTTATATCTATTGATTGTGTGAAGAAGTTGAATTTGCCTATAACTTCTTTGTCTTGTGATTTGTTGATTCAACTCCTACAGGAAAAAAAGTTTTTACTTCTCAAGCTTGTTTAATATGTTCTATTTTAATTGAAGGAATAGCTTCCACTTTGAACCTTGTTTGTTTACCTTTGACTGGTATTGATATCATAATTGGAATGGATTGGTTGTCTACTAATAATATTATCTTAGACTGTTCTAGAAAACTTGCCTATTTTCCTGTTGATTCACCCAAGGAACCAAAGTCTACCAATATCCTATTCCTTAATGCCACTCAGGCAGAAAAGTGTCTCTTAGAAGGAGATCAAGGATTCTTTCTTTTGTTTTCTTTAAATTCAGAGGTTGAGTAAGAAATAAATAACATACCTATAGTAAGAGAATTTCTAGAAGTATTTCACAAAGAGATAATGAACTTACCACCTGAAAGGGAAGTTGAATTTTTCATTAACCTAGTTCCAGGAATAGGACTTTTATCTTTTGCACCTTATAGAATGTCTCATTTGGAACTAAGTGAACTTAAGAAACAAATAGAGGAACTATTAGTCAGGGAATTTATCAGGCCTAGTGTATCATCGTGGGGTGCACCTGTTCTATTAGTTAAGAAGAAAGATAGGAGCATGAGGTTATGTATAGATTATAGGAAATTAAACAAAGTCATAATTAAAAACAAGTATCCATTTCCTAGAATATATGACCTAGTGGATCAATTGTTAGGAGCCACATTATTCTCAAAGATAGACTTAAGATTAGGATATCATCAGATAAGAGTAAAACCAAAAGATGTACCCAAGATAGCCTTTAGGACCAGATATGGGCATTATGAATACCTTGTGATGCCCTTTGAACTTACTAATGCTCCTGCAATATTCATGGATTACATGAATATGATTTTTAGATCTTACCTTGACCAGTTTGTAGTAGTCTTTATAGATGATATACTTATCTATTCTAAGACTGAGAAGGAGCATTAACAACACCTTAGAATAGTTCTACAAATCCTATAGGAAAAACAATTGTATGTCAAGTTAGAAAAATATGAATTCTAGTTGAGTGAAGTAAGATTCTTAGGTCATGTGATTACTCAAGGAGGAGTAGTTGTGGATCTTAGTAAAGTTGAAGCAGTAGTTCATTGGGAAAGGCCAAAGACAATTACTGAGATTAGAAGTTTTCTGGAATTGGCCGGATATTATAGAAGATTCATTAATGGATTATCCCAGCTAATTTTATCTCTGACCAGGTTAACTAGGAAGAATCACTCTTTTGAGTGGGATTCAGCTTGTGAAACAAGTTTTCAGGAGTTAAAGAATAGATTTACCTCAACTCCAGTCTTAATATTCCATGATCCTAGACAAAACTTTGTAGTGTATTATGATGCATCTAAGAAGGGTTTGTGATGTGTTTTGATACAACATGGTAGAGTTGTAGCCTATGCATTTAGGCAACTTAGACCGTATGAAGAAAATTACTCAACCCATGATTTAGAATTAGCAACAGTAGTTTTTGCTTTAAAAATTTAGAGGCATTACCTATATGGAGTTAAGTTTGAGGTATACAGTGATCATAAGAGTTTAAAGTATCTTTTTGACCAAAAGGAGTTAAATATGAGACAACGTAGATGGATTGAATTCTTAAAGGACTATGATTTTGAATTGAAATATCATGCTGGTAAAGTCAATGTAGTGGCTGATGCCTTGAGTAGGAAGTCCTTGCATATGTCCTCAATAATGATAAGGGAACAAAAGTTGTTAGAAGAATTTAGGGATTTGAAGATTTTACCCTGTGTTTGGATGTTTTTTCATTAATGGAATGGAACAGAATAGGTGGGGATGGATCGGAAAGGAAAGGGAAACAATGAAACATAGTTCCCTCCTTCTTTGTTCGGGAGATTCATTAACGGGACGGAACGTAACATGTGTTTTTCCTATTCCACCTCAATTTTGGGGAGAACAAAAATTGGGCATTTGAGGGGAAGAGAAGGGGAATGATTCCCCATATGTTCCATTCCATTCCTATATATTTTAAAACTCCCAAACACAGAAAATTATTTCCGTTTCCTTTATTTCCTTTCATTTTCCCCCATTATCTATCATCCAAATATAGTGTTAGTGTCCTTGCAACCTCACTACTTGTATGCCAGTAAACTAAGAATAGAGTGTGATTTAAGAGACCAAATAAGACAAGCCTAAGAAAATGATGAGTTTTTGCAGTCTCTCAAAAGGTGAATTTTAGTAGAACAACTTGAACATTTTCATGTTGATGAAAAAGAGGCTATGATGTACAAAGGAAAATTATGTGTGCTCAATGATGAAGAATTGAGAAATAAAATTTTATCAAAGGCACATTGCAGTAAGTATACTATACATCCTGGTATAACCAAAATGTATCAGATCTCAGGAAATTGTTTTGGTGGAATGGGATGAAAAAAGACATAGCTGATTTTGTAGCTAAATGTCTAGTTTGCCAAAAGGTTAAAATAGAATATCACAAGCCTGCTGGATTACTACAACCTTTGAATATCCCTGAATGGAAATGAGATAACATATCAATGAATTTTGTGTTAGGATTACCTAGGACTCCATCAAGTTATGATGTAGCATAGGTAATTGTTGATAGGTTAACTAAATTTGCTCACATTTTGCCTATTAGGATCAATTGCCCATTGTACGAGTTGGCTCAGAATTACATTCGAGAAATTGTAAGGTTACATAGTGTACCAACTAGCATAGTTTCAGACAGAGACTCAAGATTTATATCAAAATTCTGGGTAGCCTTACAATAGGCTTTAGGCACTAAACTCCGTTTTAGTACATCTTACCACCCTCAAACAGATAGTCAAGCTGAAAGAACCATTCAGACCTTAAAAGATATGCTTAGAGCTTGTATGTTAGAATTTCAAGGAAGTTAGAATATCCATCTACCATTAATAGAGTTTGCCTATAACGACAGTTACCTTTCTAGCATAGGAATAACACCATTTGAAGTTCTCTATGGTAGAAAGTGTAGATCATATTTGTGTTAGTTAGAAACGGGAGAAAAAAGTTTATTAAGACCTGATATAGTGTAACAAACCGCAGAAAAAATCAAATTTATCAAAGAAAAATTACTAGTTGCTTAGAGTAGGCAGAAAAGTTATGTTGATTAAAGAAGAAGATCTCTAGAATTTGAAGAATGAGAATATGTCTTCCTTAGAGTTACTCCTACTACTGGGATTGGTAGAACCCTTAAAACCAAAAAGTTGAATTCTAGATTCATTGGTTCATTCTAAATTCTTAAAAAGGTAGGACCTATTGCATATCAAATTACACTTCTCCCAAATCTTTCAAATCTTTATGATGTCTTTCATGTATCCTAACTCAGAAAATATTGTTTTGATCATTCACACATTATAGAACATGAAACAATGCAAGTAAGAGATGATTTGACTTATGACACAAAATTTGTATGAATCATAGATATATCTATCAAACACTTGAGAGGAAAATAAATTTATTTAGTTAAAGTGATCTGAGAAGGACTATCACCAGAAGAGGCAATATGAGAATTAGAAGATGATATGCAGAAGACCTTATCCAGAGTTATTTCGATCAGGTTAGTGAATTTTGGGGATAAAATTCATAAAAGGAGGGAAGAAATATAATATCTTATTTTTTGTAAAATATTTTTGTGAAGAATAAAATTTTAATTAGAACATTATATTTGATTTATTTTACAATAATTGATACTAATCAAAGGAGATTAGATAATATATGTAAGAATTTAATTGGTAATAGTATATGAAATTAAAATTAAGAATTTCTTGAAATAAAAATTTAGTATTTAATCTTAATAATATAGATTAAAAGTATTTTATTTAAGAAGATATTCATAAAAAAATGTTTATAAAGAGATAATTATAAAAAATATTTATGAATTGATTATTATTTTAATATAAAAAATTACATAGTATTGCAACGTGTTCAAGATTGGATGGAAGTAATTATTACTTCAAAAATATCTAGTTGCAACGTAGCCAATTTAATTGGCTATATATAGAGGCAAAGCAACAGGAGGGGGAAGGTTTGACATAGAGAAAGTGTGAGGGGAAAGTTGCTGACCGAGGAGCAGAAAACGTAGAAAAGAAGTGAAAGAAAAAAAAGAGGAAAGAAAGAGAAAGAAAAGAAGAAGAAAGGGAAGGAAAAAAAAAGAAAGAAGATAATTATGGGTAAGGTTGGATTTGAACATTTTTTTAAAATAAAATTATGGTTTTTAGTATATTATATTTTATTAGTTTATTTATTATTTTAATATTTTATATATATTGTTATTTTTATTAAATTTATTATGCATACGTAATATTATTAAAATTTGATATTTGTTTAATTTTAAATATTTATGATATTTGATAAAATTTAGATTTATTTTAATTTAAATATTAATTTTTTTATGAGACCAATATAGTAACTTAAAATATCACTCGAGGCTTAAATTAAATAAATATTTTAATTATATTGGATAATAAATATATGTATTTGATTTACATGAATTTTGTTATATTTATCTTTATTTGAGATTAATTTTATGACCTTGATTCTGACATATATTTATCTTAACTTTAGAGTAATTTTATGACCTTTTATTTTGACCTTTGCAACCAAAGGACTTTTGTGCAATAAATGCACTATTAGGATCAGGACAAATTATAGACCATGATGAGGACCTAACAAACTATGAACTGTAACATGAACTATTAAGAGAATTATGAAATTAATTTTAAATCATAGTTGGTCTTTTGAAAAATTGACATTTAAATTTAATGATTCTAAGTTTTGTGAATTTTATTTAATTGTCATGATTTATTTATATGAAAAATTTATTTATGATATATTGGTGGTTTATATTACTTATGTTTGTATGTGATGACAAGTAAGTGATTCATGGAAAAAGTTGCACATAACGGTTGAGAGATAGATTGATGAATTTTCTTTTATGTTACTTGCCTAGTTAGTGTGAGTATGTCTGACTTTGTTGTCACGATATTGAAGTAACACCAAAGATAAGTGGATTCCCTATAAAAGTGAAGGTCTTCGAGCAAAATGTGAGATAAACAGACATGGAAAAAAAAAGTAAAGTAAATGATGGATTCCTTGTGATGAGAAACTTGCTTGCTGATATTGCTAATGATTGATACTTATTTGTTGATATTTGAGAAACTTGTTAATGTTGATACATAAGGTTGTATTGCGTAATTTATTTAGCATTCGTTCTGCTATGCTGGAATTGTGTTGTTCTTGTAATACTTTGATTGCCATGTGATTTTTTATATATTTTACACAGCTGAAATTCACTATGTATTTTTAAATATTTTTTTTATAATTGTTCATTTCTTATTAAAAATTTTCAATTCTCACTCTATTCTTATTGTTTTCATACTAGCACATGATGCATTGTGGTTATCATCTTTCTGATCGACTAAGCATAGATTCTTGTTCTAAAGGAGGATGATATAATTATTAAAAATATGTGTATATCTATTTCTAAGCAAATATTATGATAGGTGTTTGATGTTAATTTGAAAAGTTATAAAAATGTATTACAACTTTGGATTATCATGTATAAATACTTATTTCCTTTTATATATTATTGGTTTCATTTTAAATTTTTATCTGAAATTTTTATGAATAAATTCACTGATAATATTATTATGAATATATTTAGAACTATTATTTTATAAGGGGGTTACATCTAACACCCATTTTTAGAAACTTGATTGTGGCACTAGCACCTAGTTTGAAATGGTTTATCTCAGTTAATGTTTCTCATTAGATTATTTGATCTCTGTCTTTTGATTGTTAATTAATGCTGTCTAAATTTAGTCATTTATTTATTGTTCCATTTATTTGCTTAATTTGCTTACTCACTTAAAAAATCTCTAAATTTGTGTGGAAAATTGGATAAATAAATTGTGGGCATCAAATCACCTGCCTTAAACATTATACTTCTTATTAAGTTGAGAGGTTATTAAGGACTATAATGTTTAGGATGGGGGATTTGATGCCAACAACTTATTTATCCAATTTTTAACTAGAGAAGTGTCACTAACTCATTATAAAAAAAAATTGTTATTAAGCTACAAGGTCATTAGTTAATTGATTTTACTCTGAGTTTCTTTTTATCAAATTTTTAAAATAAATTTCTATAAGAGTTCAATCATATTTTTCTGTTGTTTTAGATTTAGTTGTTCAATCTATGTGTTGCATGTGATTATTAGATATCAATTGTAATTTTTAAATTGAGATGTAATTGATGATTTGAGAAACTACAGTCAATTAAAAGAATAAAACATATAATTGATTATTATTTTTAATACTTCATTACTAGATTTCTATGGTTACATGCTTTGTTACTAAATTTTGAAGAAATAGTTTATCTAAAAATAATATATTTTATATAATTAATGTAAAATTAATATTGATAAATTATAAACATTAATCATTTTTAAATTTGGTCGATTTATTTGTTTCTTTATTTTTTTTAATGTTTTTAAATACAATTTTTGTTTTAATTCATTTTTATCTTTAATCTCATAATTGTGAAATTAGGTTAGAAAAAATTTTCATTATCTAAAATTTAAACTTTAAATCCTTCTGAGGTTTAATCTTGTAATATAAGGTAGATAACTTATGCATTTGCAAATTTTTTTTGAAAAAGTCAGAACAAATGAACAATGACTAATTTAATGTCGCCATAAACGTAAGAAATGTAATGTCCAATATATCTTCAAAAGCGCGAATTTCAAAACTCTCTTTTATTTTATTTTTTTTAAAAAAAATTATATATAATTTAGTATTTTATTCTTCAAAATAAAAATTATGTTCTCACTCACAAGTTGAAGTTCTCGACTCTACTCATATGCAAATACAATGAACTTAGACAAGCTATCATTTTTAAGTAGGTCGTAGAAAATGAAAATTTATAAAGATATGCCTAAAGTTAGAGGCAAAGCGGATCATGTCGAAATAGACACCTTGATAGCAACCAAGCCACCCTAAAGAAAAATGTGAGATAATAACCCAGTTCTGTGAGAATACAATGAACTTCTCAGCAAGTGGATTCCAGTAAACAAGATATAGAAAGGCGTTTCACAATCTTACAGAGAAAGCAAAAGCAAATGAAGATAGGATAGAATATGTTTAGATTAGCTGTTAAAAAAGTATTTTAATAAATGATTATATGAATAATTAAGTTATTTTATAATTGATTATAATTAAAAATAATATATTTTATTTGAATTAAATAAAAAATTAGTTTTATATATTTATTTATTAAAAAATAATTAAAAAATTATTTAATTAAATACAAAATAATATCACAAGTGTTTATAAACAAAATATTCAAATAATAACTTTCAGAAAAAAAACTGTTTGTGTATAAAAATTTAATCAACAACTTTTAATTTACTTACCTAAACATGTTGTTAAACGACAGTGTTATTTGTTTATTAAAATATTTTAATTTTTTTAATTTATTTATAAATTTATTTTATATTTATAAGAATATTATAATTATATATAATCTAATTTAATATTTTTTTATATAAATTTATAATATAAATATAATATATATATTTTAAATGTATAAATAATATTATGTATTGTTAAATGGTGAAAGTAGCTTTTATTAGAGAAAAATAAGTTTTCCTTTGTAATCAAGCAAAACCAAAGACGCTATTGATGTCTGATGATGTATTATATTCCATCGTTTAATAAAATTTTGGGTTCCCCAACGTACATAACGCACCCACGTGATGCCACATTACAGGACCGACGAAGACGGAACATGAGATTTGCGGAGGAACCATCGAGCATTACCAAATTTGCTAAATTGGTGGTTAATTCATAGGTATGTTTTAGGAAAAACCTCATCTTATAATTTTAAGGGAGGTAAGTATTGTTGATATTTTTTTTAAGTATATCAGATTTAATAAAAAAAATTAAAATATATATATATAATAAATAATATTAAATAAAATATAAAAAATATATATATATTTTTTTGATGTAAAATTATCTAGTTATATATTTTATAATTCTTATATTTTTATATTAAACAAGATATATATCTATTTTTATATTTTATCTAATATTATTTATTATATATATTTTTTTTTATTCTCTCTCATTCAATCACATCCCTTAAAAAGAGTGTGAATAATAATACTCTTTTTTAAGGGTATAAGACTATTATTTTTCTATATTTTGTGACCAAATATCGTTACTTTTATTTAAATTTATTTATTTATTGAGTAGAAAATAAAAAACAGGGAAATGCTCTTTCACACAAGTTCGTGAAACGACGCACGAAGTAGCAATTCCATTCGCTATTTTCTTGCCTTTTGTAATCACCTATCCATGAATCCATATAGGACTAGGTACTGATCCGTGTTCTACCCTGAATTTGAATTGGGTAGGCTGATAAGAGGTTTAAGTTAACTCATGAATCAGATTAACCTGACCGATCTGAGATTTTATAATTAATTTAGTTTTTAACGAATTACTTTGGGTTAGTGAGAATAAAACTCATCAACATCGAGTTGAATCTTGGGTTAAGAAATTTTAAAATTAAATAACTTGGCTCTCATAAATCTCATAATCTCTCCTCAAACGATACGTTTTGCACTTTTAAATTGGGAGAAAATTTCTCCCAACGTCAACAGAAGTCACCTAACTCACGCTCCTTACTTTAGTCTTCTCATCCTGTCACTTGAGCCCTAACCCTCACCCAATGCTGATGTCTGACGGTGTAATGCTGGCAGCCAGCCAACCCAAGTTGCCAACACCCACAAAAAATATGAAGAAAATATGTTTATATGTACAAATTATGGGATCCGACTTGTCTCCAGCCGTTGGATTATTAGATTTTTATTTAACCCTTAAAAAAATTAACAATATGCAACAATTAGGTGCCCCAAATTATGAACCCTTCGCAAGCCACTTCATTCTCATCAGATTACTTAGCAAAAAAAATTTCAAACTCGAACCTACACAAATTACACAACCTGAACTTGTTTCATTTGTTTGGACTTATTTATCCCATAACTCGACTCGACCCGATCCGACCCATAATCACCTTTAGACTATTGGGTTATGTAATTTCATTTCATAGATAGCATTCGTTAAAGCATTCATAGCGTATAGATGTACTAAAAGACAAAAAAAGAAGACATTCATTTAATTGCAAAATATGGTTTTTTTTTATAATCAAAAGTATAAATGACGATGTACTAAAAAATAAGAAGTATATATATAATGACATTTTGAGTACAAGATATTTATAAGGGCTTACTTAACTGCAGGAGGAAGAAGCATAGTGCTACTGGTAGTTGCTAACAGAAAGAAAGAAAAGAGGAGAAAGGAGAAGAAGAAATGTCATCAGTTTCTCTCTGTTCAACTGCAACAACCACTTTTTCTTTTCACACTATCAACGCTAGCAACAAGCCATCATCATCATCATGTCTCCTCCGTCTACCTTCTCCTTCTCGCTCATCATCTCTCTCCCACACTTTCAATCCCCTCAGGTAATTCTCATCCGATTCATTCCATACATTTTCATTCTCAACTCCTTCCTTTCCTTTTCTTTCTTTCTTTCTTTCTGACTTGCTGCTTTTTTTAATTTAAGGTCTCTCACTCTGATTGGCCATGACGGAAGGATCCTGAAGTCGAAGACCCGCAGAAGCAGAGGGTTTCGTGCGGTTTGCCATGCTGCTCCTTTCACTGTTCATAATTTGCAGTTGATCTCTGCTGTTTCTTCTGTGTCTGTTCTCTTTGCTTTTCCTCTCTTTTACTTTTATATCCCATTTATTTATATGTATTTATTTCTGTTTCTGTTTCTGTTTCTGTATATACTAGTTTGATTTAAATGATTTTGGGAAAATTATTTTTTTATTAAACCTGTTTGATGGAATTCTGGTCCCTTTTAATATATATCAGGCATGAAATGTTGTCTGCATAAAATCATGTGTTGTTAATTTGTTATGATTTAAATTGGTTTATCAATTATAACTCACGAGTGTTTTCCAAGGAATAGAAGCATTTAAACAGCTTGTGTTTTTACAAAGGAAAACCTTAAAGCAGTTATAGATGAGTTCATTGGGTGATTCTTATTGGAATCCAAGAAGATGGGAATGTGTTCAATTAATGAATAGTAGTGGATGGATATTGTCCTGAACAAGGAAGCACGGACATGGCAAAATGCTTTCCGTACCGGTGTCGGACATGTTTCCGACACTGGAGCGTCGACGACACAGCCAGACACGTGTCCGTACGGTGTCTGGCCCCATTTTCTCAATTTTTGTGTTTCACCGCGCTTCGACACGGCTCGCCGTCGGCGACGATAACTACCCCTCCGACGACGATTTGGAGTCCCTCCGAACCAAGAATCGGTGCCTCAAGAACTTGCTCGACCATAATTTGAGGCTGCTTCACAACCTCTCTGAATCGAGGCGAGGCACAGACAGTGTCGCCGTCGATGACACCATGACAAATTGAGACCATGACGAATTGAGACTGTGTCGCCCTTTCTGGATCTGGATTGAACACTGCTTAGCGACGAGACCATGACGGACAGGGGCTAACTGGTGACTAGATTGTGATGGACGAGCCAGCCAGGCGTAGCAGTGAGGCTCAAAACATGGTGGAGGATGAGACACCGCGGCAGAGTAAGGGGAAAGGAAATGGGGAGGCTGCTACTATTAGGTCACAGGCTAGGGTTTACATGTTTTTAATTTTGGGCCACATCCGTATTGGGCTTTAAGTTTCATCAAAATAACCTGATAATATATATATATATATATATATATATATATATATATATAGAAGCCATATCTAGTGAGAGGAGTTTTTATTGTGAGAGGGTGAGATTTCTTGATCATACAACCATACATGGATGGTCAAAATTAAAAGTTACTTAAAAGTCATGTGACCGCTTAAAAAAGTCACATGCATTTAAGTTCTAATCTTGACCATTCATATAAGATCCAATGGTCAATATGTACTCCTCTCACCTCTTACAATAAACACTCCTCTCACCTGAGTAAGATCCTATATATATATATAGGGGCCATATCTAGTGAGAGGAGTTTTTATTGTGAGAGGGTGAGAGGAGTAAATCTTGACCATACAACCATACATGGATGATCAAGATTAAAAGTTACTTAAAGGTCATGTGACCACTTAAAAAAGTCACATGCATTTATGTTCTAATCTTGACCATTCATATAAGATCCAATGGTCAATATGTACTCCTCTCACCTCTTACAATAAACACTCCTCTCACCTGAGTAAGATCCTATATATATATATATATATGGACGTAGAGAAGAGATTGAAACTATTCATATAAATTAGTAGTATTTTCATTTACAGATTTGAAAGTCATATTTTTTTACTTTATGTTAAGGTTTTAGATTTTTATGTTAAAGATACGTCTTTTTATTATTATAACACATTTATTTTATGTTTTATTATATAACGTGTCCTAGCCGTGTCGTGTCCTATATTTTTTGAAATGTGCCATGTCGCCGTGTCCGTGTCGTGTCGTATTCGTATCCCGTGTCGTGTCCGCTTCCTAGGTCCTGAATGATTGAATCTGGCGTGTTCTTTTTGGTTGTGTTTGGAATCACATATCTTATCATTAATTTTTCAATTTTCACTATACTAGGTAAGACTTTTTTTTTTTTCTTTTAATATCACAACAGAAATGTCTGTTTTGCCTGGTAGTAATTTCTTTTGGCTGTAACTTTATCTTATTGTGGGGGGCTGCAATTCATAGTTGCTTTTTTCTCTTTTTTTGTTAAATAATGCAAAATTTTAGCTGAAGTATATTCAGAATCTTGCAGGGTTTTAATACTGGCAAGGGGCACTGCTGTCCAGAAATCATTTATTGTTCCATTATTTGCCTTGCAAGCGCCTGCTAGTGTCATTGCCTGGATAAAGTATGTCATTAATTCTTTTATTTTATTTTCTTGTTCTGTTTTTACCATTCCTTCAATATATATCGAATTTTTTAAAAATAATTTTTCCTCTATTTGTTCAACAATCACTGAGTATTATTCTATCTGTATGCCAAGAGTATATTATTCTATTTACCAACAGTGTTCTCTTTACCCCTTTTTCATCAAAATATTTTACGCAAATTGGACATACAGAGGTAGATATGGTATGTGGTCAGCATTCTTGGCACTTCTGGTTCGTCTCTTCTACTATATTCCTGGTATGTTCTCTTATCCATCATGCATATGGACACATGAAATCTAGGAAATCTTGAACGAGTAACAATGGATACTATAGACCTCAAGGTCACCATATCTAGCCCTCATTGAAATTGGTGTAAATCTACACATTGTTGTAGGAACCTTAGGACAGGCTGTATATCTTCTCTTAGTATAAACTGTGAAACACAAGAAAGAAAATCCTGATTGTAGAGTATAATAATACAAATAATTCTTGTGTATTTTGTTCCTCATACTTTTGAAAATTAATTGAAGGAAGCAAAAAAATTTCCTGCTGGATCTTCTTTATTTCCAGGTGAACTTGAGTTGCCATTTCTAGCATTACTCTTGGTGATTGTAGCTCCTTACGAGGCTATGAATTTAAGGTAAGAAAATCCATCTTTTTTAGGTCATCGAGCCATTGTCTCAACTACTTTTTAATAAAATGCTTCAACATCTTTGTCTTCATCAGGGACACAAAAGAAGGCGCTATAATTTCATTATTGATTGCTGTGTATTTGGCTTTCCAGCATTTCTCAAGAACAAGCTTGCAGAAATCATTTGACCAAGGTTCAATTGTTGCCACCTTAGCTATCATTTGTATCACTATTGCATCTTTGTTGCTTCTGATCTGAGTTGGCTTTGAAATGATGTAGACTAATAATATGTTGTAAATAAAAATAATACCTGTGTGAATGGTGATATTACTGGGGAGAAAAAGGTTATGGATTACATTAGACACTCGATCTTGTACTTTTTTACTAATTCAAATAATGAAGTTAGAATTGATATTCGTGATACAAATTGGTATTTGGAACTTGATATTCTTTATATATTATTGTGACTGAAGCTGGTTTTTGCTCTTGGATTGATGTCATACGAGCTTCACTTCTCACACGAGTTGTCTATGCTGCTATTGTTTAGATTGCGATGAACATATATAAAATGCTGCTCTTAAAATTGTTTTATTCAGATATGGTCCACCAAATACTGACTTGTGCAGTGTGTTAGAAAGTGTTTGAAATGCTATCATCTCCCAACACCCCCTTTGATTTTGTGTTTGTGTGTGTGTGTGTAAGTTAGGTTAATCAATCTGACAATATCTTTGTTGAAACTTGTCTCAGTTGTTTGTTCATTTCGATATTTCTATCCTATACATATTATTCAAAACAAAAATATTATTATCCTATGCACTATGCAGTATCATCTTTCATAAAAAAGGGTTCACTTGCTGCTACTTTTGAATTTCTTTCTTAGTGTTTGTCGTTTATAAGTTTTATCAGTGTCAACTTAAAATTACCATTTCATGGTTGAAATGATTGTATCATGATTCTATCCCAAAAGAATGGTTCTCTGAAGAGTATGATAAGAAGTTTCTCGATTTATACTCTTTGTGGAATTACTTACTAGTGTTAGTCTAGTTAACAATAAAGTTCTTTGCATATTCTATTGCACCTTGGAAGTTATTTTGATGTTATTCTGATTAATTTGGCAGCTGTTTGAATACTCTACCTCTAGGAATTTGAAAAGAGGAATTAACCACCATTATTTGTTGGTTGGGTTTTATTTTTGTTGGAACCATCTTGAAATATATGAAAAGGTGCATGAGTACTACATTTGAACTGCGGCAAGTTAAGCATTCATATGTATTGAATGAGCACGTTTAAGTGTAAAAATGTTGAACTCGTTAGGTCTTGTTTAAAAGCTAGTGTATATTGTATTTAAGTTTTTGGTGCTTTTCCATCGAAATTGTTTAACAAAGATGACAACTAAAATCGTCAAGCCATGTTTATATTGCATGCTGACATGACCTCATCACCTGTTTATATCTAACTGTTGTGGACAAGGTAGATTTTTTTAAAGGAGCCTTCTGAGCGCCTTGGTTCTTAACAATAACCTGTTTTAGACCAAACAAGATAATTTTTAAAGTTCTTTAATGTAATTTATTCTGTTCACTAAATAAAATGGCATGCTAGCTGATATTAGTTACAGGGATTCTCTATGGAAGAGAAGCTAATACTGCAGAAAAACTGTCTACAAGAACCTATAAATCTTTTTGGCTTTACCACATTTTTGGGCTTTATGATCAACTGACAGCCATATATAGATGAAAGGTAGTAGTAATTTTAATGGTAAATCTTGCAAAAACTGCTGGAAGACTGGGTGAATTCCAGCGTATCACATAAAGAATGACTGGACCTTGTCTCTTCTCTAGAAGTAATTTGCTACTTGAAGTGAAGCCAAGAGGCCACATGTGAACAACAGCATCAAGGAATAAGAAGCAGATGTGGCTGTGTTGGGGCTTCCTGTTGGTTCTGAACCATAGACGGATGATCCGCCGGGCATTGTCATACTTGGTGGAGTTTGGGTCATAGGAGTTGGTGGACTCGGCGGGCTGACATATGTTGGTGGACTTAAGCTGCATTTTTAATAACATATTAGAATGCATAGGATTACATCTTCATGTGTTATTCATTATAGGGTGAATAAGAGATATAGTTGCTGCAAATTCTCACCTTGTTGTTTTGGATGATGCGTAGTGGCAGTTCCCACTACCTGCAATGATGTTAGATATTATTTTGTAGTTTAAGGTAGAGAAGCACATATAACAGGCATGATAAAGTAGGAATTTGTTGACAGCCTAATCCCATTAAAATCAATGAAATAAATTAAGCCCACAATCCTTGGAGTCACAAATAATGACATTGATGTGAATTAATTTGGTGAGAAAGTCGGTATGCTAAGTAGACAGCTGAACTTTTTAGGCCATTCATCCGTTACCGAGAAAGGGTTTCAGTAAGCAGGGGGTGGACCTTGACTACTGAAAGAGATGTATGACTGTAGTTGGTCATGGAAGGGAATTTATTTTAAAGATTCTATGGAATGACATCACTTAAATGTTCCGCAGATGAAAGTTTGAGGTCCTGATCTGGTAAGTTATGGGTACGGGAATACAGTAATTTGAAACAATTTATAATTTAAAGATTCTATGAAATGACAAATCACTTTTTTTTTTTTTATGTCTTAACCAACTTCTGCGCCGCAATCACTTTTTTGTTCTTCGTTAAGCTAACTTATTTCACGTACGTTCACGGATAAAATCTTGTGTATTAACCAACTTCTATAAATTAATCATTTTTTTGTTTTTTATTAACTAACTTTTTTTACGAAAGTAAACAAAGTTGGTTAATGAAAAATAAAAACATGATTAATGACGTATATAAGTTAGTTAATGACATAAGATTTTATCACATTGCTTTACGCCGAAATAAATTAACGAAGAACAAAAAAGTGGTTGCTAACGACGCAGGTGTTTCTAAAATTCGTATACTTAAAAAAAAAAGACAGAAACATGATTTGATCGTTTCACGTGGGTGGCTTATGAACAATACCCTGTTGAAATGGGTAAGGCAATTTGAAAAGTCTTGGATATAAGTTAAGGCAAGATATATGACTAAATTTTTTAAGCTATATAATTATATATGCATAAATAATTCAGTAGGTCTGAAAAGAAGCATCGTACAAGTTGCACTGGGAAACTAAAAAGTGCTAGCAAGGTAAAGGGCATATTTGAGATAGAAGCATGGAAAATGGGATGATCAAACAAGAATAATTGGGTTATTTTTCCTGGTTTAAGTCCCTAAACTGCCTCTGTTGTTTTAGAAATTTTGCATATAAATCTGCCATTTAATGAAAGAATTGTGTCTTGTGCAATCCAAGCTGTACCCAAAGTTCCCAACAGGCATGATATATATTAGGTACGTGGTATGTATTGGATATACGTGATACGTACTGGACATGACATAATTTGTGGAGTTACCCCTGCCACATAGCCTCGAAAATTTTGGATGCAAAATTTCTGTTTAACCATTTTCAAGGCACATAAAAAAATTTAATTTTTTTAATTGTGGTCACAAGAAGAAAATTATCACAAGGAGGTAATCATATATTTGATGAAATTCTTACTTGGATCATTGCTTGTAAGTGCTGCTGTTCCTCCGAATACACAGCTGGTAGGTATTGGATTCTTCTGGTAGTAGTCATTGAACGCATAAGAAGCATGGTCACGGACAGTGTTTGGGTTATAACAGCTTGCTCCTGGTTGAACTGCTGAGCAGTCTGCACCTCCATATCCACAAGCATAGTCAAGAGCAACCTGTAGAGCAGTGTCTGAAGCACCTTGGTTTGCAACACACCACTGACCACCTGATGATGTAGGGGTTGTAGTTGGGGTCGTAGGATTTGTGTTTGGGGTCGTAGGATTTGTGTTTGGGGTTGTGGGAGTCGTAGTTGGTGTTGTGGGAGTTGTAGTTGGGGTTGTGGGGTTTTGCCCTGATGTGTCAGGTGCTTGAGGAGATGTTGGGTTTACCGTAGGATATGGATTTTGTGTGCCTGGAGTTGTAGGGTTGACAATAGGAACATCATCCAATTGAGTACCCAATTCAGATGATGAGAATGTACCTAGACCTGGAAAAGAAACCAAGAAAGATCCTATTAACTCTTCAGTAGGACAAATGAAAAGAATTTGCTGAAATTGACCTAGTCAACCCATATTAGCTAACCCAAATTTTTTCTGTAATTGGCCCCCTAAGGTGGCAGAGCATGGATAAACTGATGTGGTTCCTGGACTCATATTCAATGAATACTTTTGTGATGTACATGAGCTATATATGCCCTTTCTGAAGTTACCATCAATTCATCCAAATTGCACCTAATCAAGTTCATTGCAGTTGAATCTAAAAGTGTGCATGACCTACGACTGAGAATGGGACACTATCATCATTCATGTCTGAAGATCAATTTCTATCATATTTTCTATTGATAAATTCTGTCTAAAACTCTACAAGTTTTATTGGCTTCAATTATATACCTTCTCAATCAAAAGTTGGTTTTGTTATAAATGCATGGGAAAAAAAATTACTACATTGCTACTCTTTATTAATGATACCTGAACTGAAGAAAAGACACAAAAAGAATAACGCAAGGTGCCAACTTCTTGCACCCATTTCTGCAGATTTGCTTCTATGCATGGATTGCAGATGTTTCCTTCTTGATTTGGAGCAATGCTTACGAGCTAAGATTTATTAAACAAGGGAGGCATCTTACATGTTCCTGTGAAAAAAGAATTTTATTCATTTAATCTACATCTTTTATATATTTATATATAATAAAAACTTGAAGAATCATAGCTTTCTTGGATCAGAGAGAGAAGAAAGAATATAAGCAAACTTGAGAAAGGAGGCATTGGATAGTTGAAATTAGCAAGCAAGAGAAGGTGCAAAAAGAGTAAAAAAAAGGTGCATGGCGAAGGAAAAAGGCAAAAGGATGATCTGTTTGATATTAAATCTGATGCTTGGGGGCTGCAATATATATATAATTAATTTGACGGTGATATCTCTGCAACGTCCTTTCTCTTTTGTGCAACTCTTTTCTACTGTTTTATGGGACTGAACCAAAAGCTAAAGCCTACTCACTCTGGTTCCTTTCAGGGTTTGTAATGAAGAATGTTGTCTCCCTTCTATTCTTATTATCCTACACCTCTTAACATAAGCCATTTTCTTTCCCTTTGAATAAATAGTTCCTCTGGAATGTTTTCGAAGTACGATTCCTATTCTAAGAAACTCAAGTTAGGGGATTGCTGCCTTGTCCAACAAGAACTTGAGTTAATCATGTCATTCTTAAGCTACCTTGTCTCAACTCAATGTTCTAAGTTGTCTATTGCAGAATTTAAGTACCTTAAATTATTTCTTTTATAAAAAATTATTTGAAAAAAAAATGAATAAAAGTACAATTAGGAGAAAATAAGATATTCATTTTTTAAAAAATAGAAAACACAAAATATAACCGGGACCTGAAAAATTCTCAATATTGCTGTAAGGGTATCAAATTCAAAACTCCCTACATATAAAAAATAATCACTCACTTGGAACAACCGTGAAGATAATATCAAAGAGGAGTCCCAGGCATAATCCTATGAAATAAGGAGTTTAGTGACACAGACTACTTTAAAGATGCAAGCATTATGCCATAACTAGATACGCCAAAGAATCACATACACTGCTACAAAATTTTAGCTTCCTTATTTTTATGAAAATCTTTAACGAATCATAATGGTAATATAAGGATGCAGCTACCTTACAGTAAAAAAAAAAAAAGAAAGATAAATAAATAGTACTATTTGTCAATTAGTTGTCCACATAATACACCTTAAAAGAAAGAATCCTGTTAGGCATAAGAATTTGCAACAAACCATTTGTATTAGCCTTTAGCGATTATGAGAGGGAATTAGAAATTGAAATAAGGATTTTAAAGAAATCAGGGGAAGAAATTCTTTTTTTTTTTTTTACAGCGGGAAGAAATTCTTAAATACTACTAAGTATTATATGTCTTTTATTGTGAATGTGTAACACCTCGACTTTGTAGGTTATCAATCTCTCACACTTTAACTAAGTTAGTAAACATTGAATAAGGCCATTTCTAATATACACTTTACAATCTAAGTTATTGATTTAATCATAAAATATAACAATGGCTTAAATCAAGTACAAAAAACTTGTTAAGTAAGTTTTTTTTTGCATATTTTTTTTGTTTTATTTTTTTTTACACATCACCACCACCATTGTTGCCACTGGCCATCGTCTGCCACCGCCGGCCACCACCACCCCCATGACTGAAACTTAACATCCATCCAAAGCCACCAAATAGTCACTACATGAGACCACCATCTTCATATTCCTCCAAGTAACCTCACTGTGAACCACCTTACCAATAGTCAAACAGCCACTATAACACTCCAACCCCACTCAAAACCTCCACCATAACCTTCACCTTCACCCATGTTTCACGTTACCAAATCCGAGGTCACCACCTGACCGTGCTTTGGTCGTCGGAATCTGCGCCAGTCACCACGTCCAAGTCGCAGCCTCGCGCCATCATCCCCTCTCATCTGTTGTTGTCACCTGAAGCCACACCAACCACAAAGCCATCATACTCACCAGACAGCCCACCCTCCATCCTTACCAGATCTGTGAAACTCTTCCCAAACCACCATCATCTTTTTCTGCCAGATCTGCGCACCCTTCGCATCATCTCCTTTGTCCACTCACTAAATCGCGTGCCACCACGCCACCTGTTGCATCAGCCACCATCCACCCGCGACTCAAAACCACCAGATCCACTCCACCCGCAATCGTACCCACCATATCCAATCGAGTCGTGCGCCGCACTAGAAACCACTATTTGAATTGCCTAGACCCATCAACAGCAACCCGTCAAACCGGTACCGCGACTTGCGAATGTGACCCCATTGTCTTCCAAACCGTCCGTCAAACCAAAACCCTTGATTGAACTGCTCTCTGCGCTACCCGTCAAAGGTCCAATAATGGTGTGAAAAAAAAAAAAAAAACTTGTAACTTGCTTTCTTCTATAGATAAAGTCAAAGGTGTAACATACACCTAAACTTATGAAAGAATATATTAGTCAAGCTCATTGAATAATAGACAGCGTGGTATTTTTCTTGTTTCACAAGTACCTAATAACGAGCCTCATGTAAATAAAAAGTCAATAACTTAGAACGCGGTCCTAATTCAACACACAAAGTCTTTTGTCACTGGATACAAAGAAGTTAAAGTCAGATTGAGAAGAAAATTACTGGAAAGAAAATTATTCCGTATACTAACGATGGAGGAAGATAGTGTTTTTAATACGTCAGTGCTATTCGTTTAAAAAAATTATTTTATTTTTTTTAATTTACTTATAAATCTATTATGTATTTCATAAAAATGTTATAATTATATATAATTTAATTTAATATCTTTTTTACATAAATATATGATATAAATATAATATATATATTTTAAATGTTCAAACATTATCTTTTTTAATATAAACCTACAGTTAAAGGTTCATTGGACTTGACCTTATGTGTTATAATAAGTTTTTAAGTTTGTAAAAAAGATTAATTTTTTATTATTTTTAAAACTTTTGACTGAAATCCTAAAGTTCATAACAGATCTAACGTTGTCAGTGTTGGCACCGGTACCAGTGTCGCCACCAAGAGGCTCGGTCGGAGTAAGCGGCATTGCCGTCAAGATCCATGTGACGGCCCACACCTCCTCGGCACCACGTCAGTTCAGTAACAGTGGAGTGAATGGAATGACAAATCTGGTTTCCCCTTGCAATTCCCATTACCCTATTTGACCTTCTGAGATTCAATCCCCAAACAAGCCCTTGAAGAATCAAAACCTGATTTTGGGTCCGAAAATTTCAATCTTTTCATCGACAACTCACCAATACCATCCTGCGAAGCCAATTCCCTTTCGAAACCCTCGAATTTGTCGCCAACAACATCCCGTTTGATCCCTCGCGAGCTCCCATCGACCAATTCGACGTCAATCACCTGCGTTAACTGGACCTCCGAAAACCCTAAATCAGAATCCCTACCCAAATTGACGCACATTGTTCGCCACGCAAATCAACGAATTCGAGAGTATC
Source organism: Ormosia emarginata (assembly GCA_029884605.1). NCBI lineage: Eukaryota > Viridiplantae > Streptophyta > Magnoliopsida > Fabales > Fabaceae > Ormosia > Ormosia emarginata. The sequence goes on along the minus strand of JAQQTP010000076.1, from coordinate 39,174,649 downwards.
ATCATCAACATCAAGCGTCCGATTAACGATGCAATGATCCAACGGCTCATTGCCGGAGGTGGGGAGCGACGACGATTTTTCCGGTGGGGTGTGGAAAACGTCTTGGTCTTGAGGGCCAGAACCAGGGGCAGTATCGTCTTTTCCGTGGTCCTGGGTCTCCAATAGCGACACCAGAGGATGCCAGCGCGGCTCCGGCGGAAGACGGCGGCTGTCTGTCGTCGGGCTCACCGACAAAAGTACAGCGGTGAAGCTTGACTGTTTCAGGTGCTTTGATGGACACTGGATTCGGTGAGGAGATAGGGCAGTGGTTTGCATAGGTTGGAGGTTGTTTTGGATGACGATGCGTCAGAGAAGACGATGGTGTAGGTGGGTCGGTGGTGGTGGTTCAGAGCGGAGTTGGATAAGGTGATTGTTGTGGTTGTTGCATAATTTATTTTTTTAAAAAATTAATTTTGCAATAACTAACATTTGCACATTAACTTTGTTATCAGGATATAGGTTCTTAGTTATTGATATAAAATTCTTCTTAATCAATGATTTACATTAATAAGTTCTTCCATTTACATTAGTAGGTTCATCCATGAATATTCGACTACAAGGTGCACGTTAAATCGACTCGGACGAAGAAGGTGCTGTAGTTGAATTGCTTGATTCTTTTGAACTTTTTTCGAACAGATGATGCCCTCTCCTTGTGTGTTCTGTCTTCCATTTTTTTGTGATTTTAGGTAATTTATAGCTCTTAGCATCCGATTATTTACATCCTTAATCAATTCAAAATTGAGATTTTTTCAATCAAGTTGTATCAGTTTCTATTACCACAATTAAACCACAAATATGTGATTTATTTCTTCCCCACCCCTTCATTAATGAGTATTAGATTGAACCAATAATAATAATAATAATATAATATATATTTCAAAGCTCATTTCAGGAAAAGTCATGCCAGGTGTTAGTGTGTTACTTACTACCTTCTCTCCTCAAAAAAATCCTTTCCTCAAATAATAATAATAAGTTAAAAAGATTAAATTTCAAAATTGTTTAATTTTTTTAAATAAAATATTTAATGATTTTTCAACATCTAAAATTAATGACTAATCCACCGTAATTATTTTTTTTAAATTAATTAGTTGTTTGATTTAATTAATTGATTATAAATAACGATGGCTTCACAAATTAATTGGTTAACTAATAAGAGTTAGGCTTGATGGTAAGTTAGCCACATTCTTAGAAATATCTTAATTAAAATCCAAAAATACTAATTGGCTAACATATCTTTGCTAGGTTCTTTTTTTCCCATTTATTGTAATTAATGCAATTGGTTGACATATATATATATATATAGACACACACAATTGTACAAAGCCAAACCAGTGGGAAAAATTGATTAACATATGCCATGATTTAATTGCAAATAATATTTTACGCAAAATTTCATAACTTCTCAACATTTACAATCAATAATGATTCCTATGCAATTAAGTTTTTTTTTAATTAATCTATTATTGATTTTATTGTTGGTTATAAATAACAAATAACAATATGGCTTGACAAATTAATTGGTTAACATATCTTCTGCTAGGTTTTTGTTTTTGTTTTCATTTATTGTGATTAATACAATTGATTGATATATGCAGTTGTACAAATCCAAAGTCCATACCCGTGGGGAAAAATTGATTGAATATGCATTTGATTTAATTGCAAATAATGTTTTATGCAAATTTCTTTCATTGGTTGACATAAGCTTTGCTAGGATTTTTTTTACCACTTTTCCTTTATCAGTATTAATGCAATTGATTGGAAAATCAATCCCGATTTTAATTTTAATTAAGAAATTATTTAATAAATGCAATTGCTTAAATAAAAACAATATTTTATATAGATTGGTGTGTAATAATTGGCTGACATATCCAATGCTAAGGGTTTCCTTTTTGTGTGTGAATTTGCTATATGAGAAAAATCACTTGTGGAATATTATAATGGGAATTATTATTATTATTATTTATATTTGGGAATTGTCAATAAAACTTTTCAAATCAATGCCATCTGCTAATTGGCTAATATTTTACATTGATGCAAGTTAAGGCACCTCCCTTGTTAACATCATAAGAGTAATGAGGAAACTGAAGAATAATATGCAAAATACAAGCTGGAATAGTTTGCAATTTTCATTTTCATCATTGTCGATATGGTAATGAGTTCTTCACCAATCAAGTAAAGTAGCACTTTTCCATGCAATCAGACAATCAACTAATAGGTGTGACACGCTTTAACCAAGAAAAGAAAGGAGGGAAAATTTACAAGAAGGAAAAGAAGAAAGAGGAACAAAGTATCAAAAGGTTCATAAAAATGTAAGAGTTTCCTATATCAGTAAGTATTAAACCTAAGTTGCTTCAGTTCCACACTGGCTTCTTGGATACAAACTCCTGATGCTTCCTGGGCTCATTTCTTCTCACCTCATATCCACTATTCAGCTCATCCTGAATGGAACAGTTACAAATGTTCCAAGCCAATCCCTTGCCCACCAAACTTGGGTGTTAAGCCAACTTTATGTTAAATGCCATCTTAGTCAAGAAGGTTGGGCAGACCATTCAGGCATATATCTATTATTAACCTGAAACTCTCAAAGATGTACATGGCAGCTTCCAGCAAACAGATTCTTCAAAAATTTCAAATTAAATGATATAAAACCAAAGCAAAAGACTGCATTGGAAAATCATAGAAACTGTTTTATCCTTGCCTAAGCATGCTGCATTTTGAAAGATGCTCGCTAACATCATTCCAAGCTGCAAATATGGGGTTCAGGTCGTGAGATTCATATTACCATTTGAATATGAAGGAGAAAAAAGAAAGAAAAGAAAAAAAATAATTCTACCTGGAAGTTTCTGGAAGTCAGGTTCTATTCCATTGCCGTTTATGTCCTTGTGATTTGGTGTTACATACTTCCCAACAGTGATAACCACACCAGATCCATCGTGAAGCTCAAATACAGATTGGATCAAACCCTGTTAGAAGTATTGCACATGGCAGTGTCATGAAGAGGCCATCACAACTACACCAGATGCGTTGCGTAATTATACGTTTACAAGGAAATACTACCATTGCAAATATAACAAACCACATAAAGACATCAATATAACTTCTATTATCTTTCTTTTAGTCAAAGACGTAGAATAAGAAAAGAAACCCATGTTATAAAAGCACAAAGATAATTAGGCCACGCCAATGAAAGTATTGTTTAACTTTGCATGGTCTTTGCACCACGCCTTGAAATGGGACTCTCAGAACAAGATCGCAGATCAAAACAATGTAGACACATTGTTTGAACCATTTAGACTCTCAGAACAAGATTTTTTTTCGCAGATCTTTTCCTTCCAAAACAAAGCAATTTTTTTTTGTGTTCGTAGAAAAATAATCTTTCAAACTCATTTTGAAACAAAAGTTTAAATTAGAACTCATTTCAGCAAACTTAAGTTTGATGAACTAAACTTAAGAAAATTAGCACAAACCTTGCCAAATGTGCGTTTTCCAACAAGAACAGCTCTACAATTGTCATGAAGTGCAGAAGCAACCTGAAATAAGAATAATATGTATAATGGTATCATACGAAGTAAGTGCTGAAAAAGCAAACAAATATATTAAGAAACTGAGCTCCTCACTATTTCACTTGCACTAGCAGTTTTGTCATTTACTAAAACCTGCAAGGGTACAAACAAAAAAAGTCTCATAACATAAGCCTTGTCATGAGGTCCCAAAATAATTCCTAGAAGTTCATTTAATGATAAAAATGTTCAGATGGAAAGTTTTTACAACAACAGGAGCTTGAAACAATGGTGAAGTATCTGTCACAACAGCTTTCTGGAACTGGGGATCTCTCCCAACAGTGTAGATGACCTGTCATGAAGACATTAGAAAAGAACGAGTGTGTTAAGCAACTAAAATGCATTCAAAACAACAGTTGAAGAAGTATCACAAAGATAGAAGAGTAGTTTAAGATCAATGTATCCTACAGTATAATAAAATACAATAAGGCTGCTCATGATTTGAAATTGAGGTATGAACTACATATACAGTTTCTAACTGAGAATTCACTTGATGTTACATGAAAATATGGTGTAGTTACAGTTATGCCTCTTTGTCAGTTATGGTTTTATCATTTTTATTTTCATTTTCCTTTCTTTTGTAATTTCAGTTACCACCCTATACAAAAGGGTGGTTGTTTAGCCATCAGAATCAATGAATGAATATACACAAAACACTCCTTCTCTCATCTCTCTTGTTCATCTATTCTTGCTGTTAATCACCGGAGCTAGATTCTAAATCCTATAGTTCCCTGGTTAATTGCATTTGGTGTTCTCGGATTCACTGCAATTCCTGAACTACCAATTTTTACTGTATCAATTGGTATCAAAGCTTGCCACTGCGTCTCCTGGTGAAAGCGAGCGGCGCGAGAGTATGTGACACCGGCATAGCAGTGTTTGTTCGGGGCTAGAGAAGAGCTAGCGCACAGCCAACCCGCGTGGACATCGGGCTGCAAAACGTGGCGGTATGTTACAGTCCAATTGGTTCTACATTAGATGCTCATGAATCTAGTTCGGGAGTCCCATATCAGGTGCTCATGAGCCTGGTGTGGGGTTTACAAGGGTCTGGGCTCTCCAACCTCACAAGTTAACTTTGGAGGTATGCTTCTCCCAGGATTCCTGTAATAATACATGATGATACATAATAGACGTTGAATAATTGAATTAAGTATATGAAGTCAGAAAACCAGAAAAGGATGCCAAAGCAATTGGAGATCTTACTACTTCAGCTTTACCAGCTTATCAGCTACTATCAACTTTTGAAATTTATGAAAGGTAATAAATAATAATACTGTCCAGAAAAGCCTTTTACCACCCTACAACAACACCAACATCAACAACCAAGTGTTTTATCCCACTAGGTGGGATCGGATACATGGATTAATTGATGCCATTGAATCAGAAACTAGTTTTCCAGTAAAAACATTTAGAGGTGCCAAGTGGACATTTCTTCTGTTTTTTTTTTTTTTTGGGGGGGGGGGGTGCCCATTCTGCAGCCTAAACATTAGCTGCATCTGATAATAACAAATATTGATGAAACAAAAAAATCTCTAAAACGCAAGCACAGGTTTTAATAAAGTCTACAGCCCACAACAGTTTTCACATCCATGATTAGCAAATGACAGCTAATCTGAGTTCCTTTTAGGAGCCTTGGCCATAAGGACAAGCTAGAAAATAATAATAATCAAAGGGCAAATCGAAGCATACACCCTTCAATTTTGGCCCATGTTCGGATTAGACCTTATGAGTTTCATATCCATGATTAGCAAATGTCAATTAACCTGAGTTCCTTTCAGGAGCCATGGCCATAAGGACAAGCTGGAAAATAACACTAATCAAAGGGTAAATTGAAGCATACACTGATAGAACCCTGAACACAGGCCTTAATGCTGGATCAGAAGGAGATGCCTTAGTGGGCCCTAAACAAGGCAAACCCATAATATGGAGGGTCTATGAATGTAAGAAAAAGAAAGAGAAGAGGGGAGAGAATTAGGCAGCTGTTGATGTGGCAGTTAGTTAGAATATGCAATGATTTAATATGGAGAGGTGGAGTAGAAGTGGGGATCTTACGTATTTTTCAGTTAGGACCTTAGAGGCTGGGCAGAGTGAGAGAATCATCTCTTCTCTGAGGAGCTTGGCTCTAGGATTACAGGGGGTCTCTCTTCTGTAATATTTCTTACCCATTTTCAATCAATAATACAGTTTCTGTTTCTCTTAAATCGGGTTCCTATCAATTGGTCCGACCTGCCGGATCTGCATTGGGGAATTGTCGCAGATCGGAACCGCTTTTCATGCCACCGAAAATGTCAGACCGCGTGGATGCCTTGGAGGTTTGGATGGATCGTGTGGAAACGGGTATGGAAGATATGAAACAGGCTCTGTTGGCAAAGATGAATTGACTTTGGGGAAGACAACCACGGAACGAACGTGGCCGGGTAGAGAAGATGGGTCTTCATTGGGATTGGATGAGTTCAGGTTGTCAGCAAAGAAGGTCGAGCTTCCGCCATTCGATGGCAAAGACCCAATAGCTTGGATAACTTGTGTAGAGACTTATTTTGAAGTTCAACGCATAACTAAGGAGGTACGTATACAGTTGGCCAAGTTGAGCATGGAGGGTCAAACGATTCACTGGTTCATTCTGTGGAAGGACTCAACTGAATCAGTGACTTGGGAAAATTTCAAAGAAGCATTAGTGGCGAGGTTCGGAGTTGGAAGATTGGACAACCCGTTCGAAGAGTTGAAGGAATTGAAGCAAACAGGCACCATTGACGAATATATAGCAAAGTTCGAGCTCTTCTCGTCGCAGTGTGGGCGTCTACCGAAAATTCAATTTCTGGGCAATTTCATCGGAGGTTTACGTCAAGATATCCGGAGTCGGGTTCGTACGTTCAAACCTAAGTCTCGTTACCAAGCAATGCAATTAGCTCGAGACGTCGAAGCGGAGTTGGCGATGTTCTCGCAGCAAGGGAACCCCTATGGTTCACGTTCGAGACCTTGGCAGCAAGCGAATGTAACTCGACAAACCAAATTGAAGGCCTTAATGCTGGATCAGAAGGAGATGCCTTAGTGGGCCCCAAACAAGGCAGACCCATAATATGGAGGGTCTATGAATGTAAGAAAAAGAAAGAGAAGAGGGGAGAGAATTAGGGAGCTGCTGATGTGGCATTTAGTTAGAATATGCAATGATTTAATATGGAGAGGTGGAGTAGAAGTGGGGATCTTACATATTTTTCGGTTAGGACCTTAGAGGTTGGGCAGAGAGAGAGAATCATCTCTTCTCTAAGGAGCTTGGCTCTGGGATTACAGGGGGTCTCTCTTCTGTAATATTTCTTACCCATTTTCAATCAATAATACAGTTTCTGTTTCTCTTAAATCGGGTTCCTATCATACACCCTTCAACTTTGGCCCATGTTCAGATTAAATATTAGGATTTGACAAGAAACAAATAACCCCCTGAACTCTTCACTCTGTGGGGGAAAAAAGAACTATGCTAAGTAAAACCATTAAATATCTAACGGAATTGTCATGTGACTTGCATGCACCAAAACAATTAGTGGAGAAATCACAAATCATTGAAAAACACCAAAATTACGGGATAAAAACATGTTTTAACCTTCAATAATATCATATTTAAGGGGAAAAAGACATTTAAGTGAATCACTGACATAATCACCTCATTTGTAACTTCCCCAATTTTTTTTTTTTGTGTCACATGATAATTCCCTTAGATATTTAATGGTTTGCTTAAGGGAGAGTGTTTTTGCACAAAGTGTGAGGTTAAGGGGCTCATTTGCACCTTTTCAAACCCTAAGGTATAGTCCACACATGGGCAAAAGTTGAAGGGGGTAAGAAGCAATTTACCCTAAACCAAAACCATTACAATCAGCAACGAGCACAAAATTGACATACCGTGTCTCCTTCGCTTAGGAAAAGCTTTGCTATTTCAATTCCAGCCTGAACAAGTTAAAAGGTATAATATACCAAATTAGACAATTTCAAAAAGAAAAGAAAATTACATTCAATACAATGCAAGCATCATTTATCTTGTTATCTTACATCAACCAGAGCATATTTAAGCACAACTTGATAGAGAAATAAAAATTTACTTAAATTTCTAAAAATAAGATAATATAATTTCTTGTTACCATGTCACAGTACCTTCCTGCAAAAGCAGGTATCATCAACACATACAAACAGGCAAATATGTACATACTAAGTAAATAGATATATATTTAGCTCAAAATATATATAGAGGATTACAAGTTGTCATCATTCAACCAGAATAATGAATGTTATTTAGGAAATATAAATTGTTGTAAACTAGATCTAGAACTTATCTGAGAACCTTATCAGAGCACTTTTCATTGGATAGACAAAACATTACTTGACCAGACTAAGTACAATGAACTTAGCATAGATAATTTATAATTCAGAATTGACACATAGATGCAACATCAGCTTGATATGTGTCTTGCCAACCTAAGCTATCACTTAGGCTCCTGCATCACAGTCTTACTTCCCCCATGGGCAGAGAGGCTGTTTCTACAACTAGAGCCCATGACCACCAGGTCACAAGGCAGCAACCTTACCATTGCACCAGGGCTCACCCTCTTTGTTTTTCTATTTGTTTTCATTGATTTAGATACTGACACTACCGAGCCTCTTTTTCCATTGCTTTTCTTTCTTTCTTCTTTGGGAGGGTGCTTCTGAAATAATTCTGACTTATGGTTATACATGAGCTGCACTCCCTCGGAACATTTGTTTGGTATATATATATAATTTTATGAAAAAGGAAAAATTGAAAAAAAGGGGAAACAAAAACAATCTGGCCATTCATCAGTATCACTAATACAACCAGACCAAAAATTGCATATTCTCTCAGCCGTAATCTGTACTTACATTCCACCCTGTAGTAGCCTTAGAGGCTTAGACACTTATTATATATTTAGTTTATCTCCACTTTAGGGTAGCAAACAATATAGGAAACTCACTACTGTAGTCATTCAAAGAAGTGAATCAGAATGGTAGAGGTACATAGGGGTCAATCAAAGAAATTGCTCATAAAAAATACAGTTAGAATATAACATTTCCCGAAATTTATGACCAAAAGGGTTATATGGAAAAGCAACCTGTACTAGCCCACCAAGATTGTCTCTAAGATCCAATATGAAATATGAGGCACCCATGTCTTGAAGTCGCTTCATCGCTGCAAAATTCATTATTCATTCTGGTGTAATTATAAGTCATATATAAAAAACTGGAAACAACTAATGAAAGAGTCCAGAAGTAATAATATCATACAAGTGAAAATAAGGATCCAGAAAAGTTGCTGCCATACTGTTCAATTCTTATTTTAAGTTTGTATGGTATTCACTATTGCATGAGTTACATTACATACACCAGATGATATATTTAATACTACAAACAAAATAAGGTGAATAAAATATCCCCAGCAGATTTGCATTAATTTTCCATTTAATTAGCTACTCAATCATAACATTCACTGATTTTGGTCATTAGTTGACTTACGAATCAGACTTGGTAAAAGCATAAAACAGAATCCTATAGTATATTGTAGTCCATTCTTTTCAAGTAATATGCATATATTTTCTTTCATCAAAACTTCAGCATACATATCGGTAATCAGTTGGTCTCAAAATTAAGAATATAGCAACATTCAGAGTAAGAATGAGTAACAGAAGATTGCTAGTTTTTTCCACTCACTTTAAAACCAAATACATAGTAAAAGGCATGCTTTCATTGATAAAGCATCATTCTTTTAGTTCAAACAAGAAAACATCAGATATACAGTTAAGAAAAGCTAACCAATGACTGAATCTTTTCTGGCCAATGCATTGAACTCTTTGAGGCGTATGTACCCAACAGGAGTAGCACCACTGTCCGTTTGTTCCAGCCGGTAAAAGACTGGTGTACGAGCAACAAGTTGCCGCTGGACTTCTATTGATTCAACAGGACCACAGTTGCCATGCTTGACCTGATAGTAGTAATACCAGTATTAAACTTGAACATCATAAAAACTACAAACAAAGGCTAGAACAGGTTCCAAACTAACTTGGAATCAGAATCCAAAACCTGAATAGTCACAGATGTTCCATGAGGGCCTTGCAACAGGGATGATACTTCAAATGCTGATTTTCCCTGTACCTCCATGTTATTGACAGCCAATACTTCATCCCCCTAGCCAAGAAACAGAAAAAATAAAGGGAAAGTATAATATAGAATAGTTCTTTATACATACCCCATTTGATAATTCCAGAAGAGACAAATAAAAGCAGGAAAGAGTTTATGCTGATAAATGGTAAAGATGGGGCAAGAAGGCTGCTATGAATGGTCAAAAGAACCAAACAAATTGTTGACGTATTTCTGTCTAATAGTATACTGGCTTCAAACGCTCTTGCAAATAAAAAAGATATGTATTATACTATGTTCCTAGAAGTAATGCATAAGAGAGATTAATTATGAAAACAAAAATTTTGTTATGAACAAGCATAATTTTAAAAGACCTTAGCAGAGTAAATTTGTAGAGTCGCCTTTGTCTACCTGTCTCACACCAGCAGAATGAGCAGGGCCATCCAATATGATTCCAAGTACCTTCACTCTGAGGTCTCCATTTTCATCAGGAACTTCCCTAAGGTTTATTCCAATACCAGTCATGTCATACCTCGCCATCTTGGAGAACTTTTAACAGTGAGAAAAGTCCATATGCCATTAAGTAAGAAACATGAGAAGTACAGTAGTAAAAATTACAGAGGCCTGTATATTATATCATCATATATAAGTAGAACGAAGAGCAGTGATGAGAATGATAATAAAAGAATGCATTACAATTTTCTTATGAAGTGTAATATGCATGTCTTAGAAGAATCCAACTTTTTGAAGGGTAGCAATTTGGATTCTGGAGAAATATATGCGTACGCATTTGAAGATATACACACACACACACATATAGACATACTAGTGTTCAACAGTAGAAAACACAGTAAAACAAGCATCCATTATCAATTCAAGGATAGAAGAAAAACCTCCACAGAGAAAGAACCATGAAAATTGAAGAATCAATTACCTCCTCAGGGGGAAGAAACCGTGTATAAGGATCACCCAAGCTGTCCAGCATTCGCTTGATTATCTGGTGTGCCTTTGATCTTGTCTGAATGGAATTGCTCAAAATATCTTCCCTCTTCAGCTGGAAACAAGAACTGCTATTAGCACCAACCATCATACTGTACCAGATATTATTAGTATTGCAATATCAATGAAGTAACATGATAAAGCAGTAAACTTTGGCTGGCAAAGTAATGGATGTAAAGTATAAAGCAAAACCCACCATCAAAATTCATGTATAAACTGGTCTATGATGAGAAAAGCTGCAAATTTTTTATTGGGGTGGGGGGTTGTGATGTTACCTGCCAAGTATCCTGAGACCAGCGGTGGCGACCAGTGTCAAGAAAGCTATCATTGACAATCTGCCAAGCTTCCTCAACAAGTCCTTCATTGGTGACCACCTCGGGAGCCGTATGAACCATGATATCTTCTTGTGGCTCAACATCACGACATGTTTCAGAAGAAGGAGAAGAAGAAAGAGGAGTTGGAAGGGGAGGGGCTTCAAGAGCAATGGCAGCAGAAGGGAAGGAGAAGAGGAAGCCAAAGGAGAGGGCACCAGAAAGAGCTCCAAGGAGAGTGTTGTGAACCCAAGTGGTACAAAGGACTGTGGGATTGTTGGGAATGGGAAGTTGAAGCCTTGATAGTCTTGGAGTGGTGGAGGGTGAGGGTGAGGGTGAGGGTGAGGGTGGTGAGAGTTTGAGCCAGACACAGGAACTCATCTTCTGGAACAGGAAGTGATGTGGTGATTGATAAATTACTGTTCACATTATGTTGCTCTTTGTTATTATCATCAACATTGGAAAATCTTACGTGGCCACTCACTTGGTATGTAATTCATGAGAAACATTTGTATAAATTTAAAGTATTTAAGTTGGTTGTATTTAATTAATTAATATTTAATATTTTTATAATTTTAATTATGTAGTATAAAAATTTATAAAAATATTAAATATTAATTAATTTAATATATTTAATTGAAAAAAAATTAAACAAATACGGTTTGTTATAATATTATTTAAATATTTAAATTATTATTTAATAAATATAAAAATATTATTAATAATTAATATAATTTTATAATAATTTTTATTATTTTATACATATTAAATAATAATTTAAATACTTATAATAAATTATATTCACTTAAAAATTATTCTCTAACAAAATATTAAATTTATACAAGAATCTCACATAAATGCATCCATGAATCTTACGGGTACAATGCTACTAACTTTGGATTGGTAGTATTGACTGGAATGAAAGGGAATGGAATTTAATCGAATTAATCGAAATGCTCCATTATTTGGTTATGTTAAAAAAGGATGAGATGAGATGGGATGGGAGTAGGTGGGATGGATTCCATCCCATCCCACCAGAAATCATCAATTTTTTTCCCCCTAATTTGGGGGGTATAGGATGGAATCATCTTTTTTAGTATAAATACCATCTCATCCACCAAAAATCATCTACTTCCCAAACAATGGAATGGTAACTTTACTCCATTTCATTCTAAAATATCCAAACAATGGAATGATACTTTTTTTTCATTCCATCTCATTCCATCTTATCCCATCCCATCCCATCTCATTCAATTCCATTCCACTTTAAAAATATCTAAGGCCATCGTCGTTTTAAATTATTGCTCCAAAAATTATTGTTATCATATTATTCTTTTAAATATTTTTTTATTAAATTAATCCTTCAAAAATAAAAGATATTACTAAAATCGTTTTTCAATAATTTATGATAAATTTAGTGATATTTTATATTTTTAAAGAATTAATTTAATAAAAAAATTAAAAAAATATTAATATAGAGACACACTATTTTTTTTTTAAAAATCAATATGATAATATTCCCTTTTAACTGTTAAGTGGTTTTGACTTTTGAAAGCATTATATAATAATAATAATAATAATATAATACAAATCCATCTATCTGTTTGTACCTGGACTTTTATTGGTAATGAATATTATTTTAAAAACATAATATTTCAACAAAAAAATTATAAATCTTCCTAATAAATCAGTACAATAATTTCAATTATTTAAAAAAATTATAGATGTTTAATTTTTAAAGATATTATATTTTTATTTTTATTTTAAATAATCATTAATCAATCAATTAATATAATATCAATCAATCAATATAATATCAATTAATTAATCATTAATATAATAATAATAATATAGAAAAAGAAGATATATGATCGATTTTTAGAAACTAAAAAATAAGTCTCAAATCAATTTCTAAATATTAATAAATTTTATATTTTTTAAAATCGACTTAATTCAATCTCTAATTTAGAGACTGAAAAATTAGCATCTAAATCCGTCTTTAAACGCTGAATATATTATTTATTTTTAAAAATTGATTGCTAATTTGATCACTAAATTTTAACTTTTTTAAATTTGGTCTCTAATTTTTTTAATAAATTTGTAATCATTTTTAATTTATTAAAATCTAAATCTTTTTAAAAACACCTAATGAATAATAACAAACCAACAATTAACAATCAAATATATATATATATACACACACACACACATAACAAAACACAAAAATTAAAATAATAAAATATTATGCATTATTTAGAATATCTCATTCATAAAATATTTCAAATGTAAAAAGTTTAACACAAACTAAATTCTAAAGTTCAACTAAACTCTAATTAGTCATCCTCATCATTATCCTCATCTCCTTCATCTTATTTTGTTCCATCTGTCTCAGGAAATAACTGATACCTTAGAAATGGTTGTGAATGCTAGAAGTTCATTATCGTCATCAACTCTTGTAGCAGTCGGTTTGTCGACTCATGTTGTTTATTTGTCGACTCAATTTGTCTCTTATTATTGTCCAATCTCGCCTAAAGGTTATCTATCTCACTTCTTATTTCTTTAAGTTCTTCCCTTCACTTATTTTTAATATTGTAGTCTTCCAGCCACTACGGTAGACTCTAATCCAAGACCTTACATTATACCATTTTCACTCCAGTCACATCGCGAAACATATCCAACTCATTTGGGTGGGAGCTTCTTGTTCAGATAGTCTTTTGGTCCTTTGTTGTATTTGATTTTCAAATGCTTCCTATCAACACTAATATAACAGTCCAGCTAAAATATACAAAGGCCAATTACAAATCTTCAAACCTAAAACATATTCCCATTTGAAAACATAATAGCAACTTTTGTCATGCTATAAACAATAATTTCAACAAGTTAGAAAATTGGCAGCATAAGAATAAATATGGTTTCAATCACATCTTAGAGCAAGTTCCTATAATTTATCAAAAGACAATCAAGAGGAATCTAAACATGGTATTGCAAGCACACATATTAGAGTCCTATTTAAACATCAAGACATCAACATGTTCATCATTCTACCATCCATATTATATTCTCAATTCACACATAGACTTATATACAAAGAAAACAGAACAAGAAATGATATATCAAACCCAAATTAATCAAACAATTCAAATCAACTATTGTAAATTAAAGAACCTTGACTCAAACATTTCATCAAACAACCTAAATACAATTATTGAACACCATGATATCAAACCCAAGAGAAGGAATTAGATGATGAATCATTTATGCATAGTAAACAATTCATCATACTAAAAGCCAAGCCATAAAGTATATATGATATTTTTATTAACCTCAATCACAACTTGTTGCATTTATGTAAGTCTAACATACTAAAAGTCAAGATATAAAACAAATATTAAACATACATGTAAATTACTTACAACTATATGAGTTGATTTCTTATCCACCCATATATGATCTTTGTGTTGGTGTGTGATGAAACAAGTTCGAAGGAGATGTGGCAACACCAGTCAACTTAATCTACAACAATTGCAACAACAAAAAATACAAAGAACATATTAGCTACATAAAAAAAATAACATTTTAGTAAATTTAACCATATTAAACAAGTTTTACAATAATGCAAGATAATAGTAAACTTAATTAGATTAACTTTATGTTGAGATGAGGTAATAGAGTTATTGGTGTGCATTGAACCTCTGAATCCACCACAATCAAATGTCCGATTTATTTTTGCAATCGCATTTTTCTTCTTAGAAGCCTCACTTTCCCAATTTTGTCACAATCTATCCCACACATAGTCTCAAAGCCAACTTAGTTTTTCTATTTTCCTGCAAGTTTTTTCCAGAACATTCTTTAACAATGTTGAACCCCGTTTCTAAAACATTGCTTGGGCCCAATAATGATCTAGTAGAGTGACAAAATATGTCCTCTGCAATAAATACGAGTAAACAAATTAAATAAGACAAAAAAACTATAAAATCTTGAATTTTAGTAATAAAATTTTGAAAAGAATTTTGTTATATCTTCCTAAAAGTTCCTTATACTAATCCTTCTAATACTAAACGAAGAAAGTATTAAATGAAAAAGTAAATGCATTTATGCTACAATTGGTGCATCGTATAAGGAAGACCTGATAGTATAAGTTAATCATATCAAGTCTTATTCAATGTTTGGTGCAACTGCCTAATAATATAATGAAATCAGCTCAAGTCATTTTATCTTATTATAAGTTAATAACTCTATCCCCTCTCCTAATGCAGGATAAGATCTGATAGAATTTTTATTCCTATCTTATCATCAACTTTATCTTTATCACTCTTTTTCCTGTATCCTTAATACCTCCCACAAATTCTCATACACCCTATTCTGTCGCGCCACTAACTCTTTTGCCACCTGCCTTGGCCTCGGCCACGACGACTTTAGCCTTGTCTTCTCTAGCTCCCTCCCCCTGCCTCCAAACCTGTTGTCGTCAAGCTCATGGACTCCGCCTTCCTCTAAGGCGAACACGAGTTCCACAACGAACTCTTCTTCACTTTGAGGCTTCGTTCCCAACACATGGCCCCTGCCATAGGCTTCTCCTCCAACCGTAAACGTCGTTGTTTCCTTCTCGTCTACGACCTCATGCACAATGGCAACCTCCACGACGCTCTCCTCCGCCACAAGTGCCCTGAGCTCCTACACTAGAACAAGCGATTTGTTGTCATCATTGACATTGCAAAAGGGGTTCAGTACCTTCATTCTTGAGACCCCCCATGATCCACGACGATATCAAGTTGGGATCTTGGGCGTTGAATGAGTTGTATATAGCAGTTGAACAACAATTGGAAATGCATGAAAAAAAAGCATGAAGAAATTGGAATGGTGGGGATCAATGGATGAGGTAAAAGATGAGGGTTTTGATCTGGTTGTTGAGGTTGATGAATTGAAAATAATCTCATTTATGGGTTTAAGGAATTGCTCATATGGGTTGGGTGATCTGGTTGTTGTTGTGTTGTTTAAGAGAAATGGTAGTATAGTCATTATAAATAATTTTGTATACAATTAGTTCATTTATATGATAGTGATTAAACATTTGATAGTATAAGAGCTTATCATGATCCTTTATACTATCAACTTTTATCTTAATATCTTATACTATCATATTTTATACTATCATGTGTGCCAAATGTAATCTTAATGTATTTAGAACATAAAAAATATTCAATATTTTATTCATTTAGTAATTAGGAGAATTAGTGAAAGATTGAGTAGAAGAATTTAGAATTATTCTTTTAAAAATTACCATGAACTTATCAAACCACATATCTCATGTGGTTTTAGATATCTTTTTCCATGATGTATATGGCCCAAGATAATGACCCCTAAAGATTTCACTAATGTCATTTGTCGTAAGATGTGAAAGCAAGAATCTACAAACATTACAGATGATTAGTTACAATATATAAAATATATTCATGTAATTTTAAAAATTATTACATATTCATCTCCATCAAGTTGTAACTTTGGTTTGTTGCCATTCGTTTGTGTCTCTGATGGATTCTGAGTATGACTGAATCCAAGTGCATATGCTATAGTTATTGGAGGAATAGATGATCCAATAATGTAAGGAGACTCTTGTTTTGGAGATACTACATGATGAGATGATAGGCTAAAGCGAGATGATTGTGTAAGAGGGGGTGAATGTGTAGTTGACATTGAAGGTAATGGAGTAAAATGAGGTGTTATGGGAGATGCAGTAGTAAAATGGGATAATGTGGATGATGGAGTAGTAGCAGGAGATGGAGAGCTAGTGGAGGCTAAATGTGGGTGAGAAGTAGAGGGTCGTATCGACTGTTACTTTTTTGGGTGACCCTTAGAAGCATTTCCTTTACCTCAATCTCTCTCTCACATCTGCAATGAACCTTAATGTAATGCAAATTAAAAAGTTTATCAAATAAATAATAACTAATATATGCAAAATAAAAACATAATTAATTTACCATTTCAAAATATAAAGATTAATCATGATCATCATAATCATCGTCATCAAGCAATTCATATTGTTGAATATCTTCATCTTTATTGTTCTTTTCTGAATCATTGTCAAAATCAAATTCATCTTCCTCTTCATCCTTTCATTCATTCCATTTGTCTTCATCTTTCTCGTCATCCTCCTTACCTTCCTCATCCTCGTCTACATCCTCTTCTACCTCATCATAGTCAGCTTATTAATCTTTTAGGTTTCCAAGGCGCTCATCATTTGTTATAAAATCCATAAAGGTTGCAACATCTTGATATGCAACATCTAATGTATATCAATCATTAATAGTACCTCTTGCTTTGGTTTTAATGACAATCCACCTATCAACCTTTTCTTTTATTTTTTTCAGGGTAAGATGTATAATACACTTGAATTGCATTTGTGTAAATATGAATGGGTCATATTTTGAATACCGTCGAGTAGGTCGATATTTTGAATGATATTTTTGAATACTAATTCGTAATAAAATGATCATACATATTGTAGAAGGCACTACATTGTATTGTGCAAAATAGTAGCTAAACATGCAATCATGAATATCGAACCTCCACGATTCCATATTGTTTATGAATCTTCACATCACAATTAATTACAACATCAAACTATTCACAATTAAACAAACTAATTGTTTCACTGGTTCTTCAAGGTATTTTACTTCCACAATCTCTTTAATGATGTCATAATAATAATTTTTTTTCTTCTACTTGGTCATCACCCTTAACACAAATCCCACAATTGATTTTTTTTTTTACCGATACTCTATTATTTTGTATTAAACTTATTATCATTGACAAAGTAGATAGACCATGTTTGAACATTTCTCTTAGGACCCTCTGCTAAGTGATGTAAAAAATGATTTTGTACCAAGTTATCTCTATTGTAAACCTACTAATGACAAAGGTAAAATCATTATAATTTATAACTAACAAGTATTTATATCGTTAACAAAAATAGTGTTAAGACACTTATGTAACTTCGAAACCAATTTGAAAATTTAGATGCAATCCTACCATCAACATTAGTGCGATTGATGCTTGGATTAGCTGTTTTGAAATATTGTTCAAAATATCTAATAACACGCATATGAATACTACATATGAGATGAGTCAATTAATGTAAAGTGAACAAATCAATAATGAATTAGTTCACTTACCCAATAAATAGTTAAACTTGTTTACAATTAAATAGGATATATAAATGTGCAGTAACTAGTTCTTTATCCGCAAAATATCTACTCTTACAAGTTCCAACTGAGCGGTCAGGATGATAAAAAATTCATAAAGTGAGTTGAGTTATCTGATCTAAACATTCATTATCATTTCGACTAACTCTATTTTGTCATTGATTGCACATGAGATTTAAAATAGTAAGAACAAAAATGAGAAGTCTCTTGGCATAAATATGTCTCACATATGAACTTTTCCACACGTGATTTATTTTTAACCATCCATTTTAACCTATTTAAGTACCTAAAAGTAACATGATATTATTAATTACTAAACCTTGAATAAAAACATTAACACATTTTAAAATATAATATTGTAGGTAATTACCTCTCAAATGGTTATATCCATCGACATTGAAGAAGGCCTCCTACTCTTGCCTCATACAGCAGATGAACAGGTAAATGCTCCATTGGGTTAAAGAATATAGGTGGAAAGATTCGTTCCAATTTACATGTTATAATGACGATGTTTTGTTCCATTAGTAACAAATCAAGCACCCGTAACATTGTTGGGCATAAGCCTATGAAAAAATTACTTAACTAAGCTAAAGGCTTCTACATTGTATCTGGTAGTGTACCAAAAGCAATTAGTAGCAACTGCTCCATAAACACATGACAATCATGACTTTTTATCTCAAATAACTTTCAGTATCTTATGTTCACACATCTATGCAAATTAAAGATATATCCATCAGGCATTTTTAACTCGCTACATAACTCATTTACACACAACCCTTCTTTGCTCCATGAACGAGGTAAATTTTGCTTTAGACTTCATAACTTTTCTTATAAGTGATTGTTGTAACTAGGGGTGTAAATTGGTTTGGATAATCCGACTAACCCGATCAACCCGAATCAAACTAATTAGATTAATTTGGTTTGGTTCGGGTATGTTGATTGATTCGGACAAAATTCGAACCAAATGAGACTTAATTGGTTTAGTTCTCAGATTGAATGTTTCAAACCCGATAATTGAATCGAACCAAACCACACACGCACACACACACACACACACACACACACACACATAATATATATATATATATATATATATATATATATATATATATATATATATATATTATCCTTCTAAGACAATGCATCAGAACAACAAATCAAAGTACATGACATCCAATTTAACTAACCAATTTATATAAATATAATGACTAAACTAAGTGTAGAAGCAAAAAAAGAAGAAGAAAAGATTAAAGATAGTACAACCTAATTTATTCTATGTCATAAGTCAAAAGCTTTTAAGTCTTGACCACAAAATATTAACATGACAACTTAACCCAAAAAAGCTTTATAATACATAACAAACAAAAAGTCCAAAAGTATAAGAAAAAAGTTCATTCAACTTGAAACTAACCTTCTGCAGGTTATTGCTATGAAACAACTTAACACCAAAAAAACTTTATAATGCATTACAAACAGCAAGTTCAGAAGTATATACCATAATCCATCATTAAGGTCATACAAATTAACCAACTTATGTCCTTATTTATATATGGACTAAACACTCAGCTGAAGATTCCAAAATAAATAAAATATCATACATCAAAGGTAAGAGATTCCAAAATAAATAAAATAGCATACATCAAAGGCACTTATTGAGATAAGAGTGTATTATATTTCTAGATTAGGACAATTATTATGCATTTTTTTGTTATGGAAAACTAATTATTTTGTTAATTTTTGTATAAAAAAAAATGGTTAACTTGACCACCTGAACCAAACCAATCCGTAGATGTTCAGTTCGATTTGGTTCGGATTTGGCTATCAAAAAATAAAAAAATCGAACCAAACTAAACAAATTGATTTTATTGATTCGGATTTATTTTTTTCCAAGAACCGAACCAAACTGACCCAATTACACCCCTAGTTGTAACTCTAGTCGCTTCTGCTTACAATACTCTTTCAAATATATTATTACTTTAACATTATATTTGGTTTTGCCTTTAATATCCATAACTATATTAAACACATTATCAAACACATTTTTCTCAATATATATCACAAAGATTGTGTCTGATCATATTAATTTTTCCAATGTAGTAACTCCCAGATGATGCTTTGCTTTGTCCAATTATGAGTAATCTCGAACTCAAGATATGTACATAAACCCATCTCAGTTATTTTTGGAAGATAAGAAACATCTTCCTATACCTTAGCCCCAGACCACCTAGGTAGAGGTTCATTTCTCTCAATTCAATTCCTATAAAATGCATTCTTATAAAAATAAATTTCCAATTAGCCATTTAGTGACCGTAAAATCAGTCACTAATATTAAAAAAATGTTCTTTTTTATTTTTATTTTTATCATACTAATCAGTTCCTAAATTAGTAGCTAAATTATTTAGTGGCCAATTTTATTTTGGTTGGCATTTTTTTATTCTCCTTGATTTCGATTGTTATATCAATCGCTATTGTGACCAATTATTTTTTGTCACTAAATCAATCTCTAAAAATCGATTTTCTAGTAGCATATCAAAGCTAAGCCATCCAACCCGAAACTAAGGCTATGTTTAAAGTAAATGGAAGGGAGTGACTCATAATGGAATAAAATGTAAAGAAAAGAAATGTAATGGAAGTAAACATGTCATTCCATTATTTAGATATTTAATGAGGGAGGGGAATAGAGTATTCAAATCATTTCTTCTCTTTCTATCCTTCCAAACATAGCATAATATAATGGAATGTAAGGAAAGAATGACTTTTTTTAATCATAAAAGTTGTTTTAAATTTTTGACAATATGTTTAAGTTGTTAGATTAAAAGCTTTTAATTAATTTTTTTACGTTAAAAGCATATATTTTTTTCTAAAAAATTTCAAGCTTTTAAATTCTTGATTATTTATTTCACAAGTTGGATATAAAGATAATTATTTACCCTCCAACAAAGAATTTCATATATATTTTAATAATTTATTACATAAACAAATTTTTTTATACAATCTAAACAAAATATATTATCTTATCCTTTTCAAACCAAAAATTAGTTTATAATAATTGATTATGAAATATATATATTTTTTCTCAACTAATTCAATACACCATGATGCTATGGGTGTCTTATTTCCCAGGAGTTTGTTTTTTGGTTTCTCTGTGTTGTTGTAATAATAATAATAATAATAATAATAATAATAATAATAATAATAATAATAATAATAATAATAATAATAATAATAATAATAATAATAATAATAATACAACAAATTAACATGTTGGTAAGTGTAGATTTTGAGATATTTTTGAAGAGTATTACACTACAGTGCACAAGTAAAAATTGGCATGTTATACCGTATAATTATACAAGTTATTGAATTAAAAATAAAATATTATTAAATTATATTTAAGTTATTACAAAACCATGGGGAGAGTGTATATAAGATTTTTTCATAAATTTCATCATAAACCGAAACTCGAGTTAATATACACAACTCATTTTACACTTTAAAGACTTATTTAGATGAGATTTTAAAATAAAATATTTTTTGTGTGGTTTGTTTTTTAAAAAGTAAAAAAATATTTTATATTTGGATATAATATTAGAGAAGTATTATTTTTAATATTTAAATAACTTTTTAATGTTATAAAAAAACTTTTTTGTAAAGCTTCAAAATCTAGTTAAAAAAATTCTTTTTTACAAATTCATCTAAATATAATAAAAAATATAAAAAGAAGGCTTTTGTAAAAAAAAAAAAAAACTTTTTTCATCAAAACAAATCCAAGTCCAACCAAGTTTTTTTTTTCTTTGGTACAATACCGGGCCAAACCCAAAGCTTAAGCAACTAATCAACTAACAGGATGCAAGGGGGTAAAGAGGCCCCTGAAGATTGAAGAATCAGCAAGGAGGAGTGATTGTACTCCAGTGTGGGGGTTGTTGCCACATGAGTATATCATAGTCTTGCTCTTATAACTCATTATTTCAGTGTTCGATTAGCACAAGATTAAAAGGTTCTCCTTTTTCTTTTTGTTTTTTTTTTTTTGTGTTTGGTATTTTCATATTGGATTGTTCCATTTACAATTGAACTGATATGCTTTTAAGAACCAAGATATGTTAGTTAGATTGGAATAATTGTTTGATTGTAACATCTGCAAATTGCCTCAATTTTTTGAATTAGTTAAAAGCTGATGTCAGTTCCTCTCTTCAACCTTGCTCCTAATCTCACTGTTTCAAGGCTCTGCTTAGGTGCAACCTCATTCACCATTCCAACAATTTTTATTCTCTTCTCTAAAATCAGATGAACTGAAACCCCATTTTGAATTTCTCCCAGGAACCATGACTTTTGGGGAGCAGAACACGTTGCCTCAGTCATTTCGCCTTCTTGACGAAGCCTTCAACGCCGGCATCAACTTCTTTGACTCTGCAGAAATGTACTACCCCTCGTTTCTCAACTATTCATATAATCTTGTTCTTGTGATTTAAATGTCTGCATTTCCTTGCCACTATAGGTATCCAGTGCCTCAGCGTGCTGAGACTCAGGGGAGGAGTGAAGAGTATCTTGGCCGTTGGGTTAGAGAAAGAAAAATCCCCCGGGATCGTGTTGTAATTGCAACAAAGGTTGTGTATCTATGAATATGTCAAACTTCAATGTTATGGTTTATGTTTAATGATCAGAGCCGCAAAGATTGGCT
This sequence comes from Ormosia emarginata, assembly GCA_029884605.1. NCBI lineage: Eukaryota > Viridiplantae > Streptophyta > Magnoliopsida > Fabales > Fabaceae > Ormosia > Ormosia emarginata. Next base: position 39,151,734 of record JAQQTP010000076.1, on the reverse strand, counting down.
GGGAACTAAGGCTGTTCAAACATGTGCATAGGCAGAAGAAAAGTTGCATCTTGTCACTCAAATATACTGTATATTCAGTTTTTAGCTGATTGGATGGGTTTTGAAACACAATAGTTCCTTATTGAGAGACCATCCTACTAAGTGACAAATATGAGCGTTTAGTATGCTTATAGTTAAACCTAATGCTTGCTTTCAGCTTTCCTTTTGACTTAAGTCTCATTCAAGTTTTCGAAACTAGTGTAAAGGGATTACAAGTTAGTCCTTGCCGTGGCAAAAATTCGAACCATGAATGGCTTATCACATTGTTTAGTTGTATAAAGATTGTCTTCCTCTATTGTAGGAGAGGCACATCTGTAGTTGTAGCTAGATTTAAAAGGCTTGCTGTTCCTGAATCCTGAGTTGTGTTTCTATCACCATCTGATTGTTTCTTTATTTCCTCATTTTTGGGGCCTGCTCATTAATCCTGTCACATATCCTGATGTGTGAAAGGAGAGAGAAGGTTCATGATTAACATATGAGCTTTCTTCATATTGAGTGAAGATATTCCATGTGATGTGACTCCCATTTGGGAATAATTGTTAAATGCCACTTGACATTCATGTGGATCTCAGTACTACCATCTAGCATATTGCTGCTTTTTCTCTTTTTCCAATTAACCTTTGTTAATTTTAATTGGATGTATGTTGCATTATCTGATGAATTCTTTTGTTTATGTGAAGTTATTCTTGTAGCATTAATGTTTATCGCATGACTACTATTAACTTGTGCAGGTTGCTGGACCATCTGGGCAGATGACTTGGATTAGAGGTGGTCCAAAATGTCTGGATGCCAGCAATATTATTGAAGCTATAGATGATAGGTTAATTGCTCTATTTCTGAATTCACAATCTTGTTTGGTCTAGAATCTGAAATTTCTTGGTATGTTATGAATAATTGTTTATATTATCTAGTGGAATTATATAATGGATAGTATGCAGAGTAAAGTTGATGCCGTTTGCAATAACAATCTCGATTACTATCCCCCAGGTTTTAAGATCAGAGAGCTGGTAGACAAGGAATCCTGCTATAAACTGTCTTAATATAGAAAAGTAGACCAAAAACAGATCACTTCAATACCCTCCAGCACATCTTTCAAAGAAACCGCCTAAAAACATCAAGAGCTTCAGTTAGACTATCTCCTAAGAAAAGAAAACAAAAACAATAATAATGAAGTTTTACGTTGTCATGGCTTATGATATACAGATGGCTTATGAGACACTCACTTACACTGACTTTTTCTTTTTATTATTTTTTTTTTGGGGAGGGGTCCTGTTTGGAAGACAGATAATATAAAATTTTGTTTGCATCTTATGAATTATGATTCTGTGTCTAGTATTATATTCTGACAACTTTGTTATTGAATTTATGCAGTTTGTTACGGATGCAAATGGATTATATTGATCTTTATCAAATTCATTGGCCTGATCGGTTTGTATGTTTATGTTAGCTTAAATTTCAGGACATTTGTTCACCTTGATTTTTGAATATTACATGTTGGCCAGCTTTCATATTTTTGTCTGTATGCGAACGTACATATATAGATCTTAATGCTTGAAATGTTACACCAATCCTTGTAGCTACGTTCCAATGTTTGGAGAAACCGAGTATGATCCAGTCAGACAATACCCTTCAATTAGTATAGATGAACAACTTGAAGCTCTCAGCAGAGCTGTGAAAGCTGGGAAGGTAAGTGGTATTGTCAAACAGTTTCAATTGTCAACCTTTCAATATTATAATTCCTGAATTATGTCTATGAAAATGAGTACATTTTCTTTGCAGATTAGATACGTTGGTCTTAGTAATGAAACACCATATGGCGTGATGAAGTTTATTCAGGTTGCTGAAAAATTTGCTTGTTACCCAAAGATAGTATCTTTGCAGGTTTTGTTACTCACTACCATTCAACTCATGCCCATATTTTTTGTTTTATGTCCATCATAGAACCTTCACCCTCAACCCTGCAATATACTCTATGGAAGTTTACTTCTGACGCTAATTTTCTTCTGTTTAGTGACAGAATTCGTATAGCCTGCTATGTAGAACTTTTGATTCTGCCTTGGCTGAGTGCTGCCATCATGAGAGGTATTCAGTGTTAATTAAAATATAATTTTGATATTACTTGATTTTATGATTCCTAAAAGATGCCTAGCTCTTGTTAAAATATATTCTGAGAAGTTATGACTCAGATTGACATGAAATGTTGAGCATTATTTTTGGGGACATAATTGAAAAGGCATAATACATGGAGCAACGAAAGCTTTATATTATTTAGATCAGCTTTAACTAGAAGCAGAGTGGTAAAATTCCATTTTCTTCGGATGGATGGAGCAACGAAAGCTTAGTGCATGAAAATTTCTTTCTAACTTTTACTACATTTGTTATATGATCAGTTAAACAAAATAATTTTCCTGTGTTTTCAGCGAAAGCCTCATTGTTGTATAATTGTTTTCTCCTTTCAGTATTAGCTTGTTGGCCTACAGTCCCCTGGCAATGGGTATACTTTCAGGGAAATATTTTTCCCCTGGTGGTGGTCCGACAGATGCTCGGTTAAATCTTTTTAAAGGTTAATTGACATATTTAAGATACGTTTTGTTTTTTTTCAAGTATTTTCACCCCCAACCACCCCTTCCCAACATAAAAGAAGGAAAAGGAAAAAGTAAGATATGTAACTGGTATGTGTGAGTTTATCAAACGGATATTGTTGTTGTCATTAACAGGGAAGTATTCAGAAGGAGAATCCAGACACAACTTGTCCAATAAAGTTATAAAGGCAGCTGCTGTGGTAAGTGGATTCTCCTCAACATTGTTGCAATGCTAATATTTTGATTAGCTTATTGGAATTTCACATGTTGCTTAGAATCTTGAAGTACATTTTTGCATGTTTCGATTAGTATATTGGAATTTTGCTTGGTTTAAGAGCATTTGATGTGGTTTGAATGAGGAAAATTGTTTAATTTCAACTGATAGTCTTAGAACTTGAACATGTGCAATAGTGGGGTAGTATTTCCAATCATGGGAAATTTAAGTGAGAAAACTTTTGTGCTCTCCTTACCAAATGAATAGCTGTCTTTGACTCTTTCTTTGTGTTGGTCTAAGAATATCTTGACTTCCTGCCTTCTTCTTTCTTTTTTATGATTTATCATAGATGTGGATGTTTAAAGCAGAACCTCACGGTTGACTATTGTTAATTAGAATCTCTTGTTCCTAGTTACTTCTGTTGACTAATTTTAATCTCCATATCTTTCCCATTTTGCAGGAATACCTTAATATTGCAAAAACATATGGTGTACATCCTGTATCTCTTGCAATAGGTTTGATAATATTTTCCTATATCTTCTTTATATGTGCAAACTCTCCCCCTTTTTTCTTGAGTGAGTGTGGGAATTTCTTGTGTGTGATAATTATAGCTCAGTTGTTTACATGATTCCAAACACAGCAGATCCTAAATCATAGGCGAATGCTATGATACACCTAATTATGTTTTGGTGTACCATGCATCAATTTTTTTTTTTACCAAAAATAACCGGTTGACCGGTTTTCTTTTAATTTTTTTTTTCTCTTACACACTCCATCTTCTCCCCATTCCCACCGCCACCACCACTGCCCTTCCTCCCTAGGCGGCGGAGACAACACTACATGGCCCAGGCAGCGAGGACGTGTGAGCGGCGGCGACAACGCGCAAGCGGCGACGGAGACGACGATGTACGCGATGGAGCCGAGCGGCGGCGGAGATGACTGTGTAGGCGATTTCAGGTCAGAACTACGACAGATCTCAAAGGTGGAGCATGCGATGGAGCCCCTCACCAGCGGCGGCGGTGTGTGACTCACCGGAGGAAGTAGGGTTCAGTGGTTTGGGTTCGTTGGTCGAGGTGGATGACGGCTGGGATTTGCGCAATGGGGCTCAATTTGGGGTGACCAATTCTCCTGGTTTGCAGATCTTGTGCGCTGGTGAGGTGAAGTGCGATGGAGATTCGGTGGCGGTGGTTGCAGATCCAGCCATGAGAGGCACGGTGGAGCTCATAGGTTGGGATTCGAGTTTGGATGGCAATGGTGGTTTAGAGGTTATGGGTTGGTGGTGTCTGGTTTATGGGTTCCGGGTCCGGGTTGGTGATTCGGGCTATGGCAACAAGCGGAGACAAGGTGGAGGAGAAGGTGGTTGCGGAGGACCTCGAGGCAGCACCATGGATTGGGCGGTGGGGTTGAGGGGAGGGATGCCAAGGAAAGTGGATAGATGGTTTTCTGGGGTGAGTGGTTTTCCAATTAGTAAGAAATGGATTTCTGATTAAAAAAAGTGGATAGGTGGTTGCCGACCGTTGGCGTACGGTGGCCGGCAAGCGCTGTACAGTGGCTGACTGGCAACACTGGTGGTGTGAAAAAAAAAATCTGCTTAGCAAGTTTCTTGTACTTGATCTAAGTCATTGATATTTTTTATGATTAAATCAATGGCTTAGATCAAGTGGTGTATCATACACCCTCCAAAGGAGGGTGTATATTAGAAATGGCCCTAAATCATATGGGCCATATTGTTACGGATTTTTAATGTTATCATGTTAAAAGGATACCAAAAAATGGTTAATTTAGTAGCATATTAGCATTGCTGAAGGTAGTTATTGATATGGCATGCTCATAGTGCAATATTATTGAAGACCGTGCATTTTTTTTTTTTTTGGTATTGCGGTGTGGTGTCTGGGCCAGCGCACATACTTTGATTAATTCACCTTCCTAGTCCGGTCAAAGGCAGGTCATGCAATAGAAGTAGGACTTTTTAGTTTAATTTGTAATTAGCTCATGCATTTTTCATTTATTTTTTTTGAAAAATCTGTTGTGCATGCTATTGATTGCAGTCCATGAGCTCATCTATTAGAGGCTGCTGATCATTGGTTTATGTACTTCTTGTGGATCAGATTTCCTAGTTTATTTTATCTTTATTTTTTCCCTGTACTTTTTGTTTTGAGCAGCCTTTGTTTTGCGACATCCCCTTGTTGCTAGTGCCATTTTTGGGGCTACCAAATCATGGCAGCTCCAGGAGGTTCTAAATGCATGCAAGATTGAGCTCACATCTGAAGTAATTGAAGAAATTAACAAGATTCATTCAAGGTTTCCCAATCCATGTCCCTGATGAATGCATATAATTGAGTATGACGTGTCTATAAACATTTTCCCCCATTTTTCAGGGAATTACCTTTTTCAACAATCTATCTATTTATAATTATTTATGAGCTTACGGGTAAATCATCATGTTGTCATTTTTAGAGGTAAATCCATACAAAATTTATTAGGTATGAGCCTACGGGTAAATCCACACAAAATGTAATTACATCGTGTATGGTCTTGAAACTTGTAACGCAATAATATATGGTCCATAATTTTTAGAGGAAATTATTGGCATTTGTATATATATATATATATATATATATATATATATATATATATATATATATATATATATATATATATATTTGAAAATTTAATTTAATTTTGATTCAATATTAGTGTAATTATTATTTTTTATATTATCACTCAATTAAGCTTGTTACGTAATTAAAAAAAAGTATGACTCTCACCACAACTATTTAAAGACACTTTTTTAGGGATGTGATAATACATAATTGAGTAATAATGTAAACAATTTTGCACTGAGAATCTATAATAATTAAACTCTTTTAATAGCAATGCAGAATGAAAATTGCCCCTTCGCCTGGCTGACTCCATTTGCGTCACTTTTCACCCTAGCACGCATCTTCAAAAGAATTTTTCACCTGTTTTTTTAGGGGGTTGTTATTTTAAAACTAAATATAACCCATCATCAGGTTTGTCCATGAGTCATGATCTCATCGCAGCGAAGATAACAAAGGAGTAAAGGGGATATCATGGGCAAACTCTTTTTTAGGTTTGTACTAATGTTTTAACAAAAATGATCATTTTACATCATTTTTCATGAATCGCTATATATCATTTTAAACATTTTTGAATGATCATAATTTAATCACGAGAAAATAATTAAAAAAAATTTGATAATTGATATCAATCAAATCATGACCTAAAAAAATTTGATGGTTCAATCTGGTTCAGAATTGGATATTAAGATCAAACTGAATTGGTTGATTGAATTAGTTAGATCATGAATCGACTATATCTTTAGTTTAAACATTTTTTAGTTCAATCATAATTTAATCACGGTTCAATTACAAATTTGATTAATTGAATCAATCAAATCATGACCTAAAAACTTTGATGGTTCAATCTCTAGATCAGTTTTTAAAATATTGGTATGAACATTTTTAGCTTAGTATTTGTGTTGATTAATAAAGTCAGAAATGTTATTTACACATACAATATCCATAGACCTCACTAGGAGTGTTTAAGACCCGGCTTGTCCTACTAACTTGGCTTAGTCCGAAGCTAATTTAGACAGGTTCGAGTTTTAAAAAATAGACCTTGTGTGTTTTCAGGTTAGACTTCTGACTGTCTCAACTTGACTTGGTATATCAAAATATTTTAAATCTTATTTTTTTATAATTAATTATAAATAATAATTTTTTTTTTACTTAAATTAATAACTTTTACATATAATATGAAAATATATTTATGTTGATATTATTTATTTTAAAATATATATTATAGAATATACTTTAATTTTAATTTAATTTTTATAATTTTATGACTTAATCATGTATATGTTTAAATTTAAACATAATGTTTAAATTTAAACATTATGTTTAAATATCAAGTTAGTTCGGTTTAGAATCTAATCATTACCGAATCATGATCGAGTTAAGTTTGAATCCATAAAAATGACTTGTTCAAAATATCAGATCAGATTCAGGTCAATCTAAACACGTCCTAGCCTATTCTATATACACCCCTAAATCTCATAGGATAATTATCATCACATTTTTTTATTTTTTTTTCTTTTCTCTCTTTCCATCAACAATTTGTTTGTGTAATATCCATTTACAAATTTTTTGTGTAAATAACTTCTCTCTAATAAAATGCTTCGGAATCGTGAAAGTCAATAAAAATATGCTGATCATCTTCCAACATATTCAAATCACAATAAAATTGACTACTGTAAAAAGATAAAGGGCTTTAATCTTGATCCATAATAAAAATATTAATATAAAACAAACATACTTACCTTCCCAATCTTGGAATCCCATCTCATTATCATAAAGAAGTAGATCATAGCAGCAGCCACAATAAAAGACTAAAAACTCACGACCCAATAATTAGATAGAGAAAGCGATAGAGAGAGAGAGAGAGTTGGGTGACATGCTTTCAGCAAATAGTCAAGTATACGTGGCTAATAATAAGTATCAATCATTATTTTATTCTTCATAGTTTAATATATTCTTGTGGGTTCCATATTTATATTGGACACTTGTATGGCTCCTATGATTGTTATTTGAATCCCACTTTTGATTATACAGTTACCAAAGTACCAGCTATCTTATCCATTTTTCCTTTGGTTGTTATATGGAAAATATTCATCTTTCCGCAAAATTAAGATATATTACATTTTATACTATATTTTATAATTAATTATATATATTGATTAATTAATAAAAATTATATATAAAAAGTAGTTAGTTAATAGAATACTTATTAACTAATTTATATATATAATTAATTATAAATTTATATTTTATTAATCAGTATAAAAAATGTAAAAAAATAATGTAAAAAATTAGGATTGTTGTTATATATAAGTGGCTTATCAAGTAAAAAAGAGTGATTTAGTAATGATGACTAAAAAATTTTAGATAATCAGAACAAAAGCAACACATAAGTATAAAAAAAAATTAATGAAAAAATGTATTAATATAAAATAATAAAAGATTGATTTATAGTTTTTTTTTAATATTGAATGATTTTTTTATTATTAATATTATCACATATTTTTGAACTCTATATATATGTATTTTGGATTGAGTTACGAGTTAATGGTTCAGGAATAGTCCGACTCACTAGAATAGTATCTAGATATTTATGTGCGCTATTTATATAAGTACATCTAACTATTTATGAGACACAAATCTCTCACAAATTTCCTTATAGATATGAATACTAATTACATCATTCATAAATAAAAAAATTAGTTATAAGAGATAACAATTTCATGAATTATGATATTAAATAATACCATTCAATTCATATTAAATTATGATTCTTAACACTCAAGATGTTCTTATAAATACCCTTCAAATTCTCAAAGATATACATCTAATTCTACATGTTACCATCATTGTACACGATTTAACTTGAGTATATAAGTATCTTTTGTATGTACCCACCCTTTCATACCATCATTATTGCTGTCGTGCCACGGAGGTTTTCACCTTCAATCACCTATGCAGGTAACTCTATAAACTTTGTTCAAAATAGTATGTATGAATGATCATGTTAGATTTTAACTTCTTTCGTTGCAAATTTATTCATGAGTAATGCTATATTACACGAAGAAGGCTTCATGCATCTTTCACAAATGAGGTAGCAAACAATTCAAGCGTATAACAAACTTAAACAAACTGAAATAAAATGAAAAAAAAAACCACTCACTCTTACATGATAAAACACACATAATACATTGTTTTTCTGGTTTCATATGATGTTTCACGAAATTCTTTTTGTGGAATTGAACATTATTCTTTATTTATTTACCTATCATACGGAGGTAAAGTTAAAATATGAAAAGATAAAAATGATAAATGACTATCATAGATAATAATAAAAATTTTAAAATTGAGTCAAGACATGTGTCACCATTCATTTTCAAGTAAGTTTGTCCTTAATTATTAAATTTTACATAAATTATTAAATTAAAATAAAAAGTTATGTGATTTTTAAAAATAATTATATAATATTTAATTAAAAATTTTAATTTTAATATCTATATATAATTTAATAAATTTATTTTCAAATTTATAAACGAATCCTGTGGCTGAATATGCACAATATATATTGAAAGTGAAATGTGTACTATTCATTTGGGTTAACAACCAAATTTTTGTATAATTTTCTTTAATCAATTATTATTTCAAAAATAGTTCTTACACTATGTTTGGATGACAAGTAAAAAGGAGAACAGAAAGGAAATGAGAGGAATGAAAATAATTTTTAGTATTTGGAAGTTTTAAAATTCATTTGGGTTAATCATTCCACATTTTCGTTTGTAAAATTTTCTTTAATCTTCCAAACAATTATTTTCATTCTTTTCAAGATTCCTATATTCTGTGCTTAGATTATTTGCATCTATACGCTACTATGTCTCTACGCATTTAAATTTGGGAAAAAAAAAAGAATATAAGCATTTCCAAGAAGTTAAGATGTATTTTCCCACTAATTATTTAATATGGAGTTTCTGTTCGCATAGCTTGTGACCTAAAAGGCTATATACCAAGTATTCAACTGAACTGAATATTCTTTGCCAATAATGACTATTAAGACCATCTAAATTAAAATAAAAAAGAATATCTGTACTTCTTTAAAAAAAAGTTTAAAGGATAATAGATGCCCTTACTTTAATAATTTTCTATTTAAAAATATATATTATATATCATTTATATTTATTATATATCTTTTATATCTCTCATGTATCTTTTAGATATTTTAATATTAATTGAAATCTATCAACAAAATTGAAAACTGACAATGATTATCAAATTAAGAGTAAGAATTTGGGTTAAATCTAAGAATTTATTCAAGTTCCTTCATCCATGAGCATTCTTCAAATATGTTAATCTTTGTGCATTCTCCACCGTTATCTCAAATCTTAACAAATTACAACAAAATGTGTCTTTAAAATCATGACCAAATTATGAAATAAATCTTTAAATCAACATATTATATTTGCATTGCTTTCATCAATTAAACACCTCATTTGATTACAATATTATTATTAAGACTTTCGACACATTCACAGTGATTCCTATTTATATGAAATAAGGCATAAAATAGAATTATCCTTCTATAAATTTTTTTATTAACAAACATAAAAATGCTTATTCCATAGAATAAAATATAAAACAAAATTATTATTCTACTACTAATTTATTATAATAAAAGTCAAACATAGTATAACTACTTTACTAATTTTTTTTTATTAAAAACAATATCACGTATCTTTCTAATCTACTATACCTTTTTATATCTTACGTATTTCTTCCATATATATTTAAAAAAAAATGATTGATTAAAAATGTGTTTGGAAAAACTTCAATTATTTTGCAAATCAAATTTTTTTTTAAAAAAAAGCTGTTATGAATAAAATTTGAAATGTTTATATAAAAATACTTAAAATGATTATAATCATAAATTATATTTCTTATATATACTTAGAATGAAATAGTCATTTATATTTCTCACTTATACTATAAAAAAAGTTCTTTTTCAGCATTATGATTATGATTATAATATAAGATTGATCATTTTGAAGTTATGAGAATTTATCCATTTTACCCACTAGCCTTTGATCTTTTTGAAATCAACCAATTATGTGTGAAGCGGTAACGATTAATTACCACTGTAAAAGTTTTTTTGAGATAAAGTTATTTTAGGATAAATTGAAATTTTGGGTAAATCTATTAAAGTGATAAAAAACTTTTATCATGGTTAAAAAGTTTTTTTCTCGAAAAGCAAGATTTTGATCATTTTCTTCAAAAGTTGATTATATTATATTTTTATTAAAATAATTTTAAAACATAAAATATTATATAATATAAATAAATTATTTTATATCATTTTTAGTAATTTATTATATAAAAATAATTTTTTAAATAATTTAAATAAAATAAATTATTTTAAAATTATTTTTAACTAACACATTTAAATATAAAATTAATTTTATTATAAATAATTATAATAATAATTAATTATACATATAATCGATTATTGAAATAATATTTTTTTACAATTAATTTAAACATATCTAAATAAAAAAATTATTTAAAAGTAATTTTTTTAGATAATTTAAACAAAATATATTTTTTTAAAATTATTTTTTAATTAACATATATAAATATAAAATTAATTTTATCATAATAAATATAAAAAATTAATTATACATATAATTAATTATTAAAATAATTATTTTACAACTAATCTAATCTTTAAAATAAATATAATTAGAATAAAGATCATCTTATCCAACATGATGTAGATATTATTTATATTTTTTTAAGAGATGTGATTGAGTGAAAAAAATGATAAAAAAAAATATATAATTATTAAATAAAATATAAAAAGAGTACATTAATGGTAAGAATATTTAATATAATTAAATAAAAATATTAATGGTTATTTATTGGAAAAAAAATTAAAAACATAAAAAATTGAGAACGGTGAGACTTGAGACAGATAAAAGGAGAGGGCAAAGAGTGGGAAGGGGTTTTTGTTTTTAGTTTCCGTTTCGGTGCAAATCGAGAGAGAGAGAGAGAGAGAGAGACATCTGCGTAGATATCTTCCCTTCTTTATTATTATTATTATTATTTTGTTTATTTTTTCATCTTGTTGTTGTTCTTATTGCGGCGGAACCCTAGCGAGAGGGAGCCCTGTAGGGGCAGTGGCAGATCTGACGGAGAAACAGAGAGAGGATGAGTGGGAAAGGCGGTGGGGGCCACAGCAATGGCGGGAAGGGTGGGGTGTCGGGAATTCCTCCGGCGTCGCGGAAGATGGTGCAAAGTTTGAAGGAGATACTGAAAGAGATGAGTGAGCAGGAGATCTATGCCACTCTCAAAGACTGTAACATGGACCCCAATGAAGCTGTTAGTCACCTTCTCTCCCAAGGTATTAACAACAAACTTGTCTCTTTCTCACTATGCACTTTCACTTAAAAGATGCTTTACTGTTTTGTTGTGTTTAATTGTGTAGATCCTTTTCATGAGGTCAAGAGCAAACGAGATAAGAAAAAAGAGATTAAGGACACAACTGATTCCAGGTCTCGTCCCATAAATAGTAATACGTCTACTCGTGGTCCTCCTGCTAGTAGGACTGCCACAGACCGCTCTGTTGGTCGCCGCGGCACAAACCAATTCAGTACTAGTGGTATGCCGATTATGACTGCTCTCTAAATTGATATTATGCTTTTTAGTCTAATGTTGATTGATGATTGCTGTTGACTTTATGAAATTTACCTTATTTGTTGCTGTTATATTTTTTTTTTTGGAGGTCAGATTCTTGTCTCCTGCAGGCAAAACCTGTATTCAAGAAGGAAAAGGAAAATGGAATGCCTGCTTACGGAAGCTCTACATCTTCTGCAGCATCTACTGTGTTGGAGAATAATGTCAACAGGCAACCACCATCCTATAGGTTTCTTTTCCTTCATATTGGAGTTGAATTTAATAAATTCTTATGGTTATGAATTATGATGTGTTTGCAAATTACGCCTAGTTATTGTAAAGAAAAAGAAAAACTAAATCTGGCCACCTACAGGGGTTTATGTAATATGAAATTCAATTATATTCGTTTACCAGCTGATGTATATCGAAAATGGTTCCTCCAATTTAACTAAATGACAAGTAGGGTGTCAAACAATATAGATTCACTCTTACAAGCTACTTCCTTTATAGATTCACTCTTATTCTTTTCTCAAACAGTTGGTGCATTCTGTACCATTTATTCTCTGGATTACTTTATGGTTCTACTATGATCTGTCTGCACTGCACTTTCTGTGTTTTAGAAATAATGAATATCGTGGATTGAAATTGGTTGAAAAGGAACTGATTTTTTTTGTGTTCATTGTTCATGCAACTTATTATATTTGTTACATTTAACTGTAAATAGGTGAAATATATGAAGTTTGATCTCCTAAAGTATTTGGTTACTTATGTGGCTATTCTTTTTTTTTTAGCTATTTTTTGCGGCATGAACTTTTATAATGTCCATTTTGGTCCTCCAAACATATACGCAACGTCACATTAGTCATCTATTTATAAATATATCAAATTGGCCTCTAAAAGATATATTTGATATCAAATTAGTCCTTCAATCAAATTGGTCATTAAAATGACATCAAATTGGTCCTTGGAGGATGAAACTGATGCCATTAATTATAATTGAAGAACCAATTTGATGTCGATAAGAAATGGAAGACCAATGTGATGTCACATATATCTTTAGAGAGCCAAAATGGGTGTTTTCTCATTTGTCTTTTTTTATTGTGCTTACAAGCACTTGGACACCAAACTCTGTATTAACATGTAGCCAAGATAGAGTTCCTGCATCTCACTTATATTCAAAACTGTTGCAGTGATTCTGTCGGTGTCTATGATGGACTATCTTTATCATCACAACATGGTGGATTGCAATCTGCATGGATGGGGAACCCAGGTCAAGTATCAATGGCTGACATTGTCAAGATGGGTAGGCCACAGGCCAAGGCATCCATGCCTAACTCTTCTATCCACAGCGGTAATCGTCAGAATGTTTTTGCACCCCCAGCAGCTTCACATCACAATTTGCATTCATTGCAAGATCATGCTTCCAAGGTGTCAGTGACAAATAATGATCAAGGCTTTGCTATTAACCACAGTGTTCAACAGAACGATGAATGGCCTTCTATTGAGCACCATCCAGCTGTTTCCGTATCCTCTGTTGTTGATGCCCATCCAAATTCCGAGTACTATACAAACTCATCTAACTTTGGTGAAGGTAATCAGCAGCTGAAAACCTATGTAAATGAATGTGTAGCTGAAGATGGTCCTGTTGAGTGTCAAGACAATGTTGAATCTGCTTCTATGTCTGCTACAACTAACTCTGAGGATAATCCAGAAAGTGCATCTGTTTTTGATGGTAGCTTGTACAAGGACATAAATTCCTACCAACCTCATCGCCATCCTTTTGATAATAATGAAGGTGACTAGGATGGTTATCATTTTGAATATCTTGAATCTTTATTTCTATTGAACATATATGTTTTCCATAAAATTTGTTTAACTATCATGTAATTAGAGTGCTGGTACCACCATATGAGTGTGCTTTGAAATTCCTCTGTTTTTGTGTTGCTTTATGTCTTTGTCTGCATCTTTGGTCTTAAAAAATACACATGCTAGATTTGGCTAGAAATGTTGTAAGGCATACAAAAAGCATTAGGAGATATTCTTGTGATATCCCTTTGACTACTCAATCTGATGTGATCATTATTATTATGATTTTATTATTATATTATTATTATTATTATTATTAGAGTTTTGTTAAAGTGTGCCCTTAGGGCACTTGTTAAAGAATAACAATAGCATTTATTACTCATCCTAATTACTTAAAAAAGAAATTGTTAAATGCTTTTTGGATTTTGAAGATATGAAAGGCTTGTACTTCTCGTGTAATAATTTCTATTTTTTATTTCTTAATACGTGCCTTAAGGGCACACATTATTATTATTATTGGCTCATTTTGTTTTGTTTCAAATCCGTCCATATGTGTGAATGATTTAAAGGGCATAACTGTATTTTAGACATATGCCTGTGTATGGTCTCTCTAATGGTTTAGAAAGCATTATTGTATTTCTATTATTTGAAATTCATCACTATATTAGACATTTGCCTACATATGGTTTCTAAGTCTTAATTTCTTAACATCTTCCTTTCAGCTGAAGATGGTGTTTCATCAGTGCCCGCAAACTTAGAGCAGCTAAATTTACACACAGATGATCAAGGGACGGAACCCGAGGAGGACAGTCCTTCTGTAGTAATTCCAGATCACCTACAACTCCATACTCCAGAATGCTTGAATCTGAGCTTTGGAAGTTTTGGATCTGGAAACAATACTGCCCTTTCTGGATCTGGGCCATATGCATCTAGGCCTTTGAAAAGTAACTTGGAGGATACATCTGGAGCAGCAGATGCTTCAACAATTGGGTCCTCAGATGCTAGGTATGTGCTTAGATAGTACTAATAGTATACTTTGCTGCAATATTCTTGTCATTCCTAGTTTACTTAAAGATTTTTTTTTTTGCAGAAATCCTGACTACTATGGGGATGAGCATCTTACTACTACCTCGGATGGAAATTTAGTTCACAGAACTGGTGTGGGTGCTGGGACATACGAACATTCTTCCATTTCACAATCTGAGGCTTTAAAATCTGAACCCCCTGAAACTGCTCAGGAAAATCAATATTCATTTCCTTCATCTTCGCATGAGTTTACTTATGAAAATGCCCAACAACCAGATGTTACTTTTCCTCATTCACAGACAAGCTCGCAGATGCAGAACTTGTCCCCCTTCTCTAGTGTAATGGTAATACATAGAGTTATTAGATTTTTTTGATATGCAGTATACAACATATTTCAACGCTGGGTCTTATTTTGGGTCTTCGATGAATTAGGGTTGGTTCTAAAATGATCTAATTAGAGATCTGGTAATGTTAAAAGTAGGGAATGGTTGGTGCTGTGCAGTTATCCATTCCTTAGAGAGTAAATCAAGCTTATTCTCTCCAAAAAACTTGGTAGTAGAGAGAGTAGTGGCTCAATTATAAAATCACTCGAAAAGTTGAAATTTTGAAGGACCAATTTTATATTTATATTCAATGATTGAAATGGGAATTTGGGCATATAAATGCCTCTTGGATGTTTCCTTCTTATTGCGGGGGGTGATGAGTGAGCTTTCTATCATCGTAATTTGAGCTGAGTGTAAAATTTCAATCCTCAATTGCTTTACTAAATAAACTTGTATGACATGAACCCTACCCTTACTATAATGTAATATATATTTTTCCCCATAAAACTATATTTTGGTGCAGACTGTTCGTTGCTTTAATGTAGTAATAACAACTGATATTACTGTAGATTCTATCTTTTATCTTCTAATATTAATATTATCTATCAACTCTTCTATTTACATCTAACTTTTAATGTTGTTTTTTAGCAGGCGTATACAAATTCTTTGCCCAGTGCTCTGTTGGCTTCAACAGTTCAAACGGCAAGGGAGGATATCCCATACGCACCCTTCCCTGCTACACAATCAATGCCTGCAAAATATAGCAATATTGCTTCTTCAATTGGTGGTCCCGCTATAGCCATGTCAGAGGTGCACTTCTGCTCTAGCTTATTTAAGTTTTTCTATATACAAGCTTTTGAGAGAGTTGAGTCATATAAATAAAACTTCATATTATGGCTTACAGAGTATTCGATTATTCTTGGCCAGAAAAATGTGTACTGGAATTAAGATTTCATGCTTACATTATATTTAAGGGCTGCAATAATATACTGATAAATTCTCGTTAACAATAATAAGCATTAATGATAACCGCATCTATTAAGGAAATGCAAATTTCTCCCCAGCTATTATGTTATAGTTCAACATTGGTGTTGTAAGTGTACTACATACCAACTGTTTCACTTGACTACCTTGTGAGTTGTAACATTAGTTGAAGTTCTAACTTACATCCAGTGGCCACTTAAAGCAGATGATATACTGGTTCAATTACTTGTGTTCATGAACAATTGTCCAAAAAGAAAAGGCACTTCGCTTGTTTTGGCTTAAGCTATACTAGTGATTAGTGCCTTTATATGAGCTGATCTATTCAATCGATGTGTTTTCTATATATGACCTTACGAAGTTTATATTAAATAATTAAGCAATTTAAGAGGACAAACCAGATGAATTAAGGTGTTTGGATTTTTATGCCTATGTGTCAGATTCTGTCGTCTTGTCCTGTGGCCATTCTGCGTTTGATTTAATCCAAGTATTTCTGCACTGCTATCTTGTTTCTATGCCCCATTATATACTGGTGATGTACCAGTGATAAGGCTTATGTGGTTCCATGCATACAATGCCTATAAAATAATGACCTGTTGGAGAGTTATTATTTTTGGATAAAATTGCTGGGGAGTTATTATGCCAGTACTACTAGACAAATCCATTCATTTCACATTCCTTGTCAGTTTATACCCTTAAAAATGGGGGTTATATATATATATATATATTGAAAATCCATCCCTTAATTTTTCACCCCTATTTTTAAGGGTATACCAAACTGAGTCTACAAAGTTTCGTGTTGTATCTTGAATTTATTGTTTTAGGAAGTGGGAGAACATAGTAATTCAGTCTTTGACAATTTTCTGTCAACATGCAGGCTCTAAGAGCAAATAGCATTTCTACACCTCAACCTAATCCACAAGCTCTGCCTGGTGCCAGTGTTGCCACTGGACCTGCACTTCCTCAACACCTGGCTGTGCATCCCTACTCCCAACCTACTCTTCCTCTGGGACATTATGCTAATATGATTAGCTATTCATTCTTGCCTCAGAGCTATACCTACATGCCATCAGCATTTCAGCAAGCTTTTGCTGGAAATAGCACATACCACCAGTCTCTGGCAGCAGTGCTTCCACAATATAAAAACAGCATTTCTGTCAGCAGCTTGCCACAGTCTGCTGCTATTCCATCTGGATATGGTTTTGGAAGCTCAACCAGCATTCCTGGAGGAAATTTTCCTTTGAATCCACCTGCTGCCCCTACTAGTACAACCATTGGATATGATGATGTCCTAAACTCCCAGTATAAGGATAACAATCATATGATTTCACTACAGCAGGTAGAAAGATCTTCATTTTAAAATGCTTTACCTTTAACTGTTTTTCGTTTTCCCTGTTATAATGTTTCGTTTTCTTCTGCCAGAATGAGAATTCTCCCATGTGGGTTCATGGGCCTGGCTCTCGAACAATGTCTGCAGTTCCTCCCAGCACGTATTACAGCTTCCAGGGACAGAATCAGCAACCCGGTGGATTTCGTCAAAGCCAGCAGCCTTCACAGCATTTTGGACCCCTTGGTTACCCTAATTTCTACCAATCTCAGACTGGCATTTCTCTGGAACATCAGCAGCAGAATCCTAGGGAAGCATCCCTGGCTGGTTCTCAAAGCCAACCATCTAAGCAGTCCCAACAAATATGGCAGAACAGCTACTAATCCTAATTACCTCCCGGTTTTTCAGGGTCTTGGTCTGAGTTTAAAAGTGACCAGTCGGGCATTTCCACGGTCTAATAATTATATTTACCATTATTTGGTCTGAAGAGACCGTATGTGGCTGCTGCCCTGTGCAATGAGGTTGTATTCTATATAATTATGCTCGTGATGTTTAACGTAGGTACTAAGTGTGCTAATTTGGTGTTCTCCGTACAATTACTTCCCCCCCACCCTTTTCACATTCTTCTCATCTGGTTATAGTGGAAAGTTTATTGGATGCTACATTGCTACCTCCTTTATGCTGAGTCAGATTTTACTCGTTTTATTCGTGCTCTTTTTATATGCATTCGATAGAAATTGTCCTTTTAAATTTGGTCATCGGCAGAAATTGTCCTTCAACTAAGCATTCACCACTGAAAAATTTATGGGCTCAAATTGCGGTGTTATTTTTTAATTTTTTAATTTTCTCTTATGTTTTCAACGCTTAAAATTTTATATCTGTGTTTTTTCTTATGCATAGTTTAAATATAAGAAAACATCAAATAAAGGAATTTGTGATATAAATATCACTATATATTGGAGAGTAAAGGCAAAATATTTTGCATATCATATAAATTAGTAAGGGAGTTATACATCGGACCAATTACTGTGGATTAGCCTGCGTCGGGCCAAGCTTGGATTATTTAGACTGGTTAATAGATATTGCTCTATTTTGATATCTCTATTAATTAGCTTCATTTGGACACGTCTATTAATTAGCCACAATTTTATACATTTTAGCATTAACGATTTTTTTTTTGTTTTGTTTTTTGGTTGTGTATGCTTCAGAGTTTTGATACATATTTTGGTAGTTATTTTGTTGTCCAATAATTCTTTGCCCATCCATCAATCTTTTTACCCTAAACATCGTTGGTTCTTACCTTGTCGACAAAGAGAAAGAGACTGACCTTCATTTTTTTCATGTCAATTAATTAATTTTGGAGTGCTTAGGGGGAATTCGAGTGTATGGAACAAAGACTTGGAGTGCTAGTGCATCCTACAAGCTCTGGACAATGGTATTTACTGATCGTATATCAATAAAGGTTGCTGGCAACGCGAATCGAATTTAAGCCTTTAAGCGAATTATTTCGATCCTTAGCAGCTGAACTAATTCCATTGGCTAAATCCTTTTCATAATTCCTATATTTTAGGCTCCTAAATCTGTCTTTTTTCTTCCATCTATGTTCACCTTACAGGATTCCAAAGTAATGGCTTCTCTTCTTGAATGCTTTAACTTTAAGCTATAGGGCAGAGGAAAAAAATTATATATAATAGGTTAGGGATAGGGTTTTCTGGGCAAATTAATGGTAGATTGTACCCTTTCACTATAGCATCTGTCTCCTTTAAGGTGTAGATATGAAGCACAATAAGGAGCACAATACCTCTTCAACACAATTCAAAGACTAGATCAGATGAAAGGGAAATAGATCTAGCAAGAAATTTTTTGTTTTTAAAAGAGAAAGGATAAACGAAGCATCATATTTGACTTAGGGATTTGAAAAAAAAATAAAAATGAAAAGGGGATGTCACCAGAATGAAAGAAGGCAGGTTCTTAGAAGGAAAATAATATAAAAAGGATGAAAGAAAGAACAATAACAGCACACTAAAACCAAAAGAGGTACAATAATAATAATAAAAAAAACCCTCTTATAACTACTTGGATATTGGGCATACATGGTGAGAGGGGCTTAGTTGTCACTATTATAAAAAAAAGAACTCATATAAAAGCTTAAAATAAGAAAAGAGCTAGCCTAAGCAGCTGCCAGCATGTTTGGTTTAATAGAATTTTTTTTGGTAGGAACCGTGTTTTAATAGTTTCTAATGATGCAAGTTTACGCTGTCAAAATATGTTTTATGTTTGACAAAAAGAATAGTGAAGCTCCTTTTGTTCAATGTCGGTTTGCGTTTGAAAAAAAATTAAAAAAAACTAATATGTTATATCATTGTCAGTTAATTAAGTTTTACTTAACCAAATACAAATGTTTGAATCAGTTATAGAATATCTCTTTCTCAACGAATTCTTTAGATTCTTTTTCAGATTCAAGTGTAAATTATGTTATATCTCTTTTTAAATCCTAGCCACGCTTTCATTTTACGTCATTGTAGATTGTAGTATTTCTCTGTGCGTGTTACGTACTCTTTCACACTAAGGCACAAAGCCACAAACGTCAACTTTTTGTTTTTTAAATTTTATGATGTTGTTAATTAGTGATGTATTTATTTAAACAGTAATGTTATTCCAAGTTGAATTAAAAAATATATAAATTTGGTTGATGATAAAACGCAAAATCAGAAACTTATTTTGAAAGAAAAATTATATTAACATCTCTAAAGTTTGACTTAATTATATTCGATATCTTTTTTATTTTAAAATTACACTAACTTTTTTTGAAGTTTATATTATCATTACACTAATTTTTTCTTGATCATTACACTTATCTTACTTATATGAGAGTCTAATGTAGAAGTACAAACAAAAAAAATGTTGAGTATAATTAAGCTAAATTTTAATAGAATTAATATAATTTTCTTTATTTTGAATTTAGGAAAAAAAATGACTAATTATATTTTCATACAAACAAAAAAAAATATGGATAAAATTTATAAGTATCTAGATATAATGTCTTATTTAAATTTTTTGTATGACTTTAAGTTGTTTTTTGTTGGTTTGGTGGCAGAACTAAAACCACAATATCTGGTGAACTTTTCTTTTGATGAACAATATGTAGTGACTAGAAAGTTGCCAATGACGTGTACAATAATGGAGGGAGAGTAGAGTATTAATAAGCTTGGAGGTGATGACCGAAAGAAGTAGTAATCTCCAGTGTTGACAGGAGAAAATCATTTGCAAGGCCTCTGCATTATCGGGTCGCTTTTACTTCTTCGTATATAACACTTGGAGAAATTATTATATGTTTTTAAAATATAATAAATATATATTTTAAATAGATATATACTATTAATTTTCAATTAATAACTTAAAATTTATATAAATTTATTTAAAATTAATGATAAATTTTTTTCCTAAAGCATTATTAAATATGTTCTAAAAGCATGTTATAATTTTTCCAAACACTAATTAGTATTTTGTTACCTACGGTTTTTCCTAATCTGATTTGCTTTGAAAGTAACATGATGGTTGACATCGGAATTTTATATTGGCAATGATTGCAATAATTCTTAGTAAACTAAGGTTTTTCATATTCTGCATTGCTTTCTTAAGGGGGATGGGTGGAAAACTTTCATTCATCCATTGGAGTGTTGAATACCTAGTTGGAGATACTAAAGAGGAATACAAGCACAACATGGTGGTCCGCCAACAAAAAGGTATGAAATAAGTTATAGTAGCGCATGAAAGTCCAACTCTATTATGCTTTTTTTTTTTTATATAAAAAATATTACTAGATGAGAAGAAAAGAGTATAAAGAAAGAGGATAACGAATTAAGGAATCCTCACAAAGTCCAACTCTATTATGCATGATTTAATAATAAAGAAAGCAACAATAACAACAGTTGTGACAGTAATTACGGTTGGAATGACGAACAAATAAATTATTAGGAATTATTATTAATTTTATTTAAATTAAAAAAATTAGAAAATATTTTTAAAAAATGACCTTTTAAATCAAATTGGATTCGGAAGTCAGTTATGCATAGAAAAAGAGTTTTAGACTTAACCACACAATACCCCTAATACATCCATTTTAAAACTACAACAATTAAGTAAAACTTAATAATTTCATAATATATTTGTTTTACTCATTTTATTAAAAAAAATTAAAAAATAAATAATTTGTGAAAATTTAAAATTTGGCTTGACAGAATAGAGATCCTGCTCTTACGTATCCTCAAGTGCAATGGAGAATTCAAAGTCACGTAGTTCTTTATAAAATTCATGTGGGTTTGTTATTTTTAATTTAAAAAAAATTAAATCATCAAGTTGTCACAACTCAGATGATTACAAAATTTATAAGATTAATAAGCTGTCACAACTCAGTTAATCCTATTTTATTATTTAAAAAGAAATGTTTAATGATAGTGGATTGATTATTTTTTTTAACTTTGAAAAAAAAAATTTGAATCATCAAGTTATCACAACTCAGATGATTAAAAGATTACAGTATCAACAAGCTGTTGCAACTCAGTTAATTCCAATTTATTATTGAATTAATTTTAAAACAAAAAACGTTTACACAAAAAATTAATAAATAAATAAACCAAACTAATAAATGAATAAGCTAAAATGAAATACACGCATATGTAATGAAAGATAATAATACAAAAAAAAGTAAACTTACTTCCAAGATATATAAAAAAATGATATACTCAAAGAAGTTGGTGCACAGGACCTCACATGTTTTCTTCAAATCAAACCTTGTAAAACAACTCACTTCAAGAAAAAAATTACTAAAGTCCTCGAGCTCTTATACTTAGTATTAAGCCAAATGATATAATTGCCTTTAGCTCTTATACTTAGTATTAAACCCAATGATATAATTTTTTGAATGCCAAAACAATTTAGAATCACCCCTTTATATAGCAAGAGGGAAGGAGAAGGAGTATGACTTTTCCAATGTGGGACTTAGTGATCTAGACACCTTAGTTTTTTTCAATTTTTTCTTTTTTCTTTTATTTTTTGAATTTCTTTGATGACCCGGACAAAATCGGGTGTTCACAGTTGCTCATCTTTACTTGTTACTTACAAGAGAATACGTATAACCATAGTTTTCGAATTATCGTTGTAAGAAACGAGTAAAGACATGAACTTAGATTTTGTCCGAGAATGCATAAGATAATGTAAATTCACAAAGCAAAGATGCTAATTGCAAACCAGCGAACTCAAATGCGGATTTACGAGTTGTCGCAATGTTGTTAATCCTATCAGGGTGAAGCTCAGTATAAAGCCAGAGACATCACCACATTGTCAATAAGCTGTCGCAGCTTAATTGACGTTTATTGATTAGAAGAGATTTCTTTTTGGTCTTTTTTTTTTTAATTTCAATGACGTTGGGTGATCTTGTGACCCAGAATGTAAAAGACAGTGGGCTTGGCCCGAAATCTGAAAGGCAATAGGCTACTGCGTCCCAACATTTAAAAGGCAATAGGCTACTACGGCTTGAAAAAGGTAATGAGCTACTGTGTCCCAAAATTTAAAAGACACTGTGTAACATCCCGGGACTGCCTGCAAGATTAATGAGTGTCTCCACAAACCAACATGGATCTTTTCAAACTCACACGCATCCTGGAAACTTCCTGGGAGGTCACCCATCCTACAATTGCTTCCAGGGTCAAGCACGCTTAACAACGGTTCTTATGTTATAGGCTCCCGAAAAGAAGTTGCACTTGTTGATATGACTACGCCTTCAATTCCTTTAAGCCATCCTCAACTATGCGGATACCCGCACGCTTTGAATCTCTCTCATTCCGGTGCGTATTCAGTTTATTCATGGGATCTTTCGCCTAGAAGCATGCTAGGAGCGGCTCCTTATATGTGCTTCTCATGCACCGGCGTCCACTCCCCGCCCTCATCAACCTCGGGACACTACATGCCCACCAGCTTCCGCCTGGTTCGTCCCCGAACCACACCGTACTAGGAGAGGTCCCGTTTCTGATACCATCTGTAACATCCTGGGACTGCCTGCAGGATTGACGAGTGTCTTCACAAATCAACACGGGTCTTTTCAGCGTGTTTTGTCCTCACTCATACGCATCCTAGGAAACTTCCCAAGAGGTCACCCATCCCACAATTGCTCCAGGTCTAGCACGCTTAACAATGGAGTTCTTATGTTCTAAACTCCCGAAAAAAAGTTGCAACTTGTTGATATGGGGATTCCTTTAAGTCATTCTCAACTATGCAGGAAATCTCTCTTATTCCTGGTGATTCAGGGACCCTTCTCCTAGAAGCATGCTAGGAGCCGCTCCTTGTACGTGCTTCTCATGCACCGGCGTCCACTCCCCGCCCTCATCAACCCTGGGACACCACACACTGAGCAACTGCGTCTCAAAATTTAAAAGACAATGAGCATTTGCGTCCCAAAAATTAAAAGACAATGGGCATTTGCATCCTGAAATTTAAAAGACAATGGACATCTGCGTCTCGAAAATTTAAAAAACAATGAGCATCCGCGTCCCGAAAATTTAAAAGACAATGGACATCTGCGTCCCAAAAAATTTTTTTTTTCTTTTTTTTTTTCTTTCTCTTCTTTTTTCTTTTTCTTTCTTTCTTTTTTTAATTTTATTTTAATGCCTTGAAAATGCAAGATGATGTATTTAAAAAAAAATATTTGAACCAATGCTAACCTTGGAAAACTTTGACCAATCAAACCTTTATTCATGTGTTTTTCTTCATCAGACCCTTCTGCTCGTTTGGAAATCCTTTTGATCTCATTTCCTTTATTTTTTCTGTTTTTTCTTCATTTTTTTGAACACTTCATCAGACCATAGACTTAGAAAGTTGTAAAGCCATTAAGCAAGGACTTAGAATTCTTTTTGACACTATCATTAGGCCATAGACCTGGAATTTTGTGAAATCCATCAAGTCAAGGACTTTGAATTATTTTTTTTACCTTCATCTCATCAAGCCATGGGCCTAGAATTTCATCAAGCAAAGGACTTGAAATTTTCTAAAGAGACAAATAAATGTATCTTTGAAAAGTCTCTTAATAGAATTGAGATTTCCTTAAATCATGCGCTTCCTCAAAAAAGCTTATGCAACTGATCTGCTTTCATGCTCGTTTTTTGACTTTCCTTCAAAATTCTCACTTTCATCTCTTTTGCTCGAGTACCTCTTATTTCTGAATTATCCCTTGAGATAACATTATCCTTCAATTAGAATTTTCAAGTTCTCTTTGATCTGAATTGTTAATCTGGAGATTGTCATTAGATGGTCAAATCATAGTGTTGTACTCATGTTCACTTACCTGAAGCATTACGTAATAAACAAACATGGATTTGAAAGTACAGAAGATTTAGTTGTCTACTAGACATTATGGACAAGGATCAAGTCAAATTGAACCAAAGAAAAATTTGCTCCAGTCTAGGACTGCATTAAGTAGGACGGAGACTCGTCCTAGTGACTAAACGATTTGCCCCCAGTGTAGGTCAAATGGAACCAAGGAAAAGAAAAATTGCCACAGTTTAGAGTCGGGTCGAACATGGTACAAACTTATCATAGTGTAAAGTCAAATTGAACTAAAGATAAATTTGCCCCAGTCTAGGACAAAAATGAATAGGGCAGGAACTTGTCCTAGTGACCAAAAGATTTGTCCTAGTATAGATTAAATTGAACTAGGGAAAGAATGCCCTCAGTGTAGGGCCAACTCGAACAGGGTAAAAACTTGTCCTAGTACAAGTCTTTTTTTTTTGTTTTCTCTTTTTTCTTTTTTTTTGTCTCCCCTTTTTTTTTAAAAGGAGTAATGAACTAAATACCTGGATGAACGTAACATTTGTCTCAAAATTAAAGTTAATGAAAATGATAACAACCCTTCATTGATCAGAATGGACTTTTTGAGGCTTGTAACGTGGCCAAGGCTAGGGGTTATGAAAGGAAAAATATAAGGTTCAAACAAGTGTTTAAAGGTTGAATGAGATCAAGGATCCTTGTTTAAAATTAAACTTTGTCAACTATTTTAGTACTTTCAAGTATACTTTTCTCTTATTATTCTCTATTTCTTCCACATTTCATTTCATTTTCTTTTATCATCCTTTGTTATGACACATTTCATTTCATTTTCTTTCTTCCTTTTTTTCCTTTTCTTTTTTTTCATTATTTTTTTATTTTTTTTTACCCATTTCGCCTTTTCTTCCTTTTCCATTATGTTTCGAAAGTATAATCAACATTTGTTTTGTGCTACTCCTAGTGTAGGGGTGATCCTTATTCAGAGTTTATTGAAGAAATTTTTAAGCTCAAAAGAGGTAACAAGGGATAAAGATGATGAAATTTTGTAAAAAATAGAGAAAAATGATCAATCTTCATTTTCAAATCATGATTTTTTATTTTCAAAACTTTAATTTTGATACAAAAAGATAATGCACACCAAGTGATTACTTCTTTGCTCCTTTTTTTTTCTTTTTTTTTTAGACACTTGCATACTCAGACTTTATTGGCATCTACAAAATTGAGAATTGCCGAGAATTGGAGTCCAGTGTAGTCCAAATATAAGGAAGACACTTTAAAGAAATACATATCAAGAAAGACAAAGTGATGAAAATGACAGGAAACAAGGTACCCATGCAAATTCATTACATTAATGCTTCAAGAAAGTTAATATGAGTCCAACATCACTAATTATTTTACGGCAATCACTTCAATTAACGCCTCAAATCTCCAATTTGTTCAGAGATTTCAAGTTGTTGGCACAACATTTACTTCAATACTAGGTCCAACCTCCTCTTAAATATCCAACTTTCCACAAGCAATCAACTTCTTTACTGTCATCTTGAAAAATTCACAATCTTCAATTGAGTGCCCTGGGATATTTATGTGGTATTCACAAGTTAAATTTGGGTTGTACCACATTGGAAATGGTGGTTCAAGGGGACGTACAGGGTTTCCTGAGATGAAGTGAGCATCAAACAACTTTTGGAATAAGTCTGTGTTTGAAATGGATAATCTTGGAAAATAGGGTAGGTTTTGGGAGCAAGAGCAGCCTTGATTTTGAAAGTTTGACCAAGATTGTGGGTGACTTGGGAAATTTTGTGAAGGTGCAGGTGGATATTGGGTATAGGCCAAGTGAGTTAGTACATATGGGATTTGAGGTGTAGTAGTTAGGTCAAGTAGATGAGAAGGTGTCAGATAAGGAGGGTAAGTATTTAGGCTATATGAAAGTTGGCACTATTGGTGGATAAAAAAAATGTAGCTCACCTCTGGCTTTTTTTTCTTAGGAGGAAACCCCTTCTTGAAACCATCTTCATTATTGCTAGATGGCAATTTGCCGCTTTACCAAATCCTCTGCTGCAAGAAAAGAATTAATTCAACAAAGTATCGATAAGCAGCACCTACCATTGTCCAAACATAGGGAGCTCCTAAAGTCTCCAAAAAATATGGGCACATTTCTGTTAAAGTCAACGACGGTTGCACTTATGCTGCAAGAGCTCTCCACCTCTGAGCATATTGCTTGAACGTTTCTTCATTTTTCTTCTGCAGTGTTCCCAACTACTCTCGGGTTGAGGCTGTATCCAAGTTAAACCGATATTGCCCCATAAACAAGTTTGCCCAGTCATCCCAAGAAGAGATTTTGGAAAGGTCTTGCTGGATACACCATTCTAAAGCAGGCCCAATCAAACTTTCATGAAAGAAGCTGATGAGAAACTTTCAATCCTTTGACCAAATTGACATTTTGGTAATGTATGTTTTCAGGTGGAAGAAAGGATTGGTGCTTCTATCATATTTGACGAATTCTAGGATTTTAAAATTCTTGGGGATGATGATGTTATATTCTTCTATCTTAAGTCATAGTTTAGGACCCTTATCACTTTAATTTGTTCTTCTATCTTTTCCATCCATTCTTCTCTCAATTTTGGATGACCGCAAATGTAAATCTTGAACATATGCAATGGTTCCTATGCAAAATCAGCATTACAATGAACCTCATTTCGAGTTCCTTCTAAGGAATGATATCATTTTCCAATAAGAATCACTAGTGATGTAGTGTTTGAAGTTCCTCCAACAACATGTATCTCAGCAGAGACCCCAGGGTTTGTCCTTGCGGAAGTGATATTTGGTAGATGTAAATGTGCCCTAGTTACTATTTTACCTCTGACTGCCTCCATGAAGGTGGGGTCTCCCTTATGACTAACAACATTTCTTCTATTCTTCTTTGAGACTCTGTCATCTCATTCATCATTCCTTTCACTTCATCTACTTCCATACTTAGATTCGTTCCTTCGTTTTCAGCAGACATCGCTGCAAGCTTTGTTTGAGCCCTTGTGTTGTGAACTTGGGTTTGATTGGTGTCTTCTTTCCTTGGTCGCGCAATGGTTGCTGAACACGATAATATCACACAAAAAATGAGATGAAATGAATAAGATTAATGAGATGAACTGAGAACATATTTCTTTTTTTAAAAAAAATGATATGAATGACAAAAAAATGCAAGATAATGCATTTTTTTTAGAATGCTATAAATGAAAATGCAAGATGTTGTGTCCTTTGATTGGAATTTCATGAAAATGCATGATTTTTTTTTATTTTTTTTATTTTTTTAAGAATGCTAAGAAAGTCATGAAAATGCATGATTTATTTTTTTATTTTTATTTTTAAAGAATGCTAAAGATGCCAGGAAAATGCATATTTTTTTTAAGAATGTAAGGATATCATGAAAATGAATGATTTATTTTTTTTAAGAATGCCAAGATGATCATGAAAATGCATAATTTATTTTTTTAAGAATGCTAAGGATGCCATGAAAATGCATGATTTTTTTTTTCTAAGAATGTTATGAATGTCATGAAAATGCAAGATGCTGATTTTAAAAAAAATGAGAGAAAGTTGGATAAAGAAAAAATAATTTGTGTAACATGCAAAATTAGAAATTTTATCTTAAGGATCTGCGGGTCTTACTGATTCGTGACAACTCTCATTCGGTGACTCTATTATTCTAAAGGTCTCTAGAGCTAAGTCTCGTTTCAAAATGCTGACCACAAATAGTGGGTAAACCACTAGGTGTGAGACATTTATGAAAAATGCACACTTTAGATAAGATTTTTGCGATAACCAAACATGATGTACATCCAAAATGGCTACCACTACACAACTTCTATCTAACGTAGGTTTCACTTAGACTCGGATATAGGGTCTCACTCAAATGTGTGTGATAAACGTGTAAGTGCAGTGAGTGTAGGGAGCATACAAACAAAATAACAAATACAAATACAAAACAAGAATTTCCAAAGAAATTATCTATCATAAGGTTTAAATAAAAAAATAATTAAAAATAATAATTTAAAAAAATGAGAAACTAAAAAGAAAAAAAATAAAACAAATATACAAAGATTACAAAATTTTGCATAACCAACTTATATGGGTTTGACTCTCAAGTATCCCTAATGGAGTCGCCATTTGTCGCGACCGTGATCGTGGCAGGAACGACGAACAAATAAATTGTTAGGAGTAGCCACTAATTTTATTTAAATTAGGAAAAATTGAAAAATCTTTTCAGAAAATGGTCTTTGAAACCAAATTGGATTCGGAAGTCGGTTATGCATAGGGAATGGTGGAGACTTAACCCCACAGCACTCCTAATACATCCGTTTTAAAACGGTTACCCTAAATTAGTTATGCAAAACTTAATAATTTCATAATATATTTGTTTTACCAATTTTATTAAAAAAACTAAAAAATAAATAATTTGTGAAAATTTAAAATTTGGCTTGACAGAATAGAGATCCTGCTCCTACGTATCCTCAGGTGCAATGAAAAATTTAAAGTCACGTAGTTCTTCATAAAATTCTTGTGGGTTAGTTATTTTTAATTTAAAAAAATTTGAATCATCAAACTATCACAACTCAAATGATTACAAAATTTATAGGATTAACAAGCTGTCACAACTTAGTTAATCCTATTTTATTCTTTAAAAAGAAATGTTTAATGATAGTGGGTTGATTATTTTTTTTAACTTTGAAATTTTTTTTTTGAATCATCAAGTTGTCACAATTCAGATGATTACAAAGATTACAAAATCAACAAACTGTCACAACTCAATTAATCCCAATTTATTATTGAATTAATTTTAAAACAAAAAAAGTTTGCACAAAAAATTAATAAATAAATAAATCAAACTAATAAATGAATAAGTTAAAATAAAATACACGTGTATATAATGAAAGATAATAATACAAGAAAAAATAAGCAAACTTACCTCCAAAGCGTATACAAAAATGATATACTCAAAGAAGTTAGTGCATATGACTCCACACGTTCTCTTTAAATCAAACCTTGTATAATAACTCACTTCAAGAAAAAAATTTACTAAAGTCTTCAAGCTCTTATATTTAGTATTAAGCCCAAGAGTATAATTTATTCTAACTCTTATACTTAGTATTAAGTTCAATGGTGTAATTGTTTGGATATCAAAATAATTGAGAATCACCCCTTTATATAAGAGGAGAGGAGGGAGAAAGAACATGACTTCTCCAATATAAGACTTAGTAATCTAAACACCTTAGTTTTTTCAATTTTTTTCTTTTTTTTTTATTTTTTAAATTTCTTTGATGACCCAAACAAAATCGGGTGATCACAACAGCACACTAAAACCAAAAGAGGTACAATAAAAAAAGAAAAAGAACCCCTCTTATAACTACTAGGATATTGGGCATGCATGGTGAGAGGGGCTTAGTTTTCACTATTGTAAAAAAAAACAAAAACTCTTATAAAAGCTTAAAATAATAAAAGAGTTGGCCTAAGTGGCTGCCAGCATGTTTGGTTTAATAGAATTTTTTTGGTAGGAATTGGTGTTTTAATAGTTTCTAATGATGCAAGTTTACGCTTTCAAAATATGTTTTATGTTTTACAAAAAGAAAAGTGAAGCTCCTTTTGTTCAACGTCGGTTTGCGTTTGAAAAAAATTAAAACAAATTAATATGTTATATCATTGTCAGTTAATTAAGTTTTACTTAACCAAATACAAACGTCTGAATCAGTTATAGAACATCCCTTTCTCAACGAATTCTTTAGACTCTTTTTAAGATTCAAGTGTAAATTAGGTTTGGGAAATTATATTATATCCCTTTTTAAATCCTAGCCACGCTTTCATTTTACTCATTGTAGATTGTAGTATTTCTTTGTGCGTGTTAGTTACTCTTTCACACTAAGGCACAAAGCCACAAACGTTAACTTTTTGTTTTTTAAATTTTATGATGTTGTTAATTAGTGATGTATTTATTTAAATAGTAATGTTATTGCGTGTTGAGTTAAAAAATATATAAATGATAACATGCAAAATTAGAAACTTATTTTGAAGGAAAAATTACATTAACTTTTCCTGAGATTTGATTTAATTATATTTGATATTTCTCTTGTTTCAAAAATTACACTAACTTATTTTGAGATTTATATTGTTATTACATTATTCTCCTATTGATCATTACACTTATTTCTCCTGTAAGAGAGGTCAGTGTAAGGATACAAATAAGAAGAGGTGTCAGGTGTAATTAAGCTAAATATCAAATGAGGTTAATGTAATGTTCCCTATTATGAATTTAGAAAAAAGTTATGACTAATTATATTTTCATACAAACAATAAAAAATATAGATAAAATTTATAAGTATCTAGATATGATGTCTTATTTAAAATTTTGGATGACTTTAAGTTGTTTTTTTGTTGAAAACCACAATATCCGGTGAATTCTTTTGATGAACAATATGTAGTGACTAGAAAGTTGCCAATAACGTGAACAATAATTAATGCAGGGAGAGTAGAGTATTAATAAGCTTGGAGGTAATGACCGAAATAAGTGGTAATACCCCGTTTTGACAGGAGAAAATCAATTGTAAGGTAAAATATGTTTAACTCGTTGAATTAACCCGTTAATATATTATTTTTTAGTAGGTTAAGTTTAAGAATTGAACCCATTTTAATTTTTTAACCCGTATAATTCGTCCTGCTTGCGGGTTGACTTGTCAGATTGATTTTTTTTTCTTTTAAGTGTTATAAGAGCTTATTTGTATTTGTGGTATTTTTATGTGTATAATACTAATTTTATTTATTTTTTTAGTCTCTACAAATTATTATTATTATTTTTAAAAATTTTATAATTTTTTATACATTTTTTTTTTTGTATTTTAGGCGGGTTAAGCAGGTTGATCCGTCACAACTTATCTACTTTTTTTCATTTTCTCCTTTAGATGGGAACCTGTTAACCCGCCAACCCATTTTAAAATGGAAATGTGAGTTGAGCTTTCCAACATTTTTAAAATCTCCAATTCATCCCACCCCGTATTTTGGAGGGACGGAGTAGGTGGATTGACCTGTTTTGCCAACTCTAGGTCCTCTGCATTATCAGGCCACTTGTACCTTTATTGGGTTAGTTGTATGTACATAACACTTAGAGATTATTGCATGTTTTTAAAACACAATAAATAGATGTTTAACATTAATTTTAAATTAATGACTTAAAATTTATATAAATTTATTTAAAATTAATAATAAGGTCTTTCGTAAAGTATCATCAAATGTGCTCCAAAAACATGCTATAATTTCTCCAATACTAATTAGTATTTTGTTACCTATGGTTTTTTCTATTCTGATTTGCTTTGAAAGTAACATGATGGTTGACATCGGAATTTTATATTGGCAATGATTGCAATAATTCTTAGTAAACTAAGATTTTTCACATTCTGCATTGCTTTCTTAAAGGGGATGGGTGGAAAACTTTCATTCATCCATTGGAGTGTTGAATACCTAGTTCGAGACCTTAAAGAGGAATATTCAAGCACGACATGGTGGTCCCCCAACAAAAAGGTATGAAACAAGTTATAGTAGCGCCTGAAAATCCAACTCTATTATGCATGATTTAATAATGAAGAAAGCAACAACTTCTGACCTTTTGTGCCTATAAAATCCAAAGCAAAGTGAAACCTAGTGCAAGTATACACAAATTACTAACATAGTTGTTCTGAAGACACACACCATGAAAGCTTTGAAGAGTGACAACGAAACACAACCTACTGAGCCCAAAAACAACATGAACGATCGAAAGCCATCATGGGCTAAGCTTCGTCGTGTCGATTCCCTCAATTTGGAGGCCGGAAGGATTCCTTCGACCCACACCCGTGCTTCGGTTTCTCTCTCTCTCTCCAAACCTTCTTTTTGTTAATACTATCAGAGATTAATTTTCATTGATTGTTAGTTTAAAACTTTTTTTTTTCATATTATCATTCAATTATGTTTCGCTATATCATTAAATTAGAGTTTGAATATATTAATAATGAGTTTATTTTAATTTTAATACACTATCAATTTTAAAAATATATATAATATCGTTCAATGATATGTTATCACATTAAATGGTATTAAAACACATCATTGAATGTAATTTTTTTTACACTGACAGGACATGAATGTTAAATTCATTAACAATTGTCCTCACTTTCAAGAACTCTTCTAATAGTATAACAATGATTGAATGATTATATAAAAGTATTAAAAATCAAAACTAAGCTCTTACTTTCAAGTTCAATTATACATATATGCTATACTTTTTCGGGAGTGTGATCACATTTAAACACACAAATTTTCCCCCTAAGTTTTTATTTACCCTAATTATATATGAGCTTTGCTCGAATAATACTTAAATGATTTCTTTCATAGTTGTTCTTTTTTTTTTTTTTACCATTTCTGATACATATATTAATATTGAATGTTATATGGTTATACTTTTTTTAAGTCATATAATATTAAAGATTTTAAATTTCTTTTACATTAACTAGAATTTATTAATCAATGATTAGGCCCAAACTTCTTTTAGTGTATAAATTAAGAGTCATTACTATTACATAAGCTTATAACATTTTATTTATACAGATATAAGTGTTAATAAAAATACATTATAAGTAGTTATCTTGCTCGTCTGTAGCAAGATTGCTTAAATCTCATATCGATAACAATAAGATTTTAATTTAACGAACAAATATTTGTATGTATTTGAAACTTTAAAGTTTCAATTAGCACGTTTTACGTTTGTCTTTTAGTTAACCTTTATATCAATCGAGATTAAGTAGTAAATCTAGCATAGACGATCTTAAGGACACATCTCTAACATCAATCTTAGTACATTTAGACAAACTAATTAATTTCCTAACTTTTGGATCAATTTGTTAAATACGCGGGTTTTAAATATCATATTTATAACAATGAGTTTTTAATTTAATGAATAAGTATTTAATAGGTGTTTGAAACTTTGAATTAGTTTGTTTTAAACTTTTTTTTAGTCAACTTTTGCATCAACTGAACCTAAGTAATAAATCCAATTCAGGCGACCTTGAGGACACATTTCTTATATTGGTCTTAAAATATTTAGAGAAATTAATTAATTCTCGAGCTCTTAGGCCAAATTGTTTTACTTTTAAAAAAAGCTTATATAATCAAATATTTTTAAAACGTTATTCTAACTTAAATATATTTAGAAAAAAAAACAAAAAAAGACTTTTCCTATGTGATTTACAAGAATTTGAAAATTTATAACTTGGATTCAAGATTTATATTCAATATTAACAACTAATATTGAATATAAAAGAGAAAGAAATTAAAGTCTCATGCTGATGAATTGCATATGTAATGAAGGAATAATATTAAAGTCTACATGTGAACTTAATAAAAATATAAAAAGCTGATAAAATAAGTTAAAATTTCTTTCACGCAAATGATATTATCTCCTATAATTGCTTTATATTGTTAGTTAATCAAAATGCATGAATGCCATACACTCAAATCATTTACTTTTGTAAGCCAAAGATGGTTAACTTAACTGATAGAATTGTTGATTAAAATTACTTGAGTTTGATTTCTACTAATAAGCTTTCATTAATGGATTTTATATATATATATATATATATATATATATATATATATATATATATATATATATATATATATATATATATATATATATATTGTGACATGGGTTAACCATGAAATGTGTTGCATTCCATTTCCTCTAGACCTTTCTACTACCAAAAGAAATCATTAACTTTTGACCCCTCGTTTTCATGTATAACAGATAAGTTGGATCAGGACATTGAGTTTAGCATTTCAAAGCATAGGGATCATATATGGGGACATTGGAACTTCTCCTTTATATGTCTTTTCCGGCATCTTCTCTGATGGTATCAACAACACTAATGACATTCTTGGATGCTTGTCTCTCATCATCTATACCATTGCACTGTTTCCCTTCATTAAGTATATGTTCATTGTTTTGTGGGCTAACGACAATGGCAACGGTATGTAAACATGCAATATATGCATCATGTCTGTTTTCCTTTAACTTGGCTCTCTTTCACATGCAACATATGTACTATACTATATTATTATTATTATTATTATTATTATTATTATTATTATTATTATTATTATTATTATTATTATTATTATTATTATTATTATTATTATTATTATTATTATTATTATTATTATTATTATTATTATTATTATTATTATTATTATTATTATTATTATTATTATTATTATTATTATTATTATTATTATTATTATTATTATTATTATTATTATTATTATTATTATTATTATTATTATTATTATTATTATTATTATTATTATTATTATTATTATTATTATTATTATTATTATTATTATTATTATTATTATTATTATTATTATTATTATTATTATTATTATTATTATTATTATTATTATTATTATTATTATTATTATTATTATTATTATTATTATTATTATTATTATTATTATTATTATTATTATTATTATTATTATTATTATTATTATTATTATTATTATTATTATTATTATTATTATTATTATTATTATTATTATTATTATTATTATTATTATTATTATTATTATTATTATTATTATTATTATTATTATTATATTATTATTATTATTATTATTATTATTATTATTATTATTATTATTATTATTATTATTATTATTATTATTATTATTATTATTATTATTATTATTATTATTATTATTATTATTATTATTATTATATTATTATTATTATTATTATTATTATTATTATTATTATTATTATTATTATTATTATTATTATTATTATTATTATTATTATTATTATTATTATTATTATTATTATTATTATATATTATTATTATTATTATATTATTATTATTATTATTATTATTATTATTATTATTATTATTATTATTATTATTATTATTATTATTATTATTATTATTATTATTATTATTATTATATATTATTATTATTATTATTATTATTATTATTATTATTATTATTATTATATATTATTATTATTATTATTATTATTATATTATTATTATTATTATTATTATTATTATTATTATTATTATTATTATTATTATTATTATTATTATTATTATTATTATTATTATTATTATTATTATTATTATTATTATTATTATTATTATTATTATTATTATTATTATTATTATTATTATTATTATTATTATTATTATTATTATTATTATTATTATTATTATTATTATTATTATTATTATTATTATTATTATTATTATTATTATTATTATTATTATTATTATTATTATTATTATTATTATTATTATTATTATTATTATTATTATTATTATTATTATTATTATTATTATTATTATTATTATTATTATTATTATTATTATTATTATTATTATTATTATTATTATTATTATTATTATTATTATTATTATTATTATTATTATTATTATTATTATTATTATTATTATTATTATTATTATTATTATTATTATTATTATTATTATTATTATTATTATTATTATTATTATTATTATTATTATTATTATTATTATTATTATTATTATTATTATTATTATTATTATTATTATTATTATTATTATTATTATTATTATTATTATTATTATTATTATTATTATTATTATTATTATTATTATTTTATTATTGTGTGTTTATGTTTGTATGGACACCTGAGTTTAGGTGGTACATTTGCATTGTATTCTTTGATTTGCCGGTACGCGAAGGTCAGCTTAATTCCAAATCACCAACCAGAAGACACACAACTTTCCAATTACAAACTTGAAACACCATCCAAACAATTAAAGAGGTCACAAAAGATTAAGAACAAGCTAGAGAATAGTAAAGTTGCTCAACTAACGCTTTTCCTTATAACTATCACGGCAACCTCTATGGTCATCGGAGATGGAATTCTTACACCATCCATTTCAGGTGAAATACTTTTATCATAATAAATAAGTTAATGTAATACTATATGTTTCACACCTAAGGAAGCTTAATTAATTCGTTGTTAACATTAATTGTCAACAATTGGTTGCCATGCAGTACTTTCAGCTGTTGGCGGGATCACATCACTTGGCCAAGGTAGATGATTTTTTCTTCCACTTATCTGTAGTGTATTAACTTGTGTTGGCATTTGGGCATAGATGAGTATTGAACCCAATTGCATATGTTTGGCATGAAACTATCGTAATTGGAAAAAAAAAAAGGATTGGAACCATATGACCAAAAAGCTAGCCATTGGATCTTGACCATCCAAGCTTACAAATTATTCATATGCGGATCTATCTTTAATCTCTCCAATGTAAGACTTTCTCACTACACGTATATCACAAATTCACTGTACATATTTTTAGTAAAAACTAGTTGTTACTTGTGAACAAAAGATGTGAGATTTTAAATGCCGCTTTACAATTTTTTTTTTATCTCATACTAATACTATACATTAATTAATTATCATGTAAATTTTAAAAAATATAATAATATAAAGATGCATAAAAAAGCTGCATAATGCATAAATGAATCTTAAAAGTGATACTTAATGCCTAGAGAGATGGTAATACAATGCCTGCAGAATGCTTTGATATCATGAAGTACGCAGTTATAAAATTCGTTAAGTTCACCAATATATAGTATGCATAGGTCCTATTTGCTCTAAATACATGGGCTGGCAGGCAAGATAGGAATCCTTGACAAATCTGTAAACCCCTATGTCCATCAATATGGCAATGTGTTATTCATACGCTGACCCATGCTGCTTCTACACCTTTGGATGAACCATTTCTGTAATACCAAGTGTCTCAAACAAAAAAAAAAGGAAGATATGATTCTGAAAAAACTAACAAAAGATTTAAAAATCAAGGACAAAAAAATTAGGAAAAAATGAAAAAGGGAAATGACAATAAAGAACCTCAACACTATCCTAGCTGTGATCTCCATGCATTAACTCAACATGAAATCATTCATTTCACCTAAGTTCCACAACAATCAGAGGCAGAACTAGGGGGATGTGTATGAGTCATGGTCCCCCAGCTTTGTTAAAACTCATATTAAACCAGGTGCTGGTTTAATAAAACTCATATTTTGTTCCAGCATGTCAATAAATTTTAAGAGATGTTGGTTTCCCAGCAGTGGGAATTGTGGAGGCTCAAGGCCATTCCGTGGGATTTAGGCTCTATGTATTGGTGGAAACTTTGCGATTCAGGTCTTACATACTTTCTAACAATGTATTACTCTTGAGATATCTAGTAGTGGCAATAAGAAGTGGGTGTGTAGTGCGATTTATGCAAGCTCAATTTTGTCCTTGAGAGTTATTTTTTGGGATCACTTAGTTACTCTTCGCAGGTCGATGAACTTGTCATGAGATTTGATAAGGGATTTCAATTAGATCATTTTTTCTTCTGAAGTTCGTGATGGAACTTTCTACTATGCTAGAGCGGCTGTGTTCTCTCAAGTTCTTCATGATTGTGACTTATTAAAGTTGAGCTCTACAAGAGGCAAACATACTTGGTTTAGGAAGGTGCTGGGTTGGCATAATATCTTCAAAAGGCTTGACTAAGCGTCCTGAATTAGATGATTTTTTCAACCCCTAAGATTAAAATTCTGCTTCCACCCCTGACAACAATCTAAACTTTGCAGACCTATCAACAGCATCAAAACCAATAGGCATAAGCCAAATAACCACAGCAACCTAAACTTCAACATCAACTCCTGCAACGACCACTAAACTTAGCCGACACCCAAAGCTTTTCAGCCGGCGAAGAAGACAAAAACAATATAATAGCAAGCTTATATAAAGACAATCTCATTGAACATTCTGTGTTTTACTCAACTCAGTTAGTTAGTTCTAAAAGACAACATCGGTTTATTTAGCCATTAGCAATTATGTAATTAGTATTCTTGGACATCTCAATAGTACAACAAATTAATCAAGACAACATGAACAATGAGAAAAACTATCCCATTGGCTGTGTTATAATTTTTCAGAAATCTCTCATAAGAAACATAAGCAAGAGCATATACATGGGGACTCAAAACCCAACCACCAATTCCAAAAGACAAAATCCCATACATCAAGACCGAGTACATGCTTAAGTCAAGAGATAATAGGTTTAAGCACAAGAAATTTTATTTTTATTGCCATTTGTAGTGTATTGGATGCTACACTCATCAATCTGGAACTATATATCGTCACATTCTAATGATGTATTGTTTACACGTTCAGATGCTGTTATTTGGATCTCAGTAGCAATCCTGATCGTTCTCTTCTGTGCCCAAAGATTTGGCACAGATAAAGTGGGCTTCACGTTTGCCCCTATGATCTTGGTGTGGTTTTTATTCATCGCAATCACAGGTCTCTATAACTTGTTCAAATATGATATTGGTGTATTGCGAGCTTTAAATCCAAAGTACATTGTAGATTACATGAAAAGGAATGGTAAAAAAGGGTGGATTTCTCTTGGTGGAGTTTTTCTGTGCATTACAGGTGAGTGGTGGAATCAAGTGTTTTGCTAGTAGCTTTTTTATGTTCTTTATATTTATATTTATATATATGCACGCATATAATTGTTTGCTTCTAAACTGTTTTATGAACCAGGGACTGAAGCCATGTTTGCAGACTTGGGTCACTTCAACGTACGAGCAGTTCAAGTAAGTAAATAAATGCAGTATGATGCTTCAAGCCATATATATTCTCATGAATTTGCTTTTCCTCAAACCCTCTTTTTGTCTCTCTCTTTTAACAAATGGTATTTTATATACTTTTAAGGTAATGTGAGCCTTGAAAAGGATAAATTGTACCAGTGACTTACTGTATATACCTTCCATCATATTGTCATTGCAGATTAGTTTCTCTTTTATTACATTTCCTGCAGTAGTATGCGCATACATTGGACAGGCAGCATATCTTAGAAAGTTCCCGGATCATGTGGCGAATACTTTTTATGACTCAATACCTGGTAATTTTCTTCTATGTAGGTGGGAACTGATGCTAGCTTCTGATATTTAATTACAAAGATTCATGAAATGGCTAAAATAGAAACAATAAGTTAAGATGGTTGATTTGTTTTCTGTTTTCATATTTTCCCTAATAATTAAAAAAATATTATCTTGTTTTCACTTTGTTTTCTGTTTTCATACTTGTGACACCAAGTGACAATATTTTAGCATTTTTGTAATTATTAGAGAAAATATATCAATTGAAAATGAAAACAAAAAACAAACCAAACACCACCTAAAATTTCCTAATCTTTGGTTTTTAACATTTCCAATCACCTGTAGGTCCAATATATTGGCCAACATTTGTTGTGGCGGTTGGTGCTGCCATCATTGGAAGCCAGGCTATGATTTCAGGGACATATTCTATTATCCAGCAGTCTCTAAGTTTAGGATGCTTCCCTAGTGTTAAGGTTATACATACCTCTGCCAAGTATGAAGGTCAGGTGTACATACCTGAGATCAACTACGTTCTTATGATCGCTTGTGCCATAGTTTGTATCGCCTTCA
Source organism: Ormosia emarginata (assembly GCA_029884605.1). Lineage (NCBI taxonomy): Eukaryota > Viridiplantae > Streptophyta > Magnoliopsida > Fabales > Fabaceae > Ormosia > Ormosia emarginata. Next base: position 39,111,286 of record JAQQTP010000076.1, on the reverse strand, counting down.
GAACCACAGAAAAAATTAGTCATGCTTATGGTATGCTTATAAGAACTTCAACTTCTCTACAAATACTATAAAGTCAACCTACCATTTTATTTTTCTTCTGAATATATAGTGATAAAACATATGTGCCAAATTGCCAATTGTTACTTTTCATTACAGGAATTGCAGTGTGCATGGTGATGCTGGTCACAACATGCATGGTTACTATTATAATGCTTGTTATATGGAAGACAAGCATATGGTGGATTGCTCTTTTCGTTGTGGTATTCGGTTCGGTAGAGCTTTTGTACTTATCAGCCATGCTAACTAAATTCGTTCAAGGAGGCTTTCTTCCACTGGTACTTGCTTTGTTCTTAATGTCCATCATGGGCATTTGGCACTACTCACACAGACGAAGGTACATGTTTGAGCTCAAGAACAAGGTTTCTAGTGAATATCTAAGAGAACTAGTAAGCAAACGGGTTATATCTAGAACTCCTGGAGTAGCTCTTCTATACTCAGAGCTAGTTGAAGGAGTTCCACCAATATTTGCTCATGTTGTTGCCCACATACCCCACATCCACTCTGTTGTAGTGTTTGTTTCCCTGAAGAGCATCCCTATTAGCAGAGTTGAATTAGAAGAGAGATTTCTTTTCAGACAAGTTCAGCCAAAAGAGTATAGAATCTTCCGTTGTGTGGTGAGGTATGGCTATAATGATGTGATTGGAGAACCGGAGGTGTTTGAGCAACAATTAGTAGAACAACTAAAAGAATTTATTCGTTATCAAAATTTTGCTCGAGTGACTGAGGGAGTGGGAGTAGTTGATGCTGAACAAACAGATTACCACTTGCCAGTAAGTAGCCAACAACAATCCAGCAGTGATCATTTTGCTAAGGATGGAAAAGGTTCTTCCAATCAAGTAATCCCAGCAAAATCTTTACATCAAGGAGTGGAAGATCAAGAAGTGCAGTTTCAATCTGGTCAACAACATTCAAGGTCTAACTCTGCAATGAATGTGTCTCGTGCTTCCTCAGATTCTATTCACTCAACTGGAACGATTAGCAGAATCTCTAATCCATCTCTGCAGGGAGCCGAAGAGGAGGTAATGTTTGTGCAGAAAGCAATGGAGAAAGATGTGGTGCATATGCTGGGAGAAGCCGAGGTGGTGGCAGAGCCCAACTCATCCATACTTAAGAAGATAATTATCAATTATATCTACAATTTCTTGAGGAGAAACTTCAGGCAAGGAGAAAATTTAATGGTAATCCCACGTTCGAAGCTTCTCAGGGTTGGAATGACATATGAGGTATGATGACACATTATGAGATATGTTCAAAAGACAACATTTTAGTAAATATAAATGTTGTACTTTTTAAATGGCTTGGCTTTAAAATGTTTGGTCAAAATTGTCATGATGTAATGTATCAAAATTTTTTTTTGTCATGATATATATTACGATGCTACCATGAAATATTGTTATTATCCTGTGATGATTGGGTTTTGTTTCACAAGCAAATGAAATGATGGAAAAATATCTGAAATCAATCTTCCACTAGAGGTCTAGCTAAAGCTTGTCTCATATAGCATGACCATAAACCTTCCAAGAATATTACTCACCAACAGAATAAGATCTCATAACAACAAACCAAAAAATAAAATAAAAATTGTTGCAAGAGCATGTGGCTTTCTTTGTCTATCCTATCCAAACAAAAGAAAGCATTCATCAGCTAAAAATGAAGTCATAAAGTGAACCCCATTTTTTGTCTGATCACACAAAACAGTTACAAATTCAGCTAGTAAGCATAGGACTAAAATGCCACTCAAACACAGGTTGTATAAATCACAAATCACGAGATACACTGAAACAAGCGAAGGTTGTTGAAGGTGCGGTAGACTTTATGCCACAATTTGGGAAAATTGAGACTGTTGTACTTGTTGCTAAAGAGAAGGAGCACTAGTAGATAGATGCAGAAAAAAGAAAATGGGCAGGAGAACACTACTACTGATTTCATTCAGCTGCTAAATATAATTACAAAAGAGCATGATTACATAGTTGTTGTGGTCTGAATCAAGTTAAACAACTATTACAGGTTAACTTGTCAAAAAAACTCACTTAAAGACATGGACCATTTCTGCTGTGTACCTAACCAGCAGTGACTAAATTGACATTACTTTAAGTGCACAAAAGTAGATGCTATGCTATAGGTTTTCAGGAAAAATATCATAGTCCTAGCAGAGACCATAACAGGCCAAAATGATCATCCCACAAAACTACAAATTTCCATAAAAGTAACTAAGCCTTAAGAAGAGGTGCACCCCAGCAAAAAGCCTGCTATTCATAATCATTTAGTTGGCACGGCTTTTGAACACATCAAGACCCATCTCAGTGGGATCAGTTGCTTGCAACTCTACTTGAAATTGTATAAAATTCAAGGCAACGACAGCAACTAGCAGACCTAAAACAAACATTACCACGCATTGAAGAAAATCCTGCTTTTGGGGACATTCCCTTCAGTCAGAAACTCAAAATCATGAACAGCATAACGACACTCATTGGTATGAAGGCCAGCAGTGAAATCTTCATAGCCTTGCGTCGGCTCACTAAGCTTCTCCCCAATGACTTGCTTCTGATTCTCCTCAATCTTAAAAACTATGAACAGTCCTTTTCGCCTTGAGCTCCGAAAAACGAAAACCTTAACTTGCAGTCATCATGAACCGCCATACCCGATGCTGCATTTGCCTGTAAAATTGCAGACACATGATAGAAATACAAAATGGCTTGGCTGATACGAGATAATTTTAGGTAAGACTCGAAATGCAATGTACACAAGCAGATAAACAAGCCCATGTGATTATACATAAATACACAATCTTTTCGCCATTTAAGTGGTTACTCAATGAAAAAGAAAAACAAATGATTGTTAATATAGAAGGGTTAGAAAGCAAAAAGAGAAAACAAAATAAAACTAAGAGCTAATTTGATATCCCTTCAAATTAGGAGTGAAACTTCCATGGATGAGATTTTCATACAAAAATCTTCCCAGAATTTTTCACCCCATTTTGAGGAGACACCAAGCTAAGGCTTAGAACTTGGCTTATGGCTCGTTTGGTGATCCGGATAAGAGAGATAAGATAGGATAAACTATCATATCTTTTTTTTTCTGAAATTGTTGTTTGGTGAACCAACATAATAGGATAAATCAATCCTGTCACTCATCTTATCATGTCTATTTAATTCAAATTATCTTGAAGGAGGGTTGAGTTAGAAGCTAACTCAACAAGATATGATAAGGTGATTTAAAGATAATATAAAAAAAATATTTTAAATATAAAATAATTAAAGTATAATAAAATATAATATAGTTACAAAAAAATGTATAATAAATATAAAATATTTAAAATAATAAAATACTAATAATTAATTTTAAAAATTATTTTTATTTTGTCTCAAGGTTAATTTTGTTATTTATATTATTTTAAAAATTAAAAAATATAAAATTATTCTAATAATTTAACTATATGTAAAGTAAAAACTAAAAATGAATATTTAAAATTATAAAAAATTAATTTAAATTAAATAATATTTTCAAAATTATATGTAATTTTATCATAAGGATAAATTGGTCTTTTTATATAATTTAAAAAAATTAAAAATTATAAAAAAATAAAATCAAATAAAATATGAAAACATTCAGAATAAAAAGAAAAATTTTAAAATCATCTAAAATTATAATCTTATCCATTGATTATCTCATGTGACACTAAACGCTCGGATAGGATAATAGCTTATCCTGCTAATATCTTATCCTACTCCTATTTTGCTCTCTTATCTTATATGCTCTTATCCTATCCTGACCACTAAACGAGTCCTAAGAGGATAAAGAATGAAAAAGAGTTAATATGTATATGATGAACAATGTTATAGGAATATGCTAACAGTACCAAATTACTAATACACGCATAGTACTGTCCAAAATCATCGGGGTAGAAACAATAGTCATTTGAGCCAAAATAAGCAATATTACGTGGCTAAATTATTAATAACCCCATTCAACCATGGCTGTGGTGCAATTTACTTCCTTAGACTAACATATATTACAATATACCCCCTTGAAGTTACATTGTTGTGCAATTTGAGCCTCCCTCCATCCAATTCTTTGTTTTCTCTAAATTGGTGCTTTTTGACAATTCAAAATATGGTCCTTGAATCCTTGAGTGGCTAATGCCCCTTTGGAACTAGGAGGGTGGCCTTCTCAATAAAGGTTATAGGAAGCCACCTTATATGTTTATCACTGTTTGTGCATACTGTGAGGACTTCAATTAGTTCTGATAAATTCATGACAAATATGTAAGGGAAGAGAACAGAGGAAATAAAGGTGTGGGCTTGAGAGCTCACAACACATCTAATTGACTAATTCTAATAGTTATGATCTGGTTGCAAACTCACGGGAAACTATGACTAGTACTCAGAAAACTTGCATTCAGAAAGAGAAAAGTGAAGCAAGGAAAAAGAAAAATGAAACTCAAGGGCCACAATTACATACTTCAATTCCGATGCTAGTGATTCTGAAGATGAACTACCAAAACAAAATTCAGCCAGAGTCATGTTGTTGTCCTGTTACTGGTTTTCCTCAATTGAAATCAACTTCGAAAATTGGTAAACTTTTAGTTTGAAGGATGCTCCTTTATCCGAGGCTTATGTGGACGTACATGTACTATGGCTTGCTCTTGCTTTTGCTGCTATTGTTGTTGGAAAGCCAATGGATGGGTTTACTTACAGATTCAAATTGCACGCTGTTACAACAACTTAAGGGTAGTAGATAGTAAATTTTGATAGTTCAATGGAGTCCCCCAAAAAAAAAAATCATTTATTTCATATTGGAGTAGGATTTAATAAATTCTTATGGTTATGATGTGTTTGCAAATTACGCCTAGTTATTATAAAGAAAAAGGAAAACTAAACCTGGCCACCTACAGGGGTTTATGTAATATGAAATTCAATTATATTCGTGTACCAGCTGACGTATATCTAAAATGGTTCCTCCAATTTAACTAAATCTGAATTATCCGCGGGTGTCAAACAGATGGCGTTTAATAAATGGGAGGGGTATGGACGGAGATTATAAGACGTTTTCCATGATCTTGCAAACCCGCTTATTATATATATTTTATTTAATATATATCATATATTATAATTTTTTTTTTTGAGATTTCCGCGATAAAAATACGTATATTTTATTATTTTAAAATAATGTTATTATTAAATAAATCCATAATGATAAAACTTGTTGAAAAAATATATACTTATTTATGTAATAGTTATTTATGTAAACTAATTATTATAAAATATAATTGAATTTAGTTTGTTATTTTCTAATAATCTTTTAACTTTGTAAGAATCTTATATTGTTAAATAAAATTGTAATATGTGATGTTAAAATTTATTTTATTTATGTTTGTTTTAATTTTTAAAATTTTATTTTAAAATATCAAATACTTTGTCCGACGTATATACTCACGGTGGTGGCCATCCATGAAATATTCATTTACCTACAAAAAATAAATAAAAGACTTAAAAAAAATAAGATCTGTATGAAAAAAAACTTATCCGCCTCCCGCTCCCGCCCCGCGCCATTGGCATCCCTATATGTATATCGAAAATGGTTCCTCCAATTTAACTAAAAGACAAGTAGGGTGTCAAACAATATAGATTCACTCTTACAAAGCTACTTCCTTTATAGATTCACTCTTAGTCTTTTCTTTTCTCAAACAGTTGGTGCAATCTGTACCATTCATTCTCTGAATTACTTTATGGTTCGACTATGATCTGTCTGCACTGCACTTTCTGTGTTTTAGAAATAATGAATATCGTGGAATGAAATTGGTTGAAAAGGAACTGATTTTTTTTTTTGTGTTCATTGTTCATGCAACTTATTATATTTGTTACATTTAACTATAAATAGGTGAAATATATGAATTTTGATCTCCTAAAGTATTTGGTTACTTATGTGGCTATTCTTTTTTTTTTTTTTAGCTATATTTTGCGGCATGACCTTTTATAATGTCCATTTTGATCCTTCAAACATATACGCAATATCACATCAGTCATCTATTTATAAATATATCAAATTAATCTTTTAATCTCACATTTTTGCCATCAAATTGGTTATTAAAATGGCATCAAATTAGTCATTGGAGGATGAAACTGATGACATTAATTATAATTGACGAACTAATTTGATGTCGTTAAGAAATGGAAGACCAATGCAATGTCACGTACACCTTTAGAGGGCCAAAATGGGTGTTTTCTCATTTGTCTATTTTTATTGTGCCTACAAGCTCTTGGGCACCAAACTCTATATTAACATGTAGCCAAGATAGAGTTCCTACATCTCACTTATGTTCAAAACTGTTGCAGTGATTCTGTTAGTGTCTATGATGGACTATCTTCATCATCACAACATGGTGGATTGCAATCTGTATAGATGGGGAACCCAGGTTAAGTATCAATGGCTAACATTGTCAAGATGGGTAGGCCACATGCCAAGGCATTTGTTCTGAACAAGATTCAGATGAATACTTGAATAAAGTTGACAAAGGTGATTTCTTCTGATACACGGTAATTGCGATGGTGGTGCGAGGGAATAGGTGCATGTAAAAGGCACTCTGACGCTCAAGTTAAATTGTGCACAAGGTGGCCAATGTTTGGAATTAGATGCATACATTTGCTACCTTGTGTGGTATTTATAAGAACGTCTTGGGTGATAAGAATCATAGTTAAATCTACATTTAATGTTGTTAATTAGGATAAATATCTAGTGAGATTGTTATCTCTTATAACTAATTCATCTATTTATGAGGAATATAATTGATGTCCATATCTATGAGGGGATTCTGTGAGAGATTTACTCCTCATAAATATATAGAGTTACTTATCTACTAGCGCACATAAATATTTGAGATCTAGTTGTAGCGGGCCAGGTTGCTGATGAACCGCTAACCCAAAATCCGATCCAGAATAATTGCATCCAGCTTGACGCTTAAATGTGACACACCTGAATGTCAATATATCTAAGTTCAACAGGGGCAAACGTCAACCATAGGACAAATGGATCCAAGTCATAATTTGAATGTTGGATCTCGTGATGTTTTAACAAATGGTTGAGTTCCGTAATATATGGTAGAATGCCCCAGTGTTAAAGAATAAGGTCGGGATCCAGAATGGATCACTCTGCTTAAATTTAGTACAACGTCATCCGAGATTCATAGTAGGTTGCCCCTATACATATATTGTTTATGGGGCCCATTTAATTCTGAAAGTAATTTAATCTCAAACTGAGATCCGTAGTATGATTTATCATAATATCATGATGCAAGTTTGTGATCCGGCTTAAATGTATTCTTGCAACATCAAAAGTCGCTTCAATTCCTAGCATTGTCCTCTCAACTACTCTGTCAGGTACAGTATGCCATGTAGTCAAAAGATAGTAGAAGTTGCCGTTTGGGATTCGTACCGCTATGATTACTATTTCAAATTCGATGCGAATTCTCCATTTTATCCCTCCTCAAGGAGACGGTTGGGGGAGGCTTTCCCTTGCCTATAAATAGGGAGTAAGGGGTTTTCCCCTCACTTTTTTTCCTTCTTCAAATTTATGCTTCCCTTTCCAGCAACCTAGGTGGTGTGCTGTCGCAGGCAATCAAAAATAAAACTTATACTCTTAAAAATAAATGTAGTAATACGAGTAAGGATCATTCCCACGGAGAGTATCTAGCCTAATTTTATACTATATGAACATGGATGGGGAGTTTTGAGTACAACGAATATAATTTTAAGAAAAATAACTAAGGAACAATTTAAATTAAATTATCAAAATTAATCAAAAGAACAAACATTGGTCTAAGTCAACAATTTAAATTCCTCATGTTGTTGAACTGCATAACAATAAAGAAGAACAACAAATTAATGATCCCGAAGTTAACAATGAACCTATAGTAGAATAACTACAAGAAATAACATTAAGAAGATCCCAAAAAGAAATGAGATTTGCTATTCCGAATGACTATGTGGTGTATCTACAAGAGTTAGGAAATGATTTGGGAATTAATGACAATGATCTAGTTTCGTTTTCACATGTCATTAATAGTGATAATGTTGATAAATAGTTAGATATCATGAAATATGAGCTTAAATGTAACATCCTTGAGAACATGTCAGGCTTGTAAAAAGTTACAGAGGTAACTTAATACTTGCTTGACATGCCTGTGAAGTTTTATGGCAAACTGAGTTAGTTTAGGCATTTTGCCGCAACACAGAAAGTGGAAAGTGACCTAAAATGACTCAGAAAATGATTTTCAAAGGTTAAGTTAAGGGAAATAAATATGGATAGTTTATTTCCAAGTTATAAATGAGTTAAGAAAGTTGTAGTTAAAGTTTGAAGGTAAATTGAGTTCGTTTGGTATTTTTAAGTACATCGAGTAAGTATTTTGATACCGAATGTACTTAGTGCAGATATGGAAAATTAAGGAAATGACAAAATAAGTATTAAGATAAATCATATGATTTATTTTAATACTTATGGAGGTTAGAAAGCTTGAAATAATAAGATCAAAGTATTCTTAAGAGGTGAGGAATTCTTGTGAAAAGACAAAAATGCCCTTGGGCATGTCTTTTTTTTAAAGTGAGATTTCTCACTTCTCTCTCGTCTCTCACACTGGTTTGGCTAGAAAATAGGGGAGGAGAAATGGAGAATAAAAAGAGAAAGAAGGAAGAGGAAGCGAAGGAGAAGAAGGAAAGCCAAGGCCAAGAGTCATCAACCAAAGTAGAGGTGCTTGTCTTTCTTCTTTTAATTCTTTAATCTTCATCTTTTGTTTAGTGAGGGTTTGATGGGGAAAAAGGGATTTGGATGAGAAAAGTGATAATAGGTGTTAGATCCTTGTCTCTAATGTTAAAATAAGTTAGATGCTAGTTAGATTGAAGCTTAGTTGATGATTTGGAACCATTAGGTTCCATAGAAATCTATTGAAAGGTTAGTTGGAAAATGAGTTTAAAGTGGAATATATGAGTTTTAATCTATGTTTGTTTAAGGTAAGAGGTAAGTTGAGGTTCGTAATAGGATTAAAGATCCTTAGAGATGTTAGAAATTAAGAGAAAAATTGAGGATTTATAAGAAAACTTGAATTGAGATCAAGGTTCTGTAGAAACGAATTCTGTAGAATCCTTACTAATGCACGAGCGCTTAAGCGCTGGCGTTTGGGCGCCTAAGCGCCCAACACCCATAAAGTTCTTGTAACGCTGCCCAATGAGCACTCAGGCGCTGGGTAGAGAATGACCAGGCGCACAACCAGCGCTCAGGTGCTGAAGAGAGGGCGCCTAGGCGCCCAGAGTAAAAATCAACTAGAATTATTTTTATGAGGAACTGGGCTTTCCTAATTGGTTAGATCCCTTAGTTATGTCTTTTAAAGAGTATTAAGATTTTATTAGACGAGTTTCTTAGAGAGAAAGTATATTTTGCAAACAAGGAAAATTAAGGAAAGTTTGGGTAACCATTAAACATGGTTTACCTTAGATATAAGTTTAGTTCTTGATGCAACAAAAGGTTGCATAGATATCATATGGAAAGTAATGAGAAAGTGAAATATAAGCATATCACATGGAAAGTGATGAGAAAGTGAAATATAAGCATATAGATAAGTATAGCAAAGGTGAAGACCATAGTATTTGGCTAGTAAAAGTGTCTAAATGATAAGAATAAGGGGCCTTGGTGCCTAGTTAGATAGGATTAAGGGAAAATATGAAGTAAGCAACCAAGGGTTGCCTAGATATGAATTGAGAAGACGTAAGGTTCAAGTATTCTAAATAAGATGGACAACTAGGAGTGCCGTAGTGGCATGGATGCCTTATAGTGATGGGGGAAAATGTTAAAGTTAGAAAGAATGTATATTAAGAAGAAGAAGTATATTTAAAGTCGCATCAATGCTCTCATAGAAGTAGAGCTAGTAGTGCAAGTATAGAGGTTTTGTAGTGGTTATGTAAGAGTTAGGCATAACACTACATTATGCATACATACTTATACATAGCACAGAAACAATTCAGAATGGTGGGTTAAGGAGGTAACAGATTCCCTCCCTACTATAGAAAAAAAAAAAGTAAAGATAAGGAACCAATCAGTAAAGAAGGTAGTGGGTTAAGGAGGTAACAAATTCCCTCCCCACTGCAAAGGAAGCAATAGCAAGTTCATGACATCCATGACATCTCATGACATTGTATTTATATCATCACATATTCTTGTTTGAGCATAATCATACATCATATCATACTTCATAATATCATTTCATTACTTCATGTTTGATTGTATTTGTGTTTGGTGATTCCTTGTGTTTGTGTGTTATGCTCAATGATATTAGGCAATTGTATGAGCGATTGTTTAATATCATTAATAGTTTGTGTTTGGTTGCTCAATGTTATTGTTCCATTGTATGGGTGGTGGTTTAATATCATTGATTGTTACCTTTCGATGACAATTATATGGGCAACTATCTTATCTTATAAAGATGAATTAGTTCAGAGTTATGGATAGATTGGGAACATTACATAAAGAGAGAATGTGTATGTTCCTAGAGTAAAGAATAGAAATTCAAAGGATTATACAGATTTATTTATAATGTTATGATTGAGTAAGGAATAATGATTTAATTAAAATTTTGTTTCAGATATTTATGGGTTGTATGATGTTATACGACTGCTGGTATTGATACACTTATACTGAGAATTATGAATTCTCACCATGTGTATTCCATGTAAATCCAAGTTGAAGATACAAGGTCACAGAGAAGATGAATAATGAAGAATAGTATAGTTATAATTTATTGAGTAGTTAGATTTTATATTTCCATGTATATGAGATTAAGGATGTAAAAGAAAATCAGGTATGTATTAGTGAAAAGTTATGTATATAAGTGGATATTATTTCCACAAGGCTCTCCATGATGATTTATTTATATAAATGTTATGGATTAGTTTATGAATAAGTTAGAAGTAGCATAGCTAATACTGTTTATCCAGGTATATGTCAGATATACTAGGATTTCAGTATTAGGATGTTACATTAAATCAATAGAACATAATGGTGTATGAGATCTTATAGAATTTCTTAAAGGGTGCAAGAGAGTTTGGTGTAAATGGGTCTTTAAGACTAAGTGTGACTCTCATGACAACCTTGAACGTTACAAGGCTCGTCTTGTTGTCAAAAGTTTTATTCAAAATGATGATATTGATTATAAGGAAACATTCTTGCCAATTTATAACAAAGATTCTTTTAGAATTATCATGACATTAGTAGCTCATTATGATCTAGAACTACATCATGATCAAATGGATGTGAAAACCGTCTTTGTAAATGGGAATTTAGATGAAGATGTTTATATGGATCAACCAATGGGTTTTCAATTGAGGAGAAAAAAGACATGGTGTGTAAACTTAAGAAATCAATATACGGACTTAAGCAAGCTTCCTGACAATGGTATCTCAAGTTCAATGATATTATTATATCATTCGGATCTAAGGAAAACATTGTTGATCGATGTATATATCTGAAAGTTAGTGAGAGTAAGTTTATCTTTCTGAGTTTGTATGTTAATGACATCTTGCTTGCAACTAATGATCTTAGTCTATTAAGTAAGACTAAGAATATTCTCTCTAAAAACTTTGAAATGAAGGATATAGGAGAGACAAACTATGTGATCGAGATAAAAATATTTTGGGATAGATCACAAGGATTGTTGGGTTTGTCTCAAAAAACCTATATCAATAAAGATATAGAAAATGGATAAATGACTAGCAGGTATGGTTTCAATTCAGAAATGGGATAAATTAAATGTTATGACATGCTTTGAGACCATTATTAATGAATTATAATTGCATAATTTTATTTAAGACTTGAAATTGTTGACAATATTATCAAGTCGCTAAAGTTTATTGCTTGTAGTTGTCTTCTTTTTTAAAAATGACAAGTATTCTAAACGTGTTAAACATATGAAATTGAAATACTTTGTCATTAAAGAAGAAGTTCAAAAACATAGAGTGTCAATAGAGCATATTAACACAAACTTTATGATTGTTGACCCTTTGACAAAAGGGTTACCGTCCAAAACATTTAATGGACATGTTAAAAGTAAGAGCATTGTTGCCAAGTAGACATTATTATATATTATGTTAATGTTTATGTTTTATGTACTTTGAGACTCTGAGCTCATGAATGAATATGTTTTTGTCTTACCTGTTTTTCGAGTTTGTATACATGATTGAATAAGAATTATGGTAATAGGTTTTGTCTTTAATAAGGACATTATTGTTGGACCAATTATGTGTTTCTCATTTATAAGTCATGTCAAGAAGAAGACTAACTCTATAGTACATAGAAGGGACTATGTCGATTAAATGATATACGACCATCATGACTCGTGTTAGTTTTCATTTTTAGTCATGATGAATAATGTATCCAATGTAAAGAAAAGTTTGACTATATATATGAATTCAAATTATGTTTTGACAAACTTATCAAACTATAAAGAAGATAATGTCACATGAGCCAAGTGGGAAAATGTTAAATTAAATGTCTCATGTGATGAGCTTGTGACTTATGTTATTAGTTTAATAAGTAATTAAATTAAGTTAATAAACTAAACTTTTATTGGGTAAAAAAGAAAGGATAATTTTGTAATTATAAAAACTATCAAATTGATGGAAGTTAGTAGTATTTAAGAAACAATTTTTAGATAAAACTCAAGATCTGTTCCTCGCCGTAAATGATTTCTTTTTCTCTTATCATCACTAAAATAGAAGAAGCTTAAAGAAAAGACAAAATAATAAAATTTAAGTTTTTAGAATCTCTTTAACATTTTTAAAATACAATTTATTTTTATTCATAAATAAATATTAATGTCTTCTTACATTTTTATTTATAAAAATTATAAATTTTAAAATACTTATATTTAATGATAATTTTTTATATTAAACATCTTAAAAAAACTACAAATTTAAAAAAGCATCTCTGGCTAGTTCTCAAAGCCTAAGCAGTCCCAACAAATATGGCAGAACAGCTACTAATCCTAATTACCTCCCGGTTTTTCAGGGTCTTGGTCTGAGTTTAAAAGTGACCAGTCGAGCATTTCCACGGTCTAATAATTATATTTACCATTATTTGGCCTGAGGAGACCATATATGGTTGCTGCCCTGTGCAACGAGATTGTATTCTATATAATTATGCTCGTGATGTTTAACGTAGGTACTAACTGTGCTAATTTGGTGTACTCCGTACAATTACTTCCCCCCTTCCTTTTCACATTCTTCTCATCTGGTTACAGTGCAAAGTTTATTCGATGCTGGTAGATTTTTAATATGTGTGGGTTAGTATAGTAACTAATTTTTTAAAATTTATATTAATTGAATGTCAAATATTATAGAATATTTATTGGTTTAGTTCATTTATGATTAATTTTGTTATTAAACTCTTATAAGCATTTAAATTTATGTAGATAATGTTATTTTAGGTTTGTAGGACCTTATGTAAGAATTTTTTATGATGGGTAAGTTAACACATATTGTAAACACAAGGAGAGACTCATATTCTCACCTTATATGTATTGTGGTTGTCCCATTAAGATCACAAGAGTTTTTGCGCATATAGGGAATGAGAATAGTTTTTCTCCTCTACACACATACACCGTTCACAATTTCTCTTTAAAGATCGGACATGATTGCACTCATATTTATCTTTTCCAGGTGATTCTATAACCCAATCTCTAATATATTATATGTTATACAAGTCATACTTTGGGATTAGATGGATTTAAGAATTTTGACATGTCGTTAATTAGTTTGAGTCAAAATTATTTCAATTAGTATCAGAGTCAAGTTTAATGTTAATTATGATTGTAAATTACTTCCTGTTGTAATTGGAAATTTTGGTTAATTCAAGAACATCATTTATTTTTGAAAAATTAATCAAAACCCAAAATTAATTTCGATTCTCATTGTTTGAAGTTTTAACAATTTTTTCAATGTGTAATTTACGTGTGTTTTTGGTACAATTTTTTTATCATACAAGAACATCATTTATGATTTTGGTTTTCCTCAGGCTTTATTATTATTATTATTATTATTATTATTATTATTATTATTATTATTATTATTATTATTATTATTATTATTATTATTATTATTATCCCAATTCTGATTTTGGAATGTGCTCCATGTGCGCAATAATCAATTTTGGTAATTTTAGTAAATCTTAAATGGCTTCAAAGTTTCATGAGAACGGATGTTGCGTGGTGTTGGAAAAACATGTCATAACTGTTTTTCTTCGACCCAAATTATATATATAAAATTAGATAGTCTAGGAACTCGCCTTTGAATTTTTTTTTGTGTATAATTGGGCATGTTATAATTTTCATACTCTCACATATGATGTTCTTTGAGTGCTCAAATAATTCTTTTGAGTGTTTTATGCTATATTGAAATTATTATACTCTTTAGACTGTTGTACACTTTAAATTGGTGAGAGTTTGTTTAAATAATTACCAAAATAATTTTTTTGGATTATTTTACGTGTATAATATTGTATATATGTTGAAATTGATGCGCTTTTATAAACTATTGTGCAAATTAAAATCTAAGAGTTCATTTGGTATATTTAGAGTTGTTTTGAATAATTTTATTCATACTTATTATTTAAATCATGGATAAATAACTAAATAAATAAAGAGGTAGCTCCTCATGTCCTAAGTGTGTGATGAAGTGAGATGTCTCATCAAAATTATGGAATAAAATTTTGTAATTAATTCTCACATAGTTATGGACACTTTGGTATTGAATATTATCTTTTATGATGTTTGGTAACTATTGAGATTATTTCCACTACATATAATAGACAAGTGAGAATTATAATTAAAATGATAATTTTTGATATTTTATTTTATATGATAAGGAGCATTGATATCAATAAATATATTATTTTGATGTCAAGAAATTCATGTTAATTGCATGCCCTTTATTGTTGTTGAATTTTTTTTATGGAAGACTTATTTAAATAAGTTTGGGCATATTAAAATTTATTTATTTATACATATTTTGTTCCTCTTTAATTGTTAAAACTAATTTTATTAGTTGAGCTTGTTGAATTTCGTAAATTGTGTAATTTAATATTGTGAGTTACTCTTAAAATAATTTTTTCGTTATAAGAGCATGATAATGTATCATGTTATGCATATAATTATTTTAGTATTAGACGTTTGTGCATTGACATTGCTAAAGTGCTTTGATATATATTATCAAGAATTAAAGTACAATTGTATGTGATTAATTTTATTGTATAATGTGCCATTGCAAATTTAAATAAATTACTTTCAATATGGCTATTATGAGAATAATATTTAAAATAATTTTTATTATTGAGAAATATTTAAGGTAATGATAAGTTTTTATTAAGTCATTATTATAGTTAAGTTTTATATATCTCGTAAAATTGAGATGTATAACTTATTTTAATAAGATTTTGTTGTTGTTCTCTAATGTTTATTTTGTGAGTCATTTGTAAAAGTTATATAAAATTATGATAATTTGAATTTCATTAAGTTATCATCAACTTTTGTTGGCTCTGCACACAAGGATGGACAACACAGTATCTGAGGTTAGTTATAAAACTTATATGGTTATTGGCATATTGTATAATTGCATAAGTGGAGAAAATTGTTCTTAAGGTTTTCTTCTCCTTTTTCATGCCTATTTTTGAATATACAATTATGTATGAAAGTGTGTAAATTATCTGATTGATGTGATATGAAAAAATTTGGAACTCTATGAGCAATTTTGTCATTAATTATTATAGTTTCTTATGGTTACATGATTACTTATTGTAAGATCAGTATTATGTTTTGTAAATCTTGTGAGATCTCATCTCTAAGAGTTTCATCCATAATATTTATAATTGTTTTGAACATTTTGTATAGTTGTGAACTCGCCTTCGCGGGACTAATTATGACAAAGTGTTAGATTGCTAATAAGGTTGTTGTGTTTTTCATTGGAAAGTATGTTAATAATGCATTTACCCTATCAATTTGTCTTTATTAATATGATTTCTGATGTTTTGTTGAATGCATTAAATGATTGTGCCCTTAGAGTTTTCAGTATCCTCGCGATATTAGCTTTAGGGACATGATATTTAATGTCTTGTGAGAGTTCGCTTATTCATTGTAATTTAGGACCCTTAGGCGGGATTATGAGGACATAGCAACTCAAATTGTTGTGACATATATATATAATGTTACTCATTGTCAAGTATTTTATCGAATTGATTTAAGCAACCTTGAACATGTGTATTGTTTTGTGAAACTTGATGAATGGGATAATTATGCATTCTGTAGCAATCTGATTTTGTTATTTGGACATGTAAGTTCGTCAAATAAAAAAATATTATTTTTCTAATAATGTTGAATGGATTGCAATTAATGTTAGGTTGTGTAAGTAATGGACATACCCTTCGGTGTGACATTATTTGACATAATCATTTGTGTGCTAAAGAAAATAGTTTAAATTTTTATTTTAAAAATCTTAAAAAATATTGTTTGTGCATAAATTATGGAAATATTTGGTTCAACTATTTTACTCTATCAAGTGGGAGAGACTTATATATTGTAATCTGGGACCCTTAGGCATGATTGCGATGATGTAAAGGGCTCTAGTTCAATTAATTACCTAGTTAATTGAATAGGGGAAAACTAATATAATTATGATTGCTTAAGTATAATAAATGTTTTAATGCATGATTTTTTTTTCTAACTTTTGTATTTGTCATCGCTTTGTTGTTGTTTGTTGAGACCTATTGAGAATGTTGTTGAGCCTTCTAAAGTATGTTGTAATATAGTGAACTCCCTATAGTTGTCATGTTGTGTTAATATGCTTTAGTCTTAATAAGACATGTTAAAAGCATAATTAGCTCATAAAAGTCTAAAAATAATTATTCTGTTTTGTACGATTATTTGTGTTGTATTAAACTACTAGCCTGTTGAACTTATTTTATTATAAGTATTGTCATAACAATTTGAAAAATATTATTTTTGTCGATAGTATAGTGATAATTATAATGATAATTATTTTGGCTTAGTATTTTGAAATGATAACTTTGAATATTTCTTTTTATATTATTCAAATGTCAAAATTCTCAAAATAATTTTACTTTTACTAATTTTCTCAAGAAGAAAAATCCTGGGATTAAAGTCATTTAAGTATTGTTGTGAAGAAAGCGTTCTTTCAATTGTGGTTTAATCATTTTGTGATGATTTATTTTTTTTAGCCCAAATGATTATGTTGATTAGTTCAACTTTAAAAAAAATACTTCTGTTGTCGATGATACAAAATTCATGATGAATACATTGAGTTAAACCTATTGTACTTATGACATTCACTTTGGAAAATTTCTTTTCTTTTGGATTGAAGTAAAATAATGTGTATATTTTATTCTTATGTATTTATATTTTGATTTTGTAAATTACCTGACAATTAATATGAATTGATGCTCTTCGTAGAAGAAAGCATTTTTGTAACTATTGTTCCTTTTGAAATACTTGTTGTAAATTTTGAAATCTGCTATGTATGAAGCCTAATATTAGAGGCAATTAAATGCCTAAGTGCAAGTTAAGCAATTAAATGTCTAAGTGCAAGTTAAGCAATTAAATGCCTAAGTGCAAGTTAAGTTAACTTGATATGGGCTGTCAGGTATTATTGTTTAATATTGATTTTGATGTTGTTTACATCAATGGATGTTGACATAAGTAAGTGAGAGCAAATTTGTTATTAATGTGCTTTGTACTAGTTGTATATTGATGGTCAATATTGTTATTATTGTTAAATGGGAGACAATATTCTATATTAAATTGTTTCTATCATATAAAAAAATCTTGGTGATGTCATTTTGTGATTAAGGCATAAAGACCTTTTAAATCGTAATATATTAACAGATTGTCTCACAAGGCACATATTGTTATAAATTTTGAAATGTATTTGTATTCTTATTGCACATTAATGTTTATTATAGTGGGAGTTAAAGACTGTCTTTTGGTTATGTCCACAATAGTGGTTAAATATAGGTCACATGTGTTTTCACTGCTGGTAATCTAATGTTGTGCTCAAGTGTGCATATGTTTATTATTTTTGTCATTGTGACACTTGAATTTTGAGTGAGTTGTTGAAAATTTGGAAGTGATCCCATAATATGTGTAAGACATTTGGGATTTTGAACTCACTCGTATGTTATGGTTTTGTGAAATATAGATTACCTTATTTGTAAAAATTCTTTTGTGGTTTTGTGTTTGCTATGAGAAAGAGGAGTTGACTTGTTGTAAAGTGTCATATGGACACTTGTAATCTCCTCAATTGTGAATATAGAGTTTGTAGTAGATAATGAAGTAATTTTGTGAGACTCTGTGGTTGATAAATTTTGTATACATTTGCTTAATATTGTTTTTGTTGTTATGACCACATTTTGGATAACTCTGCAATATAGTGTTTATCTCTATTTTGGTATTTGTGTTGTTGAAGAGAGATGATGAGTTTCATACTCACATTGAGTACTGTACCACAAAGTTGATAGTCTCATTAATAATGATGTTACCATTAGAGCATTTTGGAACTTTTGGACTTTAATGGGGTTGTTAATGTTATTTTGTTTTGATATGTTGGATTAGTGGGAAAATGTACATTATAATTATAATTATTATATTGTCTCGAGACTTATTGAAACTGTTGTTGCCATATGTTGTCATTGTGCACGCTTTTGTGATGATATCACGTATTGTTAGAGATTTTAGTACTCGGTCTCATTTTGTTATACTAAGATATTTTCTTTGATATATTTTGTTGAATCTCAGTAGGCATCCTTAGTAGATGCTGAGGCTATTTGTAGGGAATTACATATTGATCACACTTTTGGTATGCAATTTTGTTGTGCTTTCCCTTTGACCCAAGATACCACATTTTGTTAAGTCACTGGATTATAAGTATCTTGCATGTATGATATTAGTACTCCTATCGAGTATGATTTTCTATATTGTTGAGATGCTTGTAATTCCATTTTGGGTTAGAAGTGCTTGCTCATAGTTGACATTCTTGTGACCACGTTAATTTGGAGAGTTATTTTGTTTAAAACTAAGGTATCTATGCTGTCCAAGTGGGAGATTGTTAGATTTTTAATATGTGTGGATTAACATAGTCACTAATTTTCTAAAACTCAGATTAATTGAATGTCAAATGTTGTGGAGCATCTATTAGTTTAGCTCATTTATGATCAATTTTGTTATTGGACTCTTATAAGCACTTAAATTCATGTGGATAATGTTGTTTTGGGTTTGTGGACCTTGAGTATGAGTTTTCTATGATGGGTAGGTTAACACATATTGTAAACACAAGGAGAGACTCGTATTCTCATCCTATATGTATTGTGGTTACCTCATTGAAGCCATGAGGAATTTTGCGGATATAGGGAATGCGGATAGTTTCTCTCCTCTACACACACGCACCGTTTGCGATTTCTCTTTAAAGATTGGGTATGATCGTGCTCATATTTGTCATTTTCAAGTAATTCTATAATTCAATATCTAATATATTATATTTTATACATATCATAATTTAAAGTTAAATAAATTTAAAATTTTTGACATATCATTAATTAATTTGAATCAAAATTTTTTCAGATGCTACATTGCTACCTCCTCTATGCTGACTCAGATTTTGCTTGTTTTATTCGTGCTCTTTTTATATGCATTCGGCAGAAATTGTCCTTTTTAATTTGGTCATTCGGCAGAAATTGTCCTTCAACTAAGCATTCACCATTGAAAAATTTATGGGCTCAAATTTAAACAAATTAATATGATATATCATTGTCGGCTAATTAAGTTTTACTTAACCAAATACAAATGTTTGAATCAGTTATACAATATCCCTTTCTCAACGAATTCTTTATTCTTTTCTTTTTCAGATTCAAGTGTAAATTATGTTTGGGAAATTATGTTATATCCCTTTTTAAATCCTAGCCACGCTTTCATTTTACGTCAATGTAGATTGCATTATTTCTTTGTGCGTGTTAGTTACTCTTTCACACTAAGGCACAAAGCCACATACGGCAACTTTTTGTTTTTAAAATTTGAGAAAAAGGTATAAGGGCTTTTTAAACTTTGACTTTTTTTTTTATAAATTATTACTATAAATTTTAAAATATTTTTAATTAGTTTATAAATTTTAATTAATATCTTCAATAGATTTTTATGTTTAATTAAGATCTATTAATTTATTAATGATAATAATTTATGATATTATTTTATTTATATTAATATTAATTAAAAATTATTTATTAAAACAAAAATATTAATTAGTGATGTATTTATTTAAATAGTAATGTTATTGCATGTTGAATTAAAAAATATATAAATTTGGTTGATGATAACATGCAAAATTAGAAACTTATTTTGAAGGAAAAATTACACTAATCTCTCCTAAAGTTTGACTTAATTATACTTGATACCTTTTTTGTTTCAAAAATTATACTAAATTCTTTTGAGATTTATATTGTCATTATACTGATCTCCCCTTGATCATTGCACTTACCTCTTGTAGGGGAAGTTAGTATAGGGGTACAAATAAAAGGGGTGTCAAGTTGTTTATCAAAATATTTCGATTATAACTAATTAGATTATGATAAACCTTTTGTCTATGAATAAAGTTTGATTTTCGATCTCAATTCAGGGAAAGTAATCGTTTTCTGTTGGGATTCTTGTCTAATGTTAGTCTCTTAATGGAATGCAAATGATGATTTCGAATATAAGACAAATTATGTAGATCCAAATTCAAGTGTTTATGCATGGTATTGAAGTTGATGAAAGACAAGTAGAAAATAAGAAAAACTTTGTTTTTCGAGAAATAAAAGATTTCAGTGCAAATGAAAATAAGTGAAATATAAATGACAAAAATGAAAGTGTACTCGAAGTAAATGTGACAAGTAATGTAAAATGCTTAAAATAAAGAGCATAAAATAAAATAGTTTCAAAGTAAAGACAATGGAAAATAAGCGTGCAAGTATATAAATTGCAAAAAAATAAGTTTGTAGAAAAGTAATGAAAACAAGTAAATGAAAGCAATAAAAAGAACTCAAATGATCTTTGGAAAAACCACTTGATCACGAGTATAAAGGAGTTTTGTAGTAAAGTAAAATGGCTGAAAGTAAAATGGACTAAAATTAAACTTGCATTAAATTTGTAAATTATACAGAAATGAAAATGGATGAAAACATACTAAACTAGACTTGTATTGTTTTGCTCAAGAAGTCAAGGACGTGAGAGCGTTAAGTAACAAGTGTTTACAAGTATTGAATTTCTAACTCCTAAATGTTTCCATCATCTTGGTATTTATAGACTCCCTAAGTAACTACTATTTTTACAAGATCTTCACATGTGTCTAAAAATAAAGATAACTGTTAAATGATTGGTAATCTTTATCTAGTAACCACTAAATCCTTGTCAACAATCCTTATACCATAAGAAAACTGCTCAGTCTTTGTCAGTAATCCTTGTATTGTCTTGATTTAACATTTGCAACTGCTACTAACTTCTATTTCAAATTCAAATCTTTTTTCTTTTAAATTCAAATTTGAACTTCTGCATATTTGCCGGCTCCTAATCGAGATCCCTTCTATCTTCAAAATTTTGCTAAGTATAGCTACCTTTCAAGTCTAATGTTTTGAAACTAACTCGAAACCACTAAAACTTTTATGAGATCGAAATGGCCCTTTTCTGACTTTAAATCGAAGCCATTGCTTCGATAGTTCTAAGTTTTCCTCACAATTTTGATTCCAATCTAAGTTAGAATTCATATAAGTCCAGAATGAACCATGTTCATGTCCAATCTTATACTACACTCTTGAAATTGTACTAAATCAAAATGTATTATTTTTATACCAACATATGCCCCCAATATTTATTCTCGAAGTATGAGAGATAAATATTTATGGTTTTCAACATTAACTATTCGATTGTTACTAACTTAGAGTCTTATATGCTCTAATGTCAATTTTGTAGAATATAGGCAAGTGAAAGGTCAGATGGCACAATATGTAATTCTTGATACAAATGGCCACTCACCTATTCAGCCACTACGTGGCCACTCCCTCATTAACCAACTGCCCCACTACTTGGAGAACCACAAAGCCAATGATGACTTTTAATGGATAAAACGGCTTTAGCCGTACCTTATCATGTCAGCATTTAAGAGGTTTGTTACATCCTTTGCCTTCCTTATTCTCTCTCCTATTTTGAAAAAAACTCTTATTTAAAGGCTTTGAAATAGGTTTTCACCTTTTTATGCTTTAACATTTCTGCAAACATGCTTTTACCTTTGTGTAGCATTTGCCATTGCTGAACCTTAAAGCTTCTTGACAAGCTCTGCTTCTCAAATCTTCTTTCTCTTTTCCACAACCAAAAATATTTTTTTTCCTTACTCACACGCAACAATGGCCTGTTCTGCCAGTTAGACTGTCTCTGCCCAAGTTTCCCATTCAGGCTGAGGAAATGTTGGTCTTGCTAGATGCTGCCACTGTAGCTGCCCCAATGGAAAAAATGGTATTTTTTACGCCCCTGATCCTTCCACGGACAATTCTGAGCTTTGGAAGACTCAGGTAATGATTCTCTTTAATATTGGCAAAGATATGTTTTCATTTTTAGGTCCAACCCTTTCCAAAAAAGAATATGAACTCATTCGATCCTTCTTTCCTTGTATTAAAGGAAAGTCAATTGTTACCTTCCATTCTTCCCTCAAAACTGATTTTTTCGACCACGTCCCAAACATTTTTCGAAGCTGAACACCTGCTAGTAATCAAACTATGCCTTTACACATTCAGTGGCCAAATCGAATCGAAAATGCCAAACAAGCTATTTGGAAATCAGCTGGCTTTTTCGATTTCATCCAACTGAGTAGGGAGCGTATGAAATATAATGCTCTCATGCTGACTAGTTCTTTCTTCTTCTGGAATAAGTCTACCAATTTCTTTCACGTCTCTTATAGGATGCTGACTCCTACCCTCTTTGATATGGCTGCCATTACTGGCCTTAAAACTATTGGAAGGATAATTAAAAGCACAATGAGTCCTAAAACAATAATTGAGCTCAATTTCTCGAAATTAACCTATACTGCATTCATCTAGAATAATTATCTTGAGACAGACAAAGTCTCTAATAAAGAGCATGTGGCCTTCCTCATGTTCTGGCTTAGTGCCTTTATTTTTTGCACCAAATCTCTTCATATCCCAAATTCTCTTCTTCTTTTGGTCATCCTTCTCCATGAGGGTTCTCCTTTCTGTTTGAGGAAGTTGATCCTTGCTCAATTTTACTCTTCGATAACAAAAGCAGTGAATCTGCTTCAATCAAACGAGAAACCCCTCTTCAACCTTGGGGGACCTTTCTAGTTATTGCAACTCTCTAGCTCAATGCCATCCTCAACCCTCACCTCTAAAGTTTGAATTCTTCCACCAATTACACAACAATCAAAGGTCCTTGATTGTCCCAACTTCATTGCGCCTTGAAGCCAGGCAATGATATTGACGACTTCAAATTCTTCTTTTCACTATTTATGACCATGCAACGCCACACAGATAATTTAACTTCTCACCCTTTGCTCTTCGTGATTGTGGCCCATAATGGTTTTGAGAACCATTTTTTTGCGAGATTCCTGGGGCACAGTTTGAAAATTTAGATATCTGGGCCTATAATTTGACTACCCAAATCCTATCCCTTGGATATCCAAAATCAAACGACTATAGCCTTCAACTCTACCTTCCTTCTTGCACCTCGAGACAGCTTGGGTTTTCCCAATGCATTCCTACTCCTATCTCCCTAAAAGACGAACATCATATATGTGAGTCTAAAGCTAGGGATCTCGAACAATATAAACACTTCTTAAAGAAGAATATTGAAAGGAGAGAGAATTTTAATCCCTTCGAATGCACTTAGGAATGACAAAATTACCCGTACTCGCGAGGATGGATACCCGTTTAATAAATGAGGCGGAGGCTGGGATTATAGTACTTGCCCTGCAGGTACCCGCAAACCCGTTAAGTATAATTTTTTTATTTAATATATATTATGATTCTTTTTCTTTTTTTTTTTAACTTTGAGATGAGATGAAAATACATATATTTTTATTATTTTAAAATGAATTTTTTATTAAATGAGCCTATAATGATAAAACTTGTTGAAAAATATATATATTATTTATGTAATAGTTATTTATGGAAATTGATTATTACAAAATATAATTGAATTTAGTTTGTTATTTATAATATTCTTTTAATTTTGTAAGAATATTAGATTATTGAAAAAAGTTATAGTATGTGGTGTTAAAGTTTATTTTATTTATATTTTTTTTTTTATAATTTTTAATATTTTATTTTAAATTATTAATTACCCGCGATACCCATAGATATCTCGTCTACCCGCGAGGATCATAAATGGGTACTCGTGACGGAGGTGGGGGCGGGGGAGGGGGAAGCACTACCCGTCCCCGCCCCGCCCCGCCCCGCCCCATTGCCACCCCTAAATGCACTCCATCATTCTTCTCGACCTTGGGGTTTGAAGGTTGGTGGAGGAAATATTATTCCGCACAGAAGCCTACGATTGAAGAATGTTTTCAACGATTTACTAATACAAGCTCATCTATACTGATTGGAGCGGCTAGCAAGAAAACCAAAGGTATGCATCTTAAAAAATTTCCAACTTCGAGAAATTCTTTAAAGTTAAATATGATCCTAAAAACTTAAGACTGGTAAATTGAGAGACTGAGTAAGTCTAAAAACAAAAGAAGGCAAAACACTATCAAAAGTGTTATGCTCGTTTCATTGGTGCACTAGTTTCGAATCTCTTTGCTTTGTTCAAATGATTCAAAACCCCACTAAAGTTTCCTCTACTCCCCAATGCTCCTTTTGGTATAGCTGACTGGTATCCAGACCCCAAAAGTGGAGTGTTGTGTGTGGGTAAGGGTTCGAAGAAACAAGAGGTAACTTTTGCCCACTACTATTTGGACAACTGCTAAGTTCCAATCTATGGATACACTCGAGTAATTAAATATCAACCTCATGGTGAAGTCTTAAGTCTTAACCTTTATTTCCTTTACCTTCAATTTGACTACTAATGATATATTCATCACTGCAGTCTAAAAAAAGACCAAGGTTATGAAGGATTTGGGTGAAGGCGAAAGCTGGGAAGATAAACCCTTAAAAAAGGCACAAAAAATCAAATCGAAGGCCTCAACAAAGACTATCTCTTCATCACAACCTCCTCCAGCTCCCCTTAAGCCAAAGTCAATTGAAAAGAAGAAAAAGAAAGTGATCGAGGCCCCTACAGAAGCCATTCTTGAAAAACCAATGGTAAAATCTTATTTACACTTTGATATTTAATCATTAGCCTTACTCTCATTATTGATTTCAAATTCTTAACCTCAGGAAAAAACCATTGAGGCAAGCCTAATGAAAACAAGTAGTGTTAAGCATGTGGTCCCAAAGCGGAAGATCTTAGTTATCAGCAACTCTGATGAATCCTCCCACGAGGATGAAGAGCTAACTTCCCCAAAGAGTGCTAAGTCAACTATAGCCAGTTTAAGGGTTGAATCTTTAATGGTACAAACTTTCGTCTTAATTTCTTTTATTTGAAACCTTTCAGATTTATACTAATTTCTAGTTTTTGAATAGGACTCACCACCACCAACTCTCGGGGAAGATGAAATTAGCCTTTGATATATCGAAAGCATAAGTTGACCTATTAGAGAATTTCATATTATCTTTAGTTTGATTAGGCATTAAAAAAAAAGCAAATATAAGGAGGTCCAGATTTTAACTATGCTATATTAACCTCATTCTCCTCATCTTCCTCAGCTTCATCAATTTCGACATAGGCTATTTTATTATCTTTCGATTGTGCCAAGTATTTTTCTTGAATATCAAGAGTTTCGACATAAGCAACTTTCTCTTTCCTAAGATGTTTCTTAAACTTTTCTTTTTGAAGTTTCAATTGCTTGATTTGCTTCACTTTATTTGCAAACTGAGACATGTCTAAGAGTTGCTGGTTTATTAGTTTCTTTCGAATTGAATAATCTAAACCACCAGTTGTCATCTTGACTACCTCATATTCAGGTATGACCGTGAAACATCTAGCCTTCATTTATCTAAATCTGGCTAGGTAATCATCAATGGATTCTCCATTACCTCTGCTAATGTTAAATAGATCCACAAGACTTACTTTGGTCTCTCCTCTAAAGAACTGGTCATGAAAGTTTCTTTCCAACTGGTTCCATGAGTGGATCGAATTTGGAGGGAGAGTTATGAACCAAGTAAAGGCATTCTTGGTTAAAGAGCTGGGGAAATACTTCATTTTTAGATATTCATTCGAGGTTATGTCCCCAGCTTCGATTGTATATTGAACAATATGCTCGACCGTGGACTCTCCACTATCCCCAGCAAATTTGCTAGAGATTTTAGGTGCTTTGCATCCTCTAGGCAATTCTGTCTGCTGGATGAATTCAGGGAAGGATGAAACAAAATAGGGACGATTTGCATATCCCACATTAAAGCCATACTTATTGAGCACCTACTCAGCTGCTTGGTTGATATTTTGTTTTCCCCCAAGATTACTTAGCCTGATCCTTTCTAAGAGGTTATCAGCATCTAGATTTCGATTGACTATTTGAAATCTTGTATTGGGACTAAATGGATTTTCTCTTGGTTGGTTATCCTTACTTGTGTTATTAACATTGGGGTGATTTACAAATGAGGCATTTTCTTGATGAATTGGTTAATTGTTCCCGCTTTGATTGCCTATGGATTCTTCTGGGTTTCCAAAGACATCTGCAATCCTACTCATCTACCTAGCCAACATAGTGTATGTGTTATTGATGGACTCTATGAGTGGGGTTATAACGGTGCTCATCTGCTGAGTTAGCATATGGACCATCTTATGGTTGCTTTCATCAATCTGTTGCCTGATATTATTCGAGGCAATATTCGTATTTCTAGAAGGAATTGAAGACAAATCCCTAGGCAAATTAGGGAATAATGGTATTCCCACATTTAGCCTATCAGTTCGATTTGCACTGGTTCTTGTAATTTGGTCACTACCATTTCCTGCTTGGTTTCTTGGTGAAACATTAGGTATCAGACTTGTATCTGTGGCTTGGGCAGTACCAATGTTTTATGTAACATTTTGGGAAGTGAACTCAGGAGGCAGCTCATATAAGGGTGTAGTTTTACTTACCCTAAGAGTCTTGGTTTCCAAATTCAAAACAAGGACCTATGTGACTTCACTAATCACAAGCTCCATGTTTTGTGGCAAATTTGTAGAGACTATTATGTCTCTATTGCCATTGGCCCCATTGTTTCCTGATTGAGGGTTCTGGATACTTAATGATGTATTTTCAGACATTCTTGGCAGTATTTTACCATTTCTCAGGCCCATAAACAATTTAGAATCCCTTAAGATACTAATCTATTGATTGTCCCACTGGGCATGCCAATTTGTTTATTAAAATATTTCGATTATAACTAATTAAGTTATGGTAAACCCTTTATCTATGGATAAAGTTTGATTCTCGATCTCAATTCGAGGAAGGGAATCGCTTCCTCATGGGATTATTATTTAATGTTAGTCTCTTAATGAAATGCAAATGATGATTTCGAATACAAGACAAATTTATGCAGATCCAAAATTGAATGTTTATGCATGGTATTGAACTTGATGAAAAACAAGTAGAAAATAAGAAAAGTTTTGTTTTTCAAGAAATAAAAGATTTCAGTGCAAATGAAAACAAATGAAATGTAAATGACAAAAATGAAAGCGCAGTCGAAGTAAATGTGACAAGTAATGTAAAATGGTTAAAATAAAGAGCATAAAGTAAAACAGTTTCAAAGTAAAGACAAAGGAAAATAAATGTGCAAGTATGTAAATTGCAAAAAAATAAGTTTGCAAAAAAGTAATGAAAACAAGTAAATGAACGCAATAAAAAGAACTCAAATGATCTTTGGAAAAATCACTTGATCAAGAGTAAAAAAGAGTTTTGCAGTAAAGTAAAATAGACTGAAATTAAACTTGCATTGAATTTGTAAATTGTACAAAAATGAAAGTTGATGGAAATATATTGAACTAGGCTTGCACTATTTTGCTCGAGAAGTCAAGGATGCGAAAGCGTTAAGTAACAAGTGTTTGCAAGTATTGAGTTTCCAACCCCTAAATGTTTCCATCATCTTGGTATTTATAGACTCCCTAAATAACTATTCTTTTTACAAGATCTTAACATGCGATTAAAAACAAAGATAACTATTAAATAATTAGTAATCTTTGTCTAGTAACCACTAAATCTTTGTCAACAATCCTCGTACTATAAGAAAACTGCTCAGTCTTTATCAGTAATCCTAGTATTGTCGTGATCTAGCATTTGCAATTGCTAGTAACTTCCATTTCAAATTCAAATCCTTTTTCTTTTGAATTCAAATTTGAACTTTTGGTTATTTGTCGGCTCCTAATCGAGATCCCTTCTGTCTTCAGAATTTTGCTAAGTATAGTTACTTTTCAAGTCTAATGTTTCGAAACCAACTCGAAACCACTACAACTTTTATGAGATCAAAATGACCCTTTTCTGACTTTAAATCGAAGCCATTGCTTCAATAGTTCTAAGTTTTCCTCACAATTTCGATTCTAATCTAAGTTAGAATTCATATAAGTCCAGAATGAATCATGTTCATGTCCAATCTTATACTACACTCTCGAAATTGTACTAAATCAAAAAGTATTATTTTTATATCAACATAAGTATAGTTAAACTAAATCTCATAAGAGGTTCACGTAATTTTTCTTATTTTGAATTTAGGGAAAAAAACTATGTCTAATTATATTTTCATGCAAACAATAAAAAATATAGATAAAATTTATAAGTATCTAGATATAATGTCTTATTTAAATTTTTTGGATGATTTTAAGTTGTTTTTTTGTTGGTTTGGTGGCAGACCTATGTTGAAAACCACAATATCTGGTGAACTTTTCTTTTGATGAAGAATATGTGTAGTGACTAGAAAGTTGCCAATGACGTGTACAATAATGGAGGGAGAGTAGAGCATTACTAAGCTTGGAGGTGATGACCAAAAGAAGTAGTAATCCCCCGTGTTAACCGGAAAAAATCAATTGCAAGGGCCGTTTGTACCTTTATTGGGTTAGTTGTCCGTATATAACATTTAGATAAATTATTGTATGTTTTTAAAACATGATAAATATATATTTTAAAATAATTTTTTTATCGTTAATTTTAAATTAATGACTTAAAATTTATATAAATATGATTAAAAATATTTCATAAAGCATCATTAAATGTATTCCAAAAACATGCTATAATTTTTCCAACACTAATTAGTATTTTGTTCCCTACGGTTTTTCCTGTTTTGATTTGCATTGAAAGTAACGTGATGGTTGACATCTGAATTTTATATTGGTAATGATTGCAATAATTCTTAGTAAACTAAAGTTTTTCATATATATATCTGCATTGCTTTCTTAAGGGGGTTGGGTGGAAAACTTTCATTCATACCCCAACAAAAAGGTATGAAATAAGTTATAGTAGCTGCTGAAATTCCAACTCTATTATGCATGATTTAATAATGAAGAAAGCAACTACTTCTGATTTTTTGTGCCTATAAAATCCGAAGTAAAGTAACCTAATATAAGTATATACGATTTACAAACATAGTTGTTCCGAGGAACTGAAAGACACACACCATGGAAGCCTTGAAGAGTGACAAAGAAACACAAACTGTTGAGTCTAAAAACAACATGAACGATCGAAAGCCATCATGGGCTAAGCTTCGTCGTGTCGATTCCCTCAATTTGGAGGCCGGAAGGATTCCTTCGACCCACACCCATGCTTTGGTTTGTCTCCCTCTCCAAAGCTTCTTTCTATTAATACTATTAGAGATTAATTTTCATTGATTGTTAATTAGTTTAAATTTTTTTTTTCATATTATCATTCAATTATGTTTTGCTACATCATTAAATTAGAGTTTGACTATATTCATAACGGATTTAATTTTGATACATTATAAATTTTTTAAAAAAAATTACAATATCATTCAATGATGTATTATCATATTAAATGATATGAACACACATCATTAAATTTAAAAAATTTTACACTAACAATTCATGAATATTAAATTCATTAACAATTATCGTCACATTCAAAAATTCTTTTAATAGTATAACAACACATGATTGAATAATTGTATAAAAGTATTAAAAATCAAAATTAAACTCTTCCTTTCAAGTTCAATTATACATATATCCTATACTTTTTCGGGAGTGTAATCACACTTAAACATACAAAATTTTCCCTAAGTTTTTATTTACCCAATTATATATGAACTATGCTCGAATAATACTTATATGATTTCTTTCATAGTTGTTCTTTTCTTTTTCTTTTTCTTTTTTACCATTTCTGATACATATGTTAATATTGAATGTTATACGGTTATACTTTGTTTAAGTCATATAACAGTAAAGGTTTAATTTTTTTTTCCATTAACTAGAATTTATTCATGAATGATTAGGCCCAAACTTCTTTTAGTGTATAAATTAAGACTCATTACTTTCACAACATAAGCTTATAACATTTTATTTATACAGATATAAGTATTCATAAAAATACATTATAAGGGTTGCTTAAGTCTCATATTTATAACAATGAGATTTTAATTTAACAAACAAATATTTAGTATGTATTTGAAACTTTAAAGTTTGAATTAGCGTGTTTTACACTTGTCTTTTAGTTAACCTTTGTATCAATCGAGATTAAGTTGTAAATCGAGCATAAGCGATCTTAAGGACACAACTCTAACATCAATCTTACTCCATTTAGACAAACTAATTAATTTTCTAACTTTTGGATCAATTTGTTAAATACACGGGTTTTAAATTTCATATTTATAACAATGAGCTTTTAATTTAATGAATAAGTATTTAATAGGTGTTTGAAACTTTGAATTAGTTTATTTTACGCTTTTCTTTTAGTCAACTTTTGCATCAACTGAACCTAAGTAATAAATCCAATTCAGACGACCTTGAGGACACACTTCTTAAATTGGTCTTAAAATATTTAGAAAAATTAATTAATTCTCGATCGAACTCTTAGGCCAAATTGTTTCACTTTAAAAAAATATTATATAATCAAATATTTTAAAAATAGCTTTTTGTTATGTTTTTTAAATGTAAAATAAATTAATTTTGACATGTTAAGTTATTTGTTTTATGATATAAAAACCTATATAATTTTATTTTTTCTCTTAATTTTATTGATAATAAATTCAGATTATTAACAAAAAATGTATTTATCTATAAAATGGATAATCAATAATGTGATTAACTAATTTTTAATATAATAATGAATTTAGTGGTTAATTATAGTATTAAATTATTAATTTCCTCTCAAGGCAATTTTACTATAAAAAAATATAGATTAATATTTGTTTATAAACTCTACAAAAGTGTGTATTGTTGAGCAAGGTTTTTTTCTTTTACAACGTTATTCTAACTTAAATATATTTAGAAAAAAACACAAAAAGACTTTTCCTATGTGATTTATAAGAATTTGAAAATTTATAACTTGGATTCAAGATTTATATTCAATATTAACAACTAATATTGAATACAAAAGAGAAAATTAAAGTCTCATGTGCTGATGAATTGCATATTGTAATTAAGGAATAATATTAAAGTGTAAATGTGAACTTAATAAAAATATAAAATGCTGATAAAATTAGTTAAAATTTCTTTCACGCAAATGATATTATCTCCAATATTTGCTTTATATTGTTAGTTAATCAAAATGCATGAATTTCATACACTCAAATCATTTACTTTTGTAAGCCAATGGTGGTTAATTTAATTCATAGAATCGAACTGTGTTGACTAAAATGATTTGAGTTTGATTCCTGTCAATAAGCTTTCATTAATATATATATATATATATATATATATATATATATATATATATATATAGAGATCTTACTCAAGTGAGAGGAATGTTTATTATGAGAGGGTGAGAGGAGTGAATCTTGACCATTGGATCTTATATGAATGGTCAAGATTAAAACATAAATGCATGTGACTTTTTTAAGTGGTCATATGATTTTTAAGTAGCTTTTAATCTTGACCATCCATGTATGGTTGTATGGTTAAGATTTACTCTCTCACACTCTCACAATAACCACTCTCTCACTAAATATGTCCCATATATATATATATATATATATATATATATATATATATATATATGGAGGATTAACTTACACCAAATAGTAAGTTTTTTTTTTTACACTCATTTTCAGGTTGTTAGATCTACTTTCATCTAATGGTTACTTTTAATAAAATAATCTCAACCATTAGATGAAAGTAGAACTAACGATTAAAAATAAGTGTATAAAAAAAAGACTTACACTAAGTGTTAAGTTCGATCCCCCTTTATATATATATATATATATATATATATATATATATATATATAATATAATATAACGTATCTTGTGTGAAGAGTATTTATTGTAAGAGATGAGATAAGTGAATCTTGACTATTGAATCTTATATGAATAAATATGATTATAATATAAATACATATGACTTTTTTAAGTAGTCACATAATTTTTAAATAACTTTTAATCTTGATCATCCATGTATAGCTGTATGGTCAATATTTACTCATCTCTCTCTCACAATAATATATATATATATATATATATATATATATATATATATATATATATATATATATATATATATATATATATATATATATATATATATGGAGATCCAATTACATTACTGAGTATAAGTCTTAAAACTTACACCTAATCTCGTACCATTAAATTTATTTTAATCTAATAGTTCTAAATCATCTAATTAAATGATGATAGAGAATAATAAACATTGACATTAAATAAAGAAAAAGAATAATGAAATGTGATATAATAATAAAGAAAGAAATTTCAGCTATCAAGTCTATTTATTAATTTAAAAATAATTTTTATTAAAAATATGTGAAAGTTGTAACATAATTTAGAATATAATTGAATTATTATAATTATTTAATAAAATTATTTATACTTTATTAGTGTTAAATAATTATATAATATTTACTTTTTATTTATTTATAATATCTACAATGTCCAACTTTTTAGATATTTGTATAAAAAATTATTTTTAATGAATTTATATGCTAAGTTTTAAAAGTCATTAATTAATTTTTTATGATAAACATGTACAAACACATTAAAAATTATAATAATATAAACAATTGAATAATTAAAATAATATTAATATCCAATATTGAATAATATACTTATATTATGGTTATAATATTAATATACGTGTTTATACGTGTTTTTAGAGTTTATAATAATTTAAAAAATTAATATTGAATAATATAAACAATTTTTCAGACTTTATATTATACTTATATTATGGTGAAATTTATTTTTTAAATTAATAAGTAGATTTGATAATTGAAATTTCTTTCTTTATTATTATATCACATTTTATTATTCTCTATTCTTATTTAATATCAGTGTTTATTAGTCTCTCTTATCATTTAATTAGATGATTTAGAATTGTTAGATTAAAATAAATTTGATGGTAAGAAATTAAGTATAAGTCTTAAGACTTACATTTGGTGTAAATAGATCCCCTCTCGTGTGTGTGTATATATATACGGGAGGAGATTCACTTACACCTAATGTAAGTAAAAAAGACTTACACTCAATCTTATACTTTTTATTTTATTGTAATCCTGTGACTATCATTTATCTCTTATCGTAACCACAAAATCACAATAAAATGAAGAGTGTAAAATTGAGTGTAAATTATTGATAATAAATTCAGATTATTAACAAAAAAATGTATTTATCTATAAAATGGATAATCAATAATGTGATTGACTAATTTTTAATATAATAATGAATTTAGTGGTTAATTATAGTATTAAATTATTAATTTCCTCTCAAGGCAATTTTACTATAAAAAATATAGATTAATATTTGTTTATAAACTCTACAAAAGTGTGTATTGTTGAGCAAGGTTTTTTTCTTTTACAACGTTATTCTAACTTAAATATATTTAGAAAAAAAAACACAAAAGACTTTTCCTGTGTGATTTATAAGAATTTGAAAATTTATAACTTGGATTCAAGATTTATATTCAATATTGACAACTAATATTGAATACAAAAGAGAAAGTCTCATGTGCTGATGAATTGCATATTGTAATTAAGGAATAATATTAAAGTGTAAATGTGAACTTAATAAAAATATAAAATGCTGATAAAATTAGTTAAAATTTCTTTCACGCAAATGATATTATCTACAATAATTGCTTTATATTGTTAGTTAATCAAAATGCATGAATTTCATACACTCAAATCATTTACTTTTGTAAGCCAACGATGGTTAACTTAATTCATAGAATCGAACTGTGTTGACTAAAATGATTTGAGTTTGATTCCTGTCAATAAGCTTTCATTAATATATATATAGAGAGGATATTACTCAAGTGAGAGGAGTGTTTATTATGAGAGGGTGAGAGGAGTGAATCTTGACCATTGGATCTTATATGAATGGTCAAGATTAAAACATAAATGCATGTGATTTTTTTAAGTGGTCATATGATTTTTAAGTAGCTTTTAATCTTGACCATCCATGTATGGTTGTATGGTTAAGATTTACTCCTCTCACACTCTCACAATAACCACTCCTCTCACTAAATATGTCTCATATATATATATATAGATAGATAGATAGATGATCAAGATTAAAAGTTATTTAAAAATTATGTGACTACTTAAAAAAGTCATATGTATTTATATTATAATCATATTTATTCATATAAGATTCAATCACTTATCTCATCTCTTACAATAAATACTCTTCACACAAGATACGTTATATATATATATATATATATATATATATATATATATATATATATATATATATATATATATATATATATATATATATATATATATATATATGAGGGAATCGCTTACACCAGGTGTAAGTCTTTTTTCTCTTACACTCATTTTTAACCGTTAGTTCTACTTTCATCTAATGGTTGAGATTATTTTATTAAAAGTAACCATTAGATGAAAGTAGATCTAACAACTGAAAATGAGTGTAAGAATAATAAATAAGTAGATTTGATAACTGAAATTTCTTTCTTTATTATTATATCACTTTTTATTATTCTCTATTCTTATTTAATATCAGTGTTTATTAGCCTCTCTCATCATTTAATTAGATGATTTAGAATTGTTAAATTAAAATAAATTTAATGGTAAGAAATTAAGTATAAGTCTTAAGACTTACATTTGGTGTAAATAGATCCCCTCTCGTGTGTGTGTATATATATATGGGAGGAGATTCACTTACACCTAATGTAAGTAAAAAAGACTTACACTCAATCTTATACTTTTTATTTTATTGTGATCCTGTGACTATCATTTATCTCCTATTGTAGTCACAAAATCACAATAAAATGAAAGGTGTAAAATTAAGTGTAAGTCTTTTTTACTTATACTAAGTGTAAGTGGATCACTTCTCTCTCTCTCTCTCTCTCTCTCTCTCTCTCTATATATATATATATATATATATATATATATATATGGAGGGGATCCACTTACATCTAGTATAAGTAAAAAAAAAACTACACTCAATCTTAAACCCTTTATTTTATTGTGATCCAGTGGTTATCATTTATCTTCTTTTATCGTAGTCACAGAATCACAATAAAATAAAAAGTGTAAAATTAAATGTAAGTCTTTTCTACTTACATTAAGTATAAGTGAATCCCTTCCCATATATATCACTTTAAGTCCTTAGTGACTCTTGTGACATGGGTTAACCATGAAATGGGCTGCAATCCATTTCCTCTAGACCTTCCATTACCAAAAGAAATCAATAACTTTTGACCCCTCGTTTTTATGTATAACAGATAAGTTGGAGGAGGACATTGAGTTTAGCATTTCAAAGCATAGGGATCATATATGGGGACATTGGAACTTCTCCTTTATATGTCTTTGCCGGCATCTTCCCTGATGGTATCAACAACACTAATGACATTCTTGGATGCTTGTCTCTCATCATCTATACCATTGCACTGTTTCCCTTAATTAAGTATATCTTCATTGTTTTGTGGGCTAACGACAATGGCAACGGTATGTAAACATGCAATATATGCGTCATGTCTGTTTTCCTTTAACTTGGCTCTCTTTCACATGCAACATGTGTTGTTATTATTATTATTATTATTATTATTATTATTATTATTATTATTATTATTATTATTATTATTATTATTATTATTATTATCATTAATTTAATTTTGTGTTTATGTTTGTATGGACACCTGAGTTTAGGTGGTACATTTGCGTTGTATTCTTTGATTTGCCGGTACGCGAAGGTCAGCTTAATTCCAAATCACCAACCAGAAGACACACAACTTTCCAATTACAAACTTGAAACACCATCCAAACAATTAAAGAGGTCACAAAAGATTAAGCACATGCTAGAGAATAGTAAAGTTGCTCAACTTATGCTTTTCCTTATAACTATCACCGCAACCTCTATGGTCATCGGAGATGGAATTCTTACACCATCCATTTCAGGTGAAATACTTTTATCATAATAAATAAATTAATGTAATACTATATGTTTCACAGCTAAGGAAGCTTAATTAATTCGTTGTTAACATTAATTGTCAACAATTGGTTGCCATGCAGTACTTTCAGCAGTTGGTGGGATCAAATCACTTGGCCAAGGTAGATATTTTTCTTCCACTTATCTGCAGTGCATTAACTTGTGTTGGCATTTGGGCTTAGATGAATATTGAACCCAATTGGGTATTTTTGGCATGAAACTATCGTTCTTGGATTGGAACTATATATATGACCAAAGAAAGAAGGGATTGGAACCATATGATCCAAAAGCTAGTGATTGGATGTTGGCCATCCAAGCTTATAAATTATTCATATACAAATCTATCTTTAATCTCTCTAATGTAAGACTTTTCCACTATATATATATCACACACTCACTCACATGTGTTGCTCCAAAAACTTGCAACTGTACATAATTTTAGTAAAAATTATTTGTTACTTGTGAACAAAAGATGTGAGATTTTAAATGCCATTTTACAATTTTTTTTTATCTCATACTAATGCTATACATTAATTAATTATCATGTAAATTTTAAAAAATATAATAATATAAAGATGCATAAAAAAGCTGCATAATGCATAAATGAATCTTAAAAGTGATAGTAAATGCCTAGAGGGATGGTAATACAATGCCTGGAGAATGCTTCGATATCATGAAGTGCAGTTATAAAATTCATTAAGTTCACCAATATATAGTATGCATCGGTCCTATTTGCTCTAAATACATGGGCACTGGCAAGCAAGATAAGAATCCTTGACAAATCTGTAAACCCCCATGTCCATCAATATGGCAATGTGCTTATTCATACGCTGACCCATGCTGCTTCGGATGAACCATTTCAAATAGTAATAGTGTAATACCAAGTGTCTCAAACAAAAAAAAAAGAAAGATATGATTCGGAAAAAACTAACAAAATATTTAAAAATCAAGGACAAAAAAATTAGGAAAAAATGAAAAAGGGAAATGAGAATCTCAACACTATCCTAGCTGTGATCTCCATGCATGAACTCAACATGAAAACATTCATTTCACCTAAAGCTCCACAACAATCTAAACTTTGCAGACCTATCAGCAGCATCAAAACCAATAGGCATAAGCCAAATAACCACAGCAACCTAAACTTCAACAACAACTCCTGCAACGACCACTAAACTTAGCCAACACCCAAAGCTTTTCAGCCGGGGAAGAAGACAAAAACAATACAATAGTAAGCTTATATAAAAACAATCTCATTGAACATTCTGTGTTT
This sequence comes from Ormosia emarginata, assembly GCA_029884605.1. NCBI lineage: Eukaryota > Viridiplantae > Streptophyta > Magnoliopsida > Fabales > Fabaceae > Ormosia > Ormosia emarginata. The sequence continues at coordinate 39,073,236 of JAQQTP010000076.1, read as the reverse complement.
TACTCAACTCAATTAGTTAGTTCTAAAAGACAACATCGGTTTATTTGGCCATTAGCAATTATGTATTTAGTATTCTTGGACATCTCAATAGTACAACAAATTAATCAAGACAACATGAACAATGAGAAAAACTACCCCATTGGCTGTGATATAATTTTTCAGAAATCTCTCATAAGAAACATAAGCAAGAGCATATAAACGTACATGAACCTACACACATAAGAAGTCCTAAACATAAGAAGCTTATTATAAGCTTTAACAATAGAACAAAGAGCATATAAACGTACATGAACCTCATTCAAAGTTCCAGCTCCTGCAAAGTTCCAGCTTCGGTGCCTGATTCAAAACCACCAAAAGGATCATATTATCAACATGAACCTACACACAAAAATGGCTCAGTTGAAAAAACAAAAACAAAAAAAAATCTTAGGAAGTGGTTAATACCTTCTTTGAAACCGCTTTTGAATCTGCAAGGCACGTAATGCAAGTCCAGAGTACACAACAGAACCTACTACAATTACCAAAAGCATTAAAGATTTACACCGTTACAACTTATCCTAATTCTGCCCTTATTTTCATGGGGACTCAAAACCCAACCACCAATTCGAAAAGACAAAATCCCATACATCAAGACCGAGTACATGCTTAAGTCAAGAGATAATAGGTTTAAGCACAAGAAATTTTATTTTTATTGCCATTTGTAGTGTATTGGATGCTACACTCATCAATCTGGAACTATATATCGTCACATTCTAATGGTGTATTGTTTACACGTTCAGATGCTGTTATTTGGATCTCAGTAGCAATCCTGATCGTTCTCTTCTGTGTCCAAAGATTTGGCACAGATAAAGTGGGCTTCACGTTTGCCCCTATGATCTTGGTGTGGTTTTTATTCATCTCAGGCATAGGTCTCTATAACTTGTTCAAATATGATATTGGTGTATTGCGAGCTTTAAATCCGAAGTACATTGTAGATTACATGAAAAGGAATGGTAAAAAAGGGTGGATTTCTCTTGGTGGAGTTTTTCTGTGCATTACAGGTGAGTGGTGGAATCAAGTGTTTTGCTAGTAGCTTTTTCATGTTCTTTATATTTATATTTATATATGCACGCATATAATTGTTTGCTTCTAAACTGTTTTTATGAACCAGGGACTGAAGCCATGTTTGCAGATTTGGGTCACTTCAACGTACGAGCAGTTCAAGTAAGTAAGTAAATGCAGTATGATGCTTCAAGCCATATATATTCTCATGAATTTGCTTTTCCTCAAGCCCTCTTTTTGTCTCTCTCTCTTTTAACAAATGGTGTTTTATATACTTTTAAGGTAATCTGAGCCTTGAAAAGGATAAATTATACCAGTGACTTACTGTATATACCTTCCATCATATTGTTATTGCAGATTAGTTTCTCTTTTATTACATTTCCTGCACTAGTATGCGCATACAGTGGACAGGCAGCATATCTTAGAAAGTTCCCGGATCATGTGGGGAATACTTTTTATGACTCATTACCTGGTAATTTTCTTCTATGTAGGTAGGAACTGATGCTAGCTTCTGATCTTTAATCACAAAGATTCATGAAATGGCTAAAATAGGAAACAGTAAGTTAAGGTGGTGTTTGGTTTGTTTTCTGTTTTCATGTTTTCACTAATAATTACAAAAATGTTACATTGTTTTTACTTTGTTTTCTGTTTTCAAACTTTTGTGACACCAAGTAAAAATATTGTAACATTTTTGTAATTATTAAAAAAAATATATCAATTGAAAATGAAAACAAAAAACAAACCAAACACCCCCTAAAATTTCCTAATCTTTGGTTTTTAACATTTCCAATCACCTGTAGATCCAATATATTGGCCAACATTTGTTGTGGCGGTTGGTGCTGCCATCATTGGAAGCCAGGCTATGATTTCAGGGACATATTCTATTATCCAGCAGTCTCTAAGTTTAGGATGCTTCCCTAGTGTTAAGGTTATACATACCTCTGCTAAGTATGAAGGTCAGGTGTACATACCTGAGATCAACTACGTTCTTATGATCGCTTGTGGCATAGTCTGTACTGCCTTCAGAACCACAGATAATATTAGTCATGCTTATGGTATGCTTATAAGAACTTCAACTTCTCTACCAATACTATAAAGTCAACCTACTATTTTTCTTCTGAATATATAGTGATAAAACATATGTGTGCCAAATTGCCAATTGTTACTTTTCATCACAGGAATTGCTGTGTGCATGGTGATGCTGGTCACAACATGCATGGTTACTATTATAATGCTTGTTATATGGAAGACAAGCATATGGTGGATTGGTCTTTTCGTTGTGGTATTCGGTTCGATTGAGATTGTGTACTTATCATCCATGCTAACTAAATTCGTTCAAGGAGGCTTTCTTCCACTGGTACTTGCTTTGTTCTTAATGTCCATCATGGGCATTTGGCACTACTCACACAGACGAAGGTACATGTTTGAGCTCAAGAACAAGGTTTCTAGTGAATATCTAAGAGAACTAGTAAGCAAACAGGTTATATCCAGAACTCCTGGAGTAGCTCTTCTATACTCAGAGCTAGTTGAAGGAGTTCCACCAATATTTGCTCATGTTGTTGCCCACATACCCCACATCCACTCTGTTGTAGTGTTTGTTTCCCTGAAGAGCATCCCTATTAGCAGAGTTGCATTAGAAGAGAGATTTCTTTTCAGACAAGTTCAGCCAAAAGAGTACAGAATCTTCCGTTGTCTTGTGAGGTATGGCTATAATGATGTGATTGGAGAACCGGAGGTGTTTGAGCAACAATTAATAGAACAACTAAAAGAATTTATTCGTCATCAAAATTTTGCTCGAGTGACTGAGGGAGTGGGAGTAGTTGATGCTGAACAAACAGATTACCACTTGCCAGTAAGTAGCCAACAACAATCCAGCAGTGATCATTTTGCTAAGGATGAAAAAGGTTCTTCCAATCAAGTAATCCCAGCAAAATCTTTACATCAAGGAGTGGAAGATCAAGAAGTGCAGTTTCAATCTGGTCAACAACATTCAGGGTTTAACTCTGCAATGAATGTGTCTCGTGCTTCATCAGATTCTATTCACTCAATTGGAATGATTAGCAGAATCTCTAACCCACCTCTGCAGGGAGCAGAAGAGGAGGTAATGTTTGTGCAGAACGCAATGGAGAAAAGTGTGGTGCATATGCTGGGAGAAGCCGAGGTGGTGACAGAGCCCAACTCATCCATACTTAAGAAGATAATTGTCAATTATATCTACAATTTCTTGAGGAGAAACTTCAGGCAAGGAGAAAATTTAATGGTAATCCCACGTTCGAAGCTTCTCAGGGTTGGAATGACATATGAGGTATGATGACACATTATGAGATATGTTCAAAAGACAATATTTTAGTAAATATAAATGTTGTACTTTAAATGGCTTGGCTTTAAAACGTTCGGTCAAAATTGCCATGATGTAATGTATCAAAAATAAAATTGTCTTGATATATATTACGATGCTACCATGAAATATTGTTATTATCCTGTACTGATTGGGTTTTGTTCCACAGGCAAATGAAATGATGGAAAATTATCTGAAATCAATCTTCCACTAGAGGTCTAGCTAAAGCTTGTCTCATATAACATGACCATAAACCTTCCCAAGAATATTACTCAACCAACAGAATAAGATCTCATAACAACAAACCAAAAAATAAAATAAAATTTGTTGCAAGAGCATGTGGCTTTCTTTGCCTATCCTATCCAAACAAAAGAAAGCACTCATCAGCTAAAAATGAAGTCATAAAGTGAACCCCATTTTTTGTCTGATCACACAAAACAGTTACAAATTCAGCTAGTAAGCATAGGACTAAAATGCCACTCAAACACAGGTCGTATAAATCACAAATTACGAGATACACTGAAGCAAGCGAAGGTTGTTGAAGGTGCGGTAGACATTATGCCACAACTTGGGAAAATTGAGACCATAACTGGTCAAAATGACCATCCCACAAACTACAAACTTCCATAAAAGTCACTAAGCCTTAAGAAGAGGTGCACCCCAGCACAAAGCCTGCTGTTCACAATCATTTAGTTGGCACGGCTTTTGAACACATCAAGACCCATCTCAGTGGGATCAGTTGCTTGCAACTCTACTTGAATCCCATCCAGCTCTCTCTTGAATCTGTCTTTGGAGCTTGCATAAATCATCTTGCTTCTAACCCTTGATGTATCAGGAGACCTTCAAACAAAAATAACAAATGTAGATTAAAAAATATTGTATAAAATTCAAGGTAACGACAGCAACTAGCAGACCTAAAACAAACATTACCACGCAATGAAGAAAATCCTGCTTTTGGGGACATTCCCTTCGGTCAGAAACTCAAAATCATAAACAGCATAACGACACTCATTGGTAGGAAGGCTAGCAGTGAAATCTTCATAGCCTTGGGTCGGCTCACCAAGCTTCTCCACAATGACTTGCTTCTGATTCTCCTCAATCTTAAAAACTATGAACCTGTGTGTCCTTTTTGCCTTGAGCTCCAAAAACCTTAACTTGCAGTCATCATGGACCGCCATACCTGATGCTGCATTTGCCTGTAAAATTGCAGACACATGATAGAAATACAAAATGGCTTGGCTGATACTAGATAATTTTTGGTAAGACTCGAAATGCAATGAACACAAGCAGATAAACAAGCCCATATGATTATACATAAATACACAATCTTTTCGCCATTTAAGTGATTACTCAATGAAAAAAAAAAAAAATGATTGTTAATATAGAAGGGTTAGAAAGCAAAAAGAGAAAACAAAATAAAACTAAGCTAATTTGATATCCCTTCAAATTAGGAGTGAAACTTTCATGGATGAGATTTTCATACAAATGTCATCACAGAATTTTTCACCCCATTTTAAGGAGACACCAAGCTAAGGCTTAGAACTGGGCTTTAAGAGGATAAAGAATGAAAAAGAGTTAATATGTATATGATGACAATGTTATAGGAATATGTGAATAGTACTAAATTACTAATACACGCATAGTATTGTCCAAAATCATCGGGGTAGAAACAAATAGTTATTTGAGCCAAAATAAGTAATATTACGTGGCTAAATTATTAATAACCACATTCAACTATGGCGGTGGTGCAATTTACTTCCTTAGACTATGACATATTACAATATAACCCCTTGAAGTTACAATGTTGTGCAATTTGAGCCTCCCTCCATCCAATTCTTTGTTTTCTCTAAGTTGGTGCTTTTTGACAATTCAAAATATGGTCCTTGAATCCTTGAGTGGCTAATGACCCTTTGGAACTAGGAGGGTGGCCTTCTTTTCAATAAAGGTTATAGGAAGCCACCTTATATGTTTATCACTGTTTGTGCACACTGTGAGGACTTCAATTAGTTCTAATGCTTCTACTCATGACAAATATGTAAGGGGAGTGAACAGAGGAAATAAAGGTGTGGGCTTGAGAGCTCACAACACATCTAATTGACTAATTCCAATAGTTATGATCTGGTTGCAAACTCACAGGAAACTATGACTAGTAATCAGAAAACTTGCATTCAGAAAGAGAAAAGCGTAGCAAGGAAAAAGAAAAATGAAACTCAAGGGCCACAATTACATACTTCAATTCCGATACTAGTGATTCTGAAGATGAACTACCAAAACAAAATTCAGCCAGAGTCATGTTGTTGTCCTGTTACTGGTTTTCCTCAAATGAAATCAACTTAAAAAATTGGTAAACTTTTAGTTTGAAGGATGCCCTTTTATCCGAGGCTTCTGTGAACGTACATGTACTATGGCTTGCTCTTGCTTTTGCTGCTATTGTTGTTAGAAAGCCAATGGCTGGGTCTACTTGCAGGTTCAAATTGCGCGCTCTTACAACAACTTAAGGGTAGTAGATTGCAAATTTTGATAGTTCAATGGAGTCCCCCAAAATTTTGTTTAATTTATTTAATTAATAAATAAAATAAAAGAATTATCTAAGCTTAAAAAGATTTCCCCATGTTGACCACATAAACATACAATTGAGATCAGAAAACCTATGTCTGCGAAGATCGAAGGCATCACATGCTACCGTAATACACAGTAAAATTAAAAAAATATTAGATTCCAGATTAACAGTGAAATTGACTGCGAAATCAGATCTGCAGGAAAAAGATAGAGCGATCAGATCGAGTAAGAAACCAGCTCGGATTCAATTTTAAAAAATCAGCAGCGAGTGCTGAAAACGGTGACGAAGATATCGCCAGATTTAAAAATTAATTACATAAAAAATAATTGTTAGTTTCTTCTGCATTTCAAACATCGCAACTACAAAGAAAGAGAGCTGAAAAGAAAAGAAGAGAAAAGAGAAACTGACCATGTTTGTTTGTGTTGCGATTTGGTAGGTAGGAAGGAAGAGTGAATAAGTATGAGATGAGCGATGAAAGGGGAGAAAATATAGGAAGGAGAAGGAATCTCTGTGTGATGAATTGAGAGAGAGGGTTGCGTTGCGTTGCGTTGAGTGAAGAAAAAAAAGGTAAAAAGGAATTTGAGGATTAATATCCCAATTCCTTTCTTACAAGGGCAGCGCGTGATTTGTTGGTGTGTCAAATGTATAAAGGTACCGCGGATGATGCTGTATTCTTCTGTGTTGCCTGATTTGATTTGCACTCTGCATACTAAAACGACATCGTCTCTTCAACCAAAGGTTTTCTTTTGTTTTTGGTTTTTTCCTCCCTCCCTTATATAATGTAATTATTGTAATGATACTTTCCCATATTTTGTTCTTGCAAATTCTAACGAGGACTCGTGCAATTAGGGGTGGGAATAAGTAGGCGTAGAAACTGCGCTTAACAATTACCATGTATCACAAAGCGCAGGCGCAGCGCATTGTCGTATATAACTGTAAAGCTGTTAAAGCTTATTTTTAAAAAGCGCTTTAAATAAAGCTAATTTATATCTTTAAACCTTATATAATTATGACTTAAATCGTGAAATATGCGCAAGCTTTTTTTTTAAAATTTAATTAAAAAAATATTAATATATTATAATAAATTAATAATTATAATTATCATAAAATATATAATTAAACAAATTCTTTTAAAAAAACGACTGACTTATTTAATAAACAATTGAATCGCGCAGAAACCAGACAGTTAAGTAGCGTATTTTTTTTCGTGCAATTCCCATGTAAAAGAATTTGCGATGATAAAGTTTGAATAAGTATTATTTTTATTTTAAGAACCTTATCCTCCATTTCCTATCTTCTTTTCCCGTCTCGTGGGATCCTATGTGGCCTTGTGGACTTCTTCCTTGACGCACTCAGTGCTCCAATGATGGGCCCTCATTTGGACAAAAAAAATAATCGTAAGTTAAAAGTGGCTTCATCTTTTCCGAACTTTTTAATTGCTTAAATTTATACAAACATTTTTAGCCCTGCTTGTTTAATTCATGAATTAAATAAGTTGGTCCACTTAACTCTTAGGTTAGTCCATCTTTTAAACCAAAAAAAAAATTATCAATAATCCATTATGATCGCGGTTTGTGAATACTGAATACTACAATTTTTTTTTTATTTTTTTTCAATTAAAGAGAAACCATTTTCTATAAAGGCAGTTTTTGAACTAAAAAAACAATCACACATAACCATGGGAAACTGCCTTCACCCATGCCTCGATGACTTTTTACTATGTATTGACATTAGAGCATTTTGATACTTTAAAAATAAAAGAAGGTAAAACCAAAAATAAAACAACTACCATCAAATATTAGTATAAAAAAAACTTTTAAAAAGATCATTTTTTTTTTTAATTTTTGACCTAAGTATTATAATTAATCTCTTATCACATTACATGTAAGATTTGCTTGATGTTGCACACCAATCACTAATGAGTCTCTAATATGATTATCTTAAAATAAACTTTTTTTTCATTTCTATAAATTGAAGAATTTTCAAAGAAAGTTGGTGCTTCATCTTGTGCTACTCTTCGAAAGTTATTGTGGCTGGTAGCTGTTGGGTTTGACCAAATTTTTTATTTACTAAGTACCTTTAAATCTAATAAGTTTAAGAAGAAGAAAATGAGTTTTTTTTCCCTAAAAGAAAGAAGTATATGTATAGTATGAGCAAGGGGAATATAATGTTGGCATTTGACCGAGTCTCAAGGATGGTGTTTGAAGAATACATAGGAACACCACACTTCATCCTAAATATAGCAGGGGAAAACAAAGGAGCACCTAAATGTGAATCACAAAATCAAAGCTTAGAATTTATTAGCTGATCCTGTGGATTACTCATGACAAAAAATGAGCGTCTCATATTATATCCCACTTCTCTTCTTTTTTCTCTTTAGCTCTCTCGGTGTCTCTGATAGGAACCAGGGTGGTGGTGGTAGTGGTAGTGGTGGCATCAGTTGATATATATTCTCATTGGTAAAGGGCATGGCAAGTAATAGGAACAATACATCACAAGCACGCAAGGTAATGGTGGTGGCTGACCCAACAAGGGAATCAGCGGGTGCACTTCAATATGCACTTTCACATGCTGTTATTGAGCAAGATGAATTGATTCTCCTGCATGTTGAGAACCCCAGTTCATGGCGCAACACGATCTCTACGTTCCTCAAGATGCCTTCATTGGGAAGCTCCACCACTGCATCCCTGGACCTAGGAGGAGGAGGAGCAGCAGCAGCAACAGGAGAAGGGGAGGTTGATTTTCTTGAAGAGATGAAGCATGCATGCAGATTCTCTCAACCTAAGATGCGTGTCCGTGCATTGAGGGTGGAAATGGATGGCAAAGACAGGGCATCCACTATCCTTTCTCAAAGCAAAACGCAAGGGGTTGATGTCATAGTTATAGGGCAGAAACGCAGTCTTTCTTCAGCATTATTAGGGTAATCTAGTACTTGACACTACTATATAATAACTTTATGTAGGAAACAACAATAGTTTTTATGTTCTTTATTTCTTTCTTATCATTTTGTTTCTAATCTCTATTTGACATTGCATGGTATTATGTTGTCTATATTATCTAATAAATATATAAAAATAAATAAATAAATAATATTTATTTATTGAAAGAGTAATATACTTTAATTTAAATTGTATTTTGTAATTACTTCTGTAAAAACATGTTCTCTCTATCTTCTTCGGTCCTATTCATTCATATTGGGTTAGTTTTGGTTATAAGAACATGAAGGATTGCAGAATCTTTATTCTTTGTTTGTCATTGTATCACGGGATAAAATTCTCAAATAGCAATTTGCAACATAGAACTTCTTTAAAACGACTTGTTTAACTTTCTATTTTCTTTATTTCTCTTACTATCCTTTAGTTTTTCTTTAATCTTATATCCTGTTCATATATTTCTTTATGTCTTTTTGTCACTTTCAAAAGGAAAAAAAAAAGGCATGGAAAATTCCAACTTCGTAGAGAAAGTTGATAGAAATAATTACAATTTGTTTCATGAATGTAAATATCTTGTAAAAAGAAATTTATGTGCTTTATGTTATTGTAGAATGCTGGTGTAGAAGTTTCATCTAACTGTTGCTGAAGTTAACCTGTGGCTAATGGTTCTTCCATATTTCAATGTATGCCAGCAGATATAAGCGATCTGGAGGAGGGTCTATGAAAGGGGCAAGAATGATAGACACAGCAGAGTATTTGATCCAAAACAGCCCGTGCACCTGTGTGGGGGTACAGAGGAAAGGTCAAAATGGAGGCTATGTTCTCAATACAAAAACTCACAAAAATTTCTGGCTCTTAGCCTAAAGGCTTCACATCAGATGGATCCCTCAAACAACCCCATGGCAGTCATCTTTCATTTATGGGACTGTTTATGGTTTACCATGTTCTGTAGGACTGCAGGAAACAGATCAATTTCATTACTGATAGATTTAGTGAAATTTGTAAGGTTTCCCCTTGCTCTTGCTTTGTTTTTGGTGGGAAAATCATGATGTGTATGCTATCCAGTGCTTTGGATGCACAAGACTTGTACCTTGGAAAGTGTAACAATTTTTTTGGGAAAGCCAACAGAACACCAATCTACCTGCATTAAAAGAAGAAAAATTTCTTAGTGGCTAAATGTAGATAACAAAGGAAGATGTTTCTTCTGCTTCTTATATTTTAGAAATTATTGCATGTTTCTAAACAAATAGTAAATACATGTTTTGGAAAAAAAATATAAATTTTAAGTAAACTTACATAAATTTTAAATAAATTAATTTAAATAATGATAAAAATCTTCTTCAAACATGTATTTAACTATTTATTGTTGCTCGATAAATATACTAGAATTTCTACTTAGATTCCACAAATGACCTATGCCAATTAATAATGAATAAATTATTAATTAACAATTAAGAACACGTATCAATTGAATAACAAACTAATAACCTATTTTTCTAAGCAAAAAAATATATTGTGAATCTGTTAACAAATTAATCCATTTTATTAACTAATAATTTACTTATCCTTAACTGAAATATAGAAGGTGTGAAATATGATGTGTAGAAATAACTTAAACCCATACTTCTATGATACTTCCGAAATAGTATGTAGTATATATAATTACTCCCGTAGATTCCTCCATATATCCAAAGCAGTCTTGCAAAACAAATAGGCAGAACAAAGTTATTTCAAACTCCCCATACCACATTTCTCAAGTATTTGTGGACAAATTTTGTTGACAAATTTGGCCCCAAACTTTTACCAGATTCTTTGCCTAAACCGAGGTGTTGTAACCTGTTCATAAAGGCTCAAGGTCACTCTTTATTGGTTGATAAGCAAATCTGTAAACTAAAGCCTCCATTTTTTTTAGCATACAATAATTTCATTAGAAGCAGACAAAACAATCCACGTTTGATCCCATAGTTCTTTGAATATAACAGAAACATTGCTGCTATATTATCTATGAGAGAGAAGGTAATAAAAAGATAATTAATTTACTTAAACTGGCTTCGTTAATTTTCACCCTTTCTGTTTTTCTCTGTTTTGGTACGAACCATGGTTAGTATCTTTATACATGCAGAACATCCCACTAAATCAGAAGAATCCACATCAAATATAAAGAAGATAACAGGCTTAAACTACATTAGCACATACGAAAAAAAAAAGAAGGTCCATTTAGTCTTCAATCTTCATTACACATTGTCCTTAATGCTGATGTTGCTCATAAGCATATTATGTTATGAAAAATTCCTGCCTTCAATGGGGTCAGCTTCCTTCATAATTATATTTCCACTATATAAATTACAAAGGAACCAAGCTTTCTACATAATTGAAGACGTTACAGGAAAACTCATCGGCTCCTAGATCATCTTCGGGAAGCAAAGCTATAATTCTACTAATACTTTGTACCACTTTACCTGTTGCCATAAGAACTTCATTTTTCCATATACCCACTGGACGCTCTAATCTTGAAAACACTCCTATACTCTGCAACTTTGTCCAACACTCAACACCCTCGTATTTTTCATAAAAAACCCACAATAAGCACTGTTCCATACTTCTAGTTTCTGAGCAAATGAACACAGCAACTGAATCCTTATAAACTGCAAGTTTCTTAGAAACTTCAGAACAATACTTAACTGAAACAGGCATCTCAATCTTTGCTAATCACGTTATTACATGAATTGAAAGAAATTATCATTTCGTGACAAACCTTTTCATTTATCTCCATAGCCACCCAAAACAAAGCTCCCTCCACTGTCACACTGTTCTCAGTCCAAAATAAAGCTCCATTCACAGTCACACGTGGATCACAACATTCAATTTCTCTCCACAACCCAGTATGCAGTGAGTACTTTTCAACTCGAATAGCACGAGATTTGGTAAGAGAATCACCCCAACATCCACTTTCTGTGTCCTCAAAAGAGTGAAGCCTTACTACTTCAAAGTCACTGTCATAGCAGTTGAAGTAAAAGGCAATTTGGTGGCACCTTATAAGGCAGCAAAGCGTTTTGTTGTTCAAGGATACGTTTGGTTTGTGTGGTAGCTGGATTCCAAAGCAAAAGGGTAGAGGTTTGGTCCAAGGAATAATGAGTAACACAAACTAAACCATTGCATGAACCAACCATCTTGAAACCCATGTCAGAATTTGTAACTTTGGGAACATGAAGTTGTTTGAGCTCTTTCCTTTTGACATCTAGCAGAAGTAAGTCCTGACCATAGATTTTGTCCTTCCAGTAAAAGCGGTCGAGGATTAGAAGTGGGTTTCTCCTGGTGGAGTGAAAAAAGTAGTCTGAGACAAATTTTTGGAACAATAACTTCACTTGTAGCCTTTTGAGAATGTCTCTGATTATTTCTGGTGTCATTGTGCCAAGAATTTTTCTCCTTCAAGAAACTACTTTGTGTACATTATTTGTTCGAACCTTGAAGTATAGTAGTAAGTAGTACTCTTGAGAAAGAAGAGGCTTTTATATTGAAATATCTATGAGCATTGAATTCGAGTAGGTAGAATTTTAGGCATAATCGAAGAGGCAATTTGGATTTCCAGTGCAATCTTGGAATGTGAATTATGGTGCTTTGCATAATTGGGGTGTTTGATTTGATGATGCTGGTGGAAGCCGAACAGTTTGTTAGATCCATAGGCGGAAACAGTGAACGTAACTGAACTTTTAATAAAGGATGTGATAAGTTACAACTTAGAAGTATATAAAAAATCTTATTACTCTTTGTTGTTTTTTTTCTAAAAATGGAAAATGGGAAGATTACTTCTTCCAGAAATTCTTATCTAAACATGGTGTATCTATTTGGATATACTAAGCAAATCAGAACTTAATATTTTCATAGAGTACCGTAAAATTAATTGTGAGATACAAAAATCTATAAAAATATTAAGTCTTGATTGACTTAGTACACCTAACTGTAATACACTATGTTTAGATAAAAATTTCTCTACTTTTTGCATAGATGTTTTCGTATAAGATCATGATTTATAAATAAGGATGTGATTGCGAGAGGAATTCTAATATAAATCTGATGTATCTAAGTTAAGTATAATTGATCAATCATATTATTAATTATGATATGTTATAATAATTCATTAATAATTAAGTATAATAATTATTTATTAATTAATGATATAATTAATAAAATATACTTAACTTAAGTGTTCTAAATTTATGTAAAAATTTCTCATAATTGTGAATGCCAAAACCTAAGGGCGAGCAGCCTCGTTTTGACATTATTGATCATGTTTAAGGTTTTTTTCCCCCATCAAAGTGGGGTTGTAGAAGGAGCATTACTCTTAAGGTTAGAGAATTTAAATGAACAAAAAAAAAAATACAAAGTGAATGGAACTGCAAGTTTTTATAACAAGCCCGGATTATAAAATTAAGGACAAAACGTGAGAAACTTTCTCTGGGTTATGTGCAAAAATCCTCATGTATTTTAAAACAACCCAATAAAACCTTTTAAACTAACTAATTTGTGTATATTAGTTTATATATGGCCCCCTTGCTTGTGACAAAAAACTTTCTTATGAAGAGTTAATATAGTTTGGTAAATTTAATGAGTCATGTTGATAAGTTTCAAAGTACAAAGAGACTTTCTATAAAAATTTAGTATGCTTATGGAGTACAATAAATACATGCTTCAGGAGGCATCTCTCTACCATTGATTTTAAACAAATTTTCATAAATTTTCAATAAATATATAAATGAGTTGAGCTATTCATGAACTATTTAAACTTGACTCATTAAATACTCGATCAAATTTGTTTATTTAATTAAACAAATAAATTCAAATTTGAATTTAAGATTGACTATATAAATGAGTCAAGTTCAAATTTTATACACATAATTTTAAAAGCACATTAAATATATATTACTTATTCATTCTATATAGATAGTAAAACTCAATCTAAAAACAAAAATTGTAATTTTGGATAAGAAAATGTATAAATAATAATAATTTATTTGTTGCTATTACTTACTAAATTTTTTATAAAAAAGTTATGAATTTTTATGTAATAGATTATGAATAAAAAAAAACCTTTTTTTGTTTTTTATTTTATCTTCTATTATAAAAATATGTTCTAAATACTAAATTAATAAACTTAAATATTTTAAAGAGATATTTGATAAAATAAAAATAAATAATTAAGATATAAATGAACAAAATAAATTAAACTCAAACTTCATATATTTTTAAATAAGTTAAGTTCAAATTTTAAATTTAACTTGTTTAAATAAATGAGTTAATCTTTAGTAAAATCTTCCTCACCATGCCGCAAATGGATAAAGTTGAAAAAGCCTTTAATACTTTTTACTTTTCATGTGTGCATGGGTTTGAATTCCCTATTTGATTAGTAATCCCGTTTTATAGTGATTCCTCATCAGGAAAATTATTCTGTCCAGAGGCTAGTTTCCTGTCCCTCTGAAATCCCAGGCATACTATTACACCTTGACTAATAGTATAGAATCAGTGGCGGATCTTGAAAAGAAATTTTGGGGTGATCAAATAATGATATATTTTGATATTCATTTTGTGCATTCTCAAGTTATATATCTATTTGTTATACATTATTATTATTATTTTAATTTAGATGTTAACCTCATTAAATGATATAACAAATATGATAGTGTAAAAAACTTTAATACTAAAAGTGTACCAAAATTAACTATTAAAAGGATTAGCATATCTTTTTTTATGTTTGAGCTCTACATTATATTTAAAAGAAAAGATATAACTTCTAATAACTTAAAATATGTTATTATGATATATAATCAAATCGAAGTGCATTAGTAACCACATTAACGTAATAAGTAAAATTTATTTCAAAAAAATATATCAAATAGAAAAAACCACTCACTATTCTAATACTAAAAAAATAACCATCAAATGCTTGAGTTTTAATGTATGTGTTAATAAAAATTGTATCTATAAGATTTTAACTAATATTGAAATAATCATATTAGTAATTACTTTACTAAAAAAGATCAATGACAAATATTTATAAAATTTCAGATAGAACATAATCATAATATTTAAATAAATATATATATTAATAATTCAGAAATGTTGGAGGGTGCTATGGCCCCCTTTGTATTAACAAAAGCTCCGCCTCTGATTAGAATAACATATCCTTGCTATTATTTTTATAATATATATGCCATATAAAATTTGACACATTTACATTATTTAATAACTTATTGTCAAAATGATTTTAATCAATTTTTAACTAATTATTATTTGGATCTTGTATGTTGAAATTTATCTAAATTTTAACTAGAATAAGTATGTGATGAAATGGTTAATATTTCAAAAGTATATTATTTGTTAGTTTAAAGACATTTGGATGGAGTGAAAAATATTAGATTAATGATATGTATGATACAAATTTTTAATCCAACAGTGAATGCTCACATCTTTAAGCTATGTAAAGCTTCAAGTAATGATGATTGTTTTCTACTTTTTTTTTTCTTTTTCCTTAAAGCTTTTTACTTTTTGATGGTGCAAGAGTGGCTAAGTTCCTAAGAAATAATAAAAATAAAAATTCAATAAAGACAAATTCCAGTAGAATCCTTAATAATTAAGGAAAAATAATGTTCAGGATTTTTAAAGAATAATATTTAATTCAAATAGATAAATAAAGTTAAAATTATTAAGAATAATCATTTAAATTTTAATTAGAGAGAAAACTATTTAATTTCACATAATAGATAATAATATCCTTAATAAGTGACTATTAGTTATTTTTTATTGAGTAATCATCATTATCACCGAGTGACTAATAGTTTTAAATTAAATTTTATATAAAAAAAAATTGTGAATGTCTACTACTTTTTATTGAGTGGTCATTTGTTGTTTTTAAATTACTAACATTTCAAATAAAGCTTAATATATAAAATACATGAAAATATAAAGAAATTTGCATATAACTATTGTTTTTTATTAAGTAGTCATTTACTTTTACTGAATGACTAATAATTTTAAATTAAATTCAATATAAAAGAAAATTGCTAATAATTACTATTTCTTATTAAGTGATCATTTGTTTTTACTAAAAATAATTTTGACTATTAAATAAAATTAAATAATTTTTTTTAATTAAAAAGATTCTACTAACAAATGTCTTTAATAATTTTATTGAGAAGAGAGGTTTGGACACTTAGATAATAAATAAATTACAATAATAAAATGCAATGGGACAGAAATTATATTGAGAAGAGGGCCCAATTAAGAAAACTACTTTGAAGGACCAAAATAGGAATACAAATGAGAGAAATCACATAAGATGATATACTCATATACATGATTAAGGATGAAAACAAATTAAGTCCGATTTTGTTTTAAATAGGTCTAATTTATATTTTAATTATAAGGTTTGAAATTGACTTATGAGCTTGAAATAAGTCAATTTTTAAAGTATGACCTTTTTAAAAATTTAGTTTGACTTAAAAACTTATTTAAAGATCTATTTTACAATAAAACATTTAAATAAGTTAATAAACATACCTTTAAATAAGATAACGAATTTATTTTTAAATAGGTTAATATGTATTTACATAAAGTAACAAACATATCTTTAAATAGGCTAACAAACATTTACATAAGTTAATAAGCATAAGCCTTAAAATAAGTCTTGTTATAACTTAACATTCACCTCTTACTTTTAGGCTATGTTTAGATATTTAGTAAGTGATGGAATGGAATGGAATGAAATGAGATGGGATGGGATGAGATGGAATGAGATGGAATGGGAAAAAAGTACCATTCCATTGTTTGGATATTTTAGAATGGAATGGAGTAAAGTTACCATTCCATTGTTTGAGAAGTGAATGATTTTAGTGAGATGAGATGATATTTATACTAAAAAAAATAATTTCATCCCATACCCCCCAAATTGGAGGGGAAGAAAATTGATGGTATCTGGTGGGATGGGATGGAATCCATCCCACCCACTCCCATCTCATCCCATCCTTTTTTAACATAACCAAACAATGGAACCTGACTCTATTCCATTCCATTCATTTTCATTCCACTCAATACCACCAATCCAAACGAACTCTTAGAGTGTGTTTAGAATGAATGAAAATAGAAAATAATTTGATTTGATTTGATTTGATTTGATATAGAAATTAAATTTTGTATTTGAAACTTTAAAAAAATAAAATAAGATTTGAATTGATTTAAAAATCAAATTTTGTGTTTAGAATTCATTAAAATGAGAATTGATTTGATTTGAATTTATTATTTTATATTTTAACCCTTATAAGAAGTAATTATTAAGAATAAAATAATTTATTTATTTTAAATCAAAGTAAATTTTAACAAATTCTATCAAATTTGATAGAATTTCTACAATAAAATAGATAAAATTCATAAAATTTTAAAAATCAAATCATTTTTTTTTTTTACATTCTACAATATTTAATTAAAATTAATTTACAAATCAAATTATTTCTTTATATATATATATATATATATATATATATATATATATATATTCTAAACACACTTTTACGACTACTCACCATTTTTTTGGTCTAGTCGAACACTAGTTACAGATGTTGCAATTCATAGTCTCTGATGAGCGGGTCAGAGTACGCTGCAAGCATAGGTGAGGCAGGCATGTCCCCGAAAATCATGGTGGGGGAACCAGAGGAATTGATGGATGGTTTGGTGGGCATTGACTTCTTGGTGGTGGATTCTCGGCGCAAGGACTATTCCGGAGTGCTGAGGCTCGCCAAGTTGAGCACCAAGGGTGCTGTGTTGCTCTGCAAGAACGCTACGGGTTCCACTTTCATATGGCGAAGGGCAAGAGATGGATTAGGCATGTTGGTCAACAATCAGGGGACCTGCACTTCATTCGAACATGAATTCATGTTTCAAGCCCATTTTCCCCTTTTGTAAATACAGATTGAATTTATAAATATAGTATATCACAAATCAATCATTCAATGCTTTATTTATTTATTTATTTATTTATTTTATAAGAGATAAACCTTCTTTGCTCCCTCTTTAATTTGGTCTTCAACCATATTTGCAATAACCTATTAAGCCTTTTTTTAGAGTGGATTTCTACTTTAATGGTTGATCCGTAACACCACGATCGAAGCATGCCCCTGCAATCACAAACATAATTTTAGGTTGAAGCAAGTTCTCCAATGTTGTTAAGAACTTAACCCTTAAAATCCTAGCTAAGTCAAAATTTTGGGTCACGCCAATAGGCATCAATAAATCAACTTTGAGATGCTTCCAGCAGTTTGGCTGTTGGGCAATGCTTCTCGAATTCCTGATTATATTCAATCATTCGTCTAGTGTGTATCAGAGGAGAAATCACAACAACTGAGAATGAGATATTGCAATTTGATATATCTCTAAGTTTTACATTGATTAAAAATTAGAATAAAAAAATTATGAAAATTTATAAAAATAAAAATAAATTTTAATATTATTTTTATTTTAACTTATTAAATAATATAATTTTAATATATTATTTTTATTCTAATTTATTAATTTATGTTTTAATTATTAATTTTTTATTAAAAATATATTAATATATTATAATAAATTAATAATATATTAATTATTATTAAATAATATATATTATTATTATTATATATTAATTATATATAATTAAACATGTCATATCAACTTGTTAAATTTAAAAAAATTTATTAAATGATCGACTCTAAGACTTAACTTTTTCAATTAAACAAACATTCTAAAAAATCTTAATCGAGTTTGTTTTGTAAATAGGCCTGACTTATTTCCACTTTATACATGATTCACATACATTGTTAATTTGTCCTATCCTGTGGTTCTTTCATTCTCTATATATCTACCAAATACAGCAGTAATTTCATTTACATTTTCTATATTCTGTCACATAAAATCCTATTAATATAAGATGGAAGACCCTTTCCAGTCCAACGCAACCTCCAAAATTGAAACAAAATCAAACCCACGAACGGGAGAAAAAAAAAGGATCGCAACAAATTTATGATAACAAACAACACAAAAGAGACTAAAGAAGCTGCACATTGCCACTGGGTTTTGTAATCACTGAAAGCAGCAGTTTGTCTCCTACTATCAATCTCACTTTGTTTATCCATAGTTCTCGTGGAATCTTTTGTTCCTGAGGCCAAACATAATTGGAGTTAATTAGTAATGGCAAAATCACATAAACAAAGCAAGTGTGCATATAGAACAAAATAAGAACCCTCACAGCATGATAATTATAAGAGTATTGTTTACTTACTTGGTAAAGAAGGTAGCTTTTGAGCAATAAAGACATTTGTGATGGTTTTAAATGGTTTGAAACTTTTGCCACTAAATTAGGAAACAACACATATTGTGATCGAGGTTTTAATTCCCGATATGTATGTGGATCTGTACCAAAACCAAGAAATAGCTAGTTAACCCTTAATTCAAGCACTTGTTACAAATATCCTGAAAGAATTGCATACTATTGAAACTTACCCTTCATATAATTATACTTGAAACTAAGAATATAATCTGGATGAATATGTGAATTCATAAAAGCAGTCCATATTATATGTCTTCTGGGTGCTGAAATATCATCCACTCCTGTGTCATATTGCTTTGAACTGGGCTGGCTCTGCTTTGAACCAGCAGGAACTGCTTCTACCTTCCCTAATATCACCCTGCATAGCAGCACATGCCTCAAACCATGCCCATCTGCCACCGTTGACATTGCACTGTGAATGAAATAAACAAATTCTTTTTAGCTCTTTTTTCTCGTAAAGCAAAGACTTTAACACAAATTGGTATCATAAAAAGATCATAGAACTAAGTCATGAAAAATATTGCATAGCCACTTACCTATCAATGGAAAAATTGGCAGAAAATAAGCAAATCCCAGCACCATGAGACTCATGATCATCATCATCATGAATTTTGCATCCGCTGAATCCAACAGATACAATCTCTATGAGTTCATCCAATGAGCCACCAAACCAAGCATGCTTCACATTAGCATCCCCACCGCATTTAATTGCCACCGCCTTGGAGAAAATCCTAAAAGAATGTGAACGAGCTTGCCTTGCCAAACTAGAGGAAACATTGTTCTTATGAAGAGCCATGACAGTTGTGGCATGCCCCATAAATCCCATACCCTTTACGAAACCTTTCTTAACGAATTGGTATTCTTCATTCCCTTCTTCTACTATGTTCATCAGCCCTTTGCTAACCAAAATCTCAATTGGCTGCATATTTTAAAGCTAAAATCAATTGATTGTAAAAGAAAAAAGATCAAATGATTTATGGAGCTAGATTTGTTTTGTAAAATTTGTATACTAGTTCCTCAATACGTGATTAGCTAGCTTAGCTATGCATGAAAGCAAGTGTTGAATATTATTTATTATTTATATGGGTTGTTCCCTTGGGGCACAAGGTGGCCGTTTTCGTGCCGACGTTGCTGACTGCACCTATTAGAATAATTTTAATTTTTTCACATTATTTTTTTACATCATTTTTTATATTTGTTAATAAAATATAAAATTATAGTTAATCATATATATATATATATTAATTAATTAATAAATATTTTATTAATCTAATTAATATATATAATTCTCGTTAATTAATTTATATGTAATTAATTATAAATTTATATTTCATTAATTAATATAAAAATATTAAAAAAATGATGAAATAATTATTTTTGTACTAAAATTGGTTTGATTGTAGGCTTGTGTGCCTTCCACAAGACCCGATATAATATTAAGAAATTTGAACACGTGAAGTTATTTAAGTACCCCTGGCCCAAGGCAAAGTACCATTGTGTTCAACATTCAGTTTGAGTCAAACACGAATTTTGGCTCAATTTATAAACTGAATTTCATGTGATAAATCAAACTTTATTTGTAGTACAAAAGTTTGAAATTTACAATTTTATTCTCTTTTTGAGAATGTTTGAAAAAAAAATAATAATAAAAATATGTATAATAAATAATATTAAATAATATATAAAAAATATATATATATACTATTTGATATAAAAATAAGAGTTAATAAAAAATACCTTATGGCCAAGGCCCCAAAATCATATTTGCTTCGTGTGGACCGGTTGAATCGTATCGACCGAAGTGGAACTTCAAAATTGTCAGGCCAATTAAACTATCCAAAATCAAATAACTAACCGACTTTTCACTTCTCTACAAAATTAAAATGTAAACGTAATTGAGTCAATATAAATTGAATTATTAACTTTTCAAATGATTCATGTTTGATTTTATTTTAATTTAAAAAAAAAATATGAGTGAAGTTCAATTTGCCAAGTGAACCACACCTTTATGGTTATGTATGATTTTAGTTAGATAACTGAAAATTGTTTAGAATTTTTTAAAAAATTTAAAAATTAAATTTATTTATAAGAATCTAATAATCAATTTAAAACTTGTATGTACATATAAATGTATATAAAAAAGTGTTTGACAATTCAACCTGCTAGTACCTCATATATATATATTGTGAAGCTTCTTATATATATCCGCAACACGATATAAACTTTGACTTTGTATTATAAATAAAAAGTTGTATTCTGATTAAAAAGTATAACTTTTAACAAAGTAATAAACACTTAACAAATTAAAAATATATACTCTAAAATCTTCTATGCTCATTATCTTTAAAATTTGGTAACATTGGAAAGTAAGGGTGATCGTGACAAAGACTGCGATAAGTTGAGAAATGAAAATGAATAAAATTTAGCTTCAATTAATCCTTTTTTTTTAATTTCTTTAATTATTATTTATTTGTTATTTTCAACCACACTTAATTAAATTAATAAATACACAGAAAATGATTAAAAGAGTTTAAGAAAAAGATTAGAGTAAGTTTTGTTCAATAAAAATTGAGTGATTCCCTGTCACATCGCGGGCGTGGATTTTGCATCGACTTTCTTACGGTTTCTTAGGATTTAAGTTAAGGCAGTGGTGGTAAATGGCAAGGGCATGCGCATTTGCAGCTCACAATGCAAATTGTGTGTGTGTGACTTTTTCTTTTCCATTAACCATTCATGATTCTTTTTGCTCTGCATTTGGATAATATTTTACTTTGCCAGTTGTGAATTACTGAATTATGCGTGAATCCTTTGACGTAAGAAAGTTGAAGCTTCCCATCAGATTTGTTTTTTTTTTGCTTGTCAAGTTAGTAAAAGCATCTATTATTTGTACATAAAAAAAAAAGCATCCATTATGTGAAAATGTATCAACTTTGGCTAAAGGCCTTTTCGGAATGGGGGAATATAACCCCTTTTTCATTTTATATATATATATAATCTTATTCATATGAGAGAAATGTTTATTATAAGAAGTGAGAGAAATATATATTTATTATTGGATCTTTTATGAATGTAACTGCTTTTTCATTGGCCTTTGAATATATATATAGCCTTTTAACGAGGGAATATAACTTTTTCATTGCTATATATATATATATATATATATATAGGGAAGATCATTTAGGTGCGGAACTACACTCATTTTCAACTTGTTAGATCTACTTTTATCTAATGGTTATTTTTAATGAAATAATCTCAACCATTAGATGAAAGTAGATCTAACGATTCAAAAATGAGTGTAAATAATCAAAAAACTTCTTGTTGACAAGTATCCCCATATATATATATATATATATATGATCTTACTGAATGAGAGGAATGTTTATTATAAGAGGTGAGAGGAGTACATATTTATCATTTGATCTTTTATGAATGGTCAAGATTAGAATATCAATGCAGGATTTTTAAGTGGTTACGACCTTTGAAATAATATATATATATATATATATATATATATATATATATATATATATATATATATATATGATCTTATTCAAGCGAGAGGAGTATTTATTATAAGAGGTGAGAAGAAAGTACATATTGGGATCTTTTATGAATTATCAAGATTAGAAATAAATGCATGTACTTTTTAAGTGATCACATGACCTTTAAGTAACTTTTAATCTTGACCATCCATGTATGGTTGTATGGTCAATTTACTCCTCTCACAATAAAAACTTCTCTCACTAGATATGATATATATATATATATATATATATATATATATATATATATATATATATATATATATATATATAGAGGGATCAACTTACACAAATAGTGTAAGTCTTTTTTTGACTTACACTCATTTTTAGTTGTTAGATTCACTTTCATCTAATGGTTACTTTTAAAAATAATCTCAATCATTAGATGAAAGTGGATCTAACGAAAAAAATAAGTGTAAGTCAAAAAAAAACTTACACCTGGTGTAAATCGATCCCTCCTATATATATATATATATATATATTATTTTGAGTATCATAGGGGCGGAACTAGAAGCAACTAGGTAAGGGCAGAAATAAGAAATCAAAGCAATAAAAGTTCAAAGAATAGCAGGATCGTAAATAATTAACATTATAATATCTTGAGTTATGGGCTGCAATGACTAGAGGTGGCAAAGGGGGCCAACTCACCCCGACCCGCCCCGCAGCATCTCAACCCGTTAAAATGTAGGGCGAGTTAGGTTGACCCGTTTTGAGAATGGGTTGAAAAAGCTAACCTACACCGTTTTAGGGTGAGTTAGCAGGTTGACCCGTATAAATAATAAAATGAGAAAATTTGAGTGAATTGGCGGATCAACCCGCTTAACCCGCTTAAAAAATAAAAAAATATATAAAAAAATAAAAAAACTATAAAAGGAGACACAAAAACAGTGAGTCATGGTCCTCACTCAAGAAAAGAGTAGATACAGATCTAGAATGGAAAGAACAGACTAAAAAAAGTAAAGAGAAAAGAGTTAAAAAAACAAAATAAAAATGTTTCAAAAAAAAAACTAACAACCCAACGAATTGACCTGCCCCGCTTAACCCGTGAGTTAAGCAGGGCGGGTTGTGCGGGTTAGAAAATGAAAATGGGTTCAAACATTGAATCTAACCCGCTTAAAAATAGCGGGTTGGCGGGTCAACACAACAGGTTGAACCCGTTTTGCCAACTCTAGCAATGACCCCCTGAGACATAACGTAGGTCCGTCCCAACCCATACCTTTTCTATTACTTCTAAAGTGAATTCAGAGGGTATCTAAAATATACACGCATACGGTGATTTCCTCCTGGCGTAGCTACTGCCAAGCTTATTGAACCAGGGGGTGGGTACCTGCAAACGGATTCCAACGCTCAAGTCAGGCAGTGCACAAGCAGGGTTTATGCAATTAGATAACAGATACCTGATTAGATTGACTTAGTCTAGTATTTATAGAGCGTGACTGGAATTATAATAAGATCAGTATTGAATGCAGGTATTTAGGATTAGTATCCTGTTAAGAATTGTATTCCTTTTGTCGTTGGAGAGCATCCCTATAATATAGGAACGTAAATATGATGTTTATCCACTGTTAGAGGTAGTTATAGATCCTATAATCTCGTAAGATCATGATTGGCAGTTATGGGTATCTGCGCAGATCCAACGATCGTTATAATCCAATATCGTAATCCGAGGTCGTAAAGCTTTGACTAGGGTATTGATGGTGGAGTCTGAGGACACGCGTGCCGGGTTGATCCCACTGGATGGGATCCCAGATCACAATCCAAAACAGTTGTCCTTAGCTTGGCCCTTAGATAGAGTTTGAGTGTCAAGGTAAGTTTCATTAGGATCACTAGGCATGTGGTGGACTAGGCCCTAGCTTTTGGTGCCAGGTTTCGCTATGTCTCATACTGATGTCAAGGTTCATAACCAAGCGTAAAATACCCCCGAGGTTGGAATGTGGTCGAAAACCCGGACAGGTCCTTGCCAACATTTCTGTTTCTTAATCTGAGGTTTAGTTCCAGTTACCCACGTGGGTGATTCATGAGGTCTTCTCTTCTTCAATAACGTCCTTTGCGACTTGGGCTCCTTAGAAACTGTTGTTTTGACCTTCTTGGGAATTAAGGATTCTTTAATGGAGGACGTTAGCTTCATGTTGTTTTCCAACCACCTGCTGCTCTCGTAACCAATAGGAAAGAGAGAGCATTAAATGCAGATTTTATGGTTTGACAGGTTCTCTTTCCTATGAGCCAATTAGAACGCTTCATTCCTTTTATAAATGATGGGTATTTGCGTTTGATGTTGGCAATGCCCTTCTGTGCTTCTATATGGAAATGATCTATTCTCATAGAATGGTTTATCATTTCTTCTTCGTGCGTTTCTGGATAGCTTTGCCTCTTGTGGAGACTTTCTTCTTGTTCTTCCCCAAATTTCTGAAAATTTATCATTACCTTTGTAAATTGTTCTTCTACTAGATATCTCTCTTTCTCAACGTATTAACGGCAAATATCTCACACTCCCAGCGTATGAGGGTGTATTTGATCTGTGCTCTGTCGTTGGGGAGGTTTGTGATACTTGTCGTGTTGGACGGAGGTAATTGGAGAAATAGAGCCCCAAGTCGTTCTCTTTCCCTATAGATCCTCTAAGAGCATTTGGATATGCAGGGGAACTATTGGAACTGCTCTGTGATTTGAAGCAGTTTGGGGTGATCATGAAACTGGCTAGGGTTCTGGTAGAATGATCTCCTCATGAAAAACTGTGCCCCACCTAACAAAGGAAAGTGCACCTCGATCTTTATTATCATGGTGAAGGAGGCGGCAAAGAAAAATGTGGCAGAGGTCTTGGAGTCCGACAATAGTGTACCGTTCCGGTTTGCCAGGATTTTCCAAAGCTAATCCATTTTTTCAAGGGGCCGCTTCACAGGGTAGAGACCGGTGTTGGTTAAGGAGGAACTATGGATGTGACATGATCCAAGATACTGGTGATGACGTTTGCTCCTTCTTCCGGGGTCTTTGGTGGCTGCTCTTTTTTTATATGTTCCATGTCTCAATGTTTTCTTTTCCCTCTATTCTTTGATGTTTCTTTTGTTCTTGATGTACGATCATATTTGGAATGAGAATAATGAATAAAAATTTCTTTAACTTAGAATTTCATATTACTTCTCTTTTCTTTCTTTTGCAATCTGCGATATTTATCTTGTGTCGGGGTGAGTCTAACGTTCACCTTAATACAATATGCTAAGTTGCCCCCAACCTGGTACTTAGTCGAGACTGGCGAAGTGCAAAGTTTAAATACTCGACTCTAGAGTCTTCGTACGTTGCAGGGGTTTTCCGGGGTATTTGGTTCTCTAACGGGCCATGCCTCATTAAGTGAGTACCTCAATTTTGTCTGGAGTCCGAACGATATTTATGGACTCTAATGTTCTGAGGTTGCGTGTCTCTTGGTCTACTGGGTAACCATCCTCTCAACTGTCATGACAGTTATGAGGGCCACGTGGTGCATTCGAGCTGAGTGGACATATATAGTACTTCGCGTACCATGGTGAGTATCTTTTCAAATCTGGACAACTCGGACAGAATTACTCTCTAACTGTAACCCCTATAAATAGGGTTTTAGCCTTTTCCTGTTTTGTTTCACTGTTTTGCACTGAAAACTGGTGGCTAGAGGAGATTTCCGATGAGCTTTACGGCGACGCAAGGTGGTTCTGATATTTTTGAAGTTTTGAAAACTTGATTTCCTCCATTTTCTTCAACTTTTTTTAAGGTATTCTTTTCCCCTTGACTCTATTTTTGTTTGTTCATGTTTCATGAGTGGTTGCGCACTTTCTCAATGGAGTGCACTTATCTTTCCTCTCTTTGAACGAGGGTGAGAATATTGCTTCCTTTCCTTTCAACGGTGTTGCCCTATGGAGCACCTCCTCCATTGCACTACGTGCAGCAAAGGTGTCCTTCTGAGGATTTAGCCTTGGTGGGTACGGAGGCCAGTGATTAGTCCATTCTGTTCACCCATTGCTATGTTTGGATCTTCGAACTTAATAGGTTTTGACCCTGGGCCTCTGTGTGTCTTCCAGGAATTCAGATGGCCATGAGGAGAATAGTAAAAGTAGAGGATCCCGCCCCGGTCCCAAAAGCTTGGGAACCAGAGAGTGAAGAGGCCCTTTTGGAGATGATTCGTATTCGCCTAGGTCCAGGGTTATCATATCCCTACGTTGCAGATGATGCTTTTGACCGAATATCCCACTATCAGTCCTGGGCGAAGTTGGAAAAATTGAAAGATTATTTGGAGCTCACCAAAAGGCGTGAAAGGGATAACGAGTTCCTAATCTTGTCTCCGAGGAACGAACGAGTGTGTTCGACCTGACAAGCGAGGGAACACTTCATATACCTATATGAGGACTTTTTCACGAGGTTTGGACTTCGACTCCCTTTCAACAACTTCCATATTGCCATCCTTCAAACTCTTCATGATGCCCCTACCCAGATTCATCATAATGGTTGGGCAAATATTATGGCCTTCGAAAGGATATGCCGGCTGGTGGGGTTGCGACGCTCGGATAGGGCATCTTTTTATTTCCACATCCGATATTCTGTTCATGGCACTCGCGTTTGTCAATAGTCCTACCTTTTAGTCTAGTCACGACAAGGAAGGACAATCTTCTTTCCGTACTTAGAAAGTTACAAGGAATTTAAGGAGAATTTTTTTAAGCTGATAACAGTTTGCGGCACTTGACCTTTCTGGCTAGGGAGTGACGGGGAGCCAACATTTAGCTTATATTGGAATCTGGTGGCGTGGAGCATCCCCTCTCAATCGTTTGAGAAGAAAATAGGTCATCTGAATGACGAAGAAATTGAGTGTGTTAATTTCTTTGAAATGTGGATTGACGAGGTCAGCAAGATCCAGCCTAAAGAAATATCAGATACCCCTGATGACGAGACCCTTTGGGCTGTGTTAGGTAGTATAGGTCGTTGTACATGCTTGTTTTCTTTTCCTTTGCCGCAATATGACTCTAATTGTCTGTGTTGATTTTACTAAAAGTTTGGCTGAGATGGCTCAAAATATAAACGCTATGGCAATCCTTAAAGCCTTAAGGGCCAGAAGTGCACCAGGGCCATCTAACCCCCCTGCTGGTGTTGTGCCAGTCTCCTTGCCTCGCCCAACTGAGGTCCCTATGGTGGAGAGGGAACCGATCCATGTGGAGGATTCCCCTCCCCCGTTTGAAAGGCGCAAGAGAAAAGTGGTGGGCGAGGGTCAGTCAGATGACTGGGGTAAGAGGGTCGCAGTTGAAGACGACACCAGACCGATCAGTTTGTATCGTGAGGACTCGGACCCTCGTGAGTTCATTGACTTCAACCTTTTGGATGAAGAAGTTGCCGCTCATCTAGCCCTGCGTGGCAAGAAGGATACCTTCTCCTGGGATGAGACTTTTGGGCTCCGTCTTACTGTGAAGACTCGGTACCTAGAGCATATGGTTGAAGAACATGAGCAGGAGATAGCGAAAAAGGCTGCTGCTATCGAGCGGGGTGAAAACCAAGCTCTTAGGGTAAAGAAAGATATCGTAAAGGCCAAAAATGATGCTGAAACTCAAGCCCGGGAGTTGGAAAGTGAGGTGGCCACCCTGAAGGATGCCGGGAAGCAAAATGAGGCTAGATTGGCAGAGGTCAAAAAGTGTGTGGCCAAACTAAAGACTAAGAATGAAGGTCTTCGTGCTTAGAATCAGCAGCTTGGAGACAAGGTTACTGCCTTACAAGGCGATGTTGGCCAGCTCCTCACTGTTTGCACCGATATCAAGGAAAAACAGTTCCAAAATGCAATCAAGCAAGTACAGCTCTTCAATTCCGGGGTTGCTCTAGTTCTGGATTCCTTAGACTTCGGGAAGGCAGTATGAGATGGTAATCTTATGCTTCCTAGTCTTGCTCCTGAGGGTCCAAGTGTTTAAGGCTCTTCCACCGTGGCCAGCGGTCCAGATCCCGCTGCAGAGTAATTATGATTTTTGTTCTTGCCCTATGTGTGAGGTTGTTTTTATATAAACAATGGTACTACCCCGATTTTTGGGGTTTTAATCAATTCTGTTTTGTTTACTTGCAGTTTTAATCAATTTTGTTTTGGTCTTTTAATGCTTATGGTTTGGTGCCAGAATTTTCCTCGATAAGATTTTTCCTTTACACGACCTGTTTAACATAAGACAACTCGCGACAGGTACCATGATGACTTAGGATGTCATAATAGCCTTTGAAGGTCACTTAAAGCTTCAGTGTAATCATATGCATCAAAACTGCAATACTTGTTTTATTGAGTAGATAAGAGGACTAAGGTCCATACAATATGCTCCCACAACAATTGGGGCAGATCAAACATGAAGTAAACTAGAAGACTAGGCCTTGGAAGGCGCTTAGATGTAGTACTTTCTAAGTTTGTCTACGTTCTAGTAGTTCTTCACCGGCTTGCCTGTCAATGTCTCCAGAGTGTACGCTTCCTTGCCGATGCTGATCACGATACGATAGGGGCTTTCCCAGTTAGGGGCCAGTTTCCCCTGGGAGGCATTCTTTCCGCCGATGTCAGTCCTGCGAAGTACTAGGTCGCCTAGCTGGAACCTCTTGGAGATGACCTTCAGGTTATACTGGACTGTCATTCTCTGCTTGATTACGACATCGTGTATATGAGAGATGCATCTTTTTTCTTCAAGTAGATCCAAGTCTTCTGATAACTCCATGAAATGTAGTTATTTGTGCTCTATCCTTGTGTTGTAAAGAATGCCCAGTCCTTGTTTATGATGCATATTTAGAATGTTTTATGCTTATATTTAACATATTTTGTTTTAGATATCCTTCTGTATGTTTTAGAGCAAATTATGCATATTTGATAAGAGATTGAGTGAATTTGTATTTATTATTGATTTGGTAATTTTTTATATTAGGAAGGATTCCAAACAAGCTCAAATGTAGAGGACTTGGACAAAAAATGGAAGAGAAAGTCAAATTTGCATCTCAACAGAAAACGTCGTGGCGCAGACATATCAATGTCGCAGCGTGATGCATTCCTGCATTAAGTCAGAGAGCTACGCATTTTGAACGTCGCAGCACAAGGATTTAATGTCGCGGCGTCCCTGACCTAAATTGAAATGCGCTGCGGCGTAGGAAGATGAATGTCGCGATGTGACTTTGTTTTCTGAGCCTATAAATAAGTTTTTAATAGATTTTACAAAGAGAAAGACGAGAGTTTTTTAGGTTTTAGAGAAGCTGCGGCTGGAATTTGCATTTTGGAGGCTGAGGAGGCTAGAGGAGCTAAGGATGGAGGTCATCTTCCTTATAGAAGATGATTCAAGCTTCAATGATCACATCTATTAGCGTCCTTCCTTCTCCTTTCTCTTTTCTATCTTCTATCTTCCATGAACATGAATTTTATGATAGATTTTCGTGTTTCATGAAGTAGTTAGGCTGTATTTAGGAATAACTTTGGATCCTTGTATGAATATTAATAATTTTGTTATCTTTTGAGTATATATTGATGTTTGGTTTTGTTCTTCCATATCTATGCTTAATGCTTGCTTTTGTTTGGCCATCAATTGCATGATCTTAGTGTTGCAAATGAACTAGACATAGGGATTTGTGAATATAAATATGGTATGGTTAATACATGTTCAATGAATTCAATTGGCTTAAATAAATTGATTCACTAATTAGATAGAAATATACCTTTTAGCCATGCATAGCGTGTGATTGAGAATAGATCGTTCATGAGTAGTGATAACTTCACATATTGTAATTATTTGGGCCCCATATCTGAGCTTTATTGCCTGCCTAGTCCTTGTTTTGATGCATGAATGGATGAGTTTAAATGTATATTTGTATAATTTGGCTTCAATGTCTTCCATCATGATTTTTGGATATTTCGAGTACATTTGCACTGATTAGTGAATTGAAAATTTCTCTATGGCAGGTAAGGTTCCAACCAAGTAAATCATGTCAACTTTGGACCAGATTTGCAAGAGAAATCAAAGTTCAAGTATCAGCTTGTCACGCCGCGGCGTGGAATGAGAATGCCGCGACGTGCTTCTTCCCTGCACCAAAGTCAGAGAGCACGTATTTTAGAACGCCGCGGCGTGTAATGAGAATGTCGCGGCGTCCCATGACCTATATTGTAACGCGCCGCGGCGTGGAATTACAATGCCGCGGCGTGACCCTGTTTTCTGAGCCCTATAAATACTGTTTCATCAATTTTTAAAAGAGTTAGGTTTTATTTTTGAGAGCTGCGGCCAGGTTTTCTCATTTTACACCAGAAGGAATCAGAAGTGACCACATTTGGAGTCTCTCTTCATCTTGGTGGAGGAGTGAAGCTTGGAGGATCACTCCCCTTAGCTTTGTTCTTCTTTTCTCTTCTCTTTTCTCTTCTCTTATCCCATGACTCTGTATATCACTAGTTTATTTTCGTTTGTCATGGTTGGCTAAGCAGTTTATAGGGTTTACTTTGGATCCTCCTATGAATATTGATTAATTTTGTAATCCTTTGAGTTATATACATGATTTGGTATTTGTTCAATCATATGGTGTTTAATGCTTTGATTGTTTGATCAGCTTTCAACTGATTTGTTCAATTCTAATGAGCCTAGACATAGGAATTTGGAATTGAGATCATATGTATGATTGATGCATGATCTATTTCATTCAATTGGCTTGGATGCAATGATTTGTTGATAGGATAGAAATATACCTATTGACCATGCATAGTGATTAATTGGGAATAAATCGTTCATTAGTATAGCTTACACTAGTCCTCATAGAAATATAGTGGATTAGGTAAGTAATACCAGGGTTGATTGACCTAGACATAGGCTTTCAGCTAAAGTAGATTCCCAAGCTAACCTAACCATTGCATGTATATTGCTCGTAAGGATTGCTTATTAACAATTGATATAGGAGGTGAAAAAGGATACCCTATGTTCTAAATCATTTTCTAAACTCAATCTGATAGTTTAAAAAGTTCTTTTTAATAGTTTAATACGAACCTTTACAATTTATAATTCCTTGAATAGAAATACTTAAGTTATTGGTTTATAATTAGTACTGAATTTAACGTTTATCCTCGTGGGAACGATATCCGACTCAAGCTATACTACAGTGCGATCCGTGCACTTGCGGTAAGCAAAAGAAAGAACAAGTTTTTGGCGCCGTTGCCGGGGATCGACGGTTTAAATTTAGTTTTACTAATATAAACAACGAAGTTAAGTATCTCTAGTTCAAGTTTCTTTTGTTTCATATTCATTTAATTCATTATTTGTTAATTGTTTCAGAAGAGCAAAATGGCTGACGAAGCTTTGTTTTTGCACGACGTGGTGGTGGTGGGGACGCGAGTCGTACAAGGCCATTGAGGGAGTTTGCTACTCCTCAAATGGACAATCTGCAATCTAGTATCGGACGTCCCGCCATCCAGGCAAATAATTTCGAGATTAAGCCGCCATCATCCAAATGATTCAAGCTTCAGTACAGTATGGCGGCTTACCAAATGAAGATCCCAATGCACATATCTCAAATTTCTTAGAGATCTGCGACACGTTCAAGCATAACGGGGTATCGGATGATGCTATCCGTTTACGGCTCTTTCCTTTTTCTTTAAGGGATAGAGCTAAAAGTTGGCTGCATTCTTTGCTAGCGGGATCAATAACAACTTGGGCGGAGGTATGTACCAAGTTTCTGAATAAATATTTCCCTCCGTCTAAGACTGCTGAAATGGTGAATGATATTACATCATTCACCCAATCTGACTCTGAATCCTTGCATGAAGCCTGGGAAAGGTACAAGGATCTCCTAAGAAGGTGCCCACATCACGAAATACCACCGTGGCACCAAATTTATTCATTTCACAAGGGATTGTTGCACCAACATCGCCCAATTGTAGATCTTTGTGTGGAGGCTCCTTGTTAAGCAAATCATTCGATGATGCCTTCCGGTTATTGGAGGAACTAGCGACCAACACTATCAATGGCCTTCATCAAGGAATACTCCAAGGAGGGTAGGCCGGAGTGCATGAGGTGGATCCCATAACCTCATTAACAAAGACACGGGTTGCGGCTTTGGCGAGCAAGATGGACAATATGGGTCAGCAGAGATCAAACCAAAGCCCATTTGTCCTTTGTGACCATTGTGGGGATAATCATGCGAGTGATAGGTGCCCGAGTATGTTTGAGAGCGCACATTATGTTGGTAACTATCGATCCCAACCAAATAACCCATACTCCAATCAATATAATCCTGGATGGAGGAATCATCCAAATTTCTCATGGAGGGACAATCAAGGACCCTCTTCCTCCTCTAATGCTCCTGGACCTGAACGCCAGTACAATCCTCCCGGATTTTCTCGCTCAACCAAGACAACCAATGCAAGAAAGGAAACTGCGTTGGAAGAAATGTTCATGCAGTTAATGCGAGAAGAATGATGCTTTCATTTCTAAGACTGACTCTTACATGCAAAGGACTGATGCTCATTTGGCAAAGAATGATTCGTTGATTCAAAGCCAAACGGCTTCGATGAGAGCATTAGAAACGCAGGTAGGACAGTTAGCAAATGCTATTAACAACAGGCCGCCAGGCACCTTTCCAAGTAACACAGTTAATAACCCAAAGGGTGACTTGAATGCGGTGTAAGGTCATCTCGTTGAGGAGTGGAAAGCACATAGAGGGCAATCCTAAGACAAGGATGTTGGAGGAAGACGCTGAAGCATCCAATGAGAAAGAGGCATGAGCCGAGGATGTTGCAAAGAAACCTGAAGTTTCTACGGAAAAGGTCGAGGACAAGAAATTTGTGAACAACCCTTATGTACATCCCGTACCTTTTCCAAGCAGGCTGGTCAAGCACAAAATGGATGATCGCTTAAGAAATTTTTGGAAGTTTTTAAGAAGCTTCAAATAAACATCCCTTTTGCGGAGGCCTTAGAGCAGATGCCTAGCTACGTTAAATTTATGAAGGATATTTTATCCAAGAAACGTAGGCTAGGTGAGTTTGAAACGGTTGCATTGACTGAGGAATGCAGTGCCGTGTTGCAACAGAAGCTTCCCCCGAAGTTAAAGGATCCGGGAAGCTTCACAATTCCTTGTGCCATAGGAGAGAAGTTCCTTGGCCAAGCTTTATGTGATATGGGGGCAAGCATTAATCTTATGCCCCTATCCATATTCCAGAGGCTAGGTTTGGGGGAATGCAAACCCACATCAGTAACTCTCCAGCTAGCCGATCGCTCTTACACGTATCCAAGGGGATAGTGGAAGATGTCCTTGTGAAAGTGGACAAGTTCATATTCCCGCGACTTCGTTATACTGGATATGGAGGAGGATCATAGGGTCCCTTTGATCCTGGGCAGGCCGTTCTTAGCTACAGGAAGAACTCTCATTGACGTGCAGAAAGGTGAGTTGACAATGAGAGTTCAAGATCAAGAGGTTACTTTCAACATATTTAAAGCTATAAAGTTTCCTCAAGACCAAGAAGAGTGCTCCTATGTTGGGATATTGGATAACATCATCAATGATTCATTCCAAGCCAATATTCCAGAGACTCCCTCATCTGTGGCGTTAGCTTCATCACCTGACGATGATGAAGAATTAAGGGATGAAGTATCCGAGTTAATAAAGTGCCTAGATGCATTTCCTAGGCAATATCGGTCACCCAAGTTTGAAACCTTGGAGTCCGAGGCATCAAAGGAGGCATCTAAGTCCTCCATTGAAGTACCACCGAGGCTTGAACTTAAGCCTTTACCCAATCATTTGCAATATGCATATTTGGGTGAAACCTCCACGTTTCCTGGTTATAATATCATCAACCCTCTCCGAAGATCAAACGGAGAAGCTTCTCCGTGTGCTGAGGCATTACAAACATGTAGTTGGATGGACTATTGCTGATATCCAAGGCATTAGCCCCTCCATTTGTATGCACAAGATCCTCTTAGAGGATAATCAGAATGGTGTTGTGGAGCACCAAAGGAGTTTGAATCCTGTTATGAAGGAAGTGGTGAGAAAGGAAATAATTAAGTGGCTAGATGCGGTATAATATATCCAATTTCTGATAGCCCGTGGGTCTCACCAATCCAATGCGTCCCTAAGAAAGGTGGCATGACGGTAGTCACCAATGAGAACAATGAATTGATTCCCTCTCGAAAGGTTACAGGCTGGAGGGTTTGCATGGACTACCGTAAGTTAAATAAGGCCACCCGGAAGGACCATTTTCCGCTTCCGTTCATCGATCAGATGTTAGATAGGCTTGCAGGAAAAGCCTATTATTGTTTCTTGGATGGTTATTCTGGATATAACCAAATTGTCGTAGCGCCAGAGGACCAAGAGAAAACAACTTTCACGTGTCCCTACGGTACATTTGTGTTTCGTCGAATGCCATTCGGGTTATGCAATGCTCCTGCAACCTTTCAACGATGCATGATGGCCATCTTTGCAGATATGATAGAGCATGGCCTGGAAGTGTTTATGGACGACTTTTCGATTTGGGGATGATTACAATAGTTGTTTGCATACTTTGTCATCCGTACTGAAGAGGTGTGAAGAAACCAACCTCGTCCTAAACTGGGAAAAGTGCCACTTTATGGTCCAAGAAGGTATAGTTCTTGGCCATAAGGTTTCTGAGAGAGGAATGGAGGTTGATAAAGCAAAGATTGAGGTAATAGATAAGCTACCTCCACCAAAATCTGTGAAAGGAATCCGCAGTTTTCTTGGCCATGCGGGTTTCTATAGGAGGTTCATTAAAGACTTTTCAAAGATAGCCAAGCCTCTGTGCAACCTTCTGGAGAAGGACATCCAGCTTTAACTTTGATGAACCATGTCAGGTTGCATTTGAGGAACTGAAAAAGAAATTGGTCTCAACACCAGTAATTATCACCCCGATTGGGTTTACCATTTGAGCTCATGTGCGACGCAAGTGATTATGCGGTTGGTGCAGTGTTGGGACAAAGGAAAGATAAGGTGTTTCGCTCCATATATTATGCGAGCAAGACACTTAATGATGCCCAACTGAACTACACAACAACGGAGAAAGAGCTACTTGCGGTAGTTTTCGCATTTGACAAGTTCAGAGCTTACTTGGTAGGAACCAAGGTGATAGTCTTTACAGATCATTCAGCCATAAAATACTTGGTGAGCAAGAAGGACGCAAAACCACGATTGATTAGGTGGGTTCTACTTCTACAAGAGTTTGATCTGGAGATTAGAGACAGGAAAGGTGCGGAAAATCAAGTGGCAGACCACCTTTCTAGACTTGGAAATGACGAATACCAAGTTGACCCGATCATAATCAGGGAAACATTTCCCGATGAGCAGCTTTTTACAGCCACCACTCACTCATGCCCATGGTACGCAGATATGGTGAACTACATTGCGAGTGGTGTGCTGCCGCCTGATCTCACCTCTCATCAGAAGAAGAAATTCTTGTATGATGTCAGGCATTACATTTGGGATGAGCCATTTCTGTTTAAGCAGTGCTCCGACCAGATGTTGAGAAGGTGTGTACCTATGGAGGAAGTGGAACATATTCTGAGTCAATGCCATGCTTCTCCATACGGTGGACACTATAGTGGTGAGAAGACGGCTTCCAAAGTGCTCCAATCTGGCTTTTATTGGCCAACGCTTTTTAAAGATGCACATTCTTATGTGCAACAGTGTGATCGGTGCCAAAGGTCTGGAAACATTTCCAGAAAGAACGAAATGCCCCTGAACTTCATTCTAGAAGTTGAAATCTTTGATGTTTGGGGCATTGACTTCATGGGCCCCTTTATTCCCTCCTTTGGGAATCAATACATCCTTGTGGTTGTGGACTACGTGTCCAAATGGGTGGAGGCATGTGCATATCCTACCAATGATTCAAAGGTAGTGATTGGTTTTATGAAGAAACTGATTTTCACCAGATTTGGAACACCTAGGGCCATAATCAGTGACGGAGGGTCACATTTTTGTAACAAATATTTTGAAGCCCTCCTAGCCAAGTATGGTGTAACGCATAGGATATCCACTGCTTATCACCCACAGACAAGTGGGCAAGCAGAGGTATCCAACCGCGAGATTAAGCGGATCTTGGAAAAGACAGTGTGTCCTACAAGAAAGGATTGGTCAAGGAAATTAGATGACGCACTGTGGGCTTACAGGACTGCTTACAAGGGTCCCATTGGTATGTCTCCGTACAAACTGGTATTCGGAAAAGCATGCCACTTGCCGGTTGAGCTTGAGCATAATGCTTATTGGGCAATAAAGCAGCTCAATCTCAATTCACAAGCTGCCGGTGAGAAGAGACTTTTGCAACTCAATGAACTGGATGAATTTAGGCTGCAGGCCTATGAGAATGCAAAAGTATACAAGGAGAAGTCTAAATACTGGCATGACAAGAAGATTGTCCAGAAAAGATTCAATGAAGGCCAGCAGGTTCTCCTGTATAATTCCAGGCTTAAACTCTTCCCTGGAAAGTTAAAATCAAGATGGTCGGGACCCTTTGTGGTGATAAAGGTGTTGCCCCACCGAGCAGTGGAGATTGGTCCACTGGATAGATCATCAAGTTTTAAGGTTAACGGCCGCGCCTAAAACCTTATTTTGGAGGTGAGATTCAAAGGGAGAAGACCTCCCTCCCATTAACAACTCCTACTTGATATCACCAAAGTCCTGCCAGGACTATAACTAAGGCCCTTGTTGGGAGGGAACCCAAAGGTTTATTATTTTTGTTTTTAGGTTTATAATACTTAATATGTGATTTTTGTAATTTAGCTATGTTTTTGATATTTAATTTGCTTTTTGATCATTTGGACATATTGTATATTTGGTTAGGATCCATTTTTGGCAATTTTTTGGGCTGAAGTCGGTTCTTTCTTGCAGACCAAATCGGCCAGATCGACCTCTCACGCCGCGGCGTGGAGTGCTCCAACGCCGCGTGCGTTTGTTTAAAAAAAAAATATAAAATAAAAAAATTTTAAAAAAAAAAATTTGAAATTTTTTTTCGAGGGAATTACTGCGCGCCGCGGCGTCGTGTGGCATGCGCCGCGGCGTGATACGCTGTTGGGGTTTAACACCCACGGATGGGTGACCGTCCCTCTCCCTCAGCCATATACTGTTTTCTCTGTTTTTTTTCTCTCAAATTTCTCTCGTTGCAATCTATTTTTCTTGCTTCTCCGACCATACCAGTGCTTCCTAATCAGGTTAGAAGCTCTTTTCATCATTTATTTCGTATTTTTTTTCATAGTTTCCTTTCGTTTTTGTTTAAAAATCTTGTTACGTGTAAATTTGTATAGTTTAAGGAGTTTAGGAGTATTTGAATAGCATAATTTTGTTATATCAATGTTGTTTTCTTTGATTTCCTGCCTGGGGGAATGATTTGCCTGATTTAATGGGGATTTTCTGGGTTCTGCCATATTGAATGCCGCGGCGTTGTGTTTGAATGCCGCGGCGTTGTGTTTGAATGCCGCGGCGTGTACATGAACTGGTTGAATGCCGCGGCGTGTCTTTACAATGCCGCGGCGTGGTATAAAGCTGTTGAATGCCGCGGCGTAGTTGTGAATGCCGCGGCGTGACATGTTTCTTTTTGCAGCATTATTCCCACATTGCAAATGTATCTTGCATTTTCAATTTCATCAATTAATACTAACTATTTGCAATTTAATTTCAGGTACCATGTCTGCTAAAAGACAGCGCGGATCATCTAGTCAGCGGCGCCGAGAACCATCCCCTCCTGCCTTCGATCAACGGAGGTTTGTGTCTGCGGAGGCTGCACAGCGTTACACCGCCTTGGTGTCAAAAAAGGTGACGGCTGAGAGAGGCTTCTCTACTCAGGATGGTATCCCTGAACCTGTTGAGTTGATCATCCGCCACCACCACTGGGATCGATTTGCGCTGCATCCGGATGTGGCGGTACTTCCTATGGTTCGCGAGTTTTATGCGAACATTGACACTTCCAGCGCCAACCCCTCCACTGTGGTTGTGCGAGGCTGCCGCGTCTCCTATTCAGTTCCAGTTATTAGGGCAGCCCTCGCCTTGCCCCCTCCTCCGCTGGAGTGTGAGTACTCCCGTTTATAGGTGTTGATCCAGATGGTATTGACCTCACTACGGTCCACTAACCGAATTTGTACGGAGGCTTCGCGACCGGCCGAGTGGGTCTTGAGCGTCCCAGGATGCCAGTGCCCCGATTCTTCCGCAGGCATGCTTAACACCGCAGGCTCGGGTGTGGTACCATTTCATTAACACCCTGATTCTGCCATCGAACAACCTGTCAGAGGTTACTAGGGATCGGGCGATCTTGATATATGCCATTTTGGAGCATAGGGCTATTGATGTTGCCCATCTTATCCATCAGCAGATACGGCGAGCTGCTAGGGAGTGCAGGAGCCTGTTTTTCCCTTCTCTCATCCAGAGGTTGTGCCTGACTCAAATGGTCCAAGTTCAGGATGACGAGGAGCGCACAGAGGCAAAACAGCCTCTGAACGATTATTTTTTTGAGAGAGTTCGAGCCGCTCCAGCAGCACCACCACCAGCAGCCAGACGACCACAGAGGCAGCCACCACCACAGATGCCAGGACCATCCCAGCCGCGGCCAGTCACAGCAGATGATGCTGCGTGGAGGGCGCAGATCGATGCCCGGGTGACAGAGCTCGAGACTCAGGCAGCACAGACCACTGCCATGCTGGCATATATCATTCAGACGCAGCGTTGGACTGCGGAGCGCTTACACCTTCCGATGGAGGACTACCCAGTGCCCCGACTTCCCGCCCGTGGCCGCTGCAGCACCCCCACCACCATCCCAGGAGCCCGGCCCATCTCACCCCGCAGGCCATGATGACGACGATGATGAGGATCTAGATGCTGAGGCCGCCGATTCAGAGGAGGCTTCCTTCTAGCTTTTGAGGCTATCAGGTCATCTTCCTTTCGTTGTCATTCTTTTTGCTATTATATACTCTATCTTTCTCATGTACAGTGTGGACACTGTTTCCCTCAGGTTTGGGGGGGTGTCCTAGACTTAGTATTTTGATGCTGATGCATGTTTATAATATTGATGCTTATGTTAATATTGCCTATTGTGGATATAATATTTTGGTATTTTAGTATAGTTTATGTATGTTTGTAATTATGTATGTATGCTATGTATGCTTGTTAATATCCGGAGGAACTTGTATCTTGATAATCAATTTTGAAAAATCTTATTCAAGATACAATTGTCGTTCCCTTTCACAATTTGATTTATAAAGGTTAAAACTAATGTGAAATGATTGTTCAATGATAGAGATGGATGTAAATTGACTTTAATATTTTGATGAATCCATATGCAATCTTTGAAGCATGTTGAGCAATCTAGTTTCATTTGAGGATTGATATATTTCCCACTTGCATGTTTATTGAACTTTGGAATTGATAAGAAGTCTTGCTTAGAGAAAGTTTATGGACAAAGGTACGTGAAGGTATCAGTTATCTGTGAAATTGTTTTTGAACTCTCTTGAGGCGAAATCCTAATTTGCGCATGATTGAGGAAATGATAAGGGCATTCATTGGACCGATTGAGCCTTAAAAAGCTTACCTTGACATGATCATATCTTAGGTCCCCTTTGAAGCCTTATGTATGTTTGGCCTTATGTTTTTCATCACCTACATATTCCATACCATGTAACCATTTCTAAATGCATGTGAAAACATGACATTTGTTATCTTACCATAATTGTTGTTGAGTGCATGTATATATGATTCTTGAATTGAGTCAAATACTCAGGGGTATCGTGTAAGTCAAATTCAAAAAGAACTTGTTTGAACCATCTGCTGTAGAAAATATTTGCTTTGAAAAAAATAAAAGAAAAAGAAAAAAAATGAAAAGAGAAAAGCAAAGCAAAAGAAAAGAAAAAGAAAAGTAAAAATAAAGCATTGAATGGTTCTTATGAGTTCTGATCCTCAAAGTTGTATGGTATACCCTGATAATCTCAATGGTACTCAAGTCTTGAAATCATATGTGTATGTGTCTTGATGTTTGTGTTAAATCCATTCCTTTTGTTCTTTAACCCATACCATTGGCCTAACATTATAAGCTGATAAAGACCCTTTTGATCTTCAATCATGTGTGAGTTACATTAGTGGAGAGAGAGTTGAATTACAATCTTGTGGATTCTTTGATGCATATTCATTTGTATGTTCATAAACTCATCCTGGTAAGTCCTAATAGAAAAGAAGAAGTTTGGTATGCATGATTGTGGGAAATTATATCTTGACTGAAAGGAAGCTGTGATTGTCAGCATGAGTAGGGTTGTATATGTGTGAAACTGAGTATGAGGCAAGTTCATTCTTTGAGATTTTATGCAATCATTTTACATGAATTCTGTTTAAGTGAAAGTGGAAAGTGCAGATTGTTGAAGCAGGTTAACAAGTTGAACGATTTAAATGTACTTTGTTTTGCTCGAGGACTAGCAAAAATCTAAGTTTGGGGGTGTGATAACTTCACATATTGTAATTATTTGGGCCCCATATCTGAGCTTTATTGCCTGCCTAGTCCTTGTTTTGATGCATGAATGGATGAGTTTAAATGTATATTTGTATAATTTGGCTTCAATGTCTTCCATCATGATTTTTGGATATTTCGAGTACATTTGCACTGATTAGTGAATTGAAAATTTCTCTATGGCAGGTAAGGTTCCAACCAAGTAAATCATGTCAACTTTGGACCAGATTTGCAAGAGAAATCAAAGTTCAAGTATCAGCTTGTCACGCCGCGGCGTGGAATGAGAATGCCGCGACGTGCTTCTTCCCTGCACCAAAGTCAGAGAGCACGTATTTTAGAACGCCGCGGCGTGTAATGAGAATGTCGCGGCGTCCCATGACCTATATTGTAACGCGCCGCGGCGTGGAATTACAATGCCGCGGCGTGACCCTTTTCTCGAGCCCTATAAATACTTGTTTCATCAATTTTTAAAAGAGTTAGGTTTTATTTTTGAGAGCTGCGACCGTGTTTTCTCATTTTACACCGTAAGGAATCGAAGTGACCACATTTGGAGTCTCTCTTCATCTTGGTGGAGGAGTGAAGCTTGGAGGATCACTCCCTTAGCTTTGTTCTTCTTTTCTCTTCTCTTTTCTCTTCTCTTATCCCATGACTCGTATATCACTAGTTTATTTTCGTTTGTCATGGTTGGCTAAGCGATTTATAGGGTTTACTTTGGATCCTCCTATGAATATTGATTAATTTTGTAATCCTTTGAGTTATATACATGATTTGGTATTTGTTCAATCATATGGTGTTTAATGCTTTGATTGTTTGATCACTTTCAACCGATTTGTTCAATTCTAATGAGCCTAGACATAGGAATTTGGAATTGAGATCATATGTATGATTGATGCATGATCTATTTCATTCAATTGGCTTGGATGCAATGATTTGTTGATAGGATAGAAATATACCTATTGACCATGCATAGTGATTAATTGGGAATAAATCGTTCATTAGTATAGCTTACACTAGTCCTCATAGAAATATAGTGGATTAGGTAAGTAATACCAGGGTTGATTGACCTAGACATAGGCTTTCAGCTAAAGTAGATTCCCAAGCTAACCTAACCATTGCATGTATATTGCTCGTAAGGATTGCTTATTAACAATTGATATAGGAGGTGAAAAAGGATACCCTATGTTCTAAATCATTTTCTAAACTCAATCTGATAGTTTAAAAGTTCTTTTTAATAGTTTAATACGAACCTTTACAATTTATAATTCCTTGAATAGAAATACTTAAGTTATTGGTTTATAATTAGTACTGAATTTAACGTTTATCCTCGTGGGAACGATATCCGACTCCAAGCTATACTACAGGTGCGATCCGTGCACTTGCGGTAAGCAAAAGAAAGAACAAGTAGATTTTGGTTCTAACTAAGGAGTTAGGTAAATGAAACTATGGTTGATTGACCTAGACATAGGCTTTTAACTAAATCAGATTCTCAAGCTAGCTTAACAATTCATTGATGTTGCTTATAAGGATTGCAAGTTATTAGTATGAAATAGAAGGTGAAGAATGATTCTCTAAATCTCTAAATAATTATCTTTATTGCTTTTGTAGTTTAGATTTAGTTTATTTGTACTTTATCTATTTTTATGTCCTTGAATAGAATTAATTAAACTATTGGTTGATACTTGGCTTTGGAAGCCTATATCCTCGTGGGAACGATCTCTTACTCTGCATCTGTATTACTTGAATAACCGTGTACTTGCGGTACAAATGGTCTAACAAGTTTTTTGTCAAGAAAATAAATTTTTTATCTTATGAAAGGACCAAGAATTTGCTATCAAGTTTTTAGCGTTGTTGTCGGGGATATGGTTTAATTCTATATGGCCAATAGTAACAATGAGTTTAGTTAATTCTAATTCAAGTTGTATATAGTTTGTTTTAATTTAAGTTTCTTTATGTTCTTGTTTTAGTTTCAATAAAGAAGCCGAATGGACTAATTCATACAAGGCCCTTGAGGGAATTCGCGACTCCTGGAAATGATAACCTTCAGATCAAGTTCTAGAAGATCACTCACCCGCACCATCCATTTTGGAGACAAAGTCCTGTCGGCACTATAGCTCAACTCCTTTTTGGGAGGAAACCCAAGTTTATGTTAATTCTTACCTTTACTTTTTACATAAATAGGTAATATGTTGATTGTGTATATTAATACTTATATGAGTTTGATTGTTAATATATATATGTTAGCATGTTAAATTGGTAGTATGTTGATTTTGTGGTTTTAATATGTTTATGTTATAGTTATAGTAAAATATAAAATAGCCTTTTGAACAAGTTTTGCAAGTGCTGGAAACCCATATAAAGCAAACTTGGCAGCAAAACTGTGTTTGCTGCATAATTTTGTTGTCTGATCTCTCATGTCGCGGCGTACCAGACTTAACATTGCAGCGCCAGTGAGATTTTCCTACAGAATTCTGCAGACGAGCTTAACGTTGCGACGTTGGCATGTTAATGCCACGACGTTGAGCTCTGTTTTGTACATATTTGTTTTATTTTTCATGTATTTTCTTATTTTAGTATGCTCAGATTAACAGTATGCTTAATTTGAAAAGTTTAGGTACCCAATGTGCCAATGAAAGTGAGGACTTTGTCTCACTTTGGTTTGGGGGAGTATCGTTACATGCTCTGGATATATAATGTTGAATGTATAACATGTGGTGATATTTACTGTTGTAGTTGTGATAGCTATCATGTTATCCCAATTCTAAATTTCTTGAGCTATTACTGTGGGTTTTGTGAAGAAATTTCAATTTTTAACATTAGGCAAATGATGTTATGCATGCTTGAATTGAAAAAGTTGAATCTATTTGAATGCATGATATGTTGCAAGAATGCTGGTGTTGTTATGGTTGTTCATTAATATGAAAGGTTGCTATTTGTCCCCTTTGTAGTGAAACCTTATGTGATCTTAAAGCATGTGAAATAATTTAATCGCTTTTGATGCATGATTTACATCTCACTTAGATGCAAGTTTAATTTTGAAAATGATAAGAGTGCATGTCTAGAGAATGTTTATGGATATACATATAGAGTTTCGATTATCCTAGAAATTGTTTTTAAACTCTCTTGAGGCGAAATCCCAGGTTATGCATGATTGAGGAAATGATTAGGGCATTGTTTGGACCAATTCAGCCCTTTCAAACTTACCCTGATATGATGTTATCATAGGTCCCCTTTTGAAGCTTTATATATGTTTGGCCTTATTTGTTTTTCATAATCATTGTGTTCGTTAACCTGTTAACCATTCTAATGTATGTGAAAGCATTGCATTTTCTTCCTACCATTATTGTTTGTTGAGTACTTAATATGTTATTTCTTGAAGTGAGTCTAATGATTAGGGGTATTAATGATTCAATACAAAATGAGCCTGAAGGAACCAAATGCAGTCAAAAGAAAAATCATTGCTTTGCAAAAGAAAATAGAAGAAAAAATAGAAAAGAAAAAAAAAAGATTGAAGAAAAAGCAAAGCATAAGAAAAGTAAAGTACAACAAGCATCAGAATGGTTCTGGCAAGTTTTCTACATTTCCTGTTAAATACCCTTCTAATCTCAGTTAGTGGCTCATGTCTTGAAATGATATGTTATGTTTCTCAATGTTTGTATTATATCCTATCCTTTCATTTTTTTCGCTCATTACCATTGGCCTTACATTACAAGCTAATAAAGTCCCTTTTGATCTTCAATCTTGTGTGATGTACATTAGT
Organism: Ormosia emarginata; assembly: GCA_029884605.1. NCBI lineage: Eukaryota > Viridiplantae > Streptophyta > Magnoliopsida > Fabales > Fabaceae > Ormosia > Ormosia emarginata. The sequence goes on along the minus strand of JAQQTP010000076.1, from coordinate 39,028,305 downwards.
GGAGAGAGAGTTAATTTATAATCTTGTGAATTCTATGATTCACATACATGTATGCTTATAAACTTATCTGGATATGTCAGATTTGAATATGAGAAGTTTATCTTGTATGTTTGTGAAAAATGTGATTTGCATTAAAGGATGCTTAGATTGTTAGCATGTAAAGGATTGTATATGTGTGGAGCTGTTTATGGGGCATTTGCGCTTTTTAAGGATTGATGCAATCATTACACACAAGTTTTGGTTTAAAAAGAAAAGCAAAAATTGAAATTGTGTTAGATGTTGAATGAATGTTTGTGCATGAATTGTTAAGTAGATTTCCTTAGTCCTATTTTGTTTTGCTCAAGGACTAGCAAAATTAGGTTTGGGGTTGTGATAACTCCATGAAATGTAGTTATTTGTGTCCTATCCTTATGTTGTAAAGAATGCTTAGTCCTTGCTTATGATGCATATTTGAAAGGTTTTATGTTTATATTTGACATAGTTTGATTTAGATATCTTTCTGTATGTTTTAGAGCAAATTATGCGTGTTTGGTAAGAGATTGAGTGAATTTGTATCTATTATTGATTTGGTAATTTCTCTATATTAGAAAGGGTTCCAAACAAGCTTAAATGTGGAGGACTTGGACAAAAAGTGGAAAAGAAAGTCAAATTTACATCTCAACAAGAAACGTCACGGCGCAGGCATATCAATGTGGCAGCGTGATGCATCCTCTGCATTAAGTCAGAGTGCTACGTATTTTGAACGCCGCAGTGCAAGGATTTAATGCCGCAGCGTCCTTGACCTAAATTGAAGCGCGCTGCGGCGTAGGAAGATGAATGCCGCGGCGTGACTCTATTTTCTGAGCCTATAAATAGGTTTTTAACAGATTTTACAAAGAGAGGGACGGTAACTTTTTAGGTTTTAGAGACGCTGCGATCGGAATTCGCGTTTTGGAGGCTAAGGAGGCTAGAGGAGCCAAAGATGGAGGTCATTTTCCTTATGGAAGATGATTTAAGCTTCAATGATCACATCTATGAGCTTCCTTCCTTCTCCTTTCTCTTTTCTCTCTTCTATCTTCCATGAACATGAATTTTATGTTTGATTTTTGTATTTCATGATGTAGCTAGACTGTATTTAGGGATGACTTTAGATCCTTGTATGAATATTAATAATTTTGTTATCTTTTGAATATATATTGATGTTTGATTTTGTTCTTCCATATCTATGCTTAATGCTTGCTTTTGTTTGACCATCAATTGTATGATCTTAGTGTTGCAAATGAACAAGATATAGGGATTTGTGAATATGGATATAGTATGGTTGATGCATATTCGATGAATTCAATTGGCTTGGATAAGTTGATTCGCTAACTGGATAGAAATATACCTTTTAGCCATGCATAGCGTGTGATTGAGACTAGATCGTTCATGAGTGGATTTTGGTTCTAATTAAGGAGTTAGGTAAATGAAACTATGGTTGATTGACCTAGACATAGGCTTTTAACTAAATCAGATTCTCAAGCTAACTTAACAATTCATTGTTGTTGCTTGTAAGGATTGCAAGTTATTAGTATGAAATAGGAGGTGAAGAAGGATTCTCTAGATCTCTAAATAATTATCTTTATTGCTTTTGTAGTTTAGATTTAGTTTATTTGTACTTTCTCTATTTTTATGTCCTTGAATAGAATTAATTAAGCTATTGGTTGATACTTAGCTTTAGAAGCCTATATCCTCGTGGGAACGATCTCTTACTCTGTATCTGTATTACTTGAATAACTCGTGCACTTGCGATACAAATGGTCCAACAAGTTTTTGGTCAAGAAAACAAATTTTTTATCTTATGAAAGGACTAAGAATTTGCTATCATCTTCCTTGATCAAGCCGGGGTTATTACTAGGTAAGAAGTTCTGAAGACGCCAACTTAGTTTTCTTATCTCCATTGGGATCATTGTCTCGCATCCATATGTTAGCTTGAAAGGAGTTTCACACGTTGTGGAGTGAGGTGTGGTTCGGTAGGCCCATAGGACGTGGTCCAACTGCTCGACCCAGTTTCTTTTGGCTTCGTCTAGTCTTCTCTTTAACCCCCTGATGATAATACGATTTTCTGCTTCAGTTTGTTCGTTTGTATGTGGGTTTTCTACAGCACTGCAATGATGTTTTATTTTCAGCCCGACAAGTAACTCTTTGAATCCCTTGTCTTTGAACTGTGTGTCGTTATCTGTAACAATGGATTCTGAAACTCCGACCCTAGTGATGATATGCCACCAAGTGAATTTCTGAATTCGGGCCGAGGTGATGGTGACTAGGGTCTCCGCCTCAATCCACTTAGTGAAGTAGTCCACGACCACTACCAAAAACTTTAACTGCCCGGGCGCTTGAGGGAACGAACCCAGGATATCCATACCCCATTGATAAAATGGCCAGGGTATAGACGTTGTGGATAATTCCTTTGGCGGAGCATGATAATGGTCGAAGTGTCTTTGGCATTTGTCACATGTCTGGACATGCGCATGAGAATCTACTTCCATCGTAGGCTAATAGTAGCCCACCCTGAGTGTCTTCAATGCTAGGACTTTGCCTCCTAGATGGTGTCCATAATTTCTTTTGTGAACCTCGGTCAAGACATACTCGGCTTCTTTCGGTGCAAGGCATTTAAGGAGGGGTAGAGAAAACTCATGTCAGTATAACTGTTCGTTGTAGATGGTATACATGACATCGGCTTTCTTTAATTTGGAAGCTGCTTTCGGATCCTCGGGGAGGCTACCGGACTGTAAGTACTCCATCAACGGTGTGATCCAAGTAGGCTATTGCTCTTCAACTTGGAAGACAGTCATGTCAACGATGAAGAGTTATGAGAGGGTCTCTTGGATCACCGAACGATTGTTGTTTAGACATTTGGTACTGGCTAACTTGGATAGGAGGTCAGCCCTAGAATTTTGCTCTCAAGGTATATGCTCCACCTTTACTACTCGAAAACCCGTGAGGAGTTCTTGTACCCTTGCCAAGTATTTCTACAGGAGGGGCTCTTTGGCCTGATAGTCACCTCGGATCTGGGAGGTCACGAGCTGAGAGTCATACTTCATATTCTGCCTAATTGTTTGAGGTGGAGAATTCGAACCTAAGGGAGTTCTCAACAGTCACCTTCTCAGAATTCTCTAAGATTATCCTAACTCCACATCCTTTCGGGTTTGAGGACCCATCAATAAACACGATCTAGGATACTTCCTCGGTAGCACCGGGTTTGACGTGAGTTCGGCTAGGAAGTCCGAGAGTGTCTGTGCCTTGATGGCTACTCTAGGTTCGTAGGCGATCCTAAACTCGGAAAGTTCTATGAACCAGATAATCATCCTCCCTGTTAAGTTCGACTTGTGCAATATCTATCGGATGGGTTGATCGGTCCTTATTACCACTGGATGGCACTGGAAATATTGTCGAAGTCTTCTGGCTGTGATAATGAGTGCAAATGCAACCTTATCTATTTTTTGATTCAGAGCTCGGGGCCTTATAGCACCTTGCTCACAAAATAAACTAACTTTTGACCTTCTATTATTTCCCTGACAAGTACTAAACTCACAGTCTCCTCGTGGACGGAGAGGTACACGTAAAGTGTTCCACCTAACTCTAGCCTCGTAAGGATGGGAGGGGATGACAACATATTCTCCAAAGACTTGAAAGCGTCATCACATTCTTGAGTCCACTCGAATCCCATCCTCTTTTTCAATAACTTGAAGAGAGTGAGGGATTTGTTGTAACACCCTCCCTAGGGTATCACATGTCTGAGTCCCGACTCAAAATCTGTAAAGAAGTTCACACAAGGTTTGAGTTATAAAAAGATGGGTTTTAAAATTTCTTTCTTTACTGAAACATAAACTTACTGAAATTCATAAGTATTACTGAAAATATATTTAAACTTATTAATATACAATATTGACACCAATTAATATTTCACAATTTAAATAGAAATATAAAATTAACAGACTCTTTTTTTTTAACAGTAGCAAACCCCATGACGGGTCTTACTTAATTGCACGGTACAACACTAACGTTAAAACTTATCATACTTATTCTGTTGTGTATCCATCTTGTTGCACCAGACATCTGTTCTACATCTGTTCTTTGTCAATACTGCACACCTTCGAGTCCTGAATGTCCACTCCTTATTGTTATCACCTATCTCAGAGTATTCATTGCCCGTTATGTCTAAGACAACTCGATCCTTCTATTATTTGATTTTAACAAGACACAGCAAAACAACATAACAAAGAGGTGAGATCACCTACGCCAATACCAACATGGTAGTACGAGATAACACAAAACAAACATATCATACAAATATATCATGCCATCAACATTAATCAACTATCATCATCCAATCATTTATCAGTTCAATTATCATAAACAACAATTATGATAATGCCCTCAGCATTATCATCATCAACATCCAAGTATTCAAAACAATTGTCATAGTCAATATTCCTCAATTAATATATCACACAGATATAAATGTACTCATATAATGCATGTGCATTTAGACTCAATGTTCCTACTCCATGGAGCTAAACTCAGGTTGGAGAAATGATCGAAAAGATCTATCGGTACCACATACCTCAGACCACGTGCTATAATCCTCATTTTAATTTTGCACATCTAACATATACACGACAGTCTTTATCAGATCTTGAATAAGAATAGTGTCTCGATCAGGATCATCGGTGTGTTGCATCGGTCTAACCTACGGGAAGAAGCGCGACCAACCACCCGTGTAAGCAACTCGCACCCCGATGCCCCCAAGGTCAACAAGTGACTTACACTACGCTGGCATGCGCACCCACTCAAGAGGTGTGTTTCTCTTAGCAGCAATCAGCCATATCCAAATCCTCATCGGACCATTCCAATGCATGTATAATGCACCAAATACCAATCACGGGTATAATACTAATAACGGTATATCTCATAATTTCTCGGATATAGTTTATACAATGCACGAATATATCGGTCTGAAGTCCAACCACAGGGCCATTCTTTTCAAATTCGTTTGTTCAATTAAATCATATCTTTCAACGTATATTTTTTTTTTTTCCATGCATCTAAAATGCACCACGTGCCAATAACGAGGCAAAACTCGTTGCTTTCACAAACAGATATCCATACACTGGTTTTACAGTAATCATACTGTATTTTTCAATAACAAAATCATGTTATCATGTTTTCATAGTTGTAAAACACTTTTACCGTATTTTCACAATCGCGTAACATTTATATTACGTTTTCAAAATACTACAACTCTTCTGTTGCACTTTTAAACCACGTACAAATTTTTTAATGTTTTTCTCAATCACGTAAAAACATACGTTTCTCAAATCGCATAGTATTTTTCCACTGTTTCAAAATCGCGTAACTTAAAAATCATTCTTTTAAGTCGCGTAAATCATTTTTCATCCTTTTCAAAATATTTAAAATACTTTCCAAATCACATAACGATTTTTCGTTATTTTCACAATCACGTAAAAATATTCTCTCACTTTTAAATCACATATTGATTTTTCAATAGTAGTTCAAATTACGTAAAATATTTAAACGTAATTCAAATCGCGTAGAAATATTTTACTCTATTTCAAATCATTTTTAAGATATCGTAAAATATTTTTTAACATTTTACAATCACGTAAAATATTCCTCAATATTCCAAAACATTATTTTGGACTTAAATAAATCAATATTATTTTCAATACATTTTTCAAATTGCGTAAAAATATTTTACTGCATTTCAAATCATTTTTAAGATACGTAAAATATTTTTCAACATTTTACAATCACGTAAAATATTCCTTTCAACTTTTCTCAAAATAATATAACTTTGTATTTTATTTTTTCACATTTTCTTACTCAAGAAATTTTTTTTTCAAAATATAATCCACAAAAATCAATTTTCCATTGATATAAATCAAAGTTTCAAAACTTAACATTTTCTAACGTATTTCAAAACTTGAAAATAAGTTATACGTTAGTAAATTTTCAAAATACCATTATATTCTTCATTTTTCCCAAATCATTTCCAAACACAACCTTCTTCAAAATAAATTGAAGTTCAAACGTTTTCAACCTCTCTTTGTTTTCCGTTACGAAAATTTCTATTCTCTCAAGTGATAAAATACTCTGATTCCCTTTCCAAATTCCTTGTATTAAATCAAGTTACGTTTCCACTTTGAAAATTACTTTGTTCATAAAAATTAAGGCATTACAAGCCTTCAAAAATATGGACATGACTCTTGAAACCATCAAATATTTTTTCTTCTAAATTGATATGGTTTTACACAAACAAAACCATTAAAATTTTATTTTCAAACCGAAATACCAATGGTTATAAAACCAAACCCATTTGTTCAAATTCATTTTTACTTTCTTTACAAATTCTTTTTTACTTTCTTTGCAAATCCTTAAAATCAACGTTTGCCCGTTTCATTCAAAACTCATGTTTAGAAAAACACTTAGGATCTTTTTACACAAAATAAATTAATAAAAATCCTTCAAAACCATGTTCTTGTTCTCTTGAAAAAATATATCCTTTATTTATTTTCCATACTCTTCAAATCAATCCAATTTTTAATCGTTCATGAAAATCTTAAGTTATAAACACCTATGTTGAGGTGTCTTGACCGAAAATCCCATAGCCTTTAGAACCAAGAAAATTCATTTTTTCTCCATTTCATAATTTTCATTAAACAAATCAATTTCCTTGTTCTTAAAAAATTTCAACATGAATCTCTAATTATAGGCATCAAAACCGTAGCCCTCTCCTTGGCCATTGAAGCTAAAAATTGGTTTCCTTTCCATCATCAAATCATGACATACACATACATACACATCATATATATATATATATATATATATATATATATATATATATATATATATATATATATATATATCAAAAGCATGCCATATTATCATCATGCATAGTATAAGCATACCATTAAAATCATAAATTCATGCAAAGCATATTAAGCATAGGCAATTAATCAAAGCTCATAAACACCCACAAATTAATTACATGACCATGGATATGAATCCTCACATGGATTCAACATCCATCAAATATAAGACCATCTCTCACCACCATGCTTGGTTGGTGAGATGGATCTCCCTCTTACCTCTTGAAGATCCTCAAAAGCTCTTTGTTTTGCTTCTTTTTCCAAGTCCTTCATCACCAAGGGCTTCTCAATTACAAGACAAAATGCATAAAAATTAATATACTAAGCTTGATTAAGAGGAACCATGGATCAAACATGGTTTAGATCATGAAAAAGAAGAGAAGAAATGAAGTTTCCTTACACTTCACCATAAATACCCTATAACTTTGATCTTGAAGAAACTCCTTGAAGATGAATGATTTAGAGAAAGTCTCCAACATGAAAGTTGCTTAGAATAAGGTAAGGATTCAAGAAATATGATTAGTTGAAATTAAAGAGTGATGGAAGGTAGATTGGAGGGTCATGGCCGAAACCTAGAGGAGAAGAGAAATGGAGAGAAAATTTGCTAAGTTTAGCTTCTTGAAATTGACAAAGAAAGACCAAGAATGAGTAATAATGGTGGTCTTCAACTTTGCTACTCACTTAAGCCACCAAAACTGTAGCCCCCCCTCCAATGCATTCTCCATGAGTGCAAATTGATCAATAATGATCAATAATGATACACCATTGACCATGACATGTAATAATGGTCATAAAGTTTTGTTTCTTTATCTCCTAAACAATCCAAAACCATCCCCTTCCATGCATGCTTCTCCTTGTGCATTTAATTATTTGTCATCATTATTAGCCACCATCTAGAGCATTTCTAGCCATTGATTCATTCAATGGTTAGGATTTAGGTAGACTTTTGATTTAGAAGACTTAATCTAGGCCATTGGATTTTTCTCCTTTAAATTCTAATCATTGGATGTGTCTTCAAAATTAAGGGTCAAGATTGCTCCTTCAAACTTTTAATCCAAGGGTCATAATTAGTCTTTGCTACTTTTTAAGACTAAATCTTCACCATTAATTAAATCTTCATCCAATGGTCTTAAATGGTCCTTGTTACTTTATAAGACCAAATCTCCACCCTTAATCAATTCTATATCCAATGGTTACAAATGATCATAGTCACTTTATATGACCAAATCTCTACCCTTGATTTAATCTCCATCTAATGGTTATAAATGATCTTATTCACTTTTAAGATCAAATCTCTACCGTTGATTAAATCAAGATCAAGTCTCCATCATTAATTAAATCAATGGTGGATATCCAAACCACCAATGTTGACTTAAGCAATATAATTTTTATTTTTATCTGCTAAAAGCCCACGAAAGAGTATATTTACTGTATTTTTATCGCCCGATAAATAAATACAGTACAAAACACAGTACAATAAAATTTTCTAAAACTATTTTCGGATTCAGGTTTAGTAAGATCCCCTATCTCCGTCTAAACAGTACAAATTTTTCTATGCGTAGAAAATTTTTCACTTTGCGGGACCTACATGGACCCACGTAAGGTCACCTGGGCCCACATAGGACCACCTGAGCCCATATACAGTCAAAAAAATTCATAATCATTTACAAAAATCACAAATATTAGAAAACGTATGAAAATCAAGTTAGATTATTTAAAATAATTAACAGTCAAGAGAAATAAATATTTAAAGATTTTCTCCGGCCCGAAAATTATTATTTTTCTGACACGGAGCAAATCACTCAAAACGATCAAATATGCTGACGGAATATTCAAAATAATTTTACAGTGAACAGAAATTACTAAATAGTAAAATTCTGTTAACTGTCAAAATTATTGTTTAAGAGATAGGAAATTCAGGGTGTTACATTTGTGAGCGGCTTTGGCTAGGAATCATGTGAGAGCTGAGATCCGTCCGGTTAGCTGTTGTATCTCTTTTACACTTTGAGGACTATGCATATCGAGTATTGCTTTGCATTTGTCTGGGTATGATTCGATACTGCAGTGAGTCAACATGAATCCTAAAAACTTACCAGCCTGGACCCCAAATGCGCATTTTTCTGGATTAAGCCTCATGTCGTGCTTCCTCAGTTGTGCAAACACTTCTTCCAGGTCTGAGGTGTGTGACCCAGACGACGAGGTTTTGACTATCATGTCATCGATGTAAACCTCAAGCATTTTCCTAATATGTTCTTTGAAGACTTTGTTCATCATCCTTTGATAAGTGACTCATGCGTTATTCAAACCAAAAGACATTACCTTGTATTAGTAACTTGTCCTTTCAGTAATAAAGGTAGTTTTATTTTTGTCTCCGGGATACATTGGGATCTGATTGTACTCAGAGTAGGCATCCATGAACGATAGTAGACGAAATTCGAAGGAGCTGTTAACCAGTTTGTCAACGTTTAGGAGGGGGTATGGATCTTTAGGGCATGCCTTATTCAGGTCTGTATAGTCCACACACATCATCCACTTTTCATTTGACTTTTTAACGAGGACCACATTTGAGATCCATGTGGGGTATGAAATTTTCCTTATGAAGCCGACACTCAGTAATTCCTTGACCTGCTCCTCAATAACTTGTTGCCTCTCGGGACTAACTTTTTTTTCTTCTAAGAGACTAACTTTGCATCCCATTTAATAGATAAACGATGGCAAATGAAAGCGAGTCAAACCCAGACATATCGGAGGACGTCCAGGCAAATAAGTCCTTGTTTCTCTGCAAAAGCTCTATAAGTTGGATCCTCTCGTGTGCTTCAAGGTTCGAACATATTTTGGTGACTTGGTCTAGCCTGCCACCGAGCTGAAGTGGGACCAGTTCCCCTTCTGGCTGGGGTCTGGTACTTCGGATTTCCTCACGTACATCCAACTTGGTCATTATGATATTGACTTGATCATGAGTCGGGCTAGATGTTCGTGCCCTTGTCTTCCTAGAGGCTCTATTGATTTTCAAACTCTCGTTATAGCACTTGCGGACTGTAATCTGGTCACCCTTGACCGTGACCATTTCATTATTCCTGTTGAGGAATTTCATGGTCTGGTGGGCGGTAGAGACCACAGCGACAATGTCATTCAATGTAGGACAACCCAGAATAATGTTGTAAGCCGATGGATAATCCACAACTGGGAATCCAACCTTAATAGTTGTGTACAAACTATGGTCACCCAGTGTTAAGAACGTTTCAAAATACCCCACTGGGGTAACCTTTTCTCCGGAGAAACCAGTGAGTTCACCTTCGTATAGTGTGAGCGCAGACAGAGGAAACTCTAGTCTTTCGAAGGCATCCTTGAACATGATATTCGCTAAACTTCCTTGGTCCACAAAGATACGATGGACTTCAGCGTTGGATATTATCCTGGATATGGCCAGTGGGTCGTCATGATCCCGGATAATATCGTTGTAGTCCTTGTCGGAGAAGGAAATGGGCGGTGTGTCCTTGTCTTCAGCATATGGTCTTCGTGAAGAGCTAGAGACGCTCAAGACTGCTGTCTGGAGTGCCTTCTTTCGAGAATTATTAGACAAGTCCCCACCTGTGAATCCTCTACTAATGGTATTGACAAGTCTATCCTTCATGTTACCCCCACCTTGGATATCCTGTTTTTAGCATCTCGGCGTGGCGGTGTCCGCGATCTTCTGGTGGGACTCTGGGTTCTCCTTTGACGTTGGTTTGGACTCTGCCGCGGGCTACAGCTTCCTCTCCGATCCCTACATCTTTTGCGGTCCTCATTTCCTCTGAAATCGCTGATGTATTTTTGCGGTGTCCCTCCTTAATCAGAGATTCGATAACATTCTGGAGTTGGTAGCATTTTTTTGTCTTGTGACCATAGCTTTTATGTCACCTGTAGTGTTTCGAGTGGTCCTTCTGGGACTACTTCTTCAGGGGTGGTGGCCTCTCGATATCCTGGAACTCAGTTTGAAAGACCTCCTTCAAGATTGTCTCTCGTTGGGTATTCAAAGGAGTGTACTCAAAATACTTAGGCCGGTACCGTTCGTTTTTAGAGGAGTCACGGTGCTAGTTGGAGTTCTGGTTCTTTTTTTATTGGACGAGTTCACCTTTCTCCCAGCTTTCCTTGACCCTGGTAATCTCTTCTAGTTCGACGTATTTATCTGCCCAAAGGTAAAATTCATCTAGATTGGTCGGCTTCTTTTTGCTAATGACTGAAAAAAGTCTAAGTCAGTTTGGAGTTCGTTCCTGGCATAGTGGAGGGCTATCATGTCATCCAAGTTTTCTATACCTACGCAGGTGTGACTGAACCTCTTAATGTATTCACGCAAAGATTCACTACTCCCTTGGCGAATTTTAGAAAGAGAGTTAATCGATTTCGAGTGCTCCTTGGCGGTGGTGTAGTGCAGCAGGAAACGCTGCGTGAGGTCTTCCCAACCCATAATTTTTGTTCGTAAAGTGACGAACTATCGAAGAACGTCCTTCTTCAAAAAGATAGGGAAGGCCCAGTACAACAATTCTAGGGTATGTTTGTAGCACTGCATAGACTGAGTGTAGGCGTCTAAGTACTCCTGAGGATCTATCGTCTCATCATAAGGTTCCAAATTGTTCTGAGGTTTGAAGTTCCTTGGGACCCTGTATGCCATAAGGGCATCAGAGAATTGTTGCTGGCGACTGGGGGTCGGGGTATTGTTTCCGACAACCTCACCGCTGATATGCTAGACTCCTTGTTCATTACGGACTACATCCCACTCTCTGTCATCATTATCCGTTCTCACAGATCTTTTAAGATCTTCCAACTGGTGACGTTGTTCTTTCAACTGACGTCGCTGGTCTTCGATCAGTGCTGTTTGCTGGCGCAACAACTCTTGAAGGTCGTTCCTCATCATCTCTGACTGGACGTTATCCTCATAGTGGGATGCATGGTCTACATTGTTATTCGAGATCCCTAAATGTGCGTGCACGAGGATTCTTTCTCCTTGATTCGCATTGTTGGCTCCACCACCAGGAAAAACAAGTCTGTCGCGGACGGAGACCCTTCATGATGGGGTGGGGCTTTCGGCAGAAGCCGAAGTTTCGTGCCCCTCATGGAGAGTTTCAACGACAATAGGCCTGCTTCTGGCGATGGAGGCTTCTGGTGGTGCCACGGAAGGAGGGTCGTGTTGTGCCGTTGGGCCCTGTGCTTGGTCAGGTCAGCGTGTGCAGCACTTCCTTTCCTTTGATTTTGTCTTGTGCTCACCATAGTTGGCGTGAGAATAGAAATTTACGGTTTTCCCACAGACGACGTCAATATTCTGAAGTGGATTCAGAGAGTACTTGAAATAGGCACGTATACGGTGGTTTTCTCTTTGCGCAGCTACTGCCAAGCGTATTGAACCAGGGGGTTGGGTACCTGCAAAGGGAATCCAACGCTCAAGCCAGACAGTGCACAAGCAGGGTTTATGCAATTAGATAACAGATACCTGATTAGGTTGACTTAACTTGGTATTTATAGAGCATGATTGGAATCGTAATAAGATCAGTATTGAATGCAAGTATTTAGGATTGGTATCCTGTTAATGATTGTCTTCCTTTTGTCGTTAGAGAGCATCCCTATAATATAGGAACGTAGATATGATGTTTATCTACTATTAGAGGCAATTATAGATCCTATAATCTCGTAAAATCATGATTGACAGTTATGAGTATCTGCATAAATCCAGCGATCGTTATAATCTAATGTCGTAATGTAAGTCTGTTGATGAACCTGCAAAACTTACAATTTTTATGGTTCATTGTGTGTGTTTTTCATTCTTTTTAATCTTTTTAATTGGGTTTGTTCTTGAGTTTTGTTATATTTTTAGTATTTTAAATTGTGTTGTAATTATGTATTTTTATGTATTTTTACTAGGTAAATGCAAAGGATCGAAGAATGGATGTGATTGCATAAAAGATTTTTTTTAAAAAAAAAAAACGAGTCTTGTAATGCATGATCTTGTAGCACGACGTCGGCATGATGCAAGCAATCTTGTAGCACCAGAAGCTTGATCCATTTGTATGTAAGCACTGTAGCATCACGAAATTACTGTAGCAGTTACTGTAGCACTGTAGCATCTCGTGAAAATTATCGTGTGATTCTTGTGCATATGCACAAGAACCTCAAATTTTCTATAAATTCGGACGACAAATAGGAGGGGTGCTTGTGGGGAGAGAAACTCTCTCTCTCTCGTTGTTCGGTTTTCAGTTCTGTTCTTTTTTATTTTCTTTTATTTTCTTCTTTTTCATGTGTAATTAATCTCCATCTAGCTTGGGTGAAAGAGTGAAGCTTTTAATAATAAATTAAGGTTAGATTTATTTCTTTCTTGTGTTTTAAATGATATATTTTTATGTGACTTTTATATGTATTATATGTTGTTTCCAATTAATTTAAATACTATTCTTGTATAATGAATATCTTGATCCATTGTAGACAATAGGATTGGCACATTGGATGCTTTTGACGATTTACAAGTATTAGTAAATAATTATTGGAATCATAATATAATTACATGATTGAACTTTGAATGCTAAATCTTCCGATTGGAATTTTCAATATGCATAATTTCAATTAAGTTTTAAAATGAAATAATCTTATTCTTAATTTATTATTAAGAGTGAATCTCCTAACCCAAGCAAATCTTTTTCATTGTGAACAACTTAAATCATCTTAAATTTTGTGACAAATACTCTCTTTACCTCAATTAATTAGTTTCCCTTCATCAATTCCCTGTGGATCGACCTCGGACTCCCGAGACTTTATTACTTGAGACAACTGATAAACACATATTTTATTCATTAAGAAACCCTTATATTTAGTCATTTACACTCTCCATATTCTTAATTGATTGAGTTTGGTATGATTTTGTGAGTTTGAGCTCAAATTGGTCCTAATTGAATATTTCTAGCATTATTGAGATTTTACACTGTTTCTGTATTTTGGTCATAACTTGAGTTCCTGATATCTTAAAATCATGAATTTTATCTTGTAGGAAAGCTAAGAGGAAGCTCTACAACTTTGATGAAGAGCTCGAAGTCCGATTCAGATGTCTAAGGGACCTAAGTTTACATGGAAGTCAGAATACGGGTTCTGTCAGTAGAATCCGAACAGTGTGCACTCATAAAATCATATCTCAAGATGTAATAATGGATATGGGCTGAAATTTGGACAGTGGATAGTCAAGATTCAAATAAACAACTTTCATGAAGAACACATTTTGAGAAAAAGAAGTCTAGTAGGTCATTTTGAGCTTGCAAGTCGGAACAGAGGTGCTGAAGTTGGGTTTGAGTAACCTACGGTATTTGGGACATATCTTGGGCTTAAGGAAGCCAAATTGGACTAACCAGCTATCCATTTTATAGCCAAGACAAGGATCTACAACTTTTATGAAGAACACTTTTCGTGATTCTGAAGTATAGTGGGTCGTTTTTGGCTTCCAAGTCAGACACGAAATTTTCGTCCTCAACCATCCACTCATCCATCCACTAATCCACTCATCCATCCACTAATCCACTCATCCACTCATCCACTAACTCACCCACTCATCCACTCATACACTAATCCAACCACTTAACCACTCCACCCACTCATCCACTAATCCATCCACTCATCCATCCACTCACCCATTCATGTCCATAATTTCCCACTCACCAAAAGTCCTTTGGCATTTTTCACTAATTCAACCACTCAACCATTCCACTCATTCATCCACTAAACCAATCCACTAAACCAACCCACTAATCCATCCACTCAAACACTCCACTCACTCACCCACTCATCCACCCACTTCCCTTTGTCATTTTGTTACCTTAGACTTCTATAAAAGGCACCATTTATCATGAACAAGATGTAACTCTCCTTCATTTTCTCTCTTAGTTTCTTGTTTCTTCATAATTTCTTCTTGTTTCTTCATAGTTTTTCTTGTGATTTCTTTCTAGCTATGTGTAACTAAACCTCCCTTGGTTAAGGGGGTGATGAAACCGCTAGTATTAATGTTGTAAACTTTGCATATTTGATTATTTCAACACAGTTATGTTTTTATTCATATATTTCTCAATCTATTGTTGGTATGAAGGTTTTTGTACTTGTTCCTACTTTCAAAGTAGTAGATCTAGGTTTATTATGCGCGGTTTGCGGTAGTAGATCTAGTGGGATGTATGATGTTCATGTGGGTATAATTATCTTTGTGCTATTTGCCGCTTATAAAAGTGGTAGATCTGGGTTTATTATGCGATTGCGGTATTAGATCTAGAGAAATATATGTTCTAAGTAATTTAATCCCTAGGTGTGTGATTAGACCTTAGTGTAATTGGTTTTCTAAATCTTAATGCAATTGTTGGATAGTTGTAAGAGCGGTTGCTTTATGACTAATCGGTGATTAGGAGTTGATTTGAGCGGTTGCTAAATTGGCCAACACGTAAGGAAAACAGAGATTTAATATCACAATTGCATAAAAACATAATTGAGCATGTTGGAATAAAAGGATATGTGGATTTACATTATCATATAAATCTAGTGGTGGATTCAATCTCTTAACCAATTTTCTTATATTGTTGATTTCAGTTTGTTTATTGTTATCTTTGAAGTTTGTTCATTGTTCATCAAAACTCCAAAACCCCCTTTTACTTGTTTATTGTTAATCGAGTCTAAATTGGGAATTGTTTAATAGTGTTAATTGAATTGGTTCTCTGTGGATCGACCCTTACTAACTACAACTAGTTGTAAGGTTTTTATTTTCTGGTGGGCCTGACAACTGATTTTTATCTTAATTTTAATCACTACATCCGCACGCATCGAATTTTGGCGTCGTTGTTAGGGAACCAATTTTTTCAATTACACTATTAATTTATTTCCTATTTTTATTCTATTTTTATTTTATTTTATTTTATTTTATTTTTAATCTTTCTTTCTGAGTGTTTTGTAGGTGTTGATGTCCTTTGAAGGAGTAGACGAAGGATTGCTAAATTTGAGGAACTATATTGATCAACTCACTTCACATCCTCAATTTCCCTTCCATCCCAAGCTAACTTCCAACTCACACTGTGACATTGAAGTCATTTGCCCGTTACATTGATCTATCAAGTTCGAGACATTTGAGCCATCTGAAATATCCGAAGAAGTGACAATGGCGAGAAAACACTTTAAGGGCATTGGGTGCTCCAGATCTAGATCAACGACCTCTTTGCATAGACATTCTTGAAAATGAAGAGGCATTTGAATTGAAATCCGGTTTAATCCATCTCTTGCCATCTTTCAATGGATTACCGGAGAGGACCCCAACAAGCACTTGAAGGAAATCCATGTGGTATGTTCTAGCATGAAACCTGCAGAATTCATGTAGAGCAAGTCAAGTTGAGAGCTTTTCCATTCTCATTGAAAGACTCGGCTAAGGAGTGGCTTTACTACTTGCCACCCTGATCCATCCAATCATGGCAGGACATGGCCCGAACTTTCCTAGACAGATACTTCCCTCGCCTCAAAAGCTGCAACAATCGAAAAGAAATCAGTGGTATTCAACAAAGGCATGGGGAATCACTCCATGACTACTTGGGAGAGATTTAAGAAGCTATGTTTCAGCCGCCTCATCATCAAATAAGTGAGCAACTTTTAATTCAAGATTTCTATGAAGGCTTACAAGTGATGGATCGCAACATGATTGATCTTTGCTAGCGGAGGAGCATTGATTGATAAAACTCCTCAAGAAGCTAGAAACTTGATCTCAAGAATGGCTGCCAATACTCAACAATTCTACTCTAGAAATGACACTTGGAGTAAGAGCGAAGAAAGAAGTAGAGACAACCAAGATACAAACAAAGAAATAACTCAATTGTCTGCTATGGTTCAAATGGTTAATGGATTCGGGTAAAGCACCGGTTCATGCTTGTGGGATCTGTTGTTCATCCGGACATCCCAACGATATGTGTCCCACTCTCCAAGAAGACACAAATGAGGAGGTAAGAGCGAGAGGGGATATCTTGGACTTTCAAAAATTACAACCCCTACTCAAACACATATAATCCGGGTTGGAGGGATCATCCAAATTTCAGCTATGCAAAGCAACCTCAAAATCAACCTCCGACTTATGGACCTCCAGGATTCCAACAAAGGCAAGTACCTTTCCCTCGAGACAAGAAGAAGTTCAAGCTCCTAAGCAATCGAGCCTTCATTAGAGGAGCTAGTAAAACAAATGGCCACTCGATAATTTGCGCTTCCAACAAGAAATAAGGATCGCAATCAATAACTTGCAGAATCGAGATAGGACGGCTTGTCCACGAAATTCAACAAGTTTCAAAGCCAAGCTTCAGGGAAACTACCCTCACAAAGTAAGTGAATCCGAGGGAAAATGCTAGTGTTTGTCACATTGAGAAGCGGAAAGACGATGGATGAGCCTACCTCTCTTCCACCAATCATTCAAGAGAAGGATGAACCACCCAAAGAAGCAAATGATAAGGGCAAACTTCCAAAACCCCTAAGGTAAGTATTTCAACCCCTTCCTAAATATGTCACTAAAGCTCCTTTTCCTAGTAGGTTAGTTAAAACCAAGAAAGAAGAAGCGAAAAAGAAATACTTGAGACTTTTAGGAAGGTAGAGGTTAATATCCCTTTGTTAGATGTCATTAAGCGGTACTAGATATGCAAAATTTCGAAAGAATTATGCACTAACAAGAGGAAGTTAAAAGGAAATGAAAAGGTCCAAGTGGGAGAAAATGTTTCAAATTTGTAATTAAAAAGAAACTCCCAACCAAATGTAAGGACCCCGGCACATTCACCATTCCATGCACTATAGGTAACACAAGGTTTGAAAGGGCAATGCTTGATTTAGGTGCATCTATAAATGTCATGCCATATTCTATTTATGCATCTTTATACTTGGGTCCTTTGGAACCTACTGGTGTTGTTATTCAATTGGCTGATAGATCTAATGCATACCCTAAGGGTGTGGTTGAAGATGTTTTGGTACAGAATGAATTAGTGTTTCCTAATGACTTCTATGTTTTGGACATGGAAGAGGATGAGTCTCCCAAATCTGCTCCTATCTTGCTAGGAAGACCATTTTTGAAGACTGCACGGACAAAAATTGATGTGCACTTAGGAATTCTAACAATGGAATTTGATGGGGAATTAATTAGATTCAATATTTTTGAAGCTATGAGATACCCAAGTGATGTGCACTCTGCTTGTTTAATTGATTCTTTTGATCCTTTTGATTCTTTAATTTCTGCAGCTTTTGATACTGACCATTTTGATGCTCTTGATACAATTCTAACTCATAGCTTAGATGTACAGGAGGAAAAGAAGAAGAGTGAAGAAGAGCCATGGAGTGAAGACATTGATGAAATTGTTGCTGCCTTACAAGAGCTCTCTTCCACTCCAGAAGAGCATGAGGTAACTTTTGTTGATTTACCTGTTACTACTGATATACCTCAACCTTCTGTTGTGCAGCACCTGAATTGGAACTGAAAGCACTACCTGATCATCTTAAATACATCTTCTTGGGGAGAAGGACACCCTTCCAAGAATAATTGCAAAGTCACTCACCCAAGAGCAAGAAGAGAAACTGGTAGTCAGTTTTGCAGAACATAAGACAGTCATTGGTTGGTCAATAGCTGATATCAAGGGTATTAGTCCCTCCGTTTGTATGCACAGGATATTAATGGAGGAGGATACTAAACTCCGTGAGAGACCCTCAACGGAGATTGAATCCTCCCATGATGGAGGTTGTGAAAAAGGAGATACTAAAGCTCCTAAGTGTGGGGTGATCTACCCCATTTCGACAAAGAAGTGGGTAAGCCCGGTCCGGTAGTACCAAAGAAATCTGAATTACCGTGGTAAGAAATGCTGAAAATGAGCTTATTCCCACTAGGTTACGCATGGGTGGCGTGTTTGTATTGATTACGGGAAGTTGAATGCCGCCACGAGAAAAGACCACTTTCCTTTACCTTTCATTGATCAAATGTTAGAAAGATTAGTGGTCATTCTTATTATTGTTTTCTAGATGGTTTTTCGTTTACAATCAGATTGCCATAGCTCCGTAAGACCAAGACAAGACTACATTCACTTGTCCATTTGGTACCTTTGCATATAGGCGAATGCCTTTTGGACTCTGCAATGCACCAGAACTTTCCAAAGATACATGATGAGTATATTTTCTGATTACATTGAAAACATCATTGAGGTTTTTATGGATGACTTTAGTGTCTTTGGAAATGATTTTGAAAATTGTTTGGAACATTTAACTTTGGTGCTTAAAAAGATGCATTGACACTAACCAGTACTTGAATTGGGAAAAATGTCATTTCATGGTGAATGAAGGTATTGTGTTAGGTCATGTAATTTCTGCTAGGGGAATTGAAGTAGATAAAGCTAAGGTAGAACTCATGCATTCTTTGCCACCACCCACTAGTGTGCGGGAGATTCGTTCTTTTATTGGTCATGCGAGTTTTCTACCGGAGATTCATTAAAGACTTTTCTAAAGTCTCATTGCCCCTTTGCAGACTTCTTCAAAAGATGTTAATTTTAACTTTGATGAGAAATGTATGGAAGCTTTCAATAAACTCAAGAAGTTGTTAATCAACTTGCGCCTATCATCGTGCCACCCAACCGGGAGTTACCTTTTGAACTAATGTGTGATGCCGTGACTTTGCGGTAGGAGCTGTCTTGGGACAACGAGTTGATAGAGTTCCTTATGCCATTTACTATGCATCAAGGACTCTAAATGATGCTCAACTTAATTACTCAACCACGAAAAGGAACTTCTAGCTGTTGTATTTGCTTTAGAAAAATTTAGATCATATCTAATTGGTTCTAAAGTGATTGTGTTTTCAGATCATGCAGCCTTGAAGTATCTTCTAACAAAGAAAGAAGCAAAGCCTAGATTGCTCCGATGGATTTTATTGCTCCAGAATTTGACTTGGAGATTAAAGACAAGAAAGGGAGCGAAAACTTGGTGACCGATCACTTGAGTAGATTGGTAATCAAGAGGAAGAAATGCCTATCATGGAGACTTTTCCTGATGAATATTTGATGGTTGTCAACACCATAATCCCTTGGTATGCTGACATTGTTAACTACCTGGTTACTAAGGACTTTCCGGAGGGTTTGAACAAGGCCCAAAGAGATAAATTAAGGAGTGATCAGAATACTATATCCGGGATGACTCGTACTTATGGAAGCATTGTGCGAGATCAAGTCATTAGGAGGTGCATTCCCGATTCTCGAGACACACTCCATCCTCTCCTTTTGCCACACCTATGCATGTGGAGGACACTTTGGCAAGAAAAGGACAGCCAATAAAGTGCTTGACAAAGGGTTTCTATTGGCCTTCAATTTTCAAAGACGCTTACAACTTCTGTAAGTCTTGTGACCGCTGTCAGAGAACAGGTAATATTGGTCCTCGTAATCAAATGCCTCAGACTCCGATCATTTTTGTGGAACTCTTTGATGTGAGGGGTATTGATTTCATGGGACCATTCCCTCCTTCATTTGGTTTCACATACATTCTTTTATCTGTTGATTATGTGTCTAAATGGGTGGAAGCAAAAGCCACTCGATCTGATAATTCTACAACTATTGTAGATTTTGTTAAGTCACATATTTTCTCCAGGTTCGGGACCCCAAGGGCTATCATCAGTGACCAAGGGACCCATTTCTGCAACAAAACCTTTGATGCTCTATTGAAGAGATATGGAGTAATGCACAAAATTTCCACTCCTTACCATCCACAGACAAATGGGCAAACTGAAGTGTCCAACCGGGAGATTAAGTCAATCCTTGAAAAGACAGTGAATCCCTCAAGAAAGGATTGGAGCACTCGACTTGAAGATGCTTTATGGGCTTATAGGACTGCCTATAAGACTCCCATCGGCATGTCACCATTTCGGTTGGTGTATGGAAAGCCCCGTCATTTGCCCGTTGAGTTGCAACATCAATCTTACTTGGGCCATTAAACAAGTTAATATGGAATTGGAAGGTGGCTTTGGAAAGCAAAGGAAGTTCCAAGCACAGAATTAGAAGAACTAAGAAATGAGGCCTTTGAGAATGCCCCGATTTATAAGACTAAAGCTAAGGCATTCCACGACCAATTGATTTCCGAGAAAGAAATTTCACAGAGGACAAAAAGTCCTGCTATTCCAATCAAGACTCAAATTATTTCCGGTAAACTGCGTTCTAAGTGGATTGGGCCGTTTGTGGTAACTAATGTTTTTCCTTTTGGTGCAGTTGAGATCAAGAGTGAAAATTCTGGCAAAGCATTTAAGGTCAATGGTCATCGTCTCAAACCATATCATGAACTTCCTGACAGTGCAGAGATGGAAGTGATGACCCTCATCCTTCCACAATATGAGGAGCAGTGAAAGTATCATCATGTCGGGCTGAGGACAATAAACTAAGCGCTCATTGGGAGGCAACCCAACCAGATTTGCTCTCTTTATCCCTTTTTATTTTGTGTTTTCATTAGTTCCTTAGATTATGTTTTTATCTGTTTGTTGGTTGTAAGCATTTGAATCTCTAAAAAAAAAAAAAAAAAGCAGCTGTGTGCCCGACAATAAGGTAGGTAGTGCCATTAAATTTTGTCACTCTCGGAAGCATGTGAAGGTCACTTTTCTTCACGACAACAACTGCAAAAATCTTGCAAGATGGATTTTATTGGCCTACTTTATTCAAGGTCTGTTACACCTTTTGCAAAAGTTGCGAAATTGGTCAAAAAGGTTCTCGCTTTGAGATTATCATCTGCACCTACTCCTTGAAAAATTGAGATCTAGGTGGCGCGGTTCTTTTTGTTGTCAAACACGTGTATCCTCCGGGGCCGTAAATATTGAGGATCCTAGGAATGGTAATGCGCGTAAAGTTAATGGACAAAGACTCAACCATTCCCGGAAAATCAAGTTCTTGAGTTCTTTGTGTTGCCGGTTAAGTGGCGGATACGGTACTTCGTGACTCTCAAGTCGGTTTATTTTTCGCTTTCCCAAAATAACTGAATCCTTCTTCTCCTTCAAAATGGATGTCATTCTTTCAAACCCGAGAAAACATTTTCCTTCTTTTCCTCAAAATGCTCGAGAAAAATCTACAAAGTTCGATGTGAAAGATTGAGACCGTTAATGCACAAAGGTATGCCGAAGATGTACTGCTGGATAATTGAAGCAAAGGTTCGATTAGCGGTGAGTCCTCAATTTCATTTGACTCATATATGCCCTAGGTCTTGGAAGAAGTTCATATTCTAAAAGAGAAGAGCAAAAAGGTTACAAGTCTGTTACAAATGTGGACGATGGAATTGTAACAGACAATGTCGTTCTTTGGGGATGATTTCCGCAAATAAATCCTTCATTAAGAATGGACTGAGTAAGGAGTCATTAGATGATATCTTATTGACTCTTGAGACGCGTTCTTATGGATTGATGCGGGGTGAAATTCTTAATTTGTGGAATCTCTTTAAGAATGAAGAAAAAAACTACAGTCTTGGGAATCTGACTCTAAAAGACCCTGTTTGCCAGTTTATAAGAAAATTGGATGGGAAGCCTATCCCCGACTCATAGAAGGCGTTTAAGTCGTTTCTGGACGTAAAACCAGAGGAAGATGTGAGCCACAATCACAACAATCTGGTCTGATGCGCATCGACAAGTGTGTTTCTTTTCTGCTTGGCGTTGATTCACTCCTCATCAGGTTGTGTTGCTCTTTTCTTTCCGTTTTATTTATCACTTTCACATTGAGGACAATGTCTATATTAAGTGTGGGGGAGAGATTTTAGCATGTTTCTTTTTTTTTTTAAAAAAAAGGGGGTTCATTGCATGATTGAATAACTTTACTCCCTTCTTGAACTGATATGCTTGGTAATAGATGATTAAATTGATGAATTGAGTTTGATGGATGCATACCTTGTGAGATTTTGAGCCTAATGTATGGATTCAACATTTATGCCATTCTCTTCTTTCTTGTGTGATTTTCACTCATGTTAATGACCACTCTAGAACTTGCTTTGATTCTTTTTAAGGCTACATTTCACTTGCATGCATGAACATGATTGAGGCCCTCTTTCTTAATTAGCTAGTTTAACCAAATAGCCAACCTTGTTTTCAATTTGATATCAAGCACTCTTTTGACTTCTTGGAAATTTTCTCGATTCTGCCAACCTTGTATATTTTCCTTTGCTTAACCCCTTTGAGCTTATTTGACCATTCCTTGTTTCTAGCTCATTATGTACCTTAAATGAAAAATCGTGTTCTTATTTTACCTTAGGGAATAAAAGAACATTAGCTTTGTTAATGGATGAGTTTTTGAACAAGTGTGTGGGTGTGTATACAAAATGGTTGTTGAAAAAGGAAAGGAGTGCCTAAAAAAAAAAAAACCAAGTGTTTAAAAAAAAAGAAAATGATTGGGAAATGAATATGTAAAGGGATATACACTAGAGTTGGGATGAACTTTTATGCTTGTTATTTGAACTCAGCTCTCATTTGCTTTTATTCTCTTTGGTATTTATCTTCTCATATCCATTTTATCCTCTCGTGTTACCTTGACCTCACTACAACCTTGAATAAAGTCCTCATGATTTGTGTGTGCATGTGTTTTGAGTAGTGGAGAAGTAGAAGATAAGCAAGCTTACAGGTAGTGCAATTTTCATGGGTTGAATTGAGTGAAATACCTACCCTTTAAACACTTGAGAGATTGAGAGGGAATCTTGTGAAGATCTATCATTCTCGATTCATGTTGAAGATACCTTGCTTGTTGGTTTGAGATGTGGAGAATTGTTAACTCATGAATGTTTTGATCCTCGAACCTTTGGTTGTTTTTCTTCTTGATTGTAAAATTTTGGTCTTGAGTTTTGCCCAGAGTGCAAAAAGCTAAGTGTGGGGGAATTTGATAAACACATATTTTATTCATTAAGAAACCCTTATATTTAGTCATTTACACTCTCCATATTCTTAATTGATTGAGTTTGGTATGATTTTGTGAGTTTGAGCTCAAATTGGTCCTAATTGAATATTTCTAGCATTATTGAGATTTTACACTGTTTCTGTATTTTGGTCATAACTTGAGTTCCTGATATCTTAAAATCATGAATTTTATCTTGTAGGAAAGCTAAGAGGAAGCTCTACAACTTTGATGAAGAGCTCGAAGTCCGATTCAGATGTCTAAGGGACCTAAGTTTACATGGAAGTCAGAATACGGGTTCTGTCAGTAGAATCCGAATAGTGTGCACTCATAAAATCATATCTCAAGATGTAATAATGGATATGGGCTGAAATTTGGACAGTAGATAGTCAAGATCCAAATAAACAACTTTCATGAAGAACACATTTTGATAAAAAGAAGTCTAGTAGGTCATTTTGAGCTTGCAAGTCGGAACAGAGGTGCTGAAGTTGGGTTTGAGTAACCTACGGTATTTGGGACATATCTTGGGCTTAAGGAAGCCAAATTGGACGAACCAGCTATCCATTTTATAGCCAAGACAAGGATCTACAACTTTCATGAAGAACACTTTTCGTGATTCTGAAGTATAGTGGGTCGTTTTTGGCTTCCAAGTCAGACACGAAATTTTCGTCCTCAACCATCCACTCATCCATCCACTAATCCACTCATCCATCCACTAATCCACTCATCCACTCATCCACTCATCCACTAACTCACCCACTCATCCACTCATACACTAATCCAACCACTTAACCACTCCACCCACTCATCCACTAATCCATCCACTCATCCATCCACTCACCCATTCATGTCCATAATTTCCCACTCACCAAAAGTCCTTTGGCATTTTTCACTAATTCAACCACTCAACCATTCCACTCACTCATCCACTAAACCAATCCACTAAACCAACCCACTAATCCATCCACTCAAACACTTCACTCACTCACCCACTCATCCACCCACTTCCCTTTGTCATTTTGTTACCTTAGACTTCTATAAAAGGCACCATTTATCATGAACAAGATGTAACTCTCCTTCATTTTCTCTCTTAGTTTCTTGTTTCTTCATAATTTCTTCTTGTTTCTTCATAGTTTTTCTTGTGATTTCTTTCTAGTTATGTGTAACTAAACCTCCCTTGGTTAAGGGGGTGATGAAACCGCTAGTATTAATGTTGTAAACTTTGCATATTTGATTATTTCAACACAGCTTATGTTTTTATTCATATATTTCTCAATCTATTGTTGGTATGAAGGTTTTTGTACTTGTTCCTACTTTCAAAGTAGTAGATCTAGGTTTATTATGCGCGTGTTGCGTAGTAGATCTAGTGGGATGTATGATGTTCATGTGGGTATAATTATCTTTGTGCTATTTGCCAGTTATAAAAGTGGTAGATCTGGGTTTATTATGCTTGTGGTATTAGATCTAGAGAAATATATGTTCTAAGTAATTTAATCCCGGTGTGTGATTAGACCTTAGTGTAATTGGTTTTCTAAATCTTAATGCAATTGTTGGATAGTTGTAAGAAGCGGTTGCTTTATGACTAATCGGTGATTAGGAGTTGATTTGAGCGGTCTAAATTGGCCAACACGTAAGGAAAACAGAGATTTAATATCACAATTGCATAAAAACATAATTGAGCATGTTGGAATAAAAGGATATGTGGATTTACATTATCATATAAATCTAGTGGTGGATTCAATCTCTTAATCAATTTTCTTATATTGTTGATTTCAGTTTGTTTATTGTTATCTTTGAAGTTGTTCATTGTTCATCAAAACTCCAAAACCCCCTTTTACTTGTTTATTGTTAATCATAGTCTAAATTGGGAATTGTTTAATAGTGTTAATTGAATTGGTTCTTTATGGATCGACCCTTACTAACTACAACTAGTTGTAAGGTTTTTATTTTCTGGTGGGCCTGACAACTGATTTTTATCTTAATTTTAATCACTACATCCGCACGCATCAACAACCTACACTTGGGTTAAAACATTTAATTTTAATTAAATCCCATCAAGTTTTTAGGCATAGCATTCTTGACTTTGATTTGAAGTTAATATATTGAGGTTCTCTTTTCTCGTAAATAAACTTCACCGTCAGATAGTTTCCTCTACTCTTTTTCAATTTTTATTTATTTATTTACTAATATACTAACTAGTATTATTATTATTATTATTATTATTATTATTATTATTATTATTATTATATATATATATATATATATATTTTATATATATAAATAGTAAATAGTAAATAGTAACGTAAATAGTAAATAGTTAATAGTAAAAAAATAAAAAATAAAAAAATAAAAAAATAATAAAAAAATTTTAACCTTTTGTATATATTAACTCAAATGGGTTAATTCTCCTTTTATTTTACTGTAATTTACTTTTCTGTAATTTTTTTTTATTTGGTGGTGCAAGTTAATTACCCCATCCTTTTTACTATTTAACTACGGCCTATATACCGCCTTTTTTTTATTTTTTTTATTTATTTATTTTACGTAATCTAACTTTTAATTTCTAATCTAACTTTTAATTTCTCATGCATTTATTTTTCTGCAATCTAACTTATCTAACTTTTAAATTCTGTCATTTATTTTTCTGCAATCTAACTTTTAAATTCTGTCATTTTTATTTTTTTTACTTTTGGGTGGCTGGTTTATACCACATCCTACTTAATATTTAACGGCCGGTGTATACCGCCTACTTGTATACTATTTTTATTTTTATTTTATGTCACTTATTTATGCTTAACTGGTATCGTGATTCAAATTCTGGACGTTTGATTAAAAATAATCCAAGTAATTTATATAGTGATTTATTTGAATCACAATCACACACAACTAACACAATGACTGAAAATGAAAGTATACATGATGAACAAGGAAATCAACCATTGAGAACTATGCGTGCATATTTGCAACCACCTCGAAATTCTAGTCCATCATGTTTTATCTTTCCACTTAATGCTAATAATTTTAGATTTAAGCCAGGTATGATTTCTTTACTGCCCAATTTTCATGGTTTAGAAAATGAAAGCCCATATTTACATCTAAAAGAATTTGAAGAAGTTTGTATTGCTTTCAATGATCAAAATTGCACGGAAGAGATTGTTATGTTTAAACTGTTTCCTTTTTCTTTGAAAGATAAAGCAAAAACTTGGTTTAACACTTTGAAACCAAGATCAATTGGCACATGGCAAGAAATGCAAAATGAGTTTTTAAAGAAATTTTTTTCAACACATAAAACCAATGCTTTAAAAAGACAAATCCAAAATTTTTTCCAAAATTCAAATGAAGCGTACTTTCAATGTTGGGAACGTTTTATAGATTTGTTAAATTCTTGCCCACATCATGGTTTTGAAAAATGGCGAACTATAAGCTTCTTTTATGAAGGTTTAACACCCGAAACTAAATAATTTGTGGAAACGATGTGTAATGGTGAATTTCTTGATAAAAAACTTGAAGATGCTTTAGATTATTTAAATCATTTGGCTGAAAATTCTCAATCTTGGTATGAAACTAATCCTTCTGAAAATTCACTTAGATATAACCTTGCAAATACAGGAAAAGAAAAATATCATCTTAGTCAAGAAGAAGATCTAAATGCAAGGTATGCTAGTTTGGCTAGAAGGATTGAAGCTATGGAATTAAGAAAAGCAAAAGAAATCAAATCTGTGCAAAATGAAGAAATTTGTGATACATACAATCCGGGATGGAGAAATCATCCTAACTTCAGCTGGAGGAACAATACTCAGACACAATTCATGCAACCACCACCTCCTCAAGCACAACAGGATTCTCAAAATTCTCAAGGATATGCACCTTATGTCCCATCATATTGGAAAAATCTTGAAAGAACTTTGCATGCATTCATAGAAAAGCAAGAGGTCATCAATAAACAAACCACTCAAACCATGATTGACATAAAAGACACTCTTGCTAAACTTGCTTCTGCATTCACCATTCACGAAAAAGAAAAATTTTCTTCCCAACCTCAACTAAATCCCAAAGATGTTGTTGAAGAAAGTAAGGAGATAAAGAGCCTAGTGTCTAGAATGATGAACTCCTTGAGTGTGAATGAGCTAGAAGATGTGAAAAAGAATCAAGATAGTAGTAATGTCGAGTTACCCAAGGAACCTGAGGTGACAAAGAATCCTGTTAAGCAAGAAAATAATGACAAGGGTCACCAAACATACATGATTGACTCAATCATAGAGAAGGAACTTTCTACAACCTTTGAACCCCTTGAGAATCTTCTTGTTAATTCTCGAGTTTAATTTTATCAAGAATCCATCTAATGTATTTGATATTTGCACTAACTTTTATTTAACTCAGGGATCATGACACTCGGGATGGCATCCAAAGTTTAAGAAGTTGTTTAATAAAGGTTGGAGTTTTCCTGATAAAAATGTGGTCGTCCCTAGTCCGTTCTCATGAAATTAAATTGGAGGAAGGTAAATGGTCAAGAAGCTTGAAGCCATAACTTGAGTTAAAAGATCCAGATGTAGTCGAGACTTTGGTAGAAGATTCTGTCTACCAAAGCTAAGGTAAGTTTTTAGTATTTTGTTTGTATTTTTATTGAGTCGGCTTAAGTGCCTCCCAGATTTCGGAGCCTTTGTATGGGGATGTAAATAGTGTCGGCCAACAAAAAAATAAAAAAAAAGAGATTACAATTAAAAAAAAAAAAGGGAATACAACTTGGGTTTGGCTTTGGTAACACACAACGTGAATGGGGAAATGCATGCATCTTGATCCAGCCTTCTTAATTGGAAAACAAAGAAGGTAGATTGTATCCCACATGTGAGGCAGCCAGTCGTATTATGGCCACTTGTCCCTTTTGGGAGCCCTATGTTGCGCTGGTCTTGAATGGGTCTAATATCTTGGTCAACAATGCTTTGGCATAAAGCCGAAAGAGCGACTACCTCCATCCCAATCTCAAGTAAGTATACACCCATCTTTCATCATGTTTCTAATAACCTGAAAAAAAAAATCAAATAAAAAAAATCATCAAAAAAAAAAATAATAGAGGGCGAAACTACGGTTGTACTTGATCTTTAATTAGATTAGGAGCCCCGGGCGGATGCCCGTCCTGTCATAGACTCAGGAGAAGACCTTCACACGCCAATATATAAATAAAGTTCGTGTGCCATGCTCTAGAGAGCCGTGTGCTACATTCCCAGTTCTTGGAATCAAGGCTCTGTAGCGCTGATGGACAGAAAGAAGCGTCCCGTCTTTACAGTGAACGGAAACTGTTAGCTGAGCTGTATACTTACTTTAATTAGTAGGTCTCTATGGCGTGTTCTGACTGGCTGCGGTTAGGTACCATCTTCTTAGAATACAGGCCTTTAATTAGGTTTGCAGGAAGATAGAGGGCTGTTCTTCCGTAAGCAGGACGGAAAGGATTCAAAGGTACTTGTTGTCGGTTCGGCAATCCTTGTGGAATTCATATGTTGCACTGGTGACACGCAACTTAAATACATGCCACTACTGCACTCTTGACGCGAAAGATAAAAGATACGCCATGAAAACTGTACATACAGGTATGTCCTCATTTATTATTATATTTCTTTTATCTTTGTATGATTTTGTTGTATATTGATTTTTGGACAGACGATCCTTTGAGCAGGATCCTTCAGGGGTTTCTAAACTTCTTTACCCTGATGGTTTTCTTGAAGTTAAAAAAAAAACAAAAACAAAAACAAAAACAAAAACAAAAGTTTTAAAAAAAAATAAAAAAAATCGTATTTCTTAATTTCAAACCTTTCTGACAACAGCCAACCTACCCATATAGGTGCTATGATTACTTTTTCCCTTCTTTTTCTTATTTAAACACTTCATTCTCTTCACTTTCTTCCAACTCAAAATCATTCAAAGGAAGGTGAAATTATGGGACCTCCTGTTCGTAACATTAAAAATGTCTGTGTTTTTTGTGGGTCAAGTTATGGGAAGGGTTTAGAGTTTGCAAACGCAGCTACCGTTCTTGGTCGAACACTTGCTGCAAGGAATATTCATGTTGTATATGGGGGTGGTTGTCGTGGGTTAATGGGGGCTATATCACTCTCTGCATTTATAGCAGACAGTCAGGTTTTAGGTGTCATTCCTAAACCTTTAACTCAAAATAACATCACTGGCAAGACAGTTGGAGAAGAAATCCGGTATCATCTATGCATGGACGAATGAAAAAAATGCTTGACAACTCTGATGCATTTATTGCCCTACCAAGTGGTTTTGGTACTTTGGAAGAAATTTTTCAAATTGTCTCTTGGTAAACAGAACATCCACCATAAACTCATTGGTTTGTTGAATGTTAATAATTTCTTTGATCTTTTGTTATTTTTTCTTGATAAAGTCAATGGAACAACAATTTATCACTCCTTCCTGGCAAGAAAACTTCTTATCTCTCGCCTCCACTATTGATGAGCTGATTGATAAATTAGAAGCTTTTGTTTATGAACTGATAAAGTCCTAGCTCGGATAGATTGGTCATCGTGAAGCGATGAGTGAGGAAGCGGCAAGAAAAGAAAGCCATCTCGACACTTCATCTTTAATGGGTTTGATTTTATTTATCGTACTTTGTTTCTGCTTTCAATTTGTGTTAGATTTCTCCAAAGGTAATATCTTCTATCCTTTACTCATCTATATTTTAACATTGCGGACAATTTGTTGTGATCTAGTTGGGGGAAAGGATAGTTTTATAAAAAAAATAATAAAAATAAAAAAAAATACAAATTGTGGAATGTTTGATATGATTGTCGGTAACTTACTAAACTAATGAAGGGTGGTAGAGTAAGGAGTAATTTTGCCCTTTATGGTGATTTACTCTTGAGACGATCTTAATTGGTGGCGAGTAAGGAGTTTTTAGTTAGTATTTAACTAGTATTAATTTGTAGAAGTAACAAAGTTTTTGTCTTTTAAATTCTAATTTAAAAAAAAAAAGAAAAAAAAGTTTTAGAAGTAGCAAAAAGCATATCTTGGGTCATAGCATAAATTTTCTTCTTTCTTAAAAATCACATGCTTGGATTTGAATGTTAAATTGGTGAATTGAGAATGATAGAAATATGCCATGTGAGATTTTGAGCCTATTGATGAATGGATTGAACACTTGTACCATTCTCTTCTTTCTTGTGTGATTTTCACTCGTGAAATTGTTACTCTAGAACTTGCTTTGATTCTTTTTGAGGCTACATTTTCACATGCATACATAAATATGATTGAGGCATTTTAAAATAACTACTTTGACCAAATAGCCATCCTTGTATATTTTCCTTGTATAACCCTTTGAGCCTACTTGGTCGGGCTCTTGTTTTTAGCTTATTACGTGCCCTAAAAAAAAAAATATTTTTACCTGACCTTAGGGAATAAGAGAGTATTGACTTTGTTCTTAAACAAGTGTGGGGGTGTATGTGTGTGTGTAAAAAAAAAAAAAAAGGAAAAAAAGAAAAAGAGAAAAAAAAAAACCATTTGATACACTATGTGACATATCCATATTTAGAATAAAGATAGACGCTTTGGAAATAACGAAGAAGAGAAGGAGAAGGTTTATGCCTAAAAATGAATTCAACTCATCAATTTAGGGATTAATCTTCAACAAAACATTAGTTAGATATTGGTCATTGTCCTTATTGATGAATATTCTCAAATATCTTTTCCACTCTAACTGTACTATAATGCTTTTTTTATTCTCTTTGGTATTTATCTTCTCATGTCCATATTATCCATTTTCCTTTACCATGACCCTGTTACAACCTTGAATAAAGTCCTCTTGATTTTTGTGTGCATGTGTTCTGAGTAGTGGAGAAGTAGAAGATAACCAAGCTTATGGTAGTGCAATTTTTCATGGGTTGAATCGAGTGAAATATCTACCATTTTAAACACTAGAGGGATTGAGAGTAAATCCTGTGAGGATCTTTCATTCTTGATTCATTCTTTTTAACTGAAGCTTCCTTGTTTGATGGTTTGAGATGTGAAGAAATATTAAAAAAAAAATGCTTTGTTCCCTTGAATGACTAGTTGCTCTTCTTGTTTCATTAAATCTTTTAAGTTTTTAGCTTTTTAGTTCAATGTTATTTCCTAGCTTTGGTCTTATATATTTTGCCCAGGAGTGCAAAAGCTCAAGTGTGGGGTGTGATGAACCTGCAAAACTTACAATTTTTATGGTTCATTGTGTGTGTTTTTCATTCTTTTTAATCTTTTTAATTGGGTTTGTTCTTGAGTTTTGTTATATTTTTAGTATTTTAAATTGTGTTGTAATTATGTATTTTTATGTATTTTTACTAGGTAAATGCAAAGGATCGAAGAATGGATGTGATTGCATAAAAGATTTTCTAAAAAAAAAAAAAAGTGCTTGTGTGATTCTCGTGTAGCACGACGTCAAGATGATGCAAGTGTAAAGATCAGAAGATCAGAAGAAGCCATCAGAAGATCAGTAGCATCACGAAATTACTCAGCAAGCGATTCAGTAAGCATCAGTAGCATCACGTGAAAATTATCAGTGTGCAGTTATCGTGCATATGCACAAGAACCTCAAATTTTCTATAAATTCTGACACGACCCAAATTGAGGAGGGTGCGCTACGGGGAGAGAAACTCTCTCTCTCTGTTGTTCTGGTTTTCGCCTTCTTCTTTTTTTTTTTTTTTTTTTTCATGTGTAATTAATTTCCATCTAGCTTGGGTGAAAGAGTGAAGCTTTTAATAATAAATTGAGGTTAGATTTATTTCTTTCTTGTGTTTTAAATGATATATTTTTATGTGACTTTTATATGTATTATATGTTGTTTCCAATTAATTTAAATACTATTCTTGTATAATGAATATCTTGATCCATTGTAGACAATAGGATTGGCACATTGGATGCTTTTGACGATTTTTACAAGTATTAGTCAATAATTATTGGAATCATAATATAATTACATGATTGAACTTTGAATGTTAAATCTTCCGATTGGAATTTTCAATATGCATAATTTCAATTGAGTTTTAAAATGAAATAATCTTATTCTTAATTTATTATTAAGAGTGAATCTCCTAACCCAAGAAATCTTTTTCATTGTGAACATCTGTCCCAACCCATACCTTTGCTGTTCCTTCTAGCAAGGGTTTTACCTAAAGCTAATATAAATTTATTTTCTTTTAGCTTTTGGTATTTTTTTTTATCAAAGGTAGAAATTCATTACATCAAAATATGAATTACAACTAGTTACCAAAAGCAATGTTGTCATGATACAAGACATTTTTTCGTAACAAGTGACAAGATTTCATCAGAACCAATTTTCTTAATTCTGTTTAAAGTCTTTAACTAACCCAGATTTACATTTTAGAGAATAATATCTTTAATTGATTAAAATTATTTTTTACATATATTAATTTAAATATATTTTTAATCTCTTAAAATATCGCGATTTTCTCATCTAATCTCTCATTTTTAAAAAAAATTCTATCAAATCTTTCAAAAATTTATGATCTCACTATTAACCTGTAGTTAGATAAATACATGGCCCAGTGTCTTAAGACACAAGATTTGACATGGGGAATCCTGTCTTATTCTAGAAGAGCATATGGCATCGTGTCCTAAGACACATGAGATTGTGTTTTTGCTAATAAAAAACACAATCCCATATCAAATGACACTAAAGGAGCGTGCGGATGCCATGTATGCACTTAACATCGCTTAGATAAATCCTTAACCTTAAAGCTATGTTTGTTTTAAGAGAAAATGAGAGGAGAGAAAAGGAGAAGAATATTCCATTTTCTCTTGTTTGTCTTAGAGAAGACACACCCATATGAATTTTTTTTCTCTCCTTAGATGCTTGTGAGAAAATAGGAGAGAATGTGTGGTAGACATGAAATTACCATTATACCCCAAATTAATATCGAATATGCATCCGACCCTCCTCCTTCTTCCCGGGTTCTTGTTCGTGCGACGGCGA
This sequence comes from Ormosia emarginata, assembly GCA_029884605.1. Lineage (NCBI taxonomy): Eukaryota > Viridiplantae > Streptophyta > Magnoliopsida > Fabales > Fabaceae > Ormosia > Ormosia emarginata. Next base: position 38,994,541 of record JAQQTP010000076.1, on the reverse strand, counting down.
CGGCGCAGCCGTGTCTAGAAGAACATACGAACTCGTGTTGGATCCGATGGATCTAGGTCGAGTGGCGTGCGATGCAGGCGATCGATCGATGAGGTTGCGCGCGCACCGACAATAAACCACAGGGATGAGCAGGAGAGGCTCTGCGAGGGACGAAGAAAGAGTGGGGTGAGGGTGGGAACTTGCAAGGACGCAGAGGGGTTGGGGACGCAATAGGTGGTGGGGTGGGGTGGGGTGGGGACTCGGCGGTTCAATAAAAAACACAACTCCATATCAAATGACACTAAAGGAGCGTGCAGATGGTAGAGGTAGAGGTGTATATTTTTTTTTTCTGTTTAACATCAAATATTTTTTAATATTTTTTATGTTTTCTTTCTTCTTATTTTCTCTTCATCCAAACAACTAACATTTTTCATTATTTTTTTTATCATTTTCTCTCTTCTTATTTTCTCTCTTATCTTTTTCTTTCTTCTCATTTTCTCTCTTTATCCAAACAAAGCAAAAATGTCATTTCAACAAAGTTCAACGAGTGATGTTTAGGCCAGATTGACGGTTAAATATCACATCAATAAAGTTTCAATCAGTGTCAATATGGTCTGACTGCTATAATTGCGAATTGGCCTTCAATCTGGTTTTGGTTTAGCGTAATAGCCAGATTTATGATCAGACCATGTTAAACCAATCAAGACTGATCAAAATCAGGTTAGATCAAGTAGATTAGACAGTTTCAATAGAACCGGCAGTTACAATTTTTTTTAAAAAAAAATGATTAAAATAAAAAAGTCCCCAATCTCAACCCATTGATGTTAGTCGTTGGTCCTCATAGGCAGCCACTCATCCTCGCCGACAATTGCTCATTTGCCACAACCCACCACTGCTTGTTTACCGCCACCTAAGCTTAACGGTTGCATGTTGGGTGCTTTTTCTTAACATCTTTCTCCATGTGCAGTTGCACAGAGAGAGAGAGAGAGAGAAGAGGTGGGGTACATGGTAGTGATGGTCGGGATAAAGAGAGAGAGGGAGTGGAGAGTGGGAGAGGGAGACATTTTAGTTTCAATGAACTACCATTTTGGGAAAATGTTAACATAAATTCAATTTAAGAGAGAAAGAGAGAAGTGGAAATGGGGACGTTGGTTCTCATGAACCACTATTTTGAGAAAAAGTGAATATATTAATTTAATTTTTATATAAAAAGATTTTGTAATTGTATAAAATATTTAGATGATATGTGAATCATATAAAAAATCTTTAATATAACATTGTGCATATATATATAATTTATTTATGCAAAAATGAATAATAATTTTTGAATATCATATTATTTATTAACTTTATTATTTTTAAGAAATATAATAACAATTTTTTACTATATATAAAAAATATATGACATAATTAGTATGTCATTCAGTTCGATCAATCGATCTTACAAATTAAACTTGAATTGAAATTTTTGTCAGTTAATTAACCGATCCGACTTTGACAACATTGGTTCCAACTAAATATGAATTAATTTAAATATTTGCCAACCATATCAGAAGTTCTACCATGTTTAGTTTTTTTTTTTTTTTTGGTTTATATCTATAAACTTTAATAATGTTATCATTGTGGAAAAGTTATTACAAGTTAAGATAAAAAAAAATTAGTGCAAATATATTTTATTATTAAACTAGTGTGAACCTTAGTTCCCGTTCAAGAGAAGCTTGTATATTGGTCTGTTTATATCATGGAAGGTCTAGCTCTAGTATGAAACTCTAGCAAATCAAGCCACCGAGAAGAAATTTTTATATATACTCCTCGAGGAATATTTTTCTTCCTCTAGGAGCACAACGACCCTTAAAATGGGACCTATATATAGTCATGGAAGAATAATTCTCTTCTTCGAGGAGCACAACCACCCTTGGAATAGGACCCACATAGTGAGTACAAACTGCGTAATGGTTGGTATATTTTAGATGAAGATTTTTTTTTTCTCCAATAACATACAAGAACTTCTCCTTCAACAAAGGTTTTTTAATTGGTCATATCATTATATTGTGGATTATTTGGTATAGATTATATAAGTAAATGTTTTTTTTTATTTTGGTAAATTAAGTAAACGTATTTTATTGTAACTTAATATTATGTATATATAGTTGTATGAATGCAAAAAAAAAATATTACAAATTACGTGATATCGTTAAAGGTTTTGTCAATTTAAACTGTCATGAAATTAATTTTTATTTAATTATAAAAATATAAAAATTATACAATCTTTTTACAAGAACTATTTTCTTGATATTCAAACTTGTGCTCTTATCCCAAAAATTGAAAATGCTTACCACATCAACCCATAAATGAATGATGGGTTTAACATGTATGATATCAAAAGATAAATTTAATTCCTAAGTTACAGTTTTTTTATTTATTTTTTTTATCCGACGCAATATTCTAATACAACTTTTAAGTTGCGGCTGTAGAAGTCATTTAGAAACCAAAAAGTAAAAGAAAATGGAGTTGGGGGCCCACCTCCCACGCGTTCATACGTGCGAGGGTGCCCATCCACGCGCCTCGTCCAGTCCAGAAGCGAAAGCGTGGCTGGCACGCACCGCTGGGGTTCTCGTATCGTATGCTCAAAAGGGTAGCAAAGTAACTTTCCTCCGGGTAACAAATGCTGAAAAAAGAAAAAGTCGTCATCATTGGTTTGTTAACGATGGGAGTTGGTGGTAGTGGTGAGTACAGTGACCAAAAGTAAGCATAGAAGTAGTGCACATAAAAGAGGATGTGGGTTGGGAGATACCATTTCTGGTCTTAGAGATTTCTTTTGTTATTTTTTTTTTCCTCTTTCAAATTGGAGCATCTGATCAGAGACAGAGAGTGAGTAATTTATGAGAGAAAGAAAGAGAATTTGGATTTGGGATAAATGGATCATGTGGTAGAATATTGGAATGATAGCGTAGATAAGCCTCAGAATCATAAAGCACGATATTACAGTCAAAAGTAGTTTTTGTTTTCAATTAGGTTTATTATGTGTTTGGATTAATTTATTCTGTATTTAAAATAATTTATAAAAAAATTTTAAAAAAATTATATCTCAAAATTAAGTGATACCAAACATGTTATTAATTTTTTATTGATCACTATCACATACTATATTATGTAAGATTTTTTTGTCTATTTTTGTATTGAGATTTGCTAACTGGTGCTTAGCGTAATTAAAGAAATAAAAGTGAAAAATTTTAAATGAAAAGTAAAATATTTATTAAATTAAAAACATTTATTACATTAAATGCTTAATATAATACATTAAAAACATTTAATAATTGTTTTTTTAGCATTTACATTCGAGCATTTCAACTGTTGGATTAGACAAAAATTAAGGAGACCTATGTCATGTAATTTTTAAAAAACAAAAAACAAAAAAATAATAAGTAAGTGTAAAAGGTCAATTGCTTAAGCACTCGACCATTCAGTAGCACGTCACTTTAAGTAATTTGAAACATTTAATACAAGATAATAAATATTTTTTAACGAGTGTCCTAAAAAAATTATTAACAAATCTCCAAGTCATTATTTATAGATAAAAATGTAAAAAAATTTAAATGTAAAGTATTAGGTTTAAAACTTATGTATCATTATAAAATGTTTGACGATTTTAAAAGTCATGTATTTTAATTTAGAGGGGAAAAAATCAATATTTGAATAGCACATGACATTGACCATACTTGTATAAACTGTATTTTATATAATAAAATATATAAATAAATAAATTAAACACTTAATATATTATTTTAAAGTAGCACATCATTAACTATTTTATTTATAAAACTTGCAATAAAAGAATTTCGATGCTCAATTTTTTTTTCTTCAAATGATCAATTAGATAAAAGAAATAAATATAAAAAAATTATTAATGAAACTTAATTATAATGTATAAAAAAATTTTATAACTTTTATATCTATCTTTTTCTTCCGACTTTAAGAGAAAGAAAATTAAAATAATCTAAACTCATTAAAAATCGTCATAAAACAAATGTTGCAACTTTTTCACATTTTTCTCAATTTCTTACCATTGTACAGAGCCAAATTGTGCAGCATATCCCTGTTCTTTGATTACAATCCATTCGTAATTCTACTGGTTGTATTAAATTCAAGTTCGCCTTCTATATTCATTTTAGCTACCATTTATTGTCTCCATTTCTATGATGTCTACTATTATCACATTATTTCACTAATAACACCATCTTCATATCACCATTAATGGTAAAATATATAGTTCGCACATATATAAGCTGTCATAAAATCTTAAAAAATTAGAAGATTCTCTGGTCTATTAAAAATTAGCATAATAATCCCACTTATCCACGTATTTAGTTCTTACATTAGAAATTTCTGACGACTAACTAGTAACTACCAATGAAACATCCAAATTCCACAAACCAAACATTGCCTTGGAAAGACATGCACAACATGAAACCAGCAACTGCAAGAAACACAATGCCACTTTTCAACTGGTCAAAACAGTAAATGTTCTTTTGTGGCCCCGTATAAAAAATATTAGCTGCAGATTTCTTGGAATGTAAAATGATAAGATTGAAGGAAAATAAACACGCTACTTTCAGAAAGAAAATTAAAACATTTTCCCTTCCAAGACCATCAAGGAAGGGTATTGAAGTTAAAATGTAGATGCCCTCTTCAAATGCACACCGGTACAGCCAGCAAAAGCTTCGGACTGGGAAGTAAATGCCTTCAAACTTCGATTACACACTATTCCCCTTCATTTTGACTTTCATCTTTGACAAGCTTGATCATGTCATCAATTCGAAGGATAGTAATAGCAGCTTCAGTTGCAAACTGACAAATAGCAGTAAACAGTTGTATTCAGACAGTTGCATTGGAAGCTGTTCCTTGAAGTCAACCATTGATGATATGTAACTAAATACTTACCTGAATAATTTTGACTTTGCTCATTGCAGGCTCAATGACTCCAGCTTCCAAGTTATTTCTAACTTTTCCTTCGTAAAGGTCCAAACCCATGCTGAAGAAAATTGGGGGCAAAAAAAAAACGCAAACAAAATAAACAGTTATTTTTCAATGGAATAAAAAAAATGTCAATGCTAGAACATTACTTGGGTGCTCACACACAAACAAAAGTCAGCTTATCCAGCATCACTTCCTAGTTCCTATATATCCTCTTCAATTGTCACTTTTCTCTAATTTCTGTCAATGCATTTCCATAATGGAATAATACTTGTATCTCTAATCAAACAACCCAAAATATGGCACTTGATACGACAAAATCCTATCAGTAGCTTCATGTCAAAAGGTTGTGGAATTCTAGTTTCTATAATATAATGTATCAGTGGACATTGGACATTAGACGAATACCAGATATTATAAGGTCAAATCTGTATTCATCCAAAATGTACTAGTCCTATTTCCATAACCTACCCAATATCCATAGATAACTGGATATCAGATATCTGAAATACCTGCCCAAGTTGCCATCCCAACATGGGTTGGAAGAAAATACTACAAATGTTGAAGAATATAATGACGTGACAACAAAGATAAATTCAACATATTGCCATAAATCTCGTAAGAATACAATAACAAAGTTAAGGAAAATATATGTACCAAAAAAAAAGTTAAGGAAAACATACAGTTAGTATTTACAAGTAAATACCTTGATAAATGTTTCTTATCAGCTTTAGTTTGCGCTGTATGGTGGTAGGCCCGTAATTTTGCAACCAGCTCAGTGGCATCCTTAGCAGCATTGACAGAAAGCACCTGCACATACGTGTCACCAATAAATATATTTTTAGTGCTAAAATGGTAGGAAACTAGACCATATCTATTAAAGAACCACTCAACATAAAAGATGAAGCAGTTAAATAATGGGCCAAAAAGTGGACAAAAATTACAGAATCAACTATCTTGTGCTGACACAAAACTATATACAGAAATTTAATTATTGGACTGGGGGTGAAGATCAAACTTTACACCATTTGTTCAACAAAGGCCCTAGTTATATGTAAAATAACCAGAAGACTTGAAACCTTAAGCTGTTAAATTAGTTTGTCTCTTACCTTTGGTATGATTAACAGAGATTCAGCAAACTCTGCTATAGCCAACTGCTCCCGGGATCCTAAAGTTGTAGCAAGGTACTCCAAATAAACTGACAATGCAGCTTCAACAGCACCTCCACCAGCTACCACCTGAATTTTATATATTGAAAAATCAAGTATAAAAAGGCAGATTATTAAAAAAAAAAAAAGGTAGCCATGAACTCTAGCTTTCCTATGTCAGCTGGCCTCCTGCCAAATTCTGTCCCTCAAACTCCAACCACACCATTTAAGATGACTCAAAAACGACAACAAAAAAAGAGAAAAGGTAGAATTATTTGGTTTTATATATTCATCTTTTACTTTGTCCATTTAAGTGAGACAATTTATTCCTCATCACCATCAGCTACAATAATATATACAAATGATAATGTGCACCTCAAAGTTAGACCTATTCTAGTAAAATGATCAACTATACAGATATGCAACAGTACAAGATCATGCTAAGGCACAAAAAGTCAACCATAAAAGAACAAAGAAGATAAATTATATTAAGACAACTCAAACAAAACAAAAAGACATCATTTCAAAAACTGAAATTTAAAGAAACATAATCAACTTCAATCAAAGTAGGTTTGAAAGCTAAAGAATGTGGGCTACCGTATTTGATTCAAGAGTTCTCTTGACAATTGATAACGCATCATGCAGAGCTCTATCCATCTCATCAAGCATATAGTCATTTGCACCTCTGAGAATCAAAGAGACCTATAGAAGAATAACACAGAATCAGGTGATAATGTATGCTATCCACAACGTGCATCAGAAAATAAATAATAATTTCCATAGCTATATCACCACTTATTTCTGAAAACTAGTGAGAATGCTCATTGAGAGATGCTTTCCCACATCATTATCATCTTTCTTCCTTACATAACTCTTCTATCCACAATTTCTATAATGTTCAAGATTCCATATTTTTGTGGAATTTCCACTATTTATGTAATGTATATGGTAGGGAATTTTCTGAATTGGAATCACTTTTGGATCTTATTGACTTTGTTCATTTAAACTTTTTTGATAAAAGAAGAATTTCATTGAGATAAAAAGATGGAAACAAAGAGATATGAGGATAAGTGATCCTCCCAAAAAAACGAAAAGACAAACAAAAGAGAACAGAAAAATCAATGAAGCAAAGCTACCCAATACCTTAATATATCTGTAAGGGAAACCCCTTTAAAAAGACCATGAGCTTTAGACCAAGAAGAAGCCAAACAGGGCCTTATCTTATCCAAAAGAAGCTGCTCACCCAAAGAACTCTCCCTAAAGATACAAGAATTACGCTCCAGCCATATGCACCAAAGTGATAGCAATTCGGATAAAAGGATCTGGTCTCTTGACCCTTCTAGGGTGTTTTCGTGCAAATCCTTTTTCCAATTACTAGCTCATTCATGAATATTGCTACTTTCCATCTTGATTAATTCCATTAAGAGTCCAGAGCTCCGTCAATCATCAAATCTTTTATTTGGACCGCATGCTTAATAGAATTAATACTAATGACATGTTGCATGTTCATAGGCCACATAAGGCTCTTTCCCCTGATGTATGTGTTGCATTTCGTGCTTGTTCAGAATTGGCTCCCAATCTGTCCTTACATTGTTCTGTTTCTGTCTCCTTATGAAATAAATTGTTCAGCCCTTTTTGTGAATGCTGGGTGTGCCTTAGGTCCTTGGACCAAGTTTTGTTGACTAGCTTTAGTGGTTTTTATGGCAATATCTATGCTATTATTTGATGCATATGGTTGGAGCACAACGCTCATATTTTTAAGGACATGTCATTGGCTCAGGCACTCAGCAGCTGATTTAGGATCTAGGATGCATGGTACTGCTATATGTTTGCCATGCCTGAAGCAGGTACATATCCCAGTACAGATACTTATTAGGTACACATGGGTACATACTCTTCATACACTTAGGTTATTTTATCTAAAAAAAAAATTACTATCAAGTACGATATGATATGGGTTAGTTGCCATCACAATGAGGGAAGTATGACTAAATTACATGCCGGTCCACATTTAGCTACTTTTTTTTTACTAAATGAAACACATGACTACTCCATCCCTTCAAATATTAAGGCGTCCCTCAGAAGTTGTGTCCTCTTTATGTATCGTTTGCTTACTCAATGAACTTTATGGATTTTTGTTGAAAATTTGGTGTTAGTATGTTGTGGAAATAGTATCTATGTTGTAGTTGTTTATATTTTTTATATTTTTATATAAATACATTCTTCTGTACCCGTATCCTATTTTTAAAAATTGTCCTGCCATGCATACCTGTATCCCTGCAACCTAATGTGGGATAAGATTAGGCAAAGGGCTTCTATTTGGTGTTAAGCATATGGTCTTTTTCAGGGGGTTTCTTAACAGATATGCAAAGGGATTGGGCAGCTTTGCTCCATTGATGCTTTCTCTTTTCATCTGTTATTTTATTTTCCTTTTTTTGCTATGGAGGATTCTTGATCCTCCAAATTCCTTGTACTATTCTTCTCTTCATCTTAATGAACTTCTTTTATCAAAAAAGAAGGGGAAAAGAAAAAAAAACAACACCAAACTCTACAATTCAATCCCAATCACTTACTGCACTTGTAGTTTTGGTCCCTTTGATCATAACTACAGCATCATCAGCTATTCGCTCCTCGACAACCTCATCTGCATATCCAAGAAGTGATGGTTCAAATGTTTCCTCCCCTTCCATATCAGCAAATGTTGAGACCTGCATCAACCAATCACAGTAAAAATCAAGGGTGATAATACATAAAGGAAAAGAGTATGCTAAACAAAAGATAGTTGTTGCATGACAAGAAAAGCCTATAACTAAATCTTTAATAAATAAAGATGGTTTAACATAAAAAAAGGGTGAATAAAGAAAGCCGTATGGTTCAAATTGGCATAGTGAAAATAAAAGGTGTGAGAAACTCAATAGACAGACAGCATTCTTGAAAAACTTCTGTGCAGTTTGTTTAATTCTCCATGACATGGATATGATGCACAATTCTAATGACCAGTATTTAAGTTTTAATCATGGAACGATGGAAATTTTTATGAATGGCTTTCATATATATAGTGCAAGTTACTCTTATCAACCGAAGTGAATCCCACCTCCCAAACACATTGTCCCCATCCTTCCAATCAACAAAACAATAATGTTATAAAAATTCATTTCACAAATAATTTACAGCTCTTCTCATTCTACTAAAATAGCCTAACAAATTATTGATGAAATATGAAATAACAAAATGAAAAATTGAAATATTGTTAACCCAGAAATTTGCCGTTCATTTCCAAATAATTGAATGATAATCGGGGTAAGGGCAAATGCACATTGAAACAACTAGAATTGAGGATCATGGCCACTTGTCTGATTGTTGCATTTACTAGAAGATATGAAATTCCTCTCTCTCTTTTGCTAGAAGAAATTTTATTACAAAAGAAAAACTAATACTGCAATTTGGACCATCTAAAAGCTCTAAGAAAAAGAAGCAGCGTCTGAAAAAGGATGTTAGCAAAAATCATCAATGTTACTAAAAGGCCCGCCGCATCACTAGATAACTAATGATCAAGCAGATATAAAGAGGCCCTCTAAAAACGCCATATAAAATTTAATGCAATGAAACTAGAAGCCATTCTATGGCCAGAAAGACCAAAATAAAAATACAGCCTAAAATGAAAATAAACCCCGTCTCCACTCCAACCCAAAAGGGGACCCTTGGGGAAGACAATGAAGAGTGCTTTAGTTAGTCAAATTAAACTTGACATTAAGATGCTGTAAATAGTGTTCAGATTTCAGAATGCAGAAAGGTTTCCAGAGATGATGGCAAGTTTTTAAAAAGAATACGCATTCTAAGCAGGTAGAATTCAGAAAACATCAAAAGTTAAAATGCATGGAACCACAGACATGTTTTGCATTCCCTCCAACCCATACAAATAACTTTTGTTCCACTACTCCAGAAAAATGTAGGTAAGAAAGAAGGAATGCTGCACTCTCAAAGTCCAGGGTAATAAATATTCAAATTTACTACCATCTTAATAACTTACATTACAGTTTAAATGCATAAATTTAAAGTAAACAAAGGCCTACCAACGTTGCACCAGTTGCCTTGGCAACATGACGCATATCCTCTTTCCGCACACGTCTTACAGCAATTGCCCCAGCCTCAACAAAGTACTGAAACAAAAGGTCAAATAGTAAGAATTTGATACTTACACAGTACGTTCATAATTCTTTATGTCACAAACAAAACATGTAATATAAACATGGAACCAAACCACACAATCCATCAATTTGACCCAAGACATCTATTGATGCAGGGAGCAGAAAATCAGAACCCATATGTTTAAAGATCCATAAATGTCACTAGTTTGGTGTAATTTCAATAGTGGGGTTCTCATCATAGGAGCAATTAATTTTATAATAGGGTCATAAAGTTGAGTATTGACTTCCCTATATAAATGGGGTTTAGTTTTGCGGGGCATGGGTTAAATATTATCACTGTTTTCTTTTTCTTAGTATTAGAGGTTTGTTATAACTTGGGCCTTAATTTGTGTAATACTTGGTCCCTAATTTTAATTAGTCCTACGCAAGTGATGCAACTGGCAATCAAAAATATATAGTGAACGAAGAGATGACTTTCAGCAAAAACCTAATCTCAAGCATGTGATGATTTCTCTTGTCTAATGCCCAAGAACCCGAGTTGTGATGCCTGAGTTAATTTTTCTCTTACAATCCCAATTCTTGCTTTTACTTCAATTGTATCATGTGATCAGACCAGACTTCATTGGCAGAGAGCATTAAAATTTCACCCCATCAAACCTCTCACATTCCTTACTTCAATTTTCCCTAAATCCCATCAAAACCCAAACTCTAATCTCACATGTAATGTTCACAGCGCCCTAACATCCGCCAATCAAACCTTCAATGATCCTCATCCTGTAACCTGTTGCTTGCAAACCAGCCTTACCCCAAGGAGTATAAGCCTTCAATTCCCCTAATTTTTACCCTTTATATATCCAAGAAAACGCTACTTTTGATTGGTTAAATCCTAATCCTTCAGCTGTCCTGCATCATTAATAGATTACCATTTCTAATGAATATAAAGATTTCATATCCCCATTCAAAGAGCTAAAGTAATACATAAAAAAACTCAATTCTATGTGGATGGGATGTAAGGAGAGGGAAGGGAGACAAAGGGAGGGGAAGGGCAGGCCGAGAGGGAGAAGTGTTCCCCCTCAAGGTCCGCAACAGAGAATAAGGAGAAGAGAAATAGACACGGAATTTAATGTGGCTCAACCTATAGCAAACTATATAGGCCTACGTCCACAGGAGAAATAGAGAGAAAATCACTATTATCAATCAAAATTACAAGGAGTGGCAGTTCAACGCTCAAAACCCTAATCCAAATACAGACAAATGCCCACTCTGACTGAGATTTACAACATTTCTGCAGGGTATTTGGTCTACTAGCTATTTCACCAGATCTCATTAAGAAAGTTTAGATACAAATCTGATAAAGAATAAAAACATGTTTTAACTTGAATACACTTAAATCAGATGCCATAGAATTGCTTTGTTTCCTCTATCAGATCAGAGATCAAGATGAGTAGTTTATAGTATAAGAATCAAAAGATGACATGCTAAACAGTCAACAGATGATACAGAAAGATAAAGTCAAATATTTTATTTGAAAGATTATAACTAAATCCTCTTGCCAGAATAAAAAGATCATTAAAAAAAGTACAAGAACGAAAAAAGAAACATACCTTAAGTGCCATGTCATCAATTCCTTTAGTAGTCAGAACAACATTGGCTCCAGCTTTCAGAAGTTTTTCAATACGTTCCTTGGTCATATCAGCCTCTCTGCGATTATAAAGAATGACCATTTGTTATAACACATTACAGCTATTACTTTACCTAGCAAGATGATAAGGAAGGAGAATTGTCCCAAACCAATGACAAGCAAATTTCCACAATGAAACAAAACACAAGATGGCATTACACAATTAGATTATTAACCATAATATTTCAAGCATTGAGCCTCTAGGAGGTCTTTCATTATACATATGCATAATTTTCTGAACCCAGATTAAATACATATTCCAGGAAATATTAGTATGAAACCACTTTCAGAGAATAAGCAACTACCCCTTGCCAACTCTTAACATTATTGCACATCTTAGCATTATATGGCGACTTGCAAAGGTTTCAATATATCAAATTATTAGGTGCACTTATCACCCGTTTTTCAAAAGACACTTTCTCCATTAGATTAACAGAAGACTTGATAAGATGGCCTTCTTTCACAAAAGAGATTTAAGTAACATATCGAAGATTTGACTCAACTGCTTTGGATGTGTTTGGATTAGCTGTGAAAAAAAGATTCTTTCAATAATCGATTAGAATAGAATTAATTTTATATTTAGATATGTTAATTGAAAAGTGATTTTAAGAAAATATGTTTTGTTAGGATTGTATTAAAAAAATCGCTTTTACATGGTAAATTACTAAAAGGGTATAAAATAATTGGTTTAGAAATTTAAATTATATAATATTTGGGGTTAATTTGGTAAAAATGTGTTAGGAAACCACCTAAGGTGGATGTTAGGAAGAGATGAAGAGGTTCAGGGGCTTTAATGCATAGTAGAATGGGCATGACTGATAAAACAAACTGCCAGCGTGGCAGTCAAGGGAATTCTTTTATGTCTTGTAGTGATATATAGGGGAAGGGGAGGGGAGAGAGAAGGTCACGAAAGAAGTGGATAAAAGTTAGTGGGAGATTACAGGGCCTCTCAAATGCCCTGGGTATCTTGTTCTGAGTGCATTTCCCATTGTAAATCCATCTCACAGTTACTGATATAAGTATCTGCAGTTGAATAATACATCATTTTCCCTTGATCTGATCTGGTTTCTAACAAAATGTTACAACTCCAAAATAATCAACTTTAGCTTAAAATCAAAATGCTGAAAAAAAAAATGCTTTTCAAGAAAAGCTGTTTTCCAATGTAAAAAAATAATCCCTAGATTATAATCAATTTTCACAATTTTTCCCAAACATGTTAAAAAGCAATCAAAACAGCTTTTATTAAGGGGAAAAAAACAACTGTTATGTGGGAAAAATACTCTTTCCCAAACATGCTCTTCAGCATTTGGTCTCAACAATTGTAAGATTATGAAGTGAATTTCATCCTTTGGCTGATAATCTAGGAACACACCGGAAACAAAACAACAAACTATTGAGAAAGAGAGAGAAATTTTCTAACAAAAGAGTGACAAATAAGAAGTTGGGAAGTTCATCCTATTAAACACTAATTACAAGCTAGGACACATCAGCTAACCAAAACAGAGAAAGTGGGAAAAAAATATAGAAATAGAAAATTATCAGAACTTTAACATCCCTCAACCTCACGTCTGGCAAGATTACAAGGAAAGGAATGGTGAATTTATGTTTCAGTAATGATGAACTAGTGGTGATAAATATAGTCACATACTCACATGCTTTATAACTTCTTTAATCAAGGAGATGTAAATATCAAATGAAAGAATTCAAATCATCATAAATGAAATCACTTCATATAAGACTAACAGTGCACAATGGCAAAATGTTTAAAACAGTCTAGAACCTATAACTAGTACACCTTGAATCCTTGATGGAGATTTAGCATAATTTAATTGAAAAGATAGTTTGAAGCATAAAATGTAAGTAACATTGAAAATGCACTAATTTGTACACAATGATGCCCCAATCATGAGCTATATTATTAAATACATATCTGAAAAAAATCAACATCTGCCCAATCAAAGTGATTGCATAATTATTTTTTTCACCTAAGAAGGCTTTGGATTATCTTTGTACCTATATTCCAGAATAATTATGTTTATGCCTACTTTATACAGCTTACTTTCAAAAAGATAATAGATTTTTTCCTCATTATATTTAAGGAGAGTGAATCTAGGAAGGTATCTTAATAATATGGAAGCCATATGATCATATTGATAGTACCTTTGACGAATTTTCTCAAGCTCCCTGGGATCACTGACTAATACTTGAATGCCCAATTGCATTTTTGTCTTTTGAAGATTGAAATCAAGACAGGCAATTTTTGCAGGGGCAACCCTAAGAGGCATTCCTTGAGCAGCACGGCCAGTATTTAGAGCATAGCCATTCATCAGAAAGCTGTCTCTAGCACTTTTTCCATGAGCCTTCAATATATTGATTCCCTGGACCACGGGTCACAAAAGAAACACAGAATTAAATACATTCAAAGCCCATGATTATTAAAGCAAGTAAGAAGTAAGATTGAACTACATATTACAGATGCTCAGCTCAACATATTGAACTACATTCAGGAAAAAAAAACCTTATGAGAAAAAAGATCAAAGGAATTCTACTACCAACCTTGATTGGGTATTTAACTTCACCCCGAGCATTGGTCATCTTTACAGCTTGCACTGCATCTACAACCTGTGTAAATTGCACACATAAGTCAATTTCACAGTTGAAAAAAATAATGAGTACCTATACCTATTGCCAAAAAACTCATTCAGACACAGCAGTTAGCATCCTGTTCGTAACTAATCAATAACTTCAGAACAATAAGACTACATAATGAGAACCGGAACTGCTTTTGACAATTGCATAGGCTATAGCCACAAAATTTAAACTGTCTGAGAACATTGAATTCAGCACGTGAGATAAAAAATTCCAATATCCAATAACCGAAACAAAACACACAAGAAAAAAAAAATTGCTTCAATCAAGCAATGCTATATAATGAATTGCAAAACATTTGAGACTTTCGATCAAGTTTCTGAACTTCTAATTTTCAATGCTATATAGTCTTAGTTGGAGAGTCGAGAGAGGAAATAAACGGGAAGTTAGAGTTATGGAGACGGGCTTTGGAAAAACTCCCCTACTTTTCGTTGTCCCTTCACCAACCTCTTCCTCTTCATCTCCTCTTGTCCCTCCTAGTTATTTCCATGTAAGTTCCTATTCGAAAAACATGCTAATGCTAGCTTCAGCGGTAAAACCATTGGAGATCATACCATACCACAAGTTACACACTTTACATCCTCATCTTGGATCCATCATACAAAATGATGGAGAGATAGAAGGAAATGTAAACCATAGGATTCAAGCTGGATGGATGAAATGGAGGTGTGCTTCAGGAGTTATTTGTGATAGGAAAGTGCCTCTCAAGCTTAAGGGTAAATGGTTTCCAGATGGCAACATACCGCACAACTATAAGGCCCGCAATGTTGTACAATACCGAATGTTTTCTCGGTAAAACCAACAAGAGACAAGATCGTTGTCGCAAGAGATAAGGATATTGCGTTGGATGTGTGGCCATACTAGACAAGATAGGATTAGGAATAAATGCATTATGAGAGAAAGGGCCTGGTTTGAAAGACTCAAAAGCACCTCCTCCGAGGTTGTGGAAAAGATGGGATCCCTCTCTTTTCACCTTGCATAGTGCCACTGGGTTTTGGACATGTAAGGAGAAGACCCTTAGAAGCCCCTTGTAAGATTCATAGATCGATGGAGAATAGCGTTTGCTCTAAAACAACTAGAGCAACCTAGAACTTTTTGGGAATAGAAAGTCACTATAATGGTGAAACGGCTTTTCCCAAAAAATATCTAGATTTGAATGGCTTTCCAAGGCTAAGACTTCAGGAGCATCAATACATATGGTTGCTAACCTCAAACTCTCTAAGCTAGGAGCTGATTATGTCCCGACGTTTTGGTCCATAGTTGGCGCATTGCCCCCCCTAGTGGGAAAAGGCTTGGTTGTTGTTGTTGTTGTTGTTGTATTGTCCTAACATGGATTGATTTTAAAAACTCTCCTAGAATCAAGAATAAAGTTTTTATTCCACAAGTTTCATGTTAAAGACAGCAGTCACAGCACTCGTACTGCCAATTATGATCAATAATTACTCTATCAGCACAGATTACGAAAGAAGGAACCAATAAGAAATTATCAGCACAGATTAGTTTTGCAACAAAGGTTTGAACCTTAAATATTCAGTACACACTACTAATGGTTTGTGACAATATATTTTAAAATCAACCATAGAATATATTCATGCAAAATTTGATTTATAATGCAAACAAATGGTAATGTCATCCCAAAAATAGTATTAGACCCAAGAATCATGAATAATAGGATATTTAAATATCTCTCAGAAGGTAGTTGATTGATACAATAAACAACTTTACACATTCAACCCACATAAAGAGTAGAAGATGTGATTAGACCAATAAAATATTTGAATTCCATTCCTCTCAAGCAGAAAGTAAGTGTAAAATATAGTATGAAAACTATGTGATAATTTAAAAAAAAAAATCAGAATTCTACTGAGATGAGAAAAAGCATAAAGCTTTGTCAATTTCAAGTTTTAAACTACTAATGCTAGTAAAAATTGAGACATGAAACAGAAAGATGTATATAAGCTTTATCCAATTGGTTATGAACTAACTATAATTTGCAGAATATGGTGTGCATCAATTTCAACTGATATAAACACTCAACATTCAATATAAAGTCAAACATACCAAATTGGCAAAGAAGTCACTATCACCAGCTATCAACTTTGAGGACATGCTGGTCTTGGCACAGTTAATTAGTGAATCCTTTCCAAGCTTTTCAACCTAACAAGTCAAGAGAAACAATCTGACTAAGAAGGGAGGAAAAATGGGTTTATTAAGGAGAAGAATAAAAGGTCTGTTAAGGAGAGTTTACCTTGACAGATAACTTTTCTTCAACATATTTACATGCTTCTCGCATAGCAAGCTATCCAGAATAATGAACATGGAGAGAAGTTAATAAAAAAGGTTTATATGCAAATTCCCAATTCATATGGCAGGTATCATATATTGTAAATATATATGGCTATAAAGGCAATAGATACATATATGAAAGATACTCACTCTATAACCACTGATAATAGAGGTAGGATGAATCTTATTCCTGACAAGGTCATTAGCTCTTTTGAGAAGCTCTGCGGCGACAATGACGACAGAAGTAGTGCCATCTCCGACTTCTCTGTCTTGAAGCTCAGCCAGTTCCACCAAAACCTGAAAACCCAACAAGTGAGAATGAATGGTGAATATATCATAATATCATATATGGAAGAGTGAAAATTGTGAGAAAAAGGCTTGTTGTTAACCTTGGCAGCAGGGTGCTCTACTTCCAACATCTTAAGGATGGTAGCACCATCGTTAGTAATAGTGACATCACCAATGTCATCCACAAGCATCTGAAATTGTCAGCGTTAGTTAGTTGAGTTCATTCACATAACATAATAATAAGATGATAATAATAATAATAACAATAAGAATAAGAAGCGTAGTACCTTGTCAAGGCCAACAGGGCCTAAGGAGGTCTTGACAATGTTGGCAACTGCTTGGCACGCCACCACTGTGATGGAAGCATAAGCATGATGATAATAATATTAGAAACAGTAAATAAATAAAATTGGAAGAGAAAGAGAGAGAGATCAGAAAGAAAGAAACCATTTTGGGTGCGAACGTCTTGGCCAAACTGACGCTCGCCGGAAATGTCAGGGGTTTGCGCAACGAGTGCCATTTGTGATTCTGATTTTGTATAAATCAAGAGAACACGCGATGAAGATGACGATGATGATGATAGATATCAATCAATCAATCAATCAACAAAACGAAGAAGAAAGAAATCCAATGCTGGGAAAGAGCGGAGGCTAGCTCACTAGGGTTTATGCTTCTTCACACTCACTCTCCAGAAGGGTCACTCAATTTTGAACTACAACCCTACCTTCCCTTTTGTTTATTGCAGGTGTCACAAAGCCCTTCCCTATTTTTTATTTTATTTTATTTTATGTTTGCTTCATTTTTAAATAGGTTAAGATGTAATGCCTATGTCTAATAAATTATAAATTGAAGGAGCGAGACTTTTAAGAAATGGTTTAATTGATTTAATTGATTTAATTTAAGATTAAACTTTTGTTAAATCGAATAATATTTAAATTAAATATATGATTGGTTTATAGTTTAATTGATTTAATTGATTAGTTTTGTCTAAATTTTAAAACATTGTATGATGTAATGTGATAAAAATTACAATAATCTCTTTAAAATAATAATAATAATAACCACATACAAATACATGTATGTACACTTTTCGATTTAAAAAAAAATTAATAAATAAATATCTCTTTATACCAATCTTCAGAACAAAGAAACCATTTTGGGTATTCGTCTTGGCCAAACTTTCGCTCGCATTGAAATGTCAGGGGTTTGATTTTTGTGTTATTTTTGTATAAATCACCCGCTAAGATGACGATGATGATGATTTTCAATCATCTAAATAACGTAGAAGAAACATAAATGCTGATTTTTCTTTCACTATTTTATGCTTTGTTTTCAAACTGCGCTGCTCGAAGGGTTTTGTCAATGTTTGAACTACAACCGTTTAATTTTTTTATTGCAAGTTTCACAAAGCTTTCCCTATTTTTTTCGTTTGGTTATTTTATGTTTATCATTTTTAAATCTATTATGATTAATTAATAAATTATAAATTGACAGCGAGACTTTTAAGAAATGGTTTTTGATTTACTTGATTTAATTTCAGATTAAACTTTTGTTAAATCGAATAATATTTATTAAATATATGATTGGTTTATAATTTAATTGTTTAATTGATTATCCTTTCTAATTTTTAAAACATTGTATTTATATTATTACAATATATTTTATTGTAATTGAATAAATGAATATCTTTTTTAATAAAAAAAATCAATAAATAAACTATATGCATCCATTTTATTAATTATAGTTATGTGTAAAATTGATTTTTTTAAGTTAATTATGATAAAATCAATTTCATGCTATTGTTAAATTAAAAGTGATTTTAAAATGATATGTTTTGATTCAATTGTATTAAAAAAATTTGCTTTAATTTTAAACTATTGTATAAAAATAATATTTTTTATTTAAAAAATCAAATAACATATATTTTTTCTTTAAAATTATTCTCATATGTAAAGGCATGGGCTTTACAAAAAAACAAAGCACTCAATTAAGTTTTCAGTCTTGACAAATAGTTTTAAACTTGATAACAAACATGTTTTAAAAAATCAGTAATGATAATATTTCAAAATTATTAAACATAGTCAATTTGAGTTATGACAAACTGAAAGTTACAATTGTTCTTATAACTTTTAAATTAGTTTGAGTTTTGATATGAATTTCAAATGAAATAAAATTTAAATAACTTTTGAACAAATGATCAATCATTTGTTCAATCTCAATCCAGTAAGTAATTAAGAAGGAGTGACGAACTACACACATACTTTTAGAAGAGCAAAAGTCTCTTAAAAACAGCAAGTTTTGTTGCTTGTGTTCATTATTTCAGTTTGTCAAATCCCAACCTCTAAGATTGAAAGAAGAATGAGTTGGAGAGAGAAACCAATGAACAAAAAAGGTGGAATGAGAATACTTATCCATTCCCAGGATGAGTTGGAGAAAAACCAATCAAAAACAAAAAAAATCACAAAAAAGATAAATAATGCTACTATAGTACAATAATAGAGAGATTTACCCAACTAGTGTAAAGAAAAAAAAATATCAAATTGGTGCAAGTTATAAAAGAGTTACTAAATTGGTGTAAAATAAATAGTAATTATAGCAAGTTGTAATTTTTTATTTTTACACAAAGTAGTGCATGTCAAGTACATTTTTTATTTCTTAGTGAAGTCATGCTTGTCAGTCATAGCATACTGTTAAAAACACTTAAATTTTTTTAAATCAAGTTTTTTAACTTTCATCAAGTTTAAAATAAATCTTAAGATTTATAAAAAATATTGTTTCACCATTTTTATATTTTTTCATATTTGCTGCTAGTCAATCTAACATTAAAACACACACTCAATATGCTTAAAAATATAAAACTAATTCCGATTAACCTCAAAATTTAATCACACTATCTTTCACATATTTGTGACCTAAAAATAAATTTCTCATATTTATTTTTATTAACTAAACAGTTTAAGCTAATTCTATGACTAATATCAACTATTTTTTACATATAATATTATAACAAAGTGATTAAATATGTTCAAAAAATCACACAATTCAACAAATATGTTAATAAAGTATACAAGTTTAAAACCTGTAATTGTATGAAGAAGCCTAGGGATTCAAACTGGGATATTTTCTCTCATGGGTTATTCATGTGAAGGTAAGGATTTTTTTTTTTTAAAAAAAAAAGCGTAAACACTAATAAGAATGTAGGATCTCAAGTAAAAAAAAAAAAAATGTAAGATGTCTCACACTCTCTTTAATATGTACTTTTTGAAAGGAAAGAAGCTAAAGAATGGGTATTTTCCTGATTTGGTAAGAATTTAATTATTGGAAAGAAAAGATTTAATGGATGTATTTTATGTAGGTCTCACATATTTTATCGGATCAAGATCTTTTTTTGTTAACTAAAAATAGGAAAAAAATTTGTTAGCTAAAAATACATATTTAAATTCATATTTATATGCAGTATATGTAATTTTTCTTATAACATACCACATGTCATATTTATAAAATTTACCATTTACAAATAATAGGATCTCTCCTGTGACAGGAGAAGATCCGTCTCCTTTTTTGTCCTTTTCACAATTGATTAGTAGAAAAAGGGAAGTGAATTTTGGCTAATGAAATAATGTAAATAAATAAATAAAACCTTAAAAAGTTGTTTCTTTATAATATTAATTACTGTAGGCCTCACATATTTTGTAATGATTTTATGAGTTTTTAAATATAATAAAATAATTTGATG
The DNA here is from genome assembly GCA_029884605.1 of Ormosia emarginata. Classification (NCBI taxonomy): domain Eukaryota; kingdom Viridiplantae; phylum Streptophyta; class Magnoliopsida; order Fabales; family Fabaceae; genus Ormosia; species Ormosia emarginata. The sequence goes on along the minus strand of JAQQTP010000076.1, from coordinate 38,973,652 downwards.
TTTATTTACATATATTTCTTTATTTTTATTAGATGATACTAAATAAAAAATTTCTCCTTTTTTTATTTTCTTTTCTTTTCTTTTGCAATCCTTCTTTTCCTTTTTGCTCTTTCATATCAATTAAAGTCTCAAGTGAGTATAAGATATCGTATTCTATTGATTGAAGTAAAAAAGGGACTTTAGCATAAAGGTTGAAGAATTCAATATGTGAATAGTATTTTAAATTGTAAAGCTTTCTCGTACACCTAAATTCAAACTTAAAAGATAATAACAATCTCAAGTGAAGGATTTTAGAAAACTACATGTAGGTCAGTCACTTGTTAGTAGCTGGACCAAGAATATATATATATATATAGAACTTGATATTTGTTATCTCCAAACATGCATTTAACACTTATAAGCTATCGTTAGAATAATTTCGTTGCATACATTAATTAATTATATCAAAATATATAATTTTTTAAAATTGAAATAAAAATTCGCGAATACTCAATTTAAACTATTTTAAATAATGATCGACACAATTAACAAATATACATGCAACTAACTCAAAATTAAAGAAAGGTATATACATTTTTTTATATATAAAGTAATTGTTGGGAGAACTTCTTAATCAGAACAATATTAGAAGAATTAATCTCATATTAATCATTGTGGTGATACATGGTTAAAAAAAAATAATAATAATTAACAGAAAAAAGTAAATATTTTGAAAAGGTGAAAATGAATTTATAGATAATATCGTAAATTAAACAAAATGGGTGTGCTCACCAACATGGCAACACCAATTACTACCAAGTGCCCCATTCCCGGGAGAAACGGTCAGCAGTTTGTTCGTCAGCAGCAAAGATAAACGGCACCGCCTGCGCAGCTAACTCTTTATACATTCCCCTGCGCTCTCTCTCTCTCTCCATTACAATCCTTGTTCCAAACATAGACGGTAAATTCATGTTTGAAGATTTATGATGCCTACACGTGAGTTCATGCATTAGATTTATGACAATTTTTTATTTTTTTTTATTGGGGGGTATTGAGTTTCACTTGTCATGGTTTTAGCATGAATTCTTTTATTCTTTGAAAATACACTTTAACTTGCTTATAGTTCCTATTCTCATCATGTCATTGAGATACATGAGGACCAAGTTTGGAGTGTGTCATCAAATAGGAACTCACTTCTCAGAACATTTTGCACTAGCAAAGCTGGAACTAGAAAAGTGTATACTGCAACCTTAGTGTGGTGAACGAGACAGATACTTTTGAATCAACTAACATGTTGATGAAAACTGATATGCTACTTATTTTCTCTGCATGCCTTGTGAGTGGTGATTCTTTGTTGATGTTGCAAAACTTTGTTGCATTTGTTCTCGGAGACATAAATTTAAGTTGGCAATATTTTTGCCCTGTGATGTTGTTGTGCTATTGTCAATGAAATAAAAGACACACTTCCTGTTCACTTTCTACTTGTCAAAGGAAGTTTTGTTGACAGAGTTGTTTATGGAGCTTTGTTATTGAATAGTTCTTCAACAAGCTAATAGAATAAAACGGCATTCTTTAGGTAGAGCATGCCATGCTATATCATGTCTGATCTAACCCTTTTCCTTATCCCTTTGCTCCTTACTTCTTCATTTAAGAAGCTAGTTTTATGACACTCTATATTTTATGAAGTCTCATTGTTCTTGCTGTCAAATAAATTTTTTAGTTCTCTTTTAGGTCTGACAGATAAGAAGTGTGTACCATGCAATCTGAAGGAATTGCGACCCATGAATGAGGATGCAGCACACACTCTAATGCCACAGGTTTATTTATAATTAATCAAATACTGTCAATTTATGTCTTTTAAGTCTCATTATCTTGGATATTGGTTAGGTTGTTGAGTGGAATTTGGTAAACGAAGGTGGTGTATTGAAGTTGAGGCGGTCATGGACAGTAAAGACTTTCACCAAAGGATTGGAATTTTTCAAGATAGTAGCTGATCTTGCTGAAAATGAAGGTATCATGCTCTATATTCATTTTGTTACTGTTCTCATTTTAAAGGGTACATAGAAAATGCAACCAAGATGTTTAAAATGCAGGTCATCATCCTGATCTCCACCTGGTCGACTGGAATAATGTTACTATTGAGATTTGGACTCATGCTGTTGGTATGAATTATCATTATTCAAGTTATTTAATCAAATGCTGGTAGATGAGAAATAGAGTATCAAAAGACTATGTATTAGGCACAATTGATTTTTAGTGAAATTAAAAGAGATTATTTATTTAAAAGAATTGGAGCCTAGCATACAGATAACATCATGGATCAAACCAGTACAGTTATGGTTTGATTCCAAATTTTCTTTCATTATGCATCCATTAAATTAATTTCAAGATTTAGTATATTTTAGCCCTAATATTTGCATAGGATTCTGATTTTAATCTCTTGCTTCTCTGAAAAGCATATTTCTCCCTCCTTGGAGAGAAAGAAAAAATGCATACTCAATGGATTCTATGAAAATTACCTTTTGATTTTAGATTACATGAGTCCCTCTGGAAGACCCGACCTTAACATCACTTTGGTTGCTTCAGTTTGTATTTGTTATTTGCATAAAAGCATGTTGTATTATTGTGGTGAGAAAAGGAAGAGGAGGCAAAATAGAAAATCCAGTCTGAAATCAGATGGTATTGCGGTATTGCAGGTAAAAGTAATGAAGATGAGGAATGGTAGTCTTAGGTTTCATATTTTTATTCATAAGAGCTGAGCAGAACATGTGAAAATGCGATAGACTGGAAGGAAACTAAGAGGAAAGAAATTATATATTTTATATATTTACATTCACCTCCTTTTTAGTTGACTTATAGGTCACTAAAATAAACAGGTAAATTTGTTTGAATCATGTAGCTATATTGTTGATCCATAACCATGCATTTTCGACTTATAGGTCACTAAAAAAACAGGTAAATTAGTTTAATCATGTATCCATTTTCTTGGTCCATAGCTATGCATTTTCATCTCTTAGTCTTAGGTAGAAAGCTTTCATTAGGAATGGACAAAAATGGTGCAATTTTGTCCCCAAATACTCCTTTTTATTATCTTGCTAATTAGGATTTACCTGGTTTTGTTTGTTTTTTACTTTCTTCCTTTTCCTTGTCTAATTGAATTTGTACAAAATACACACTAAATTTATAGTTAATATATACCACTGGTAGAAAATTGAATTTTGTATAGCATAAATGGTAGTTAATGATAACCAGTTACAACCATTCTGGTTTATCACTTGAAGTTATATATGATATTGCTCATAGTTATGTGTGAGTATCTTAACAAACTTTTGACTTTAGCTATTCAATTCATTTGCATCTGTAATAGTACATTTTAATAATGTCATATGTTAACCATACAATATTTCAAGATTAACAGTGATTAGCTGGCTCAGTCAAGCAGGTGGGCTAATGTTCTATATGGGAATTCTTCTAAATGATTCATGTTCATGCAGGTGGGCTGACAGAAAATGACTTCATACTAGCTGCTAAGATTGATAGGCTTAATCTGCTTGACCTACTTAGACGGAAGCCTACAGACTGAGTTAACAATGTTAGGACATGTTAGCAAGAATTATTACATGTCTATTTCCAGTAATATTTTGTTTGAAGATGGAGCATATCACATGGCATCAAGTATTGTTTTCTTATTCAGAGGTGTAACTGAAGATCAATGTAGTGATATATTTTCATTTCCATATTTGCTTAGAGCTTCTTAGAAAATCTTTTGGTATGATCCATATTTGAGAAATATAACGTACACATTTGATGCAAACTTCCTCAGTCACCATCACCTTAACACATCCAATAGTACGTTCTTCACTTTCGAAACTAATGCTTTCAATAGACCTCATTAACATTCTAATAAACCCATTCAAATCAAAATCTATATTAGATAGTTGAGCATTTCTGTTAGAATATGCCACTATCATTGTAATTTATAATTTATCTGTTATAAAAAAGGGATAGAGATTTATATTATATACCACTTATGGAAATATATTTATATTATATACCGGGACAGAAATTTATATTATATACCACTTATGGAAAGATATTTATATTATATACCATTTGTGGAAAGAGTTTAACTGTATCGTTTTATATCCGAAGAAATTAGTCTTATATTCAAAGAGTGTGTGACTTCATGGAAAAAAAAAAAAAAAAGGAACAGGAAAAAGAAAGTGCATAAAGGTTGGAGATAGGCTATCTTTTTCTATGTATTTATATATGCATAAGTTAGGGTTACAAGTATAAACATTACAATCTTAGCCCACAGTTTAATAACAAAACATCACACACACACATACTAGTTCACCTGACACTGTTAAGCTGGAGTCATATTTTGGTTGTCAAATGTACAATCAATTCTAACTTAAGTGAAAGCAACAGTAAACAAATAAGCTAATTACTTGTTTTTAAAAACATAAGTCGTAAAAATAAGCATGGGATAAATATTTTTGGATTTTCCCCAACATTATTATGATGTGTTTTCTCATGGAAAACTGGTTAAAAGAATCAATTTTCACATAGTAAGTAAGTGTTTGGGATAGTTATAAAAATTAAATTATTTCAATAATCGATTATTGTATAAATTTTTTTTGTTATAATCGATTATAAGAAATAAGTTTTATGTTTGAATATATTAGTTGAAAAATGATTTTAAGCTAAATTGTTTCGTTTGGATGGTATAAAAAAGAATCGCTTTTATATATCAAATTATTAAAATAGGTATAAAATGATTATAAAAATTATTTAATTGATTAAAAAAATTATTTAATTAAAGACAAAATGATATTTGTATCTTACTGTTAAGAATAATCTCAACAACTTTTTTATAAAATGCTCAACGTTTTGCTTATTTTTCAAAAAAAAACTGTTGATTTTTTCTCTTACGTTATCCAAACATGTTGCTGTTGCAAGCAACAACTTTTTGGGGCAAATGAACGTATTTTGGGGCAAATAATCCGTCCCAAACATGCTTTAAGTGTTGAATTTATTTACTTGTTTTTAGAAACATAAGTCGTAAAAATAAGTTTGGGATAAATATTTTCGGATTTTCCTCAACATTATTATGATGTGTTTTCTCATGGAAAACTGGTTAAAAGAATCAATTTTCACATAGTAAGTGTTGAATTTATTTGTTAAAAAAATTTGTTGAATCTATGTGTCAAAAGTTGTTTGTGCCATGACATGATAAGCATTGTACACATTCGGCTTCTTATTCTACCATGATACTGAATTTTTCTTACAAAGATGTGAAGACTTTGAATTAGAGAAGGCTTCTGTACCAAATAAAAAAGAGAAGGCTTCAACCTTCACAAAACCATAACACAGATCAGAGTAAATGAGCCAGTTAGAGATTGTATGATCATACCTGGGGCTAGGGGCTAGAGTAGACTCCTATGTATGACCATGAGTCATTAATGAGTGGGTGATAAGTCATCGCTCAAGTAGAGATTATTCAGTGAGTTGAAATGGACTGAGAATAGGATGGGAAAAGTCTCCCTAATTATAAGCATGAGTCGTTGCTGAGTGGGTAATGAGTCAGAGTTCAAGTAAAAATTATTTTGTGAGTTTAGTTGGTCAAGGTGAGCGACTTCCCAATGAGTGATAATTAGGGAAGACATGAATTGACTCACAACATTTTATGGAAAATTAATGTTTGGCTAGGCAATTGTCAAGTAGAGGTGTCATCATGAATTAAAATCATACTCATGTTAGTTCAGCCCATTGTATTTTAAAGTGTGATGTCTCCACAATTCAATAATCCATTTAAAAATAGAACAAAATTTGATTCTAATTATTTATTTTCAACCATTTCCTCTAACTCATTTAATCAGTCTTCATATAGCTATTAATTCAATTAAGTGAAGTTAGAAGTAACAAATAGAAAGTAATTAAAAAAGTTAAAAAGAAAGATTAAAGAGAAATGATTTGAGCTGATTTTTTAAAAAAAAATGAGTCAAATAATAGATAATTTTTTGTGTATTTTGATAATATTACATTATTCTAGTAAAATCATAACCATACTGATTATTAGATTAAAAATATTAAAATAAAACATTATTAAATTAAATTTAAACAGATACAAAATTACTGAGCCTAATACTCTTTTAAGTATATAAGAATTTTTCCATAAAACTTGTCTCATTTGGGTCATATGTTGACTAATTAAAGAAAACAGACACTCATTTTCCATAGGCCAGGCCCCAACACATGCAGGTAACAGCTGAAGTGAGTGCCCGTGGGTCTACCAAGAGTGTATATATATGCTTCCCTCATCACTTCCTGTCATTATTTTATTATCAACTTAAACACACAAAACACAGCCAGATGATGGTACCAATTTACCAAATGACCAGATAATTTGGTTATTCAGTTTGTTTGTTTATTTAATCCTTATAAATATTACCAGATGATGGTACTTTTTTTTAAAAAAAAACTGAATAAATTATATTATATATATTATTACTAAATAATGGTTCGTCTTTCAACTGAAAAATCATATTGTAAATATTGCTCAACGATTATTATTTATAAGAATTTTTGTTTATTTCCTGTATGTATGAGCATATCAACGGTACCACACGAACAGCAACCCAAAGTTGGTAACACCAAATAGAAGAAATCCCCTCTTGACTTTCCCATCCTTGCTAAATCGATCAACCCCTATCTGTTAAATTAAAATATATTTACTTGTGAATAACTCAATTTCTTATTCTACTCTCTCTAAAAATAAGACGTGTCATTCTAAACATATTTTTTAAAGTTCCAACTTTAAATCTTTCAATTTGACCACATCCTCCTCCTAAATTTCGAACATCTCTCTTTTAAAATATACTTTTTCATATTCTAGCTGAATTAAAAGAAACACGTGCAACACGAATACAGGATACTCACTAATATCATCTAAAGGATGCCCATGGCAAACGCAGAGCCATATACAAAGGAGTCTGTTTAGCACGCATTCGAAATAAGCTTATAAACATAGCCCAAAAGAAACATACAAAATAAAAATAAGTTGTAACTTCTCATTAAAATTGTAATATATGCACTCGAAAGATTGTAACTGGTTTCTTCACTTTCCTAACGCCTGCCATACCTTCTTAATTCTGCTCTAAGATCTGTTATCACATCCTCTGCCTCATGGAGTTGTGCTTCAAGCTCTGCAATCTTTATTTTCTGCCTTGACGAGGTCTCTGCTTCAGTTGTCTATTGACAAGACACAGGTTAATGTAATTTTCGAAACAAAAGAGGATAATGTGGGAGGAAAATCTTAAGATATAGACTTCATATGAAATACAAAAACAGAAAGACACATGATGCAAAGGCATAATTTAATAATGCATGAACCCAACTTGCATGTATCGAACTTTTTCCCCGATGCAATAATGTCATGGTCCTCGAAAGCCAGGAATAAGATTAAATGAAATGCAACACACTGCCAGCTCAACAGACAAGGGAAAATTTCAAACGGTCAACAAGTCATTCTAACATGGATTAATATAATTTTAAAAAAATATATAGGAAAATAAAATAATGAATGAAAAGTAAAAGGTGATTAACACGAAGGGAACATTCCTAGGGAGAAGAGAATTAGAAGAGAGAGACTATTCAAGATGGGGAAGAAGGAAAGAAAGGTAGAATAGAAACAATTTAACAGTAATCTCAATCCCAAAACAGAGACTGAGAACCCAAAGTACATAGTAATTCTTAAATGGTCAAACTCAACTAGTCCTCAACTCCCCATAAATCCTCAGCTTAATATCCAAGTATTACTAATTTCAAAGTTCAATCAGAAATCTTACTTTTATAATGATACTACTATGTTAAGAAACCGAGCTACTCATGGAAGGCCTACTTATGACAAATCCCCAATCCATTCAAATATGATGTTTCCTCAATCTTAACATATTCCTTTCCCATACCCAATTATGCCTACCCCATACTCCATCAAAGGGTGACAAGAATCAAATTTATAGGTGGGCAGGGTAAAATCCAGAGATGAACTATCAAGGGCTAACTGTAAAAATTGATAACTGATAATATATATAAAAATTTCAAACATCTTGCCTATTAATCTCTCAATATAAGTAATGAAATGATTCGTTAAAGCAAAAAATTCTATCCCTATCCTCAGTCTTTCCTTAACAATAATCACGGCAGCAATGATCTCTCACTTGAGAGAGGTTATAGATAGAATGCATAAAATCTACTTGTTTAAGTTGCCACAAGAGAAATAAATCCTAAGTTACACATATGAACTCAATATGCTAATGGATTTTGATGATAAAAAAAGAGAGTTAAAAATGCAAGAAGAACAAGTCCAAAGCTTCAATGAAGACGAAGGATTAGGAGTACACACAAAAAGATTTTCATGAAAATGTAGCTAATAAATGTTTTTACGAAGTGATTTTGAAAATAGAAGTTGTTTTCAAATGTTTACTAAGTGTAAATAGCCAAACTTTGGCGTAAATAGCTCTGAATTATTATTATCATAGGACACTATTCCAAACCCTTTTGCAATTGACTGGGGGGGGGGGGAGAATACAGTATTCAGCAAAACTTTTGAATATGATTCATAAGCATTATTAATAAAAATCTTTAATATCACATCATTAAAAGTTGCTTTATTTCATCAATAAAGGCAGTTTGAACTTATGAACATAAGATTGAATTTCCAACAAATATATTTACCTCCAAATGTTATCTTTAATGCTCTACAAATTCCTATCAGGTGGTGTGAAAGTGTTGATAAGTTAATATGGCCATATACGAGATCAAGAGAATATTTAGTTAAACATGGATACTATAAAGCTAAAAATCTCAAGATATAGTGATTTTTAATCATACCTCTCCATCTATTTGCACCCCCTAAAGGTTTAGAACTCAATTTGGTCCGTAGAAATCCCTCTTTATAAGATTCAAATCTTCATATGTAAAGTATGTCATACTATTATACCAATAATTAACAACTTATATAGAAGAAAAATTGCCTTTGATCTAGCATGTCCTCTAAGCCATGAAACCCTAGAAATTGTTGAATATACACACTTACTGGTGGACAATACTGCGACAATGCAGACTGGATGGCTGTCTGAACCTGACTGTTAATCTCCTGCATTTCTTTTTGACGATCCACTAGACGAACCTCTATCTCCTCTCGTTTCCGCCGCTCCTCCCCTAGTTGGGACTCAACCTCAACAAGTCTAGCTCTTATTCCATTGCATTCTTCCCTAGCATTCTCTGTCTCCCTCTTTTGGTCCTCTAATTCAGTCTGCAGCTGTTGAGTTCTAATGGAGCTTGATGACCTCAGTCCTGCTCCAAAACCTTGCATATATGATTTCTTCCCAAACACTGTCTTGAAGGCACTATTAATAATTTCTGGTTCAATTTTTTCCGTGACATCTTGAGAATCCTCTAGCTGGCGTAGCTTCTCATCGATTTGTTCAGCAACCTTGTCCTACAATGAATTAACACAACAATAAACCATTTAAAGAGGGGGAACATCAAATTCAAGTAATATATAAAATTGTAGCAGTAATTTAAAATGCAATTACATTGACTTCCTTAGATGCCTCATCAACCCATTCCCCATTTGCCCTTTTGTGTGTCAACTGCCACAATGTCTGCAAATCGGGCTCCTTTCCAGTCACCGTGTCCCTCTATTAAAAGTATATACTTATCAATCACCATACAAAAATGTCATACAATTTGATGTGACACATTATAAGCAAACATTAAGTTAAACTGAAATCTCACTGCATCATAGCTAACTGCTAGAAAGGATTTTGGTCCACAAGTATGATTCGTCAACTGTTTTGCCTTATTTGCCTTGTTTTTTGCGCTCATTATCTGAAGATTGACAAGAAGCATGTTATGGAATTCATTAAGATTCACAGGGCAGTATGGTGGATAGAGGAGCATATGCTAATGTACCTCAAAAGAAGGGCTGCTAAAATAATCAACCAAGATTTGCCAATCAGAACCATTGATATCATCAGGGACATGCTTCAAGGCATCTTCCTTTGTTTCAAACATTAAGTAATAATCATGAAGCCTGTTGCGCCAATTCCGATACAAACGACCTGCTTCATCAATAATAGCCTTCCGTACCATATCTGTATCAGGAAGTCTCCAATTGTTCTGTGAACAAGAATGAAAGCAGTGAAAGGAATTCCTTACACACATATATTCAGATAGAAGAAATGAAGGATAAAAGAAGTTTCATCAGGATCGAAACAGATCAAAAAGAGCTGCCTTAGATACACAAGAGTAGAAGAGAAGCTGCCTCAGAGACAACATCGAGGCAAGACTCCACTTTTTTAAAGAAAAAACACAATGGAGAGTTCAAAGTGAAAAAAATTTACACTAATTGAATTTTCATGCCGCTTGCATTGCAAGTCTGTTAAAGAAAAGAGCCAAAAGAAACAAAAAATTAAAACAAGAGGCAAACAAAGTTTTATCAGGCAGGTCATGCAGATTTTGTGATATGACTAAGAAAAAACATGTGCACGAACAAGTTTTGTATTGCAGAATCATGCAATTCAGCCAAAAAAGCAGAAACATCATTTACAACATGGAATGACACTTGCACAAGCTCACGAACAAGTTTTGTATTGCAGAAACCATGGGATAACACCCATAGTGAAGCCAAAAAGGCAACTCTATCCCCTAAAGGATAGCACCATCAAACATCATTTACAACAATCATGAGTAAAGCAACCATAGTCAATGTAAAAGCCAGAACGTACCAGAATTTTTTGCACTATTGTATCCCTAGTACTTTGTGGAACCAGTTTCCACTTGTACACATTATGACGGGCATTTTGGCGCACAATAACAGAAAGATCAGTAATAAAATCTTTACGGCCTGGACCTATTGCCACCAGCTTCGTTGGATGAATGAGAACATCCAATTTTCCATCTGCACTCTGTTGACGCTTCATTTGAAGCTTCAACCCTCTTGTTCGTCCTCTTCCCTTTTTCTTAGGCTCGACACTTATATCTGAAGCACAAGACATGAAAATGAAAGAAGTGTCAGACTTACAGCCAGGAACAACAACCACCATTGAAATGAAAACATCCAACTTTCCATCTGCATTCTGTTGATGGATTTTCTGATTTGTTGACCCTTTCGGTCGCCCTCGACCCCTTTTCTTAGGCATGTTACCTGCATCTCAAACACCAAAAACATTGAAAATAAGACAAGTGTTATTGAAATTGTTCCTAGCGATCTAAAAGGCATATAACTATAAGTGAGTTACTCTAGTCAATTAATAAGTATGTCATGCCATCGGGTATAATAAACATCATATTTTTTTTTTTATAGAAATAAAAGACATCATATTTGTCATGGTAAAGTAAGTTTCCCAAGAAAAAGCATGTCATTTTTTGCCTAATAGCAGTACTATCCATTCATTTTTTTCTGATAAATTAAAATTGTTTTTAGAACGAGGAAAGAGGGTATATAAGTAATAAAAAAGAGAATAACATATATACTAATAAATATGTAACTCATAACCATACCTGCCTCTTGCTCCTCTCTACACCCAGTACTGACTTCCATCATATTTGATGGATTACTGTAAATGTCCAAGTTGCCATCAGCACTCTCTTGACAGTTCTGCATCCTTGACCCTCTTGGTCGTTCTCGTCTCTTTTCCTTAGTTGTAACTGTATCTAAAGCACAACAAATATTGGATATAAGACAACTATCAGCATACATGTGTTCTCCTCTCTCCACCTGCCCCAAGGATAAAAAAAATGATAAAAATACAGATAATAAGATGAGAGAGAGAGAGAGAGAGAGAGAAAGAGAGAAGCACTACGCAAGTAGCACTTGAAATAGTTCCTAGCTCTCCATCTAACACAGTAACCCAAATCCCACTACCTTAATTGATGTTCCTAGCCAAAAAATAAATAAATAGTTCCTAGCCATTTTCACCAATAATAGCATAAACCATAAATGACAACCATAAAACTTATGGGTATCAACTATCAGTGAGCTATTTTAGTCTATTAATAATAAGAACGCCTTGCCACAGGGTAATGCTGCTTGATATGAATAAACATCATACTTGTCATAGGAAAATAAGTTACATAACGGAAAGCATATGATTTTCCTAATAGCAATACTAACCCATTGATTTTTCTCATAAAATAAGAATTATTATTGAATAGAGGACAGAGGGAATAAAGTAAACAAGTAAATAAGAGATATTATAATCCAGATATTACTTTTAACCATAACAGCCTCTTCTGACTCTTCACACCCGGGACCAGCTTCCACCATATCTGATTGATTAATGTGACTGTTCAAGCTGCCATGGACACTCTCTTGACAATTCTGAACCCTTGACCCTTTTGGGCGTCCTCGTCCCTTTTTCTTAGGCATATTCTGAACCCTTGACCCTTTTGGTCGTCCTCGTCCCTTTTTCTTAGGCATACCTGTATCTGAAACACAAAAAAATTCAATATATGACAGAAGTTTAGCATATGTTTCCTCAAATATATATATATATATAAAATTAAAAAGTGCAAAGAATGAATACAAGCAAACAGGAGGATAAGATAAAGTCAATCCATATGTACCTGCCTCCTGCTTCCCTATAAAGCTGGTATCCACTTCGAGCACATTTGATGGATTATCAAGAATGTCCAACTCACCATCTCCACTCTCTTTAACCTTCTTCTGAACACTTGAACCTTTTGGTTGTCTTCTTCCCTTTCTCTTCGGCATGGTACCTGGATCTGAATTCTGGGAAAAAATAAAAAATTCAGAAATAAGAACAGCATTAGCATACATATGCTCCCATAGGGAAACAAATAAGCCTGTTTAAAAGTGTTATTTGGCCCCGATAACCATTTCAATTCGCAGCCGAGAACAATCAATTTACCAAACAGCTGGATTGTATTCAATTCCTAATACTCCATACTCCATACAGATAACAAGACATGATGCTCCTATAACCCACCAAAAGGTTTAGTTCCCAATAAAATCTAAGCCACCCAAGCAACAAAGTAAGATTCAGCCGTCCAAGTTGCAAACAGATTAGCAGTTATCTTCAATTAATACAATAACACATTATCAGCAACATAACTATAATAAATCGACTAGTTGATTAGATACCAAAAGTACCCAATACAAATATATAATGATGATAAAAATATACCAGATAGAATAAACTATGATATTATATAGATTTAGCAAATATGCAAAATATGGACAACGGAAATATAAAGTTATACTACATCTAAAAGAGATAATAATAATAATAATAATAGTAGATACTATAATACAAAAGGGTCGCCTATAGGAAAGGATAGAAGAACATCAATGCTACCATTTTATGACAATTAAAAAAAAAAATGGGAATATTCATCACTATTTAACATAGGGAAAAGGCCCTTCTAATAATCTAAAGTGAGTTTGGCTCTAAAGTGACCAAGTAAAGATGTATACCTTTAGATCATTTAGTGTGTTGAGATCTCAGTGCATTTGTCAAATCAAAGATGGATACACACTTGCTCACTTTAGAGTCAAACTCACTTTAGTGGAACCTTATCCTTAACAAAGACTCCCAACAGTATCAACAGAAAATTTTTGTGCTTTATTAAAAATAATAACAGTAATAAATCCCTGCCACCATCATAGCAGACGATAAGCTTAAACTAGAAGGCACCTACAATAATAAAAGTGAAAACTACTGCTATGAAACACAATGGGGAAACAAAGAGGTGTACTAATAATCTCTGAACCTCTTTCAACCAAATTGGAAAGAACATTTTCCATAAACCCACAAAGAACAGTTAAATTAGGAATTTCATTTTTTTTAAAGTGAAAATGAAAAAGGAAACAGCAAAATTCTTGGGATTTCTTCGTGTGACAGTAGAAATCACAAAAAACTGGTGCATGGTTTTCCTAATCCTAACTAAGCTTTTGTGCTAGGTTTTCGTCATGTTAAACCAAATTGAGAAGCATGCAATGGAGGGAGCAGATAGCAGAACCTAGAGAGAGAAAGTTAGAGTGAGAAAGTGTGAAGGAGACTAACCGGCCGGAGAAGGCGATGATCGGAGAAATGGTGATCGCCGAAGCCGATGGTTTGAGAAATGACGGAGACAAAGAGAAGAAGGATTAAAAAAAACACAAAACGGTTCGAATGAGCGCGATATGGTTATTTATATATAAGATGGCGAAAGTCCAACCCTTATGCTGCGAGCTACGAGCTCGTCGCCTTACACAGACATTTTAATTTGGGAAAATGATCCATTTGTTCCACTTAAAAATAAGTTTAGTGTGTAAAAAAAATAGTGTTAATACTTTATATTAATCAATCAAATAGTAAATTAATTTATGTTTCGCTTGTTTAAGTTTCCTGTAAACATTCATGGAAGGAATAAAATATTTATTTATTTTTGTTGATCGTCTTCAACATATATGTTTCTTTAAATTATAGTCATACAAATTACATTAAACATGAAGTCACATAAGGTAAAATTTTAAATGTTGTTGTTCATTTGTTGAAGTCACTCCTATAAATAGCATTTGTTGTTCATTTTTTTCTTTGTTACATTCCTTCTCTTTGCTAAAATCAATCACTCAAAGTCTTTGTTGAGTCGATGTTCAAGTGGTTTTACAATTACCACACTTCTACTATGACTGACCTCGAAAACATTTTAGTAGACTTAAGTTTTCTCGAAATACTTAGATAGAGCAGAAATATAATACTCTTAGTCAATAATTTATTTACAGTTAATTAGTAGAACAATGTATTAAAATGTAGGTTAGATTATTAATTAACTGGAAGTAAATTATTATTTAAATTAGTTTGATACTTGAATTATTATTTAGTTTAAAAAGTTATATGAACTGAGTTTGTATTTGTCAAAGATTGTTCGATATCTTTTTCAACACATTATATCCTATCTTCTTACCTAAGAGTTTGTTAATCAAGAATTCTTGTTAAGGGTTACTGAGCTTAGCCTTCTTTACTTATATCGTGGCATCCTCAATCATCCTGAATCACTCAAATCTTAATGATTTTTCATTTAGTTCTACGCTCTTCCTTATTAAGGGGTTTATCCCATTTACTAAACTTTGGAGTCTTTCTCTTCTGCATTGGAAGAGTTATCCTCAAAGCTTTGAGTATTTGTTCCATTGCCCACCAAGTCTTTGTATGACTTTCTTTCCACCATTTCTTCCCCTAATTGTATATCCTCCACCATTAAATCCTCCTCTCTAACTACCCAAAAGAAAGAGGAGCCTGTGAACTCTCCCAAGCCTTTACTTACCTTATTTGTGCTCCTCTACAACTTGTTATGTTTTTATGGAGAGGTTTATGTAGGAGAATGACTTGAGTTATTGTCAGGTTAAGTTTGATTTTTTTTTTTCAGTTGTTGAATGACGGGTTAGGCTTGGGTTAAGGGGGTTAATAAGTAAATCTATTTGAATCTCTTAACTCGCTATTTTTTTTTCATGTTTTAAGTGAGTTGACTTGCTAATACAACAACTAACCATAAGTGAGAATGTGAGATAAATTTTCCATTTCACCTAATGAAAAAGGTCAACCTCGATAGGACCTAGAGTTTTTTTTTTCATTTATTTTTTTTTGTTCAATAGGGAGAACATGTATATAATGTATATATTGGTACTTAACCTCAACAATTTTACATGCACCATTTTACATGATCATTAAAATAATTCAATTTTTTAACAAATCAAATGTAGATGAAAGTTTTTTTGACATTAATTACACATGTTCTGTTGGGACAAATTGCACACAAAATAAATAAATAAAAACTAAAAATACACATAAAAAAAAAGAATTTAAAGATGTCTCCACATCTTTAAACATAGTTATGTTATTGGGTCAATTCATTTTATTTTGTTTATAAATGATTCATATCAATATACTTAATAAAAATAGATCAATCTATTCTAACTTTCATTTATAAGAGGCACTGCTTGATAGATGAGATAAAACAAATCAACTAGTTTTGATATGTGTTTGCCTTCCTCTAATTCCAACCAAAGAAACTCTAACTTCATAGTCATAAGTGTTTCTCTTATACAAATTGATAAACACACAAATAAAAGAAAGTAGTGGGTTTTAACCTAATAAAAAAAAAAAGAGGGCTAGAGTAATATGGTCACTATAGAATTGGTAGAGTCATATGGTCTCTATAGAGTTTTAGTTTTAATGATAATTTTAGGATATGTTTGAGAAATTTAAAAAAGATGTAAAGAAATAAAAAGGCTTGAAATTAAATAAAAAAAATATGTCACTATATTGTTCAATTGTTTAAGGAAAGAGCAAAAAAGACTTCCACCAAAAATCATATCATTTTAAGTGACAAAGTAGGAACAACCTCTTTTAAAATAATTCAAAAACACACTTTTTAATAAATTTTACCATTTCATCCTTACCGTCTTTATACTTAGCCTTATAATTATGAACACAGCCATTCAGTCAGCACTAACTAATGAAGTTTGAAAATGAAGGATGGCATTGGCAGCCGTAACTATGTGGACATTTCGCGCTGTTATTCGAAATTCGAGATCCTTTTCATGCACCATCTCTGTGCTTGTGACTGGTTCTCCTTCTACACCACCTATCTCCACAAACTCCTTCAAATCCACATCATCAACTCCTTCACACTACTACAACTACAACTACAACTACAACTACAAACACCTCCTCACTCACCACATCAACAACCAAAGCTTAGACCAAGCCCGTGCCCTCTTCGACCAAATCCCCTCTCCTCACGTCTCCCTCTACACCATCATGCTCACCGCTTACGCCCAACACCACCGACTCCCTGAAGCTCTCAACCTCTTCCACCAAATCCCCTCTAAAGACTTAGTCTCCTGGAACTGCATCATCAAGGCCTGCCTCCATTGCGGCGATTTCAACACTGCCCAGAAACTGTTCGACGAAATGCCCCATAGAAATGTTGTATCTTGGACCACAATCGTTGATGGGTATTTGCGCTTGGGAAGAGTTGAAGACGCTGAAACCTTGTTTTTGGTAATGCCCCATAAAGACGTGGCGGCGTGGAATGCAATGGTTCATGGGTATTGCAGCAATGGCAGAGTTGAAGAGGCGATGCGCTTGTTCCGTGAAATGCCTTCGCGGGACGTGATTTCATGGACTTCAATGATTTCTGGGCTAGACCAGAATGGGAAGAGCGATGAAGCATTGCTTCTCTTTGAGGAGATGGTGTGTTCTGGTGTTAGTCCCTCGGCTACTAGTTTGGTTTGCGGGTTGACGGCTGCAGCTAAGGTTTTGGCTTTGCATGCGGGGATTCAGATTCATTGCTGTGTGTTTAAGATGGGTTACTGTTGTTTTGATGAATTTGTATCTGCTTCGCTTGTCACGTTTTTTGCAAGTTGCAAGCAAATGGAAAATGCGTGCAAGGTTTTTGGTGAGGTAATTCAGAAGAATGTGGTGGTATGGACAGCTCTTGTGACAGGGTATGGTTTGAATGATAAGCATCCAGAGGCATTAGAGGTGTTTGGAGAAATGATGAGAGTGAGTGTGCTTCCGAATGAGTCTTCCTTCACCAGTGCTTTGAATTCATGTTGTGGATTGGAGGATCTTGAGAGGGGGAAAGTGATCCATGCAGCAGTGATTAAGATAGGTTTGGAAACTGGTGTGTATGTGGGAAGTTCTCTTGTTGTCATGTATAGTAAATGCGGTTATATCGGTGATGCCATGTCTGTGTTTAAGAGGATCTATGGGAAAAGTATTGTTTCGTGGAACTCAGTCATTGTTGGTTGTGCACAGCATGGATGTGGCATGTGGGCTCTAACACTCTTTAACCAAATGCTACGCGAAAGAGTTGATCCAGATGAAATCACGTTAACTGGGTTGCTTTCTGCTTGTAGCCACACTGGGATGTTACAAAAAGCAAGGTGCTTCTTCAGATACTTTGGCCAGAGAAGATCAATTACACTGACAATTGAACACTATGCATGTATGGTGGATGTACTTGGCCGGTGTGGAGAGCTAGAGGAAGCAGAAGCACTGGTGATGAGCATGCCTATGAAAACAAATTCAATGGTATGGCTGGTTTTACTGAGTGCATGCAGGATGCATTCTAATTTTGATGTAGCTGAAAGAGCTGCAAAAAAGATATTTGAAATGGAGCCTGATTGTAGTGCTGCGTATGTATTGCTTTCTAACTTGTATGCATCTTCGAGCAGATGGTCTGAAGTAGCTAGGATACGAAGAACAATGAAACATAATAGAGTTGTAAAACAACCAGGATCCAGTTGGCTAACCTTAAAAGGACTGAGGCATGAATTTCTCTCTGCAGATAAGTCACATCCTCTTACTGAGCAAATTTATCTAAAGCTAGACTGGTTAGGAGTAAAGTTAAAAGAATTAGGTTATGTTCCTGATCAGCAATTTGCTTTGCATGATGTTGAAATTGAGCAAAAAGAAGAAATGCTGTCTTACCATAGTGAACGGCTTGCAATTGCATTTGGGTTGCTTAGCACTGTGGAAGGCAGTACAATAACAGTAATGAAAAATCTACGTGTATGTGGCGATTGTCATAATGCAATAAAGCTTATGGCAAAGATTGTTGACCGTGAGATCATAGTAAGAGATTCTAGCCGCTTTCATCACTTTAAGAATGGCATATGTTCTTGTGGGGATTACTGGTAGAACATTGTGTGTTCATACAATGAATCTATGTTAATTTATTCCACAAGGGCATTATAATTCTGTAAAGAACTGAGGAAGGAAAAAGATTATGAACATAAGTGGCAATATTTGTTTGCTCTGCACTGCAGATCCTTGATAACGAAGGAGGAAGAGGAAATTTCAGTGTTACATTTGTTGCCATTTGTGAACTGTTTAACTAGTATAAGATTCTTAGTTATAGAATGAACAAAAAGAACATTCTATAAAGTTAAACTATGTGTAAGAAAGAGTAGAAGATGCAAGATGAGAAACAGGAAATAGAGTCATTGCCAACAAGGACAGAGTCTTTCCTGTAACATGGGGTATGAGAGATCAAGTTTCCTATAGTGAAAGTCATATGAGATGGTGCACGGGTGTCTGGCTACTGCAAACTATCAGAAGATTCAGAATATTGGACTGCAAAATAAAAGGCATTGTTGTGCATTTTCCAAACAAGTAGTTGGAAATGTGTACAGTTTCAGGTAGTGTGATTTCAACCAAGACAGAGTTGGTGCAGTAGAATATGTTTGCCCCAAAAAAACTGAATATGTTAAAAAGCCAAACTTTGAACAAAAATGGGATACCAATGAGACATTAATTCCCATAATATGTAAAAATTCAAATTCTTAGCATCAGCAGATTATATAGAAGAAAGATCTTCATATATAGTCTTGATACCTGGCCTATCAGAAACAGAGCTTATGCATCGGATAGCTATTCCAAGGACCTCATTCATTCCCTTCTCTACAACTGAATTACCTATTTCTGGCATCAATGCAGCATCAAAACATTCTGAGCCTCTACCTTCTGCCACACGCAACCTTACCCAGGTTGTCAGATCAACACTTTCCCCCCAACCAGATATCACCTCACCAGCACACTTTCCAGTTAAAATTTCCAAAAGTATCACCCCAAAAGCATAAACATCTGATTTGAAGGAGGGCAATGGCTTCTTGGAAGCAGCCAACTCTGGTGCACAATAACCCAAGACCCCAGCATCAAGAATCTGTTCAACAGTACCAGCCTGAGTCATAAGTCTGTGGAGGCAGTAATCAGCTACACGTGCATTCAAGTCAGCTGTATCTAACAACACATTTGTTGCTTTGAGGTTCCCATGAGGAGCAGCACAATCAAATGATGATAGTTCAGGACTCGTGCTACATCAACTGCTATTTTGAGCCTCTGGGCCCAAGTCAATGGTGGACCTTTTCTTCCTGGTCGATCTGAGAATTTAAATTTGTAAGTTCAAAGTTCAAATATTGAAGAATGACAAATGACATCAATAGATAAGATCAATAACAATTCAGAAACATTTATTAGTTGCATCAGCAAATATTGACATGCATTATGATTAATGCACACACAAGCACACTCAAGATACATGTATAATCTATTTGTACTAGAGTGACAATGTTGTGATTATATTAACAAGCTCCTGGCAGCCACTATCAATTCATTCTAACATCCAATGCACAATTGAAATCATGCAACTACACATTCTTGGTCCCTGGATAAGGAACTGAGGCATTATATTCAAGCAAATCCACACAATTTAGAAAGATTGAGCTTTTGCACTTTTAGTGGAATTTGTTGCAAATTCTGAAGAAACAAGATCTTTCCATATAATTGTATTGCTTGTCTCTTGTGTGATTTTCAGATCACAATTGGTGGAATCAGACTTACAATTATAAATTTGGTGATAAAATCTGCATAAGGTATGTGTGTGTGTATGTATGTATGTATATATATATATGTGTGTATATGTGTGTGTGTGTGTGTGTGTGTGTATGTATGTATGTATATATATGTGTGTATGTATGTTAGGTGCTGCACTAGCAGATGTGTAGTATAGAGAAGCCACCATGGCATGCACTTCTAAGCATTTCAAAAGAACATCTAGATTGGTTGAACATTTGCAAATTAAGTATCATATTCCTGGCCAATTGTCTCAAATTTTAACAATTTTTAATTTATTAAATAAATTATTCCCCTCTTTCCAACCCGCCATTTCTTCTGTTCATTGTTTCTTTTCTACCCTACACCTCCGCTCACAGGGTGTCTCATTTAACTTCCAAATATAATAAGGGCAGTCAGGTCACATTGAAAGGAAGGAATGTCAACATATTACCACATAGAAAACTTGCAAGACTTCTCGGAGAGATGTAATCTGAAAGAATAAGCTTCTCATGCTGTGTAGGACCCCAATAGTACCCTCTCAATCCCACAACATTGGGATGCCTGATGTTTGCAAATTTTTTAGCCTCTTTAGCTAATTCTTTTCTCTGTTTTGCCACTCCTCTCAGCCACTTTACTCTAAATAGTAAACCATTCTCCAGAGTTGCCTTGTAAGATGAACCATGACCGCTTCTCCCCAAAACTTCAGCTGGGGCCCTTGAGAGCTCCTCAGCTGTCAATTTTATTGTATCATCAAGAAAATGCAGCTCTTCTAACAACTTATCTGGTGATCTTGCATATAGTCTTGCAAGATTATCATCAGCAGCAAATGAATCACTAGACTCTGGTGATGAAAAGTGGCTATTTTTGGATAGGGATAACCCAGTTACAGCAGCCATTTTTTCATCAGAGCTGATTATCTCTGATGATGATCCTTTCCATGAGGTCACAAGATCCTCAGCTGATACAACCACAGTACAACCTGAGTCTTTTGCTCGACCTGGGCCAGTGATGTGTGGTTGAGCATGCTCACTGATATCCTTACCTGTAGCATATTCTGGTGGAGATCTTGATATACGCATGTAATATATTAAAACAGCAAGCAGGATTAATATGAAGAGAGCAACCACACATGACACTAATTATTACTTTAACAATTGTGCTTATAGGCTTCCTATTGGAACTTTCATCTGGTTTATTGGTTGATACAGAAGGACCATTTGCAAAATGCAACCTAGCAATCCCAGGATGGAAAGAAGAACTAGGGAACTTCCTAAGATTTTCTGGGACAACTCCAGACAGATCATTTTTTGAAGCATTAAAGTTTTTGAGCCCCTTTGGCATGTTAATTGGTAAAGGACCTGTAAAATGATTCTTGATATATCCAAGAAGTCTAGTGAACTCATGTCAGCAATGGTAGTTGGAAGAGAACCAGAAAAAATATTTCCATAAATATTGAGCACTTTCAGGCCAGTTAACGACCCAAACTCAACAGGAAAATAACCATTTAACTGATTGTGTGAAAGTTCAAGAATCCGAAGATTAGATTGACGAGGAGAAAAGGATGATAAATTAATGCCACCAAAGATCATATTATTTTCAAGATGGAGCTCTTGCAAAGTGGGCACTGTGAGCAGATCAGGTAGAAATATTTCATCTAACTGGTTGGAACTAACATCAAGCACTATAAGCTTTGGATACTGTGTTAAGACTCTTGGGAGGAAGCTTCTAAGAAATTTATGGGAGAGATTCAGATAATTTAATTGCAAAAATTGAGGGGTTACCTCTGGGATTGGCCCTGTCAAGTGATTCCTACTGAGATCAAGGAATTCAATATTCCCCCATTTCACCATCCTGGTTAAATTTCCTTCTAATTTGTTATTTGACAAATCAAGTACAGCACAGCTTCCAGTTAGCAGTGGCAGCTCACCAGTGAACCCATTTGATGAGAGATTAAGAAAGAGCAGTGTTGTTGATGTGATTATACTTATTGGCCCTGAAAGACAATTTGAATATTGGATGAATAGCTATTCAAGCAAAGGACTGATAAAAGATATCACAAAAGCACCAATTATTCCCCAAGAAAAATAAGATGGGTTCTTTTATTTAAAGAAAAAAAGAAACTTGGAACATGCCTATCTACCTGAGAGATTGTTGCCACTCAAATCCAGTTCAGTTAAAACCAAAGAGTCTCCTTGTAGAAGGCCAGTGGGAATAAATCCTGAAAATCTGTTGTTGCTGAGCTTAAGGACAAGGAGCTCATAAACAAAATCAAATCCAGGCAATTCTCCAGACAATTGATTGTAGCTGAGGTCCAACACCTTCATGTCTTCAAAAACTGGTTGCTCACTTCCACTAACCAATGACCCAGTAAGCTGGTCGTGGCTTAGATTCAGATACTTAATACTTCCAGATATTCGCGGTTGAAACTTCTGCTGCTGAGAATTAGAACTCACTAGCATATTCTCACTAAAATCAACATAGCTGGCACTTGAAAAAAGTATAAATTCAATGTCTAAATGACCATCAAGCATATTCCCATGCAAGTCAAGCTTTTCAAGAGAATAAATCAGCTCAAAACCTTTGGGAATTTTTCCAGTGAAGCCATTATGAGATAAATTAAGTAATACCAGGCTAGTAAGCTTAGTCAATGATGCTGGCAGTGCTCCAGAAAAGGAAATTTGGCTCAAGTCCAAAGACTGGATTGAAGCCATCTCTGAAATAGAGTCAGGAATTGGGCCAGAGAATTTATTTCCAGCCAATGACAGATTCTACAAGCCAGCTAACTTACCAATTCCCAATGGTAAGGATGAAGAAAAGAGATTATTGGATACATCCAGAAATTCAAGGCTTTTGAAGTCAGCAATGTTGTCAGGAAGTTTTCCTGATATGGAATTGTTGGACATGGAGAGCTTCACAAGCTTTGTGAGGTTTGAAAATACGCTCAAGTCAGCATCAGCTGACAGACCCAGGTTATCAAGGACAACCCCAGCAATATTACCACCATTACACAGTACTCCATTCCATGAAGATGGGCATCCATCAAAGTCAATGGATTCCTCATTCCAGGAATTGAGGACATAACCAGTAGGGTCATGCTTGATACCTTGCTTAAATTCCAGCAATGCTAAAATGTCATGGGAAGGAAGCTGTCCCATAACGGAGATGAAAGATAAGGATAACACTAAAAGGCTAAATAGCTTCATATTCTTCTATAAATAGCTGAATGTCAACTTATGTGTAGTTAACCCTCAAGTGAAGACAGAAAGAGAGCTTTCACGCTTCTAGTTCAAAGGGATAGCAACTAGCGTTCAGACTCTTCAAAAAAAAAAACCAGTTTAATGCCAAGATGGGGACCCTTCCTTGAATATTAAAAGAAAGCACCAGTTTAGAATAGAAGCAAGCTCAATCTCATAAAAAAAAAGAGAGTTAGGTCGTCAAGCTCCTCAATCCACACTATGTTAAGGACATACTTACAGTCAAAACAAAAGAACCAAAATGCCATCCTTCAAAACCATGAGTGATCCAACATTCAGGAAGTGAAGAAAGAGATAGAATTTTATATGAAATGGCAAACCCATAACCATATGAGACTAAAACAAATACAAGCTTAAAAAAAACACCAAATAAAGGAAAACTATAAGCTCAAAGCGATTGCTTGTCCTCAAAAAGAAGCCAAAATTACAGTGCAGCTTCACCTGAACCAACCATTAATTGCTGCCAAAAAAAAAAAAAATAGTAAGCTAAAACATTAATGAACTGAAATCAGCTAGCCAAAATGAATCACTTTCCAGATATCTGACCAAGCAAAAACACAAAATTTCTTACTAAAATCACTTCCTGTAGCACAATGTAGATATCAAACTTTTGAAGCAGAATTGAGAATTTGGCAAAGCTAAGAACTCTGAAAGTGAAGTACAGACTAGCAGCATAGCATTGTAGCTACAGCGAACTCATTATGAGCAGGAAATGAGTACCCTATTTGACGTCCACACTGCAATAAAAGGTAGGGACCCAGAAATTTTTAGTCCTAGAAGCTTTAATTGAAAAATTTGAGATCATTTTTAAACCGAAAAGCAAGCCTTAAATCTGTGAGAACAGCAAATAACCCTGAGTTTATTTTAATAGCAAGAGAGGGTACCTTTGCCCCTTTTTACTTGTGGCTTTTAGAAGTCATGTGACTTGGGAGGACCTTAAAATAAAACACTACATGTTAGTTTGTGAAAGTTTACTTTATTACAAAGTTGTCATTGATTTCATCCTTTAGAGGTTTTTAGTGTCAGCAAATGCCAAAGAGAAAGTAAAGCGGGAAAAGAGGTTTTAGTGTCAACTTTTCCCCTTTTGTTGGGCAGCATACAACTACAAGACTACAATACTATAACAATAATTGGCGCCTATGCATGATTATAACATGCAATACCATGCAATTGGCATAATCTTTCCCCACGTATATCATGGTCGTAGAATGCAGGTTGGAGAC
This sequence comes from Ormosia emarginata, assembly GCA_029884605.1. Classification (NCBI taxonomy): domain Eukaryota; kingdom Viridiplantae; phylum Streptophyta; class Magnoliopsida; order Fabales; family Fabaceae; genus Ormosia; species Ormosia emarginata. The sequence continues at coordinate 38,948,782 of JAQQTP010000076.1, read as the reverse complement.
CTAGTGACCTACATAGACAATAAATTGCCACTTAGTCAGGGGTGGAACTACACTCACTTAGGAGAAATTCTTGTACACCCTCAAAGCAATACACTAGTCGAATAAAAATATAACATTTATCATTTATAATCATATATATATAGTTAGATTAAAGGTAAAATATTATTAAATTAAATATCAATAATTATAAATTTACCAAGAGTAGAATTTAGATCTTTTCAAAAAAAAATTTTCTTAAGTAATTAAGTAGAGAAGAGAGATAGACACAAATATTATAAAAGAAATTTTACACATTGAAACTAGATCTCATTAATAACTTTTTTTGTATCTATCTCTCTATTTTATTTGATTACTTGAGAGAAGAAAAAAATTTGAAAAGATCCAAATCCATTAACACTCTCAGAATACTTTAGAATTTCTCCATACTTGAGGTCAACCGCACCTTCAAACAATTTTTTCTTAATTATTATGTAGTATATAATTTTTTACACGAATCCCTTCAAATATATGAAATCTTTCCCATGCTTAAAAATTTTATAGTATATATGTGAATAGGTATATATTTAACATTTCACTTAAAATTTTCTAGTTTCGGCCCTGCACGTGGACTGATATTTATTTTGTGCCACTGAAATTCAATAATTGCATATTTTCCTTTCCATTACTATGTAAAAAATTTCGTCTTATTTGACAAGCATAAGCATATAATTACTTTATAAAATTTGACATCTAGCTCAACCATAATGTGAAAATAATTTCCAATAATTTTTACTTTTTCAGTACTATAATTAAATTGGAAAATTTTTAACAGCCTAAAATGCTCGTATGTACACATAATTTTTAACTCGCTTGAACCATTGATTAGACAGCTTGATATTTTTTTAATATTTTTTCTTTAATAACCGAAGGACCTCGATTAATTCCCAAAATCGAATACGAAATTATAAAGAAAAAAAAATCTCTAATCTCACCAAACTAGCTCTATTAATTTGATTTGATAAATTACGCATGAGAAATGCTATTTGATAGGAAACGAAATTTGAGGAAGGGGACGTTGATCAGTGAGCTGAACAATAACCATACAGGATGGGCCATGTATTTGTTTTACTTGACAAAATACAAGCATTTCTATTCTTTTTTAAGAATGTTCACAAATACTATTTTGTACGATTTAGTATTATTGATTATGCATAAGGTGATTCTATCTTCTTTTTTTTGACTTAAGGTGATTCTTTCTGGCATGGAGACATTTAGTATTTTTTTTTCTCATACTATTATCACATAATAAATGAGATATTAATCTCTTAAGTATAATTAGACATCAAAGCAATAATCCTTCTCAATAATATTATTTCTATATATATAAATTTAAGAATCAAACTTAAGATTACATGTTTAAAAATTATACTCAAACTCCTTTCACTCCAATTAACACACATTAGCTTATGACATTTGGACCGTCCTGACCCAATTGACATACAACCTGTCATAAGTTCGACTCATCTTCACAGATAACCAAGTTGGGGGACTTAAGATCGTCATGACCTAATTAACATCCGACCATAAGCTAAGTCTATTTCTACCAATTAGGTCAGGACGGTCCACAGTCCCCTATAATGACATGTGCTTAATATGACCCACCAAGAAATATAATAGCTTCGCGTCATAATGACCATATATAACATCTCGCGTCATAATAATCAGACATAACGTCTCACACCATAATGATTAAACATAACATTCAGAATCCTAAATGACCTTAATGGAAGGTATTCGAATAATCAGTCCTCCAGATCTCTATATAAACCGGCCTAACAGCCTAAGCTAGACAGGTTCACTTTTCTCTATCTATGCCTTTATCACTGTCTTGACTACGAGACTGATCGGTCGGAACACCTCTGCTGGCATTCAACCTCGTCTCCAACCAACGAGCTGCCAGATGACTGACCTGGGTCTCGCTAGCGACCAACCCCTCGGTAGAGGATGGAACATCTGACGTCCACCGTGGGATGAGGTAAAACTCTCCCACTCCACAAAAACATCACAAGTCACGTTTCAATTGTTGAGACGTATAGGTGGCCATTTCGACCATGCCAAAAAACGTTGAACAATTTGTCATGCTTTTCGACGCAAGCTTTACAGCTGAGGATTGGAAGGAAAATATAGGGACCAAGATGGGTTTTTCAAAGAAAGAGAAATTCAAAAGGATATTGAGGGGTGTGAAGACTGTGTTCTTCTTGATCACCATGGTTATGTCACTGCTTCTTTTCTCTGCGCCAGTTCTCCTGGTTATAGCTGATGCATTTATTCCTTCTGCTCTGCTCTCTGCCCTTTCCCCTGCTTCTATCTCCCTGTTTGCCCATTTTGAGAACTACGATTTTCGATACTCTCTTATTGAGTCGTGTCCATTATATGATCCATTGTCATCTTCTATGTTTATAGTTTTTATGATGGACCAAGACTTTCACGTGGGCCTTATTTGGGGATCACCACGATGTGCTCCATGTTGTCTCTGTTATTTGTTTCCCTGAAAGCTATTTACATCTTTAGCACCTCGGGTGTTGATGGAGGAGGGTATGTTAGAGCCTCCGAAATAACTCTGTTTGTGTGCTCTTGTGCTTTGACCGTGGGGCATATAGTTGTTGCCTACAGAACAAGTTGCTGGGAAAAATGAAAGCTTATGGTCTACAAAATTAACATTGAAGTTATAAGTGTCTCCATCCCACTTTCCTTCGCAACTAAACAAAATAGATATGAAGAAAAAGAGATTTACGTATTTTTGGTTAAATGATTAATTTGGAAGTAGCATAAAATTTGGAAATTAGTAGGTACTTTAAATGAAAAAAAATTCAAAATGATTATTTCCCTTATTTCTTGTTTTGGTGGCATATGGTTGCTGGGAAATAGCAGTAATTTCAATCATGTAATGAGATACCAAAGAGATTTGTTACCTTTTAGAGTATTAGTGTCGGCTCAGTTATGATATTAAAAGGGGTTTTTGCTAAAAAAAATTGTTATTAGGAAACTTGTGATGGATGTTAAAATATTAATTTTAAATTAAAATAAAATATTTAATGTATTAAAAATTATTTATTGTCATTAATAATTACTTTAATTCTTATTTATTGTCATTTGTCATTAGTTTTTATTTATTGCCTTAATTCCTATTTATTGTCATTAATGTATTAATTAATAATTTCATGACATTAAACTAATCATAATATCATTTTGACTTCATGTGAGGACATTTCATAGTCATCACTAGGAATGATATTAACATTTACATCTACGAGTGATAATTTTTGTAATAAATACTTATATTCATCGTAGTTTATTGTTGTTTAACATTAAATTCTATAGTTTTATATTCATTATTTTAATTTGAACCATTTAAGCCATAAATGTATGAGTTTTATTTACATGGGTTTAATACAACCAATCTTACTGAGATATTGAAATTTAGTTCAATTTATTTCAATTGCATATTGTTATTTGAATTACTCACATGACGGGATCAAGATAAACAAGATTCAAACTTTCAACAAATTCTGGAAAATTCAAGAGGAAGACTCCGAACACTCGAGATGATAAAAATCCTGGGAGAGTACAAGCGAAGGCCTAGAAAACTAGCCCATTTCAGCTGATACCAACCCCATTGAGTCGATGCCAACCACACTGAGTCGATGCCGACCCCACAAAGTCGATGTCGACCACACTGAGTCGATGCCAGCCGCACTAAGCCGATGACGGCAGCATTGAGCCGATGTCGACCCCACAAAGTCGATGCCGACCACACTGAGTCAATACCAGCCGCATTGAGCCGATGTCGGCAGCATTGAGCTGATGCTGACCACATTGAGTCGATGGCGGCCCCATTAAGCCAATGTCAGCTAAAAGTTCGAATGTTTGAATAACTGCTCCAAGGAACCAATACCAAAGAAGTTAAGTTCGCCCAAATTAAGGCTCAACAAAAATCATGACTGATCATGAAAATATCTGGTAAAAAATGGTTGACTTCCTTCAATATTTTCTTCATTAAAATTTGATCTTTCGAGCATGACGAAAGTCATGACCGATCATGAAAAGCCAAAAATGGTTTCATAGGTCAGAAAACATCTGGTCAAATTTTGGCATAATTAGTCGTTAAAAATATGATCAAATCTTTTGTCAAAAATGGCTAATGTCGGCTCCACTGAGCCGATGCTGGTCAAAAGATCGAGAAAAACCAATCCTTTTGATCATATTCCGATCTACAAGCAGATATCGACCAAGAACCGAGTTATATCCAGATTTGATAAAGCCTTTTGGAGGTGCGCCATAGAAATCCCTTTGAGTTGATGCCAGAATTCAGAGATGAATTAAAATCTACATATGTATGAAGTCATCGAAGCTCAAAAAAAATTTTTATAAGGTCAAAATTTAAAAAATGAAGATATGCAAAGCTATCCAAGATCACGGTCAAACCATGATGCCTTTGAAGACTAATCTAAATTGAAAAAACTCAAGATCATATTAGGTCAAGAAAATTCATAGATAAGGACAGGAAAATACATGCACAAAAGGCCTCACTACTCACCTCAAAAGGTTACCCAGAGACGAAGCTTAAAAAATATGAAGAGCTCGAAAAAGTTCGATCATTCACTTTGTGATTTGCTCAAGCTAGAGGGTTGTGGACCATCCAACTTGGATAAAAATAAACATTAATAATGCAAGCTCGACTCATCTTCACAGACGACTAAGCTGGGGGGCTGTGGACTATCCTGACCATCTTGACCCAATTGACATACGACTAGTCATAAGCTCGGCTCATCTTCACAGATGACCAAGGTAGGGGGTTATGGACCGTCCTACCTCAATTGACATCCAACCATAAGCTAGACCTATTTCTGCAAGGTCCGACCGGCCTATACTCGAACGGTAATAGCTTGACAAACACGTGCTTAATACGACCCACCAAGAGACATAATGGCCTCGTGCCATAATGACCAGATATAACGTCTCGCGTTATAATAACCAAACATAACGTCTCACACCATAATGACCAGACATAATATTCAGAATCCTAAATGGCCTTAACGAAAGGTATTCAAAGAGCCAGTTCTCTATATCTCTATATAAACCGACCTGATAACTTAAGTTAGACAGGTTCACTTTTCTCTATCTATGCGTTTATCACTGTCTTGACTCCAAGACTGATCAGTCGGAGCGCCTCTGTTGGCATTCGACCTCGTCTCCAACCAATGAACTGCCGAACGATCGACCTGGGTCTTGCTAGCGACCAACTCCTCGGGTAGAGGATGGAATAACATTCAATATGGAAGAACCAAGACAATAGTATAAAACAATTAGGTCTCACTTGTAGGTGAGATCCACCTGCGTGGGACCTATCACATTCTATGAATAGGATCTGTTTCGGGATGTTGCTATTCGGGAAGTGTAATAGTTTTGTATTATTAACTTTCCTCAAACTTTGCATTCTATTTTATCAATCCCTCAATACCAAAAGTGATATAATAAGTATTTGCAATTTTGTTTGTGATCAAATTTCTGACGAGGCTTGCGAGTTATGACTTATGAGGATGTCAGGCTGAACCATATTTATGCTCGACATTATGTTGTAAATGTAATCAGTTCAAGTCCACATAGGGAAACGATACTCGGTTATCTGTAGAGGTGGAGCTAGGTAGCCAACTTAGGATAGGTGGTTCAAATTGAAAAGGTTTCAAATGGAGTGAGAATTGAATATATAAGTTTTGCCCTAACCTCTAAATACTTAAAATAAAAAATATTAAATAAAAAAATAAATATATTCATTATCGTAAGAACATAAAAAATATTTAATATTTTTTATTTAATAATTAAAAATTAATAAAAAAATTAATTAATAGAATTTAAAATTATTCTTGAATATATATATATATATATATATATATATATATATATATATATATATATATATATATATATATATATATATAGCTAACTTTCCCACACCTTTATATAAAAATTAATAATTGACACATTTTGTTTTTTTAAAGAATAACTTAAACTATTTGATATTTTAATCATTTACACTTTTATTTATTTAATGAAAAAAAGTAGAAGAGTCTAATTTTAATTAATCTTTTAATGAAGAGAGATAATATGACTTTATTATTAATTTTATTTATTGTAATTAATTTTTTTAAACTTTTATATCAAAATATGTAATAAAATTTAATATATGTAATTTTATTAAATAAAAAATAAAATAAGTTAAAAATACACTATATAAAATTGGAAAATTATAATTTTTAATTAAAAAATTGTTACACAATCCATAATAGAGTAATTAACCAATTGATACGTATCAAGAAATATAATTGTTCTGAAGTAGATTTAGAGGTGTACTTGAGATTGGCACGTCACAGTAGTTTCCTCCTTGCGCAACAACTGCAGAGCATGTTGAACCGAAGAGGTTAGTACCTGCAAAGAGACTCAAACACTCAAGTCACATTGTGCACAAACAGGATTTATGCAAAGAGTGATAAGTTACTTGTAGAGGTGAATAAACCTAATATTTATAGAAGTTAGAGGGATACGCTCCCGTAATAATCGCAAGACGAAATATGTTCCCTTGTTAGTTAATGAGGATCCTTATATTATTGGAACGTTGATATAGTAATCATGGATAGTTATGAGTGCTATTATTCAGCAAGATCACTGTCGTGACCGAGATCGCGGCGGGCGGGAGCTGCAAAAAATAAATATGTTAAGAAAATAAATGGAATCGCCGCCAATTTTATTTTTATTAGGAAAAATTGGAAAATCAAAAAAAGATGGTCTACATTCAAAAAATTAAGTTCGGGAGTCTAATTATGCATAGAGAAGGTGAATAGTTAACCCCACAGCACCTCTAATGCATCTGTCCTAAGACGGTTACCTTAAATCAGTTGTGCAAATTTTTATAACTCTTAAAAATATTTATTTTACCTATTTATTGAAAGATAAACTAAACAAACAAATAAATTATGAAAATTTAATTTTGGCTCGACAGAATAAAAATCATTCTCCTACGTATCCTAGGGTGTAATGAGAAATTTAAAGGCACGTCATTCTTTAGAAAAAAAAATGATTGTGGGTTGATTATTTTTTATTTTTGAAAAGATTTGATATTTTTCTCTTTAAAAAGAAAACGAATCATCAAGTTGTCACAACTCATATGATTTTAAAAGCCGCAAGATTAACAAGCTGTCACAATTCAGTCAATCTCGTTTTATTCTTTCTCAACAAGGCTCAATTATTTTATTTATTTTTTATATTTTTATTTTTAAAAAGTCATCAAGTCAAAAACTTAAATAATTAAAAGGTTGCCACCATTTTTTTTCGGTTAATCGTTTTTCTTTCTCCTATTTTTTTTAAAAAAACAAAATTAGTACAAGACCACCGTTAAAACAAAGATCAATAATATGATGAACACACTAATAAAAATAAAAAAACAAAAAATCAATAGATTAACAAAAGAAAACAAAATACAATTTTTTTTAAAAAAGGTCAAATATCAACATTTTTATTTTTATATCAACAACTAAAAACTCAAGTAAAAAAAAAAAGCACTAAAAAAAGGGACCAATCCAACACAAAAAAATGTAAAACCTCTAAAAAAACTAAACAAATTTACCCAAATCCCAAGTAAAAGCTCAAAAGAAAGAAAGCTAACAAAAAAAAAAATTTATAACTCTTAAAAATATTTATTTTACCTATTTATTGAAAGATAAACTAAACAAACAAATAAATTATGAAAATTTAATTTTGGCTCGACAGAATAAAAATCATGCTCCTACGTATCCTCGGGTGTAATGAGGAATTTAAAGGCACGTCGTTCTTTAGAAAAAAAAATGATTATGGATTGATTATTTTTTATTTTTGAAAAGATTTGATATTTTTCTCTTTAACAAGAAAACGAATCATCAAGTTGTCACAACTCATATGATTTTAAAAGTCGCAAGATTAAATTTCGTCATGATTGATCAATCTTGTTTTATTCTTTCTCAACAAGGCTCAATTATTTTATTTATTTTTTATATTTTTATTTTTAAAAAGACGAATCATCAAGTTGTTACAACTTAAATGATTCTAAAAGGTTCGAGATTAACAAGTTGTCACAACTCATTTAATCGTTTTTCTTTCTCCTATTTCTTTTTAAAAAAAACAAAATTAGTGCAAGACCACCTTTAAAACAAAGATCAATAATATGATGAACACACCAATAAAAATAAAAAAACAAAAAATCAATAGATTAACATAAGAAAACAAAATACAATTTTTTTTAAAAAAAAAGGTCAAATATCAACATTTTTATTTTTATATCAACAACTAAAAACTCAAGTAAAAAAAAAGCACTAAAAAAAGGGACCAATCCAACACAAAAAAATGTAAAACCTCTAAAAAAAACTAAACAAATTTACCCAGCCCAACTAAAAGCTCAAAAGAAAGAAAGCTAACAAAAAAAAATTTATAACTCTTAAAAATATTTATTTTACCTATTTATTGAAAGATAAACTAAACAAACAAATAAATTATGAAAATTTAATTTTGGGCTAACAGAATAAAAATCACTCCTAATCTTCAAGTAATGAGGAATTTAAAGACGCGCGTGTTCTTTAGAAAAAAATGATTATGGGTTGATTATTTTTTATTTTTTTTTGATATTTTTTCTCTTTAACAAAAAACGAATCAATCAAGTTGTCACAATTATATGATTTTAAAAGCGCAAGATTAACAATTTTCGTGATTCGATTAATCTCGCTTTTATTCTTTCTCAACAAGGCTTAATTATTTTATTTATTTTTTATATTTTTAAAAAAGATTTAATCATCAGTTGTCATCACAACTTAAATGATTCTAAAAGGTTCGAGATTAATAAGTTGTCACAACTCAGTTAATCATTTTTCTTTCTCCTATTTAAAAAAAAAAACAAAATTAGTACAAGACCACCGTTAAAACAAAGATCAATAATATGATGAACACACTAATAAAAATAAAAAAACAAAAAATCAATAGATTAACAAAAGAAAACAAAATACAATTTTTTTTAAAAAAAGGTCAAATATCAACATTTTTATTTTTATATCAACAACTAAAAACTCAAGTAAAAAAAAAGCACTAAAAAAAGGGACCAATCCGACACAAAAAAATGTAAAACCTCTAAAAAAAAACTAAACAAATTTACCCAGCCCAACTAAAAACTCAAAAGAAAGAAAGCTAACAAAAAAAAACATTAGAATTATCCTAACTTTTTAGCTTTTCTTTTTTTTAACAATAAGTCAAACAATTAAAAAAAAAAAGGACATTCAGTCTCTGAAACTAGAAAAACAGAGATCACAAAAAAGGGGTTTCAAATAGGGCTTGGAACGATGGCTTCGGAGGGGTGGTTCATGGCTGGGAAGGGGCGTTGGTTACGGTGGCTGGAGGTTGCGACTGGTCATGGCTGGGTTGCAGGTCGCAGATCTGCAGGGGCGGCGGCTGAGAAACGGGGCAATGATTATGGGTGAAGGACGGTATAGAGGAGTGGCATGTTGGCTGGCAGAGAGGCTGGTTGGCTCGGCTGGGGTTATGTAGGTCTCGAGATGAGGGTAGAAGTGGGGGGTTTCGTTTGGACGTGGTGTCTGTCTTGGTGGTCCATAGCTGGTTAGGTTGTTTAGTTGAGGGGATGTGGGTGCTTTTGGTCGTGGTGGGGGCTGCCGTGGAAGGCGGTGACGACGGTTTTGGGGTTGTTCATTCTGGTGGTTGTTGCTAGAAAAAGGGGGTGTGGCAGGAAGCTAGGTTGCTGAATGGATGGGCTCGTGTTGGTGGCCATGGGAGCAGTTCATGGTGGTTTTGGTGGCTTGGACTGGCGTAGCAGCAGCGGCGTGGGCCTGTTTCTGTGGTGATCTGGGGGGTTCGTGGTAAGGTTTGAGCTCGACGGCAGCGCGAGGCGGCGATGGATTCCAGGTGACTGGTACAGGTCTAGTTTGCAGAGGTTTTTGGTTCGTTGGGAGATGACTTGTGAACTTGACAAGCTTTGTTTTGATGGGGGCTTGGTTGAAGGGATGGATTTTCTGGTTTGTTTGTTCACAATGGTGAGTTCAGATTTTGGTTTTGGTGAGGTTGAAGTTCATGTGTTTCTGTTGTGGATGATTGAGGTTGTGATTTAGCTGGATATAAGGTGTCCGTAGGAAGAGTTCTTCTTTTTTTTTAGTGGTCATTGAACAGGAATGAGGAGATGGAAAATGTACAGAAAGTTCAAGATTTACACGCTCATGAGTTCAAATCAAAGAGGAAAAGGTTTTTACCTTCAACTTAAGAAAGTCTTATTCTCTTCCGCTTTTGTCTCACCCTCTCTGTTTTTTTATTCTTATGTTTTCAGAAAAATTTTCCCAACCCCCTTTTTCTTAACAATGAATGCTATTTAACGACCTCCCAAAATCTCCCTTGTAGTTGTTTATTTTTTTCCTCTAAAAAAAACATTTTTCGATTTGGCTTATTGAGAGAGGGAAGCCATAGGCGTTGCTACTTTTGCTGCCCTTAATGTACTGTGCAGAGTGCAGTGTGTTTGGCATGGAGGTAGTGGAGCAGTTACTGTGTAATAAGGCAAAAAATAAGTGGATGTGAGTGCATGGTATGAGTGCATGATGCCCGGTGGTAAAAGGAAAAAAAGGAAAACTAAGGAAAAGTAACATGGATTCATTCTCCATAGTAGAAAAAACCAAAGGGGGAATATGCAACGGTAACAATCTTTATTATTTTATTATTATTATTTATTTATTTATTGTAAGTATTTTTGTAATTATAATATTTATTGGGCTAAACAAATTTTTTGGCCAAACAAGAAATGGGTTAAACAATTTTTTTGGCTGAAGGAGGGATGAGCCAAGAGAAAAGGAAACACTCATTATGTTATTAATTTTATTTTTATTTTTATTTTCTTTTATTTATTTTTTTCAAATAAAGAGAAAAAGAAATAAAAAAAAAGTCGGAGCAAAATTAGTTGTTCATAATCACGATTAGATCATGATTGACAATGATATATATTCTCAAAATTTATCCATTACACAACTTTTGCTGTAATGTCTTCGCTACCAAATGTCGTGGTCCGATATGTATAAGGTCAGGCTCCAGTAAACAGGTTCAACTCCCGTAAGCGAGTCCAGCTGAGGGTATCAAAAGCGAACCAGAGTCTCTGCGGGCCAAATTAGTCATGAGATATGATCTTGAATCACGATTTAAAACAATAACGTTTCCAATTGATACTAACTTATAAACTTATAAATTATTAATTATTTCTATTCTAAAATATCTATTTTATTTTATATGTTGTATATTGTAATTATTTTTATTTATATTTAATTAATAAATCACATATATTAAATATTATTAAATATTTTCATATAAAATTTTAAAATTTAAAATTGATAATAATAAGTAAAGTTAATAAAGTTATATTATTTCTCTTCATTCAATTAAAACACAAGTATTTTCTTTTTTTAATTAAAATTAATCTTCTTTTCTCTTTTTTCATAAATAAATAAAAATAAAAATATAAATTATCATATATATATATATATGACAAACTTAAAAACTTAGGGGCCTCCACCCCTCAAAAGTCAAAGTGAACGACGCTCCACTCCTAGTTGATCAGTTGCGGTCTAGGGTATAATTATTGCCTCAAGACATTTCTTTTTGAAAATAACTGTTTGGTTTAACTTTAAGAAAAAAAAAAAAGGGGCAAACTTATCTTTTTGATGTACTTTATAAAAAAAACAAAAACAGTTGTTACCAATATTTTTTTAATTGGACTGATCATTAAATTAAAAAAAATCAAAATTTTAAAGTTTAATCAAGATTAAATCAGAGTTAAATTGAAGTTATATATATATATATATGAGGAAGGATCAACTTATATCAGTGTATTTTTTATTTACACTCATTTTTAACTGTTAGATCCACTTTCATCTAATAGTTACTTTTAATGAAATAATCTTAACCATTAGATGAAAGTAGATCTAATGATTAAAAATGATTGAAGTTATATATATATATATATATAATATTCATTTTATAATAATATTAAAGAAAAATATTAAAATATATTACTAACATAATTAAATTTATTTATCATGTAAATAAATATTAAATAAAAAATATTATATTATTACTAACATAATTTTATAACATATATTAGTTTCAAATTGAATAAGTAAAAAAATAATAAGTGAAGTTTTTCTTATAAATTAAAACTAAATTCATATTACACTACAAGTTTTTATTTACTGGATAAATTAAGAATTTTAAATAATAATTTTTTTGTTATAAATTAGAATTAAATAATTAATGTTTTAAATATTTTTAAAAAATTTAGATATTTTATAAAAGAAAAAAAATGGGTTCAACTCTGAATTATGACCAAGACCTATTTTTGTTTTATGTTTAATTGTACTGGTCGAAAGACCAATTCCAAGTTTTTCCGATAAGTCCGTGGATCCGATTTTAAAAACCATGGTCGTTACTTTGATCAAACGTTCATTTATCATTTTTAAAATGCAAAATAAATATAGCCTCGTAGTGCTAGTTAGGGAGTGAAGATTGAATCTCATAAAAATAAATTTCATAATTATTTAAAGAAGAAAATATTAAATATTTTTTAATTTTCTAATATATTAAATGATAATAAACGATGAAGATTGTTAATATCCTCCTTTTAAAAAAGAAGTAGGTGGAAATTACTAGTCCCCAGCTCCATCACACTAATGAATTAGGGCTTGGTACATGTGTAATACTAAATTAAAAAATATTATAATAAATAAAAATATATACTTAACTTAGAGATATAATATTTTGGATGATTTAGATGAATTTGATTAAATTATAATTAACAAAATTTATAGTGAAATTCACTCAAAATTATTTTTTTATTTTTGTTTGCCTGCCTACTCTTCTTCCTATACTATGATAACCAGATTATGTAGTTCTTCTTAATAAATTTTCTTTTATATATATCTCAATAAATAATTAGTTTATATAGTTTTAAATAATTTAATTTTTGATTTTATATTTTTTTCTTTTAATATTAATTTTTATGTGTTTATTTATTTGAATGTTTTATCAATTTATTATTAAGATTATACCAAAAAATTTTACTATATTTTCTTAGCTTAAAAAATACTTAATAAATTCTTATTTTCTTTGTAATAAATTACATTTAATTAATTTTACTATATTTTTATGTAAAATTTCTACTCTTGTGTAATGTATATATTGAAATTTTATAAAAATTATATAAAATAATTATATATGAATAAATATGATAATTTAAAAATATAATTAATTAATTTATGGTGACATCTACATATATAGTAGATATAATATTAGACACCTATGAAAATTTTGAGATTTTAAGATCAATCAAAAATAAAAATAATTAATAACATGGTTAACTAAGATAGCTAAGAATTTTTGAATTTTTGTTAATATGAATTAATATTCAAAAGTATATATGTCAAAGTAATTAATATATGATTATAATTTTTTATATTTGTATGCATGAGCAATAAATTTAATTTGGAATTCACGGCATATGTGCACATTTTTTTTAAATTGAGATGAGATGTCACATATTAGTAATTGAGATCAGGTATTTGTCATATGATAAATTTTTAAACATGTTGTTCAATATCGAAATGACACATGTCATAATACTGAAGACATGTGCCTTCTCTTTTTATATGAATATTATTATTATTATTATTATTATTATTATTATTATTATTATTATTATTATATTATTATATGATTTAGATGTTTTATCAACTTATTATTAAGATTATACTAAAAAATTTACTATATTTTCTTAGTTTAAAAAAACTTAATAAATTATTAGTTTCTTCATAATAAATTATATTTAATTATATTATTATATTTTCATGCAAAATTTTTAGTCTTGTATGACATATATATTGAAGTATTGTAAATAATATAGAACAATTATATATGAATAAATATAATAATTTAAAAATATAATTAATTTATGTGATAATACGTATATAACATAGATGACATCGGATACCTACAAAAATTTTGAGCTTTTAAGATCAATTACTAATAAAAATAATTAATAACGTTAATTAACTAAAGATATGTAAATTTTTTTGAATTTTTTTGAATATGAATTAATATGCAAAGGCATATATATCAAGATAATTAATAAGTTAATATAAATTTCTATATTTGTATGCGTGAGTAATAAATTTAATTTAGACCAAACAATAATAACGCATGGTCAACTAAAAGTATATTAGAATTTTTTAAATTTTTTTGAATATGAATTAATATACAAAGATATATACGTCAATGTAATTAATATGTACTTATAATAATTAATAACGTGGTTAACTAAATATATGTGAGAATTTTTTTTATTTTTTTAATATGAATTAATATGCAAATATATATATGTTAAGGTAATTAATATGTGATTAAAAGTTTTTATATTTATATGTATAAATAATAAATTTAATTTAGACCTAATGACATATGTGCACTTTCCTTTTAAATTATAACATGAGATGTTATATATCGCTATTAGGATCATGTATTTGTTATATGACATATTTTTAAATATATATGTTGTTCTATGTCAAAATGACACATATTAAAATATAAAACATCTTCTCTTTATATATTATATGATTCACTAAATAATATTCTTAATTACCTTATTCATTTAATAAAGAAAGAAAATAGCAAATAAATTTTTCTATACAATATTATTATGCATATAGTGTCCACTTATCTTATATGCTAACATTTTTCTTTCCCTGATGTTTGCCACCTCATCCTCTGCGAAAAATCTATATAAAATTTATTTGCAAAACTAACATTTCTTACTATTTTATTGTTTTTAGCGGGTCAAAATCACCTAATTAATATATTTAATTAGAGAGAGAAAAAAACTTTTGGTGAAAAAGAAAATTGAATCTAACTTAAATGAAAAATTTTTCCTTCGGGGTATGGATTTATTTGCATGGTACTCAGCATTGATTGGGAGTTCTCAAATCTTGAGAGGATCCCCCCCCCTCCTCCTCTACACACACATATATGAGAATTTTTTAAATTTTTTAATATAAATTAATATGCAATGTCAAGATAATTAATATGTACTTATAACAATTAATAATATGATTAATTAAATATAAATGAGAATTTTTTAATATAAATTAATATGCAAATATATATATATATTAAGATAATTAATATGTGATTAAAAGTTTTTATATTTATATGCGTAAACAATAAATTTAATTTAATTAGACCTAATGACATATGTATACTTTCTTTTTAAATTATAATATGAGATGTTATATGTTAATTATTAAGATCATATATTTATCATATAACATTTTTTAAATATATATGTTATTTTATGTCAAAATGACGGATCTCACTTTCTCAAATTACTGAGGTCCAAAGAAAATATTTCAACCGTTGAATTTTTATCTAACAGTTAGGATTTTTTTTTAATTTTTTAATATTAAAAATATTAAATTAATATTAACTGTTAGATGATTTTTCAATGGTGGAGATATCTTCTATTTTATGTGCAAATTTCTTTGGAGAGAAACCAGATCCCAAAATGACACATTAAAATATAAAGATATATTCTCTTTATATATTATATGATTCTCTAAATAATATTTTTAATTACTTTATTCATTTAATAAAGAAACAAAATAGTGAATAAATTTTTCTATACAATATTATTATACATACAATGTCCACTTATCTTAAATGCTAACATTTTTCTTTCCCTGATGTTTGCCATCTCATCCTATGTGAAAAATCTATATAAAATTTTAACATTTCTTACTATTTTATTGTTTTTAGTGGGTCAAAATCACCTAATTAATATATTTAATAAGAGAGAGAAAAAAACTTTCGGCGAAAAAGAAAATTGAATCTAACTTAAATGAAATTTTGAATCTAACTTAAATGAAATTTTTTTCCTTCGGGGAATGGATTTCTTTGCATGCTACTCAGCATTGATTGAGAGTTCTCAAATCTTGAGAGGATGCCATCGTTCTTCTTCTAAGCCCCCCCCCCCCCCCCTCTACACACACGTATGTGTATATATATATATTTTAATGAAGAGTTATATTCTTTCACAGCTGTCAATGCCATCCCCTATGGCTGCAACGTCTAAGAGCTCCCAATCAGTTGTGAGTATTCAGGAGCTTGCAAAGAAATCCGTAACCTCACTTCCAGAATATCGCTATATTGTTCGAGACAATCAAGAATGGGGAACTATCTTGAGTGAAACCTTTTGTCCTCTAATTCCCACCATTGACCTGAAAAAATTGATTCATGGAGAAGATACAGAACTTGAACTAGTGAAATTGCAGTCAGCTTGTAGGGAGTGGGGTTTCTTTCAGGTTTCATACGAGGCTTTACACTAGTTATTCATTCGATGTTGTTCTGTCATCAACTATCCCCTAGATCATTTCTTCTTTTTTGTATAATGATTGACCAGAATTTTATATGTATTATATATATATATATATATATATATATATATATATATATATACCATATATATATATGTATATACCAGGAAGCACGGACACTTCTTGTCGTATCTGTGTTGACACTTCACAGATAATTTGGACTCCAAATTGTATTTTATAAATCTTTTACTTTTGAAAAAAAAAAATTATAGCAATACAAATGTAAATACCACAATAATTAAATAAATAATAACATTTCACTATGCTTTGTTTACAGTGACTAATGTTAACTTTTAAAATAATAATTCTTTCTCTTGATTTAATATTTGTGTTTTTATATTAATTTTATACTAATTTTATATATTGTACCTATAATCATATCGGTTCTTTTAATTTTTAAAATTTGTCATATTCTCGTATCTGTGTCATTTCTTCTGTATCCCGTTTTATCCATATATATATATATATATATATATATATATATATATATATATCCTTTTTATGAATTTACAATTTATGCAGCTGGTGAACCATGGAGTTAGTCCAGTAGTGTTGAAAAAGCTTAAAGATGAGATAGAAGCATTCTTCAGACTTCCTTTGGAAGAAAAGATGAAGTACAAGCGCAGGCCAGGTGACATTGAAGGCTTTGGAGCTGTAATCAGATCAAATCAAAAGCTTGACTGGGGTGATAAATTATATATGTTAACCAACCCTGTTCATAGAAGAAACCCACATCTCTTCCCAGAGTTACCTTCAGGGCTCAGGTCCTCTTTCTAACTCTCCAACACATACACATAAATCACATCACATGTTACAGGCCACATGCATATGTATTTATATATATATTGACTTTATCTATCTATCTATCTATCTATCTATCTATCTATCTATCTATCTATCCAGGGCTGTTTTTGAATCATACATTGTTGAATTGCAAAATCTTGCCATAACACTTCTGGGGTTTCTGGGAAAGACCATGATGATAGAAAAGAGAAAGATGGAAGAGCTGTTTGAGAATGGAATGCAAGCTATGAGAATGACATACTATCCTCCATGTTCACAAGTAGTTATGGGCCTCAGTGCTCATTCAGATCCATGTGGGATCACCATCCTTAACCAAGTGAATGGAGTGGATGGCCTCCAGCTTAAGAAAGATGGGATTTGGATTCCAGTGAAGGTCGTCTCAGGTGCCCTTCTTGTCAACATTGGGGACGTCCTAGAGGTTTGTAATGATCCTTCCTTCTATTTTTCCATATTCAAATTCTGTCGTAGTCTAAACTTTAAAAAACAATTTTTCTTTTTTTTTAAAAAAAAAAAGAAAGAAAGAAAGGGAAAACAGACATGAAAGGTGACCCACATCAGAGTCTTGTATATATTTTTTCATTCACGCAAGATTCAAGTTTCATACATTGAAATTGACTCGTAACAGACATTACGATAGTTGCCATGAAGGTGAACCACCCTGAAAGCAAATCCTTTTTCAAATTTTATCAACCATTAGCTTTTCAATTTTATAGTGATGAGTAAAGCTTTCAATGTACTATCCTTCCAGAATACTATTTGAATTCTTTTGATAAGAAGTTTTTCTAATTTATGTCTTTTTAATGGGAATTGTTATGGTTTTGTAAAGGTACGGATTCTAAGGTAATTTGCTTTGTTATTGGTGAAACCATCAAGGACTCGAAAGATTTTAAAATAATTTTTTATGTGATTTTTTTTATATATTTAAAAAGTAAAAACTATTTTGTGTATGAATATAATATTTGATAAATACTTTTTTTTTTTATGTTTTAGTAGCTTTCCATGTTATAAAAAATATCTTTTTTGAGAAGCATTAAAATCTACCTAAGAAAAAATATATTTTTGTGTTTTATATTTTTCTTAAAAAATTCATCCAAATATAATAAAAACTATAAATATACTTTTTTTAATAAAAAAAATATCTTTTTTCAACCAAATAAACACGTCTAAATGAGTTCTAAAAGTTACTTTTCCGTTGGGTCAAACCATTGTTTATAATTTTACTATAATTATCTCTAAAATTTGTAGTCAATTAACTTACATTAGCATGTTCCTTCACCATTATGGTGAATGTCTTTAATATTTATATAAACTTTCTTATTATAACCAATCATTTATTTCTTGGTAACGTTTATATAAGAAACTTGGTTTTTCTTTTATTAGTTCAAATACCTACTGCAGACTCAGCATCTAGTTTCATAATATATATAAAACCTCCTAGTTTATTTTTATCAGGTTTGATAGGTTTTTCAATACATTAAGGAAGTTCTATCTAATTTGTTTCTTATTCTTTTTATTTGATATATCTTTTTTGATTTGTAAATATTGTTAGATTTTGTTCTTAATGAATTTTTTTTTTCTTTCTCGTTAGAAAAAGAAAGGAAGCTGTATTTAACTTTTGATATTAGAAGAAATTTTGAATAAATTTAGTAAATCTTAGAGGAGATCATTAGTATAATCTACTAAAAAAGAAAGAGAAAATAATATTCCCAAAATAATGAGACTTCGAGTGTTCTACGGTGTTGTTGACATAGAATAACATAAATAATGCTTGAATTTGCAGATTATGAGCAATGGAATGTACAAAAGTGTTGATCATAGGGCAATAGTGACTTCAGACAAAGAAAGGTTCTCCCTTGGTATGTTCTTCAACCCCAAGCATGAATGTGAAATTGGACCTGCAGTTAATCTCATAAGCCCTGAAAATCCCCCTCTATACAAAAGGATTGGAATGGAGAAATATCTCAAAGATTACTTCTCTCGTAATAAGGTTGATGGAAAGTCATACTTAGAGCAAATGAAGATCACAAATGAAAATGCTGCCAACGCTACTGTTTAGCACCTATAATCATCTAGAATTTTTGTAATAAATTGCAGTCTACAATTCCAATATACTGCTTAGCACCAATATTGCTAATGTCATAATATTGGTTCGTTTACTTTATTGAGTTTCAGTATTTCAGAAGTTCGAATAAAAAAATCAATTGCCTGTTTGAACTTGATTTGTTTAAATGTATTGTAGTTTTAAGTTGTTTAATTATACACAAATTTTTTTATCTGAATTATACAAATCAATTATACAAATATTTTAAAATTTATTAAGAACATATTTTAAAACGAATAATAGTAATAAAATTGAACCCAAAACATTTGCATGATACAGCTCAATTCGGTCAATTAAGCCAATTCTCATTTGTGGTTGCAATCCAATAAAAAAATTATGTGATTAATTTTTTATTGAGGAAACAATATATTTAGTAATTAAAAATCAATAAAGATAAAATATCTTAAAATTAATTAAATTAATAATAATATATGCTAATTTATTTAAATGTTTGATTAATAGTAATACATGTAATATTTTGAGTAATAAAGTCAACTTGTAAAAAAATAATAATATTCAAACTTTTAAAGTGTAAATGCTCTTGATGGATGAAAACCTAAGATAGGAACAAAAATATATTTTACTTAAAATCAAACCCAAAACATTTACGATACAGCTCAATAGATCAGTAACTAATCCAATTCTCATTAGTAGTTGCAATCCAATAAAAAAAAATCAAGTGATTAATCTTTTTTTTAATTGGGGAATCGATATATTTATTTATAAAGTAATTAAAAATAAAAAATATAAATATAATTTAAAATTAAATAAATAAATAATAGTATATATGCAAAATTATTTAAATGTTTTTTGGTCTTAGCAATTGTTCACACATTTCCAAGTCGATAGTGGTGATTAAGTAAAACTTTTTTTAAAATGATGATTATAAAATTTAAACCCCTAACATTATAGATAGGCTCATTTAGGTTACAGTCTACTTGCACTACGATCAATCACTGTTGGGTCATTTATTTAAATGTTTGATTGATACATGTAATATTTTGAGTAATAAAGTCAAATTGTAAAAATAAAAAAAAATATAATTCAAACTTTTAAAATGTAAATGCTCTTGATGGATGAAAACTTAAAATAGAAATAAAAATATACTTTATTATAATTATATGTCCTAACAAATTAAGTAAACCCCATCTGCTTTAGTCATATTTTTACTATTGAAATGATAACCTTAAATTTTGTGCAAAATAATGAAAAATTATAAAATATTATTAAATATATGAATAATAATTTTTTGTCATTTGTTAGCCTATTAACTGGTATTATATATATGTGCTTATCAATTTAAATTTTTATTTTTTTTTATTAAGATAAAGATAAATAATAATGAAGAATGGTTAATTATAACTTGGACTTAGGATAGAGTTTTCTTTTACGTTATGTTTGGATGACAGATAAAGAAGGAAACAGAAAAGAAATGAAGGGAATGAAAATATTTTTTTGTGTTTAGGAGTTTTAAAATGCATAGGAATAGAACGGAATACAGGGGGAGTCATTTCTCCCTTCTTCCCCCTAAATGCCCAATTTTGGTTCCCCTCAAAATTGAGGTGGAATGGGGGAACACATGTTCCGTTCCATTCCGTTAATGAATCTTCCAAACAAAGAGGGGAGGAACTATGTTCTATTCTTTTCCTTTCCTTTCCTATTCATTCTCATCTATTCCGTTCCGTTAATGAAAAAACATCCAAACACAGGGTTAAATTAAGTATTATATCTATGTGTGTTTATATATCATTACACTATAATCAAGTTTTAATTTTTAAACGGACTTAAACGAGCTTTAAGTTAATAATGTGAATTATTAACAATGAGAATCGTTTCAACTATTATGACCGAACAATGTGGACAACACTCAATTTTTAATGGTAAGTAGTGACTTACTCGTGCCAGAGTGTATTTTAAGAAATCATAATTTTATTATATTTTATACACATTATCATTTTATTTTTCATATGAACATATTATAAATGTATAAATATTTAGAAAAACTTATCTTTTATTCTTTTAAAATATTTATCTGTAGTTTTATTTGCCAGATTTCTTTTTTTTCATAATTTATTATGAATAGAATTTATATTAAAAGAGATATAGATAACATTTTTAAAAAAATTAAATTAATAAATAAAATTGTTAAAGCTTAAAGAAAGAGAGAGAATTATAATAAAAGAAAAAAAAACACGTGACATTCAAATAAAGAGAGTAATATAACAAAATAACTCACTCTCATCGAAAAAAATTAAGGTTCTAGCAAAAAGGCTAGCCCTAGTCCTCTCTCCCTCTATGGTGTTCTTTCTCTTCTTTGTGGCGCTTTGATTTCCTCTCTTGGGTGTTTCTGTAACGGATTGATGGTGTCTGTTTTATTCGGCAATAACCTTTTCCTTTTTTCTTTCTTGCTTTTTTTATTTTTCCAGTTTTCTTCGAATAAATTTGTCCAGATCTTTTAAATCACAATGATCTTTTAGATATATTTAGAGAGTTTCGTTTTGAATATCTTAAATCTACCTAGTGTTATGGTAGATATAAAATTTTTAGTTTTGATTATCTCATATTAGTTGCATGTCTTGGCTTTAAGGAGTAGTAAGAATTTTAGATCTATCAAGATAAGAGACATGATACTTTCTTAATTCAAATAATAGCACATTATGTATCGATCTCTATAATGAAATATGTGTCATCATCAATAGTCTACATACTATATGCAAAACTACAGATCATTAGATAATTTTAGATATATATATATATATATATATATATATATATATATATATATATATATATATATATATATATATAAAAAAAGAAGGATTCACTTATACCTAATGTAAAAAAAAAAGACTTATACAAAATTTTATATCCTTTATTTTATTGTGATCTTGTGATTCTTATTTATCTCTATCGTAATCACAGGGATAACAATAAAATAAAAAGTGTAAAATTAAGATAAATCTTTTTTACTTATATTAAGTGTAAGTGAATCCCTTTTCATACATATATATATATATATATATATATATATATATATATATATATATATTTCTCTTGATAGATCTATTATTTTTATTGGGATTGTAAGTAATGTTAAGCTTTTATTTTAATAAATTATTATTTTATTGTCAACAAAAGGAAAAAAAATGGATTTTAAAAAAAATGACATGTCCACTCTTAAAAAATGTGCTTAAAATTAATATTTAAGGGTGGAATATATATATATATATATATATATATATATATATATATATATATATATATATATATATATATATCTTGATAGATCTATTATTTTTTATTGGGATTGTAAGTAATGCTAGGCTTTTATTTTAAAAAATTATTATTTTATTGTCAACAAAAGGAAGAAAAATGGATTTTAAAAAAATGACATGTCCACTCTTAAAAAATTGTGCTTAAAATTAATAGTTAAGGGTGGAATATTATTTTAAAATAAGAATTAGTTAATGTTAAAATATATGACTACTATAAGATATTGAGCATAAAATTTTGATTTATTAGTTAAAGGGGCTTAGTTCAAGTAACACATTGGTGAGCTGGATCCGGGGAATAACTTCCACTAGCACTGAATTTTGGTTGTTAAGCTGTTTGTATTATGCAATTATTTCATCATGCACCAGAGTATATGGAAAATAATTTTTTTTAAGGTTTATATATTTTTTTACTTAAAGGCAAAAAAGTTTGTTTTTTTTTTCTTGAAAATAATAACATAATGTTAATGTTATTGTAGCTGTTTGAGGTTGAAATTCGTACAAAATAATATATAATCTGTTTATACTATTAATGTTTCGTACAAAAATATTTAGCATCTCATATATATTGTTTAGAAAAATGATGTTCTCATGTATTTTTTATTTCATATTATTTTTTATTATATTTTTTAATGATTTTAATTAAGTGAGAAAAAATAATGAGAAAAAAGTAATGTAATCAATGGTATAAATAGTATGTAAAGAGTGATGTAATAAAAAATTGTAACGACAAAATCACAATTGTATTGTTTACAAGAGGATGCTATGCATCATACACCATGTTTTTAACTTATAATCACTGTTCATCTCTTTTTTGGCCTCAATCATTATCCTTTTTGCCTCGGCACTGGTTTTATATATATATATATATTTTATATATATATATATATATATTGAAAATAATTTTTATTGTAAGAGTGTGAGGAAAATAAATCTTAATTATACAATTATATATAGATAGTTAAGATTAAAAATTTCTTTATAAGATCATGTGAAAAATCGTCATAATGGGACAACACCATCTTTGTTTTCTCATTTCATCGTTGTAGAATACTTAGAAGAAAACATGAGCCTGGTGGATTTCTTAGTCAGTTGCATGTTTGATCTCATGGAGTAGGAGTATTCACGGGTCGAGTTGGATCGGATTTAGGAGAAAAAAAAGATCTAAACCACTTAAGTAAGGTCGAGTTGGGTTGGATTGATTTTGGAAAAAAAAATTAGGTAACCCGAACTGAACCAACCCGACCAATAACGGGTTGCATCGGGTTAGACCATCAGATTGTTCATTTAACCCTTGTGATCCTTCTTTCTTTTCACTTTACATTTCTGATTTCACTGTAACTGTACCAACCTTATGCCTCCTTTTAGCCTTCCATTTTCAACTTTCCCTTTCCTTTTTCAGCCTTCCCTTATGCCTACAGTTCTGATTGGCTACGACGATTTTGGACGGAGGAGCAAGGTGCAATGTAGATCTGAGCGACGCAGATCTGGGCAGAGGCGCGATGGGGTGGTCCTAGGCTAGCAGTGGAGGACGGTGGGTTTTGGGCTTGTGGATGGAGGACGGTGGGTTCTGGGCTTGTGGGTGGAGGTCAGTGCTTCTAGGCTTGTAGGTGCGCAACATTTCTGGGTTGCGACGTTTCTGGTGGGTTCTTCGCTGGCATGTTGATGGGTAGCGCTGGCAAGGTGGTTTTGGGTAGCTGGATGGTGGTCGTACGGTCATGATGGTCATGGTTCAATGGGTTTGTTTCTCTAACGTCTTGGGTTGGATGGGGTTTTGTTTCTGTCTTTGGTCATGGTTCTGGGGTTTGTGTCATGGTCATGGTCATGGTCATGGTCAGTGAGTTGATTTGGGAAATTTGTTTGGTTGAAGGAAGTTGATGATTGAATGGTAAACATAATAAAATGGAATTTTTTTGGTATGTTTGGGTGTTGTTTTTTTGGTTTAGCTGCACCTTCACGGAAGATGATGAATTGATGATTGAATGGTAAAGGTGGTTTTGTGTTTTTTTTTTCTTGACTTTTAGGTAATCGAGTTTGTTTATTGAACTTGTCACCCAAACTAATAAATAATCGGATTAATTTAGTTCTATCTGAACTGATCCGATGATTCGAACCAACCTAAATATATTATATTGGGTCGGGTCGGTTTGATCGAGTTTGTGAGTCGGATTGAACCCGTGAACACCCCTGCCATGGAGAATAGCAACTACGCCACTTTGTTATATGGAAGCCAAATAGTGTTAGAGTATCAACAATACATGAGAAAGTTTATTGAATATGTGACATTACCAAACTACACCTTCACAGCACACTCATATTCAAAGCTACTTGTGTCAAGTAATCAACTCATCAAATCTCAAGGCCTAACGTAGTTGGGACATATGTTATTAGAGGGTAAGAACCACAATTTGATGTTACGTTACGACGTGAGCAACGTTGAGAACTTGAAACTTGTAATGAATGCTTTGAGGGAGAGTAAGTGTGTACAGTTCAAGGCCTTTCATGCGTTCAAGTTGTTTGCGGAGAACTGATACAAGCCTAAGGGAGTTATTGACATACTAAGTCTAAGGGTGTTATTGACATACTAAGGTTGAACACGACAAAGCTTCTATAGTTATTGGATGAGTTGAAACCTAGTCGCAAAGATCAACAATTCAATGAGGAAGATGTTAATTAGTAGATGTTAATTACAATAAAAGTTAATCAATTCAACTTTGTTGATTTTAACATTAATATATATTGAAAAGTTAATTTCATTTTGAGTTGTACAAGTCACTGTTCATTCTAGTACATAAGATTCAATTCATGCAAATCATCGTATTCTTCTGTACTTCTTTCTGCTTATTTTGACATAAAGACAAATATCCCAAAATAGTTTGTTTGTTAAGAATGCAGTTGTTGGCTTTATTTACTTGTCACTCTTAGGATCCTTGCCTTAATATCTCAACACGGAATAATTCTTACATAGGCTTTGTCTATTACTCCATTCAATATTAAACATTGTGACATTATGTGACTTACATTATGAAAATACCAATATCTAAAAAATATATTTATACATGTTAATTATTATTTGGAGTGCCTAAATAAAGATGATGTGTAGGCAGTGCACTGCCTAACTAAATATTCATCTTCAATGCATGAACATTAATGAGTTCAACCCCTAAATAATTGATGTGTTTTTAAGAAATTATAATGAAATAAAGTTGCTATGTTATGACTTTTGGCCTATCCATAAACCTTGAGGGACATTATTGACCTTATTTCGTCAGCTTAATGCATTTATGAAAAAGTTATGGAAAAAAAAAGTCACATTTTATCTAGAACTAGAATAGATGCAGCTCCCAATTAATCCAACATTTTATATTAAAGAGGAGGCGACTTTGTTCTTTTCTTAATATTCTAGTGTGATAGTATGACACCTAATATTCTAGGAACATTGGAACAATTAGTAGGGAGGAGGTAAGGTTTTTTTAGTAATAAAGATATATATTCAAAAAATTTATTGTTGTGTGTTCATAGTGGAAGAAATTTTCTTCATAAACATACCCACCATTGGATAAATATATGGGACTTACACAGCTAACATAAATTACATGTATCAATGGTTGATCTAGAAGAAAGAAATTTCTTCCTCTTCTAGCATAAATTTTTTTTTTCACATATTTCAGGCCATGTTTTTCTTCGTCAATGAGTTCAAATTTGATTTTATCGGTATTGGATCTGCATAAGTATATAGTAATTTCAATGGCCCCTTTGACTTTGAGAAGAAATTAGTGAGTTCCCATGCCATGTACAGGTATTTTAAAAAATCTCAATTATATTATATTTTACATATATTATTGTCACGACTAAGATTGCGATGGAATAACAATTTAATTAAAAAACATAAAAAAGTTGTCAATAATTTTATTTTTATTAAAAAAAATTGAAAAATTCAAAAAAGATGATTTACATTCAAAGATTCAGATTCGGGAGTCTAATTATGCACAGAAAATGGTGAAGACTTAACCCCACAGTACCCCTAATACATCCACTCTAAGACGGTTATCTTAAATCAATTGTGTAATTTTTATAACTTTTAAAAATATTTATTTTACTCATTCATTAAACGATAAACTAACAAACAAATAAATTATGAAAATTTAATTTTAGCTTGACAGAATACAGATTCTGCTCCTACGTATCCTCGGGTGTAATGAGGAATTCAAAGTCACGTCGTTCTTTAGAAAAACAATTGTGGGTTAGTTATTTTTAGTTTTGAAAAGATTTTTTTATTTTGAAAATTCATTTGATTTTTATTTTTTTGCTTTTTTAAAAAGGAATCATCAAGCTATCACAGCTCAGCTAGTTCTCATTTTATTCTGTTCACAAGACTCAGTTATTTTATTTTATATATTTTTAGAAGATGAATCATCAAACTGTCACAATTTAGATGATTTTAAAAGTTTTAGGATTAATAAGCTGTCGCAACTCAGTTAATCACGTTTTATTCTTCTCAACAAGATTCAATTATTTTTTGTTTTATATATTAAAAAAATGAATCATCAAACGGTCACAACTTAGATAATTTCAAAATGTTACAAAATCAACAAATTATCACAACTCAATTAATTTCATATTAAAAATCTAAAAGAACTCAAAATGTTTTCCTTCATTCTATTTTATTTTTTAAAAAAAGTTCAATTATACTTTTATTTATATATATATATATATATTTAAAAAAAAGAAAAGAACTTAACCCAAATTATTTTGTCTAATTTATCATGTTAGTATTCTTCTGATTTTCCTATCTCCTTTCTTCTTGTTACTTTTTTTTATTTCTTTTTCTTAACAGGCATTTATTTAAACATCAATAAATCATTAAAACAAACAGAAAAAGAAAAAAAAATTAACATACAAATGACTAAGAAGAGACTTGGTCTCTGCAACAGAAAACAACACAACAAAGGCACAGGGGGTTACAAGGGAGCAGATCCGAGCGGCAGGGAACGGAACGGCGGTGCGGCTTCCCAGCAACTTACTGCGGCACGGCTGTGAGGGCAGATCCGATTCAGGCGGTCGACGTGCTTGGTGCGGCTGTTTGCGTGGGGCGACGATTTGCACGGCACAGGTCTCGGATCAGGCGTTGCGGCGTCGTGTGGCGAGGTCCGGCTATTTGCGGATCGCGGATCTGGTCCTATTGCTGGTTGACACGCGGAAGAGCTCGCGGTTCTGGCAGAAATAGAGGAGAGAGAATGATGGTCTTCAAGAACGGTGATGAAGCGTGGGTGGCGCATGGCTTGAGGACGAAGACACGCGGTGGTCTGGTGCGGCTGAGAGGCACATAGTGGTTCCGTTTAGCTATGGTGGCGAAGTTAGTTGAGTTTTGTTTCAGGTGGGTTGAGCAATGGTTTGAGTTGAGGTTGAGGATGAAGTGAGGTGGTGTGGGGTGAAGTGAAGTGTGAATGGAGGTTAAAGAAGATAGGTGATGAATAGGGGATTGGTGCTATTCACATTGATTTTTCGAATTTGAGTTTGGGGCTTGCAATGCATCCGGGTTGTGGATGGTATTGAAGGTTGAAGAATGGTGGTTGTATATGGGTTCTTGTATTTGGTTGGAGATGGGTCACGATGAAAGGTGGTAAGGCTGGATGCTTGGTGTTGGTTTGTTATGATTTGGTGTTTATGGTGATGGAAGAGAGGTGGGGGTGGTGTGATGGAAGCCGTGGGATCCGGGTTGTTTGAGATGGAGTGGATGGTTTCGGGTTGAAGGCTATGGAGGTTGGAGTTAAAGGTGGGTTGCTGGAAGGTTGGTTGTGGAGGTTGTTTTGAATGGTGGTGATGGAGGAGGAGTTTTTTTTTTCTCAGTAAATCAACCGTTCTGAAAATTGTTGAGCCCCTTCCCTCTGTTCTGTGTTCTCTTCTTGTAGGCACTTGTAGAATTGGATCCTCTGCCGCTGCCAGTAAGCTTAGGCAGCAGATAGGGTGGCTATTCTTTTCTAGCTCAGTTTCTACTTTCATGCATTTTCTTTAGGTTGGGACTTTCTCCAAGTTTCTTTCTCTGCCAATTTACCATTTTCGTGTCTTTGTTTTTTCATTGAGCCTTGGATTGTAGACTTACAGAACGTGACAGACTTGACAATGGGATAATGGAATGCTGGTTGCATTTCAACTACTAGTTAAACACTTAAACTTGGTTTTGTTAAAATACTTTGAATGCGACAGATGGACCCAATAAGCAAAGAAAACAGAATTGCAAAATCCCTTCCCCCTTCTTTTTATTCCAAAAGAAATCATTTTTTTATTTTTATTTTAATTTATTATTTTTTATTTATATTTTTTAGCTCGGAAAAATTAAGTGTTCACAGTTATCCTTCTTTACTTGTTTCTTACTAGATATTAAGAAAAATCGTAGTTTTTCATATTATCGTTGTAAGAAATGAGTAAAGATGTGAACTTAAATTTTGTTCGGTAATATATGAGATGGTGTGAACAGACAATGCAGAGATGCCAATTGGAAACAAGCGAGCTCAAATGCGAATTTAAGAGCTGTCGCAACGTCGTTAATCTTACCAAGGTGAAGTTCAGCATAAAGCTAGAGACGTCATCGCATTGTCAATAAGTTGTCCCAGCTCAATTGACGTTTATTAATCAAAAGAGTTTTTTTTTGTTTTTTTTTTAAATAACGTTGGGTAACCTTGTGACATGGACTTGTAAAAGGCAATGAGCTTGGCCCAAAGTTTAAAAGACAATGGGTATCTGGTGCTCCAAAATTTAAAAGACAATGAGTATCTGGCGTCCCGAAAATTAAAAAGCATTGGGTATATGGCATCCCGAAAATTAAAAAGTAGCAGGTAGCTGGTGTCCCGAAAATTAAAAAGCATTGGGTATCTAGCGTCCCGAAAATTAAAAAGCATTGGGTATTTGGCGTCCCATAAATTAAAAAGTAGTGGGCTTCTGTGTCTCAAAATTTAAATGACAGTGGGCTTCTGTGTCCCAAAATTTAAATGACAATGGGCCTCTGTGTCCCAAAATTTAAATGACAGTGGGCTTCTGTGTCCCGTATTTTAAAATACAGTGAGCTTCTGTGTTCCAAAATTCAAATGACAGTGGGCTTCTGTGTCCCAAAATTTAAATGACAATGGGCTTCTCTGTCTTGAAATTTAAATGACAGTGGGCTTCTGTGTCCCGAATTTTAAAATACAGTGGGCTTCTGTGTCCTGAAATTTAAATGACAATGGGCTTATGTGTCCCGAAATTTAAATGACAATGGACTTCTGTGTCCCGAAATTAAATGCAGTGGGCTTGTGTGTCCTGAAATTTAAATGACAGTGGGCTTCTATGTCCCAAAATTTAAATGACAGTGGGCTTTTGTGTCCCAAAATTTAAATGACAATGGGCTTCTGCGTTCCGAAATTTAAATGACAGTGGGCTTCTGTGTCCCGAAATTTAAAATGCATTGGGCTTATGTGTCCCAAAATTTAAATAACAATGGGCTTTTGTGTCCCGAAATTTAAATGACATTGAGCTTATGTGTCCCGAAATTTAAATGACAGTGAGCTTGGCCCAAAAGATTTTTTTCTTTTTCTTCTTCTTCTTCTTCTTCTTCTTTTTTTTTTTCCCTTCTTTTTTTTTTTTAGGAAAGACCATTAGGTCATGGACCTAAATTTTGTACGAACATGTCATCAAGTCAAGGACTTGAGATTATTTTTTTTTATTTTTTTAGGGAGATCATTAGGCCATGAACCTAAATTTTTTGTGAAAGCCACCAAGTAAAGGACTTGGAAGAATTTTTTTTTGACACTTCATCAGGTCATGGACCTGGATTTTTTTTTAAAAGCCTTTGTGTGTTCTTTTATAGTGAAACTTGACGTGAAAGCCAAAGACGTCACTTTCAAAGTTGTTGCAGCTTATTATCTCATGAAAAGATGTTGTACTATTCATTCCCGCAGCTCAAAATCTAAAGATCCTGTCAATAGATTGAAAATATCAAATCAAAAACCTTTCACTTGTATACTTGATGCTAATTGCTTCTTCAAAAAACTTTGATCCACCAAACTCGGGTGCAAGCTCTCGCAAACTAGGGCTTATCAACTTGTTTTAAATTCCTCGGGATCTTCGAACATTGAGACATTGAGTATCTTTCTTTTCAAGTTTGATTATCAGGCATACAATCCCTCTCTTCTTCCTAGCTCTCTTCAAAATCTCCACTTCCATTTCTTCCTTTTTTTTTTCGGATACCTCTTATTTTTGGGTCATCCCTTGAGATAACATTTTCTCTTCAGTTGGAACTTACAAGTTCTTTTCAGTCTAAATTGTTCATCAGAGAGTTACCATTAGATGGTCACATCATAGTGTTGTACTCATGTTCACCATACTTGAAGCATTACGTAACAGACAAACATGGATTCAGAGGTACAAAAAGAACAACTTCCAGATTGACCTTGGAAGTTTGACTACAGAAAGGGTATTTACAAATGATGAATATATGGAAAAAAAAAAAGATACAAACAACAATGTTAAATTCAGAGTGGTGTGGCCCCAATATGGATTGGTTTGATCTTTATGAAATTGATCTTTAATTGCCTACTAGGCATCATGGCTAATGATTTCTTTCTGCTGAGCATGTACATCAAGCCAAATTGAACCAAAGAGAAATTTGCCCCAGTATAGGACAAATTGAACCGAAGAGAAATTTGCCCTAGTCTAGTGCTGAATTGAATAGGGCAGACACCCTAATGATCATAAGATTTGCCCTAGCGTAGGTCAAATTGAACCAAGGAAAAGAAAAATTGTCTCAGTTTGGAATCAAATTGAACAGGGTAGAAACTTGTCCTAATGTAAGGCCAAGTTAAACCAAAAGATTTGTTCCAGTGTAGGTTAAACCGAGCTAGAGAAAAATACCCTAGTGTAGAGCCAGCTCGAACAGAGTAGAAACTTGCCCCTGGGTAAGTCCCATTTTTTTTCTTTTTTTCTTTTTTTTTAAGAAGCAATGAACTAGATACTTAGATGAACATAACATTTTCTCTCAAAATTAAAGCTTATGAAAATAAAAGCAATCATTCATTGATCAGAATGAATATTTTAAGGGTTGTAACGTGGCCAAGGTTAATGGTTATGAAATGAAAGTTATAAGGCTCAAGCAAGTGTTTAAAGGTTAAATGGGACCAAGGATCCTTGTTCAAAATTGAACCTTGTCAACTACTTTTACATTTTCAAACACACTTTTCTCTTATTGTTCTCAATTCCTTCTATTTCTTTTCACTTTAATCATTCCTTTGTCATGAATCATTTCATTTCATTTTCTTTCTTCTTTTTTTCCTTTCTCTCTTTTCATTTTATTTTATTTTTGTTTTTCATCATTATTTTTTTTTACTTCCTGCCCCCTTTTCACCTTTTCTTCCTTTTTTATTTATGCTTAAAAAAATACCCTGGTAATCAACCTTTATTTTGTGTTATCCCCTAGGGGTGATCTTTGTCCAAGATTTATTGAAGAAAACTTTCAAGCTCAAAAAGGGATAACGAAGGATAATGAAATTATGAATTTTTGTGAAGGAGAGAGAAAGATGACTAATCTTCATTTCAAATCTTGATTGAGCATTTTCAAAATTTTTAATTTAGAAACAAAAAGATTGTGCACAACAAGTTATTACTTCTTTGCTCCATTTTATTTTTCTAATTGATTCATTCTTTTTCTTTTTTTTTGCCTTAGAAAAAGGCATCTGCACACGTGGGTTTCATGACCACGAAAAGTTTTTTTGGATTGAGAGTCCAATGGGATCCAAACCAAAAGAAATCAAGTAAAGGAAATGAAAGAGTGATAAGAAAGAAACGATAAGAACATGAGTGCTAAGAATCCGGAGATCCATGCAGATCTATTACATTAATACTTCAAGAAAGTTTACATAAGTTCAAGCATCAGAAAAGTCTAAGGTGACAATCACAGCAGTTAACACCTCAAATCTCCAACTATTCAAAGGTCCCGAGTTACTGGAGGACAATTGGTATAGACAAGACGAGTTAAGACATATGAACGCGACGAGGGAACATTATTTCCTTGATATGAAGTTTGGTAAGCAGTGACTTCTGGCTCTTCCTCCCTTGTCGGTGCCACCATCTTAGGAAAGCTACTTTCTATATTTTCAGCAGGTATTACTTGATCTTGCAAGGTTCTCAATCCTTTCTCCCGCCAAAATTAAGTCAGAAAAATCCTCATAGGCAACTTCTGCCATCAACCCAACAAAAGGTGCTCCTAAGGTCCCCATGAAGTACGAGCTCATCTCTGACGAAGTTAATAGTGGTTGAACTTGGGCTGCCAACATTCTCCATCTTTGAGCATATTGTTTGAAAGTCTCATCACTCTTCTTTTGCATTGCTCTTAGCTATTCTTGGGTAGGTGCAATGTCGATGTTGAATCGATATTATCCCAAGAATAGATTTGTCAAATCATCCCAGCAAGAAACCTTTGAATGATCAAGTTGCATATATCATTCCAAAGCTGGGAGTTAGGCTTTCATGAAAGAAATTGATTAGGAATTTTTGATCCCGTGATCAAATGGCCATTTTGGTGATGCAAGCCTTCAGATGAAACTTTGGATTGGTGCTTCTATCGTACTTTGAAAAATCTGGAATTTCAAAATCCTTAGGGATATTGATTTCGACCTCCGGGCACAGTTTATCAATTCCTACCGAATCATACAAGTTAGGGTCTTGAATGGCTTTAATTTGTGCTTGCATCTTTCCAATCAATTCATCTCTTAATTTTTCTTTTTCTGAGTTGTTGTTCAGGAATATCTTCACTGGCTACTCATGAGCAGCTTTTGCATTGTTATTCTCCCCTTCAGGACTTCTGTTCATGGAACCATCTCCTTCATTTGCATCTATTCCAATGTCGACAGGGGTTCCATTTGTTGTTCTGAGGGTCTCGATTAACTGTCTCAGTAAATTCTCGACCCTTGATTGTCCTTCTGCCACTGCATCAATTCTTTCTCTCATTTCAATCATCTCTCGACCCAAATTTCGCTTTGAGTTTGACATCTGTTGTAGCTTAGTTTGTGATCTCGTCTTGTAGGACCGAGTTTGTGCGATCTGCGTTTTTTGAGAACGAGCAATGGTTCAAGTTTTATTTTATTTTATTTTTTTATAAAAAAAAGAGAACATTAAATGGAATTTAAAAAAAATTCTTTTTTTTCTCTTTTTTTTTTTAAAAGTGAACATATACATGATGAAAATTTGTTCGCTTTTAAAAAAAAATAATAATTAATTTTTTTAATTCAAAAATGAAAGATGTGAGAAGAAGATAGATAAAGAAATAATACGCTCCCTTTGTGTCCTAATGAGATTGCCTTAAGCTTGAGGATTTATATCCTAAGGATCTATGAGTCTTTCTGATTCGTAAGAATTTTCATTGGGTGACTTTATTATTCTAAAAGCCTCTAGAGCTAAGTCTCATTTCAGAATGTTAACGACTAGGTGCGGGACATTTATGAAAAAGACACACTCTATATGAGGTTTTCGCGATAACCAAGCAGGATGTACATCCAAAATGACTATCATTACGCAACCTCTACCTAACTTAGGCTTCACGCACACCCCGGATATAGGGCCTCACTCGAATGTGTGTGAGAAATGTGTAAGTGCAGTGGGTGTAAGGAGCATGCAAACCCTCATAATCCTAAAGACTACCCATATCCTGCAAAACAAAATAAACGCAAAACAAATTCCAAAGAATCCTCTATCCTAAGGTTTGCATAATAAAATAAAAACACAGTTAAATTAATCAATAAAGAAATTAAACAAAATAGAAAAACAAAACAAAAACAAAAAAGGGGTAAAACAAACATTTAAATGTCACAAAATTTGCACAACTAACTTACAAAGGCTTGACTCTCAAGAATCCCTAATGGAGTCACCAACTGTCATGACCGGGATCGCGACGGGATAACGACTTAATTAAAAAAAATTAAAGAGTCGTCACCAATTTTATTTTTATTGAAAAAAATTAGAAAACCCAAAAAAGATGGTTTACGTTCAAAGATTCAGATTCGGGAGTCTAATTATGCATAGGGAAGGGTAGAGACTTAACCCCACAGCACCCTTAATACATTCGCTCTAAGACGGTTATCTTAAATCAGTTGTGCAATTTTTATAACTTTTAAAAATATTTATTTTACCTATTCATTAAAAGATAAACTAACAAACAAATAAATTATGAAAATTTAATTTTAACTTGATAAAATATAGATTCTGCTCCTACGTACCCTCGGGTGCAATGAGAAATTCAAAGTCACGTCGTTCTTTAGAAAAACAATTATGAGTTGGTTATTTTTAGTTTTGAAAAGATTTTTTTATTTTAAAAATTCATTTGATTTTTATTTTTTTGCCTTTCTAAAAAGGAATCATCAAGTTGTCACAACTTAGATGATTTTTAAAACTGCAAGATTAACAAGTTGTCACAACTCAGCTAATTCTCATTTTATTTTATTCCCAAGACTCAGTTATTTTATTTTATATATTTTTAAAAGACGAATCATCAAGCTGTCACAACTTAGATGATTTTAAAAGTTTTAGGATTAACAAGCTATCGCAACCCAGCTAATCACATTTTATTCTTTTCAACAAGATTCAATTATTTTTGTTTTATATATTAAAAAAAAACAAATCATCAAGCGGTCACAACTTAAATAATTTCAAAATGTTACAAGATCAACAAATTATCACAACTCAGTTAATTTCATATTAAAAATATAAAAGAACTCAAAATGTTTTCCTTCATTCTATTTTATTTTAAAAAAAGGTTCAATTATATTTTTTATTTATATATATACATTTAAAAAAAGAAAAGAACTTAACCCAAATTATTTTGTCTAATTTATCATGTTAGTATTCTTCTGCTTTTCCTATTTCTTTTCTTCTTGTTACTTTTTTATTATTTTTTTTCTTAACAGGCATTTATTTAAACATCAATAAATCATTAAAACAAATAGAGAAAGAAAAAAAAACTAACATACAAATGACTGAGAAGAGACTTGGTCTCTATAACAGAAAACACCACAACAAAGGCACAAGGGGTTACGAGGGAGCAGATCCGAGCGGCGGGGAACGGAACGGCGGTGCGACTTCCCGGCAACTTACTGCGGTGCGGCTGTGAGGGCAGATCCAAGTCAGGTAGTTGACGTGCTTGGTGCAGCTGTTTGCCCGGGGCAGTGATTTGCACGGCACAGGTCCCGGATCTGGCGTTGCGGCATCGTGCGACGAGGTGCCGCTATTCACGGGTTGCGGATCAGGTCCTGTTGCGGGTTGATGCGCGATGGAGTTGGCATAAACCAAGGAGAGAGGACGGTGGTCTTCAAGAACGGTGGTGAAGTGTGGGTGGCGCATGGCTCAAGGACGAAGACACGCAGTGATCTAGTGCGGCTGAGAGGCGCGCGGTGGCCTGCACGTGGTGGTTCCGTTTGGCTATTGTGGCGAAGTTGGTTGGGTTCTGTTTCAGGTGGGTTGAGTAATGGTTTGAGTGGAGATTGAGGATGAAATGAGGTGGTGTGGGGTGAAGTGAGGTGTGAATGGAGGTTAAAGAAGATGGGTGATGAATGGGGGATTGGTGCTATTCACATTGGTTTTTCGGATCTGAGTTTGGGGCTTGCAATGCGTCTAGGTTGTGGATGGTATTGAAGGTTGAAGAATGGTGATTGTATATAGGTTCTTGTGTTCGGTTGGAGATGGGTCATGGTGGAAGGTGGTAAGGCTGGATGCTTGGTGTTGGTTTGTTATGGTTTGGTGTTTATAGTGATGGAAGAGAGGTGGGGGTGGTGTGATGGAAGCCGTGGGATCGGCTTGTTTGAGATGGAGTGGGTGGTTTCGGGTTGAAGGCTATGGAGGTTGGAGTTAAAGGTGGGTTCTTTGGAAGGTTGGTTATAGATGTTGTTTTGGATAGTGGTGATGGTGGAGGAGTTTTTTTTTTCTTAGTAAATCAACCATTCTGAAAATTGTTGAGCCCATTCCCTCTGTTCTGTGTTCTCTTCTTGTAGGCACTTGTAGAATTGGATCCTCTACCACCGCCAGTAAGCTTAAGCAGCAGATATGGTGGCTATTCTTTTCTAGCTCAGTTTCTACTTTCATGAATTTTCTTTGGGTTGGGACTTTCTCCAAGTTTCTTTCTCTGTCAATTTACCATTTTCGTGTCTTTGCTTTTTCATTGAGCCTTGGATTGCAGACTTACAGAACGTATAGACTTGACAATGGGATAATGGGATGCTGGTTGCATTTCAACTACTAGTTAAACACTTAAACTTGGTTTTGTTAAAATACTTTGAATGAGACAGATGGACCCAATAAGCAAAGAAAACAGAATTGCAAAATCCCTTCCCCCTCCTTTTTTTTCCAAAAGAAATCATTTTTTTATTTTTCTTTTATTTATTATTATTTTATTTATATTTTTTTAGGCCGGACAAAATTGAGTGTTCACAATTATTATTATTATTTTATTTTTCTTATACACATATAACAAATATATAAATACTTAAATTATATATTTTTTAAGTTTTATCTTTTAAAATTATTGTTATCTTTATTTTACAAGATTTTATTGTTTTATAATTTATATATTATGAATAAGATTTATATTAAAAAATGGTATGGATACGATTTTTAAAAAAATTAAAAAATAGATACAAATGTTAAAGTTAAAAAAAAAAAAGAAATAATCACATGACATTCAAATAGAAAAGATAATAAAAGAAATTAGCTCCACTTTTAAAATAGAATATTCAAAATGAATATATAATAAAGGTGATTTTTTTTTAGGTGGCCTCCAAGTAGGAGAAATTCTTGTATATTCCAAGACTAATAAATTGTACTAGAAAAAATGTGACACGTAAATATGTATAATCATACAGATCATTAGATTAAAAATAAAATATTATCAAACTAAATTTAGACCGTTACAAATCATTAAAAATATTACTCTTAGTACATATAAGAATTTTCCCCCTAATAGGGGCTGGGGGAGGAGAGAGCATTGAATGGATAATGATCCTTTTCGTTCTTCACTAATATCTTGCCTTACCATTAGGTTGTGATCAAGGGAACTAAGGTTATGTTTGAGATTATGGCAACGGAGGGAATGACATAGAATGAGATTAAAAAAAAAACTTAATAAAAGTGTATTTAGAAGTTATTTTAAATGAAGAGATTGAATGACAAAGGAATGATCAAGGAGTTCATCCCTTACCATTCAAAACCTCCAATTTTTGTCTCCCCAATTTGCGGGGTCCAAGAAGGAATGACTTGAACTCTCTACCCCTCCCTCATTAAACTCATTAAATATCCAAACAATAAAGTGACATGTTTTCTTTTGTTTCAAACATTACTTTTATATTCTATTTTATTCTATTATGAGTTATTCTCTTCCATTCTCTTTAAAACTTCCAAACATAATCTAACACTGTGTTTAGATGTTTCTTCATTAATAAAACATAGCAAAATGGAACAAGAGAGAATGAACTAGAAAGGGAAGGAAAAAAATGGAACAAAATTTTATTTTTTCTTGTTTAGAATATTAATAAGGGGATGAAATAGAACTCTATTACCTTTGTTTAAGAGTTAAATTATAAAGGAACAGATCAAAATTATTATAATTTTTAACTTCCTAAATGGTTTTTTTAATTATTACAAAACAAACAAAGATACTTAATATTTTTTTGTTGTTGTTATTTTCATGTATATCTTCACCAAATTAAACCATTTAGGCCCAGGACATTCTTATGTAAATGACTTTCCCATAAATTGCTTGGAGGTTGATAAGTTCATCAACAACAATGTAAAAACAATAATTATAAAATAAACAAAATAACTCACAAGTTAAAAAAAAAACTTAAAAACTTAAAAACTTTCCATAACATAATTTTTTTCATTTGAAAATATGTGTCAACGATGAGTTCCATATAAGAAAATTCATAAGAACATATAAATTCATAAGCAAAAGCATTAAAGCAATCCATAAAATATTTTAAACATGATTAGAATTTAGAAGTCTCCAAAACTTAATTGCTTGGAGAGTAGCCTAGCACAAGATGCTTTAACATTTCTTTACGCCTTTCAAATGGACAGCTAAGCAAAGCTCTCATAGCATTGGGCTGCTAAACTAGATGATAATAAACTATTGGTAACATGTCTTGCTTAATACCCAATTCCTCTAATTGTTTCCAAATTGCATCTTCAGATATAG
The DNA here is from genome assembly GCA_029884605.1 of Ormosia emarginata. Taxonomy (NCBI): domain Eukaryota; kingdom Viridiplantae; phylum Streptophyta; class Magnoliopsida; order Fabales; family Fabaceae; genus Ormosia; species Ormosia emarginata. The sequence goes on along the minus strand of JAQQTP010000076.1, from coordinate 38,909,881 downwards.
GATGCTTTTCGTGGCACTTGATCAATTATGTTGTACACTTCTCAAATACATCCACTATCTTCTCCATTGATTTAGTAATCACCACCAAGTCTTTTATCATTCTCCTCTATTCTAGATTTTATTTTCTTACCTTTTGATGAGATTGCACCTTGAAAATGGATTTGAGAAGCCATTCCAGGAGAGTCCAAATTATGAACTTCTTCATCAGTTATACCATAGTTTTCCAACATTATCTCGTTAGTGGATATTAAATGTCAATTTCATCTATAGTATCATGAAGTTCATTCCCACCATTTTGTAGTTCTTCGTTGTCTCATTTCAAAAGCAATTTCTACATCTCTTGTTGCTCTATCTTTTTCGTAAAGTTCAACCAATTTATCATAATATAGAATAGGTTTATCTTTTCATTCAGGAGTTGCAGGCTTTGACTATACTAAAACATAAAAAATAAATAAAACATTATTGAACTTTTTCATAATAATAATCAATCCACAACTAATATGTATGTGTATAAAATAAATACCTTAATTAGATTTTCCCAAACTTCAAGTTCAGCACTCCACATACTTGTTATCAAATTCCATGCAAAGCCTCTAAACCCATTCTTGAACAAGTCATAATAACCACTAAACTTAATTTTTATATACTTCATGTGATCTTGCATTTTTTTCTTTGTTGATTGGTTTGTTAGGAAATTGTTCTTTCATTTTTTTTAAATGGCATCCAAGGCATGAGTTGTGAAAGTGTCACTTGGTTTATTTCCTAAATCTTGCTGATGCAAATATGCATTAATCAAAGTTTTATCCATGGCTTTTGTCCAAGTAACACCTTTGGGCTTTCTTACTTTATTTGGTTCCATCAATATATGTAAATTCACATCAAAACACAATACATAAACAATAATGCAATACAAGTAATCATTATTTAATCATTAATAAGGTTTATATAAAGTACATACTAAACCTCAAAATAAATTCCACATGAGTACAAAAAATGAAATTTGCTCAAGTCATTAACATGTACAAGTAAAGTGAATCGAAACAAGTCTAATTCGTACACTAAACAAGCAATTACAATTTTTGTGTCTATTATAAGTAGCCCACATATTAGTTTCAATGGACTGTCTAATCAATTCTCCTCTAGCTGCATCTTCAACATCATCATCATTTTCACATTGGTTTTCTTCTATAGATCTTCTTCTTATTGCAAGTTCATGATCCACTTTATGTAGAATATTCTCATATAGGTCTTTACTCATCAAGTAGTTATGCAAAATAAAACAAGCTAATATGATCTTTTTTTTCTTTGAGTTTTGATTCCATAACAAGCCTAGGTTGTTGTATCAAGGATAGTAAACCTTTTTGCAAAACACCAAAGGCTCTTTCAATTTCATTTCGTAATGATGCATGCCGAAGGTTGAATAATTCATGAGAATGTCGAGGTCGATTCCTTGAGTATTCCTTCAAGTGATACCGAACTCCCCTGTAAGGTGTGATTAGTCCTCTTCTTAACATGAATCCAACATCAGCGAGATAGAATTTTCCTAAAAAAACCAAGTCCAAACTCATTAAAAAATTTATAGCTAAGTATTTAAAGAATATGTTTTACACTAAGTTCTAAATGGGTTTTAGAGGGTCACCTGAATGAGGTTGATGAAAATGGTTTCTTCCATAGCACGATGGTAAATACGGTGGTGCAAGGGATGAATAATTGTAAAAAACACTTTGACGTTCAAATTAGACAGTGCACAAGATGGATACAGTGTTTAGGGTTGATGCATATCTTTGCTACCTTATGTGATATTTATAGGAGCATCACGATAGATGAAAATTATGTTTAAATTTACATAATGAATAATAAATGCTATTAATCATGATAAGAATCTATTAAAATTATTATCTTTTTGAGAAAAGAAATTAATTGGATGATTCTTTACATTGTGCTTAACAATGTAAAGAAATTTTGCAACTTGCTCTTCAATCGTTTCTCTTTGTTTGGATCGAAGAATACCGATACTTCTTAATAAGGCACACAAGTTTAAAAAAGTTCTATGATCCATACGAATTATGTCATGACAACTCTCACTACCAACAATTAATCTGTTTCATTATTTCATTTTGAACTCTTTCTTTTTGTTCCCTTATACTAGATGGAATTCAATTCTAATAGCTCTTTTACAGTATATAATGCAATCATACACAACATAAGTTGTATAATTATCATTTGAAATAGATTTTGCAATAACATAAATATGGACATCATATCTTGATCATCTATCAATTACAACATAGACATCTAAAAAAATATGAAACTTATATATAAGATAACTTCATAATAAAATATAAGAGAAGTCCAGAGTCCCGAACACATTATCGTAAGATGAAAAATATATATAATATTGCCAATAACTAAATATACAATTGCTAAAAAAAGCAATAGCGTTTTTGCCATAGAATTAAATATAATAGCATCATCATATCTACCTAAAGAATAATATTGCCAAGAATTAAATAACATCGTCAGTGAACATTATATACAAGAAAAATCAGACAAAAAAAAATAAAAGATAAAAAAAAACTAAAACTTAATTTGAAATATGAACAGCAGAACTGGTGCTCGTACACCTGTGAATATGGCCATGTTATTCAGATTTCAAGAATGGCCAAAAAAATTAGTGGAGTTGCACGATGAAGTATATAAAAATGCAAGATGCTTACCTGTTTCAACTCTTTCTTCTCTCAATGAAGTTGATTATTACTTGTGAAATTAATCTTTATTTTTGACTTTGATAAATAAGATAAAGAATAAAAATATAAAATAATATTTTTAACTTGTAAAATTTTTTGACTCTTCCCATTTCACCCAAATATTGAGAGGAATAAAAATGAGGTTTTTGAGGGAAAGCGGTGAGGAATTATTTCCCTTGATTTCATTTCATTTCTTATGTAATTTTACACTTCTAAATAAGAGAACTTATTCTTTTTTTTTTAGTTTTTTTTTCGTTTATCTCATTATTTATCATTTAAATATACCATAATATTATGTTTAGATGATAAAAAATAAGCCAAGAAAAGAAAATGAGAAAAAAAAGAATAATTTTTCTTATTTAAGAGCTTAATAATAGATAAGAATGAAAAGAAATTCAAGGAAATTATTCTTCATCTCTTTCCTAAAATACTAAATTTTTATTCTCACAAAATTGATGTGAAATAAGAAAAAATAAGTTTATGAACTTAAAAATAAATATTTTATATTCTGTTCAATTCTTTTATGATATAATTTTTAAATAAAATAATAAAATTTTATTTTATTCCTTTATTAATTTTCTGAATAAAGAGAAAATAATTTTATTTCGTTTCTTTTCGGTTATTTCTTACTTGTTCCATTTTATTTTATTAATAATAAAAACATCCAAATATATTATAAGGCAGATTTTTTATCAGTAGGTCATACTTATCATAAGACCATAATAACATCCTCCAAAAACTAACAAAATTAATTTTAAAAAAAAAATCGTTGTTTCATTTTACATGCCAACCAATTGTGACATTAAAAAACTTCGCCACCCTCCTCGCATCTCTTTCCTCTGTTAGTCTCTGTGGATTTCAAACTCAGCCCTTTTCAATTCCTTCATTCTCCTGTAATTCCATTCTCTTCTCTTTCCCCTCTCATTCACCTTCACAACCACAATCCTTAATTTCTCTCTGTTTCATTCCCTGTTTTTTTTTTTTTTCTGTTTTTGGTCGTTGATTTCTTAACGAGAAGATTTGTTTAATGCAAACGTTAATCTTTGAATTTTTTATTTTTTTCTCTCATCAACGGCATTTTGATTACTGTCAAGAAATCCAATATTTTCTGACAGTTTGACATGCATATGCATTCTTATCCAATTCATTGTAACTAAAGAAATCTCAAATTCGATGTTTGGTTGCTGAGAAAAAGATTGTAGGAGTTTTGGTTTCAATATCCTTTTTTGGTTATTGAACATTTTGGGGTTTGCATCACTTGGAAAATGAAAATGGAGGGTATCCATTAATTTTTTTATTTATTAATTATGAATGAAAAATGTTTCTGCTTCTGGAGCTGCCAACTAGCTGCGTGGTCAATGCATGTATACGTCTTATGGTGCTGGAAAAAAATGTAATCATAATATGTAATAAATACGATATAACAATTTTGATGTCCGCTAGTGATCTCAAAAACTGACTAATTCTCACTCTTAATGTTTTACCTATCTTTCTAATTTTTTTTTCCCCTTTAAGATTATATTAGATTATTCTGCACTATAATTATTCTATTGATCACTGTAATTATTTAAATATTTTTTTATTTTATTTTTTTGGGTAAGGAACTAAGGATTAATTGTAGTGGAGAAGTCTTATTATTACAGGATTTCATGGGGGTTTTTTATTTTGTTAGTCTTTAACCAGATATTTCTTTCTTCCTTTCCAGATAGTTTAGCTTGGCTGCTATTATTGGAGTTGCAGCTTGGGTGATTGTGAGCTTTAAGCATGGCAATGAATAATAGACGATTGGATTTTGTGAGGCCTGCCTCGGGTATGCTATGATACTTAATGGAAAAATGATCATTCTACAACCCTTTTAAGGGTGTAGGAACTATTAATACCCTTTTTAAGGGTGTTGATTAAGTGAGAGAAAGTAAATAGGAAAAAGTATGTATGATGAATGGTATTAGGAGAAGTGTGAAAAGATGTGTATGCACTGTTTGTGATAAGAATATAAGAGTTGTACTTAATGTGATAATATGTATTAATGGAGTGTTGACAACTGAGTAAATATTATAGCAACCCTGATATTCTCACCCTAGTTTTGGTTACACCACTTTACACTGGTTAATGAAATACAAATTCGTGGTTAATCATGTATATTGATTAATTAACGGGAATCATGTGTATTGATTAGTTAACAAGATACCCATTAACCAATCAACACATGTGATTAACCACAAATTTACACCTCATTAACCTGTGTAAAATAATGTAACCAAAAGTAGTGCGAGATGATAATTTTTCATATTATAGTTGCCTCAGAACAATTACTCACCTGCTCCACTAAGTTGGGAATGATTGATCTTAATATGATATATAAATGACCACTAGTTCCTCTGATGGCTTATGCATTTGTACAGTTTTTGCCTGGTCTGTTTAGAAGTTACTGATAATTTTCACGCTCCCTAATGAGAGTTTTTTCACCCTACCAATGAGGGAAGACATGAGGCCATTTCTATTAGGTTTTTTTTTTTTTGGTTGCATGTTTCTATTATTGTTCTATTCTTTAGGTGCATGTAAGTTCTTATGGGGTTTCAACTAATGACTGGATGGTTATGACTGGAAACTGTCTCTATTCCATACCTGATTAGGGAATATTTGGTCTTGCTATCAATTGTTTGGTTTCATGAAGAGCTTGAATTTAAGCATAGCAGCTTAAAGATTCTTTAGAATGTCTATTAAATAGAAATAAAAGGGCCTATTGCAAAATGCAAAGCTATTTTCACTTATTTTTCTTGAGCAGTTGAATGATTGGCAGGCCTTTTACAGGTAAAAGAAGATTGAAGGATTTATTGCTTCAAAAAGATAATCGCTTTTGTGCTGATTGTAATGCTCCAGATCCCAAATGGGCGTAAGTGTATTCACCTTTACGCATGATTTTATTTTATTTTATTTTTTGTGGTTTATGGTAATGGTCATTATAATACTTAAAATTGGGTTTTGAGTGTTGAGTATTTTTTTGTGAAGGGTTGATGAGATATCATTGTAATTAAGCTGTAGGAAACTAGCTACATGAATTGAAATATGTTAGGCTCATAACTCAAACTTATTCTAGAAAGAGTAATGCTATATCATCCTACAAGTTCCTCCTAATAATCCTCCTAATACTAAATGAAGAAAGTATTAAATGAAAAAGTAAATTCATCTAATGTCTTGAGAACATAAAAAATATTCAATACTTTTTTCATTTAGTAATTAGGAAGATTGGGTAGGAGGATAAAACATTTCTCTTCTAGAAAATTGAAGCATGGCACTAGGAGGGATAACAAGGGGAATGAAGGATCCATCAATGACATGGGGAATGACATAGTTTTAATTGCAGACCAATCTAGGAACAATGAGATTATTGAATTGGAGTAAAGTGGAAAAGAAGACAAGAAGGCAGAATGGGATGGGGAAGGCTTTTAAAAAGGCAGAATAGAAGTGGAGAGAGAGTAGAGAAAAAAATTATGAAAACTGGTTCTGGGTTTTGGGTAGGCCTCTCCTAAGGCCAAGGGCTCAATGTTACATTGAGTCATTTTCATTTCCTCATTTCTGTTCTATTATTTCCTTTTCTAGTGTTTTGAATTCCAACAAATCCAGAATATACAAGTCTGGACAGAATAATACAAAGCCGTTTTCATCAGGTTCTCTGGTTTCCTGCTCTTACGTCTATTCAGTTTTATAGTACACAACAAAATACAATGAAGAATGTAGAATGCATGTTACCTTTTCTTAATTGAGAATTCATTTTTCTAACTTCTTTTTCAGGTCAGCCAATATTGGAGTTTTTGTGTGCTTAAAATGTTGTGGTGTGCACAGAAGTCTTGGCACTCATATATCAAAGGTAACCATTCCTGATGCACTTTACTTAAGAAAGAAGAATTTCTTTTTACTAATGAGGAATATTTAAATGGAGTTCCTCCTCCATTTTTGTCTTCAACAATTTGAAAGACTAATAACTTCTATATTTCGCTAGTTATTTTCTATAACTTGTGTTTGAAAACGGTTCAACTTTATTTGGTGAGAAAAGAATCAATCACTCATATGGTTGTAATCATGAAAGAAGTCTGGTGAACTTTGTTTTTGTGTTTGGCTGGATTTCTTTTCATTTTTACTCCCTTAAGTTGTACATGCTTGCAGGGAGGCCTTATTCTTAGATCCCAAATTGGCATCTCTTGATATCTTCCGAAATTCAGATTTATCCTCAATTAGAAGAGACAAAAGAAACACTAAAACTAGCAATCTCTGCGATTAGAAGTGAATATTTTGCAAATAATGGTTTCTTTTCAGTGTACCAGTGAATTATCCTGCAATGCATCTGTAATCACACACCGTCTCCTGTAATTTTTGTAATTGTCGATGCATGTCGTATTTCAATTCAAGATTCAAAATGCATTTTCTGAGTAGAAAAGAATTGCAGTCACTTGTGTTAGATGAATAAGACAGGTAGGAATGGAAAACAATGTCTTATAGATAAACTTAAATTATCACAAGGAAGGCATCTCTCCTCATGTCTATTCTCTTAAATTTTAAACATTTAGGTGTAAGTTTTAACTCACCATGTCTAATTGTTCAAGGCCTGTATATCTATATTGTTTATTATGTACTGCAAACTTTCAATTTAGTGTTGCTCTTCTGCCACTGGATTGTGCTATTTGAATTTCTCTTTACTAGACAATATATATATATTTTGTTGGTCTTTATCGTACAAAACAAATTTGAAAGGGTATGTAACATGCATATTTTTTATTTGATTGAAAATTAAAAAAATGTGGAAATTTAGATCATTTGAATGCCAGGCATGTGTCAACTTTTATATCAGATACAGAGTGCAAGTGAATTTTTATCACAAAGCAGTTAGAACTACACAACTGCTAGAAACAGGTTCTAGCAGTAATAAGTGAAAAGTGTGAAAGGGATCTCTATAACTCCTACTTAAGAAGTAAACTTGCTATTATGATGACCAAAATCATTGAATTGGAATTTGTTATAAAAAAATGATTAACATTTTAAGAAAATTAGTCCTGTCAATTGCAGCTCACTTTCAGCTTATGTGGCTTTGATTTTGTGGGTGAAGGTGGTTTTGGCTTATGCATGACTAGTCCAAGGCATCCTAGGCTGTTAACTTTTGTGTTGAGAGAGCATTTTTGAAGTAGATAATCTTAAGTTGTCCATGAAATTACGCCAAATCAATCTTCATGCATAACCAAAATGATTGATGGTTATGATAATTCTACCTGGTGCATTCACAAACCCTCCCAATTTTTCACTGTGGTCTATTAGGTATCTGTGTTAATATTTCCATATAATGCACTATAGTCTAAGGTGCCAAAAGGCACACTTAAGGCGCTGAGGCGAGGTGCAAGAAGCATCTTCATTGGATCATGTTATGTCCCCTACATTGTTTTCAATTATTGTGTTTGTCTATCAAGTTAATAGTGGCATAAATGCTGAACTTTTTTTATTACTTGTCTTGCATTAAAGCCTCGTGACATTATTTTTTACTTACAGGTTTTGTCTGTGACATTGGATGAATGGTCAGAAGATGAAATTGATGCAATGATTGAAGTTGGAGGAAATGCTTCTGCTAATTCAATTTATGAGGCTTATCTTCCTGAAGGATATACTAAACCTGGACCAGATGCCAGTCATGAGCAGCGTGCAAAATTCATCAGGTTAAACATGTTTTCATGTAGACTTTGTGCCATACATCTGCCGTTCTTAGCATCATTTGGCTTGTTTTAAAAATCTATTATATCTCTGGTTACCACGAACTAGTGAAAGCTGTAGGCTACTCTGGATGAAACTTATATGAATTTTTGTCCTCTCACCCCAATTTCTTTCTTCTTCTTTTCATGTCTTTTTTACCATTTCTGAGTCATTTATTTTCTCGAGTTTCTTCTCTTCTTCTCTGCTCTTTTTAATCACAGTCCATTGTCCTTGATTTAGCATTGGCTAATCAGCATGACATTGAGACACTGTTCACTGTGGCACCATCAATGGAACCAATCTGGTCAATGCTCAAGTTAATAGTGCCATTTTAATTGTGAAATTTTGAATGCAGGTCAAAGTATGAGTGTCAAGAATTTTTGAAACCTAGTTTGCGCATTGTGTCAGGAAAAAACAGCCTTCGATCAAGTTTTTCCAAAAGGATCATGGATAGTTTTCGAAGTACCAGTAGTTCACAGAATATGGTAATTTTATTTATATTTTAGTTCCTTTGATTGTAGGAGACATGTTTGTTTGTTGACCATAAGTCGAGTTAGTATATCTTTGTGAACTAGATTTCCACTGAGTTAAATTGTTGTACCCAGATGGAAGTCTTCTATTCAAGATAATTTAATATAGACGAAGCTTGCTGCATGCATCCAACTTTATTACTTTGGTAGCAATGGCAATGAAATTATTCTCATGAGTGGTTTTCTTGGAGTTTGACTGTTATTGATGGTGAAAACAGGAAGGAATGGTAGAATTTATTGGAATGTTAAAGGTGAAAGTGATTAAAGGCACAGATTTAGCTATCCGAGATATGATGACAAGTGATCCGTATGTCATCTTGAAACTTGGCCAACAGGTTGGTTGTTCTCGTCAGCATATATTCTTGGGAAACTATTGCTCTTTATCTTTTACTTTTAGCTGAAGAATAATAGATGCTGATAATTTTCTTTCTGAAAATGACTTTGGTGCTATTTCCTTCAGACAGTTCAGACAACTGTAATAAACAGTAACTTGAATCCAGTCTGGAATGAGGAACTTATGCTGTCTGTTCCTCAGCAATTTGGACAATTGAATTTGGTAAGGTTGAGTTTTAGCTTGTCTTGTGAAAAACGGAAACAAATTATCTATTATATACAGCCAAATCACTGAAGAAAATTGAGTTCCTTCTTCCTATTTCCTCAACAATGCTTGACATCTTTTTCATTGTAAAGCCAGATCCATATATTATATACCTAAACCAAATCCTCTTGAAGGCTGCCTTCTCTCTTGCATCCTTTCTCACCATTAGAAATTAAATACAGTTCTTCTCCACCCGTCCTCTTATGGGACTATAATTGTAATTGGTTCCAAGGGCTTTGTAGAAAGGAAAAATATGAATTTTTGGTAAGATTGCAATAAGTGAAATAAACAGTAAGATGTCCATATCCATGTGTTGATGTTCCTCATTTAAAACTTTCTTGAATTAATTGGATTGTCTCCTACTGTAAAGGATAAAAATAGAGAGTTTCATCACCATTGATTCCCCACCTCTTGGTATGCATTTTCTCCCATTCCAACTTTAGCTATCTACAGTCTAGCGGCCTATTTTTCTATAACACCACAGAATTTTAAATTCTTGCACTGATCAACATGACGCACGGGAAAGAGGAAAAAGGGTGATATTCTAACACAAATTAACAAGACATGACTCAAGGTGGATGGAGACACCAATTTCTCATTAAAAGGTGCAAAAAACATGCTCCAAATGTCCAAAAAAACCAAGAAATCAATGAGCACGAAACTTCAAACTCCTAGAACAGTTAAAACCTGACTTTCATGCCTCTTGTTTTGGTCCGTTTTATCTCTAGCTTGAATTGAATGAAAATCTTACCCTTGCTATAACTATTGTGTTAAAGTTTTCCTGCATATCACTTGGTTAATTTGGGGCTAGGTTGCTGTTTGTAGGCTCTAGTGATTTGGGGTTTCTTGTTTGAAGGTTGGATATTTGGATCTTCATGTATGATGCTTCTAGCTGTCTGTGTGTTCTTATTTTGTGTGTGTGTGTGTGTGTGTGTACATTGAAAGATACAAAATTGATTTCTGGTATAAGAAAATGGTACTTTATCTTAACAACTGGCTGCATTGCATTGCAGAAGGTGTTTGATCATGACATGTTTTCGGCTGATGATATAATGGGAGAGGCAGAGATTGATCTTCAGCCCCTGATTACATCTGCAGTGGCATTTGGAGATGCTGGAATGTTTGACGATATGCAGATAGGAAAATGGCTGAAATCCCATGACAATGCACTTATAGATGATAGCACAGTCAATATTATCGATGGTAAGGTTAAACAAGAGATATCACTCAAGCTCCAGAACGTCGAATCTGGAGAATTAGACTTAGAACTCGAATGGATACCTCTTGATCATTAGGTACATTACTGTTGCTAACCTATCCATTCTCTCTAAGAAATATCTCTAATTTTCTTCTACTTATGGCCCATCATCCTATAAGGAATAGATAAATATTTCTTTGTCCTTTTCTTTATTTAATTTATTACAGTTAAATTATTTGACCAAACTTAATGAATTTTATCCGCAGGAAAGAATGAGTGAACATATTTACCAAAAAAAAAAGAAAGAAAGAAAAAAGAATGAGTGAACATTTAATTTTGCTATATTGATCACCACATATTGTGTGTGTGTGTACATGCCAGTCTGCATGTCTGTGTTTGAATTGGTTATGCAAAAACATAAGCTGTTAACCCTTTTTCAAAACCATATTTTATTATGTGCTTATGTTTTTCCCCCTAAGGGAGGGCCCCGAGGGAGAACACATGGGGCCTCGAGGGGAGTGGAGATGGGGATGGGGAATCGGAAGGGGTAGAGAGCATTGTGTAGTCGAACTCTCCTCTTCATTCCTGTATTTGTCTTGGGAGAATTTTTATCTCCATCCTCGCAGAAAAAAATTACTCAAATTTGAATTTTCAAATAAGATAATTTTTACAGATATTTCCAAATGCATGAAGATTTTGTCATTTTTAAACACACTAAATCATTGAATTAAGAATTGATAGCTAGTTTGGCCTCCCAAAAATAAAACGAAAAATCAATTTTGTTCAAGGCTTAAATTCCATTAATATTGGGTGTAGAAGATTTAATGAAAAGATCACTTCTAATATATGAAAGATATATATAACTATGTATTATTTTTTAACACATCATGGATAACAATGGCACCTTTCATATAGCAGTTTTGTTGATGTTCGGTGGGAGTAAAATACCTAATTTTTAATGTTAAGTTTTTTTTTTTTAACTTTGACTTACAATGAAGCTTTTTTAAAAAAAAATTAACATTTTTATCCGTAACACAGTCCATCAAATATTTGAGCGGGGATTAATTAGTTCCACATTGTGGGACGTTAAAAAAAATTAATTTGATTTCTAACTCCTCAATCAACGTGACAAATCATATTAGACAATAAAATATTGCACAAAATTTTACACTACATTAAATCAAAATTAAATCAATAAAAAAGTAAAATAAAAATATATAAAGCATAATTATTAACCTACACCACTACCCTTTAATTATAAAGCATAATTATAAACTTGTCCTTTACATGCAACGTAGAATCATAGAACACTATTAGAAAGTAATGAAAATCAACAAACAACAAAGCAAAAACAAACTCAAGGGTTGCGTACCACTAACTGCAATTTGTTGCTGTCATCGTTATTTTCACCGTGATTCCCATTGTCACCACGAAACGCTGCGTTTAACTTGTGCTTTCGGTACTTAAACAGATAAAGCAAACCGGAAGCCACCAACAGAACCGCACCTGCAATCCCGCACACCAAGCTCGCCGCCATCAGCGCCTTCCCCACGCGGTCGCCGCCGCCGGATCTGACTGCGGTGGCTCTCATCCACGACGGCGGAGAGGCATCGCCGGAATTCATGGCCCTGGGAAGCGCCACGTTGGACGAAGTCGACGGTGACGATTTCTCGTTGTTGAAGAAGGACCTCATCTCCGGCGAAGAATTCGCGGCCGTCGGCGACAAGGTCTGGAAGATGAGGCCGTGGTCGGATGGCCGGAGCTCTCTGGCGGAGGAATCTCCGGCGAGGATGAGTACGGAGATGGCGACGGTGAGGGCAATTGCGGATTCCGCCATGAAAAATGAGGTTTGGTTGTGGTTGGGTGTGGCAGTTGAAGAAGAGAGAGAGATATATATATAACTCCGACAGTGGATACGGTGCCGTTTCGAAGGCACAGAGAATCAGCAAAACAAAGCAATCAGTGTGTGAGTGACTTTGTTGAATGAGGAACAGTGGGTTTTGTCTGAATATGGAAACTCTCTGTGACAATCTGTCGGAGGAAAAGGTTCTCTTCTCGCCGCTCTCTCCTTTGTCCTTTTATTCCTCACTCCTCAACTTTTTTTAAAAAAATAAAATAAAATAAAAAGATAATTCATTTTTTATTTGAGGTTGGTTGGATAATTCTTATTTTTTAGTTTATATGTGAAGATTTTTGACTTTTTTCTGTCTCTATATTAAAAAAGTTCTACAATGTTATAATGTCAGAAATTAAAGGTTGACGTTAATGAGCATATTAATAATTATAAGAAAAGATATTTTCACATTATATTTTTATATTTCCCTTATATTTATACTTATTTAAAAAAAGAATATACATTAGAAGGTGTATTTCTGTTAATTTATTATTTAAAAATAATAATGTAGGAATGATATAATAAAAATAATATATAAATAACATTGCTCATTATTATAGTCTTTTGTATTTTTTTTGTGAATAAGAACTTTTAAAGTTTACAGGATATATACATTATAAGAGATTATATAAAAATGATTTTTTTTTTTACAAAATAGCATAATGTTTATTTCTCTTAAATATTTATAGAACAGAAATTGAAAAAAAAAAAAGAAAAAACACTTTTATCTCAAAAGCATGTTTAAGTATATCAACAAAAACATAATATTATTTGAATATAATTGATAATTGTTAAATAAACATGTTGATACGAAGACAGAAAAAAATTTATTTTTTAAAATTGTTACACAGACAGAAAAGAAAATGATTTAATTAACATAGATAGAAAGAAAATGTATACGTACCGTACCCTAGCCATGGCCTCAATTGAAATTTATGCAAGATGTGTTTAAGTTACCAGCATGCACGCATGCATGTACCCTCCAGTTTCTAAAATCTATACGTCTAGTCCTTTATTTCAAATTCTATGATCACCTTCTTTTATTAAAAATTTTCATGTAAATTCTTTTGTTACTTCACTGTTAAGGAATTTAACAAACTATTGAGATAAACGCATAATTAGAAATAAAATATCAAAATTCATTATTTTTATTTTAATAAAATGTTAGTTACTATATCATTTCCCTTTTGCAAGATTAATTTAAAGAAAATTTAATTTTAATGTATTGTTAATATAAAAAAAAATTACATTATTTTTTTGCCCGTGAATGGGGTTATTCGTATATCTTTTTAAAAAGGAGATACTAGCCAAGTATCAAAGAGCTTGTTTGGTTTAAATTATTCTAGTTGGAAAAGGGAAAATTTGGCTTCTGGAGGTACTTTTGCTAAAGAAGCTAAGGGATTACTTTGGTGAAATGAATGTTTCACCACTTACAAAATGTAATCCAAACAAGGTCAAAAAAGGTCTTGATGACTCCTCCTGCAATGGTTCCATACTCAAAGTCATTTGCTTGTATGGGTCTTGATTTTTTATGTTTTCTTGCCAAGCTGTTCTTAGATCTTGTAATAGGGTGACAAATTCACTAGCTCAACATGCTAAGTCTGATAGATGTATAAATGACTAGGTGATGCTCTTTTATAAGGTGTTTGATAGGTGAGATTTACGGTATTTTTAGATTTGATCTGCTTAAAAGTGAATTGAGTTAGATCAAATTTATAGATTTGAAAAAAAAATTCTTCTACAAAAAATAATTGTCAAAATACAAAATCAAAAAATCATTAACACATCTTAATTAAAAATTATATGTCTTAAATGAATTAAAAAATCACATAATTAGTCTTACACAAACATAATAATTCTTAAATAATATAAATAAATATAACAAATCTTATTAGCTTAACATTAGTATGAAATAAACTAAAGTAAAATAACAAATTCCAAAAGTCATAAATAACAAATCACGATAACCAATCAAATCAATGTCATCATATATATATATATATATATATATATATATATATACACACACACACACACACACATACATATACATTATCATTTATTGCATTCTCAATTTTTTTAACATACTCATTGTTATCTAAGTGATCTATTATACTTTCATCGCAATGTTCCGTTAAATACTTTATGAGTTTTCCATCAATATTTTCTTGGTCACACTTTCAATGTGACTACAATACCTGCACATAAACTTAATTGACACAATAGAAAAGGTAAAAGAAAGCAACTTGAAATGCCATAATGGTTAAACAACTTTTTTTAAAAAAAAAAAGTTATTTGTGTCAATTAGATGGGTTGGATTTATACGGGTTGATACTTTCTAAACCCACTACCCAATCCATACCTTATGAGTTGGAGTATTTTTCAAACCCGACCTAACCCGCGGACCCAATATAAGTATATAACCTACATTTTATGGATTTGGTTGGGTTAAAACTGTAGGTTCGTAAGTTGAGTCAACCCAATGGATACTCCTGCTCATTCCTTTTATTGTAGAGTTGTTATCTTTTAACGACGAATAAAATTAGGGTTTTTTCTAACGTTTGCTTAAGAAATAAAAAATAGAAAGTATTAACAAAAAAGTGCATCACTTAATATATTGGGAATTCAAAAAGTTGTTATTTTGAATAGGTTTAAGTGGATCACCTTAGAGCGTTTCTGGTGAATTGAGGATGGTGTTTTTTTCCTTGGTGCAGTGACAACAGTGACGGAAGTGAACTTACAAAAGTACTTTGACGCTTAAGTTAAGTTATGCACTAAAAAATATTTAGGGTTCAGATCTATACTTGAATAACTTAACATGTTATTTATATAAAAAGATGTGTTTAGTACTTCAGCAGAAGAGGAGAGAATCTCATTTTGAATTATGCATTCAAAGACAATTATAACTATTGATGAGATCTACCACCACTCCTATTTGCATGAAATTTGTTGGAAATGATTGCATCCTAACTATATAGTATTTAACAATTGGGTCGTTTCAAGTTGAAATCTTGTTCCAGGATACATGGCGTCGGGTTGCTTCCCGTTAGCCTTAGTACTATATCTTCGTCCAAAACAATTATACATTTTGCTTAAAACTTTATAATTTTGAATATTTAACAAATGCCCTTAAGGCATTCGTTAAAAAAACTCATAAAATTATTTTCATCTCAAAAAAGAATACATAAAAAAGATAAAGATTATCAACTGTACGAGTAAAATAAAGTTATGTCAAAATTCAAAAGTAAAGCTGGAGGACGATGAGAAATTCCAAAGAAAAATTCCGAAGATGCTGCCGGAATTTACTCCCGTTACAGAATTGCTTATGATTTTGGGAAGAAAAGTTGTATAAGGTAGGAAGGAATAGTATGAAAGACAGAAGAACAAAAAAAAAAAAGAAAAAGTAACAAGCCAAAGCCATATTCGATCGAATGTGAAATAAAAAGAGATATCACCCATGTATTGGGCAATCTTATTATTTAATTCAACTTTTAACATTCCTCGGATGTGATGATGAATAAAATAATAAATGATAATTTAAATTATTTATGTGGTGATTTTTTTATTATATATAGTAAATTAAAATTTGAATTCATCAAATTTTATATAAAAATCATTATTTTTTTAGAAGTGTTCACAACTTATTAAAATACATTTTTTAATATAAATCAAAGATGATGATTAATGAGACCACAAGTAATGATCATTATTATTTATGTAGTGATCTTCTTCTATTCTCCTTAATTTAACTTAATTAGAGTACACAATATCTAATATAAAAATTACTATTTATCTTAGAAGTATTCACCACATCATATAAGTTTCAAAAATAAATGTACAAAAATTATTTTTGTGTACAGGGAAAAAAATATACAATCTAAGTTCAATCACTGTAGTTTTATTGTCATCAAGTATGTTGGTGAGCAGTGTCATCAAGTATTTTTGCAGATCATTTGCTTCCTGTTCTTTGTTTTTTTATTATAAAGGATGTCTAAGGTCTTTTTTTCACTTGAACTAAGTTCTTAAGCTACACTTTCATTCCCCTCTCCACACCTAATCATAAACTTTGTAATATATATATATATATATATATATATATATATATATATATATATATATATATATATATATATATATATATAAAGAAAATTAAACATCCTTTGTGATGAAAAAGAGAAAGAAATTAATCCACCAAATAGGTGGAAAATCTCTCTCTCTCTTTTATACTTTAACTAAAGTATTTAGAATAAATTCTATTATGAAATTATACTGGTCTTTACTTTTAGGGAAAAGAGTATGCAACTCTCTTAAACTTTGACTATTTTGTAAATCACTACCACGAACTTTAAAATTTTTTCAAGTAGTCTCTAAACTTTAATTAATGTCTTAATAGATCATTATGTTTAATTTGAATCAATTAATTCATTAACAATAATAATACATGGTATCATTTTATTCGTATTAACATTAATTAAGAATTGTTTATTAATTTATATATTAAAATTTAATTTTAAATATATTTTATTCCTTATAAAATAAATAAAACAAATTTATTTTTTAAAATAAATTTATTTTTTATTTTTTGTAAGGAATAAAATATATTTAAAATTAATTTTTAATAAATTAATTAATAAATAATTCTTAATTAATGTAAATACAAATAAAATGATATATATATTTTATTATTAATGAATTAATTGATTCAAATATATTGAATATTAATTAAAGTTTAAAAATAATTAAAAATATTTTAAACTTCGTGGTGATAATTTACATAAGGATCAAAGTTCAAAAAGGTTGCATACTTTTTTTTCTTACTTTTATATATTTTGAATTTTATGACAAAAATTTATTATATAGTTTTCCATAAATAAAAAAAAGATAAATAAAAAATATAGGTAAATATAATTTCTATTTTTTAAAAAAAGAAAGACCAATTTAATTTTATCAAAATTTAAATAATAAATTAACAATTTTTCAATGTTTTTAAGGAATCTACTATGTAAAATTACCCTAAGAAATCTCAACGAGAGTTAGTTCAATTGGTAAATCAAATTATCTTGGCTTAAAGGTCTTGCGTTCGATTCAACACCAATGAACCAAAATCTTGTAGTGTATCTAAATATTTTCACAAACAAACAAAACAAAATCAATTAAGTCTTACAATTATCAAATTTTGAATTTTGAGTATCATTTTCCTAATTTAAGCTGCCATTTTCTCCATGATGGTGTTTCCAGCACAGCAGTATATAACTCCACTGTTCCTGACGTTGTTTCTGTTTGGGAGGATACATGAGTCATGAATCAACCTATATAACTCTTTCTAGAGTGGTAGATGTTGTTCATATGAGTGAACAGAACCCATAAGGAATAAGGTTGTTAGGGTCTGTGGCATTAATTTGCAGTTGCACCGACTTCAAACCAATTCGTCCATGCTGCCATTCACTAACACACTATGAATATGCTTCCTTAAACGACCGTTTGGTTTGGGGTGGCCTGAGGCAGAGAGGTAGCTACACGCCTACACCAGAAAAATTTGGTTGTTGAGGATGGATGTATATAGAATGTTCATTTTGTTGTACCTATATAATATTATGCATTACCACCAGATACCAAGAGGTAGTTCCAATGGGAGAGAAGTCGCAGGAGATGGATTGTATTCAACTTTTGCATCATATCCATGAAACATGATATCTTTATGTTATTGGCACATCCAAAAATCACACAACCAAACTAGGCTTAAAGAACAGAGTATCTAGACTGTATAGTACATAGGTCTGCCATTAAGACCCGAAGGAGGAATAAGACTAGGCTTCAACATGTTTGGCTACTTATTTTGATAGAAAATCATCATCTTGTTGTTTCGGCCTACTTGAGATATGTGCACATGTACAAGGCCCACTCATTGTCTTCTTTTCTTCAATAGAAATTGACTCCTAATTTGACAATTTTTAAATTTACATTCCATCATTCGATATGTGTTTGGTATTATTATTTAAGCTAATGCACGATCTGAATGCGAAAAATGTGTGTTTATTCAGGAAATATCTACTTAGCAGATAAGCTTGTTTCCGAGGAGAAATCATAGTTAAAAAAATCGAACAGAACAACTCTTGAACTAGGAACAAGCAAGTATAGCAACATTGTTTTGAGTCCCAAATTATTTTTTAGCCCCATTTTTTTTTAAAAAAAAAGTAAATCAAGAGGCCCACATACATTTTGTGAGCCAATGGCCCATATACAACAAGCGGTAAGAGGACAAGAAAGACAAGGATTATAAGGGCCTTCTTTTTCACATTTTATAATTACTTTATGCTTGGAAGCTTTCCTAACTCTTTGATGTGAGACTTCAACTTGTGTGGGACTAATCGCTATGCATTGTATGCTACTGTAGTTAATAATTACTATTGTATACCAATGTTATGGAACATGTAATATTATATATGTACACACATATAATTATATCAGTTCTACTATGGTTCAATTTTCATAACTTGGGAGAAACATAACAATGTTCAATGTCTTTATTTCCCTATCTTTAGCAACGCTCATTATGTGGAAGATATTTCCCACACAAACATCATGAAATGGGCTCTTAGGCAAGTTAGAAGGAACATCTTGCTTGGTGGAATTTTCCTTAAGATAGAGATGGATGGATGAAAGGAGTGTTGATAGATCCTAACACCTAATGGGATAAGACTTGATAAAATAAATTAATAGGATAAGGCTTACAGTATAAAAGAGTTGATGAGCTCTTATCTTATAAAGTGTTTAGTAATTATTATATAATTAAATTGATTGTAGATATAAATATATATTATAACAAAATTTTACTTTACAAAAATTAAAAAAAATAAAAAGCTTATCTTTTTCCTTTTTTTTTCTTTAGAATAAAGGCACAGGAGTTTAGGCATAAAAAACAACAAATATATATATATATATATATGATGAGCTCTTATCTTATAAAGTGTTTAGTAATTATTATATAACTAAATTGATTGTAAATATAAATATATATTATAACAAAATTTTCTTTTACAAAAATTAAAAAAAAAAAACTTATCTTTTTTCCTTTTTTTTTCTTTGGAATAAAGACACGGGAGTTTAGGCATAAAAAATAACACTACAAATATGTGTGTGTATGTGTATATATATATATATATATATATATATATATATATATATATATATATATATATATATAGCAAAATCATGTTTAACCAAAGAAAATAATAAATCAAAATCTATAAAAGCAAGAATTTTCCCACTCAAAATTATTCCAATAAGTAGTATCACTCCAAGACCAAGCTTCAATTCTAAGTCTTGCCACCTTCACATCAGAATCACCCAACTTCACCTTCTCTTCCATTGTCTTAAGAGTAGTGGAACCTTCTAAAACAACAATTTTATTCTGTGAACTCTCAAGTGACCCAGAACAATAAAATAAGCACTATTTATATGAAGGGCTATTGGTAAAAAAAATCAACTCAGATCCAATAATGAGTATGTGAGTATGAAAGAAAAAACCAAAATTTATTAAAGGACAAGTTCAAAAAGACACAATTTTTAACATAGATTCCTAGAGATACGATGGTGAAAACTAAAAATCCATATTTTCCTGAGAATTGAGAAACTAAAGAATAAATGAAGGGAGAAAATCCAGCATTTCCCATCTCCTTCTTTTTCGGCACTAACAGCAACAGCGCTCCGCCCTTAGCGTTGGTTCGGTAGTGTAGTGGTGTCTAACATCATGGTAAAGGGAGAGGAGATAGATGGCCAAGGATGAAAGAAAGGTTCATGGGAGATACATGAAAGTTTTGGGATGAATTTGAAAAATAATTCCTATCGAGTCTAATCAATGATGGAGAAAAGGATAGACTTATCAGATCATAATAAGATAAAAAAATTTGACTTGATTTAATTATACTATGAGGTTAAGACACTAGAAGATGATAAAACCTAATAGTATTAGATAATATTATCATGTCCTCCTTATCTTATCCACCAAACGTAACCTTAGTTGATAGTATAAAAAACTTTCACCAACAATGAAGATAGTTTAAATATAACTTTCTTAATTCTTATATAATAACATTAAACAAGAGATTTAAAAAAATGGAGGGAGTAATACTTTCACTGTATCATGGGATCCACATATTTCCAACCTCAATATTCCTCCTTTTGTCTTCATGTGTACATTCTCTAATTTGAAATTACATAAACAAATAATGTTAGTCTTATATATAACTTTCGTACCAGACTCACATAACTCTTATGACTACCATCCATTTCTTTGTTTTAGTTTTCCCCCTCTATTTTTTCTTTTTCACCATCAATGTCCCACCATTACAAGTGCTAAAATAGGCCAACCCAACTTACGTAGGTTAGTCAACCATGAGTTGCTTTAAAAGTAGGTTGAGCTGGATTGGCCCATATTAGTGGTGGGTTAAAAAATGATAAACCTAGCCCAACTCACCAAGGTTGATGGGAAAATGGCCTTGCCCACCAAAAATCAAAAAAATTAAATAGAAAAAGGGGGGGAATCAATGGTTGCTTTGTAGATTCCTCCAATCATTGAGCGGGTTCGATAAATCAACAGAGAACGGAGGCTATATAGGTTTCTTTGATGAATCGACAAAAGGTGGAGGCTCTTTAGGGTTATGGCCTATGGTTAGTGGTCTTCACGATGACTATTGGCTTTGGTAATCTAGTTCGTGGTCATTAACGAACGACATGGTCATCACAATGACTAATGTTATACTTGGTAGCAATGGACACTGGTGGTTTGTCACAGACTCACAATGGTTGGTTGCTCATACTAGTTGGTCTTCATATTCCGTGGTTGGTTGGTTAGTGGTGGTTAGGGCTTGCTTAGGGTTAGGTGTAACGCCCCTTTTTAGGAGGGAACGTTACATTGTCAAATTAAAAGGAAATGCGAAAAATAAATTTTTAAACAATTAAGACCCGGTTCATTTAATTTAAAGTTAGTTTGTTCGATACTTAAATACGTGAGTAAAAATGATAGTATATTTTTTTTTGTTAATTAGTAAATACAACTAAGTGATGAAACTTGAACAACAGCAAAGATAAGATAGAAAATAAATTCCACATTTGAATAACATGTACAATATATATATATATATATATATATTTCAAACCTTCTTGTACTTTAAATACAAGCCTGGAAATATCCAAAAAGTAAAACTATACATGCCCCAAAGGATTATACAAATATGCCCCAGAGATATCAAAATATACAGCCCATCAAAATAATATATCAGGCCCCCAAAATAAAACACTGGTAGCCATCAACAACTACCAGTAAAATCAGTCCCTCAAATGAGGAGGGACCGTATCCGGGTCCTCAGCAGGATCCTCCTCTTCAGAGGAAACCTCCATGGGAACCACGGAACTACGGGTAGGAGCCCGAGCAGTAGAGTCAAAAGAATCCTCCTGTGGGGTGTAATAACGGTCACCCCACATCTCCCGAATGGGCAGATAAAACTCCAGCCGTAGGCTGACATGGCAGGTGAGGACAGGCGCCTCATGACGTCTCCAGGCCAGGGAAATGGATACATCCCCCATATAAACACAGCGATCCGAACTCAGGTTGATATGCCAGCACTGTGGCCCTCCGAGGAAGGTCAGACGCACGTCGCCCAGAAATCCACGCATGCGTGCCTCCATCGTCTAAGTAGATGCTAGTCTTGTTCAGGCCAGAAACCAGGAAAATCAGGATTTTCCACCTCCTTGCCGTCGTCTTCGATCAACACAGTATACACACAGACAGTAAATAATAGAAATACAGGAAAGAGGTAAGACATCCTACCATCATTACCAATTATAGCAGCTAGAAACAGAACAGCGCAACGCGCCCAAATAGTAATTCAGAAGTAGCATATGCAAGTAATAAACAGTAAATCCAATGGTAAGCAGATAAATAGTTCCAGGCAGATATTCATTACTATAACGATACCAACAGCTCAAGTTCATATAAGGCAGTAATTATTAATAGCAAAGTATATCATGATGCACATGCATGCTTTCCCAATTCCTACTCCATGGAGCTAGACTCAAACAGTTAGAGAGAAAGATCAGGAGACGTGTCTGTAACTCGGCTGCCATGGCCAAAGTGCTATTCATCAATAATTTTTACGTGCACATCAGGTATTGTACAGACAGTCCGCGCTCGATTACGATATAGGACAGTGTCAAGTCTGGATCGTCGGTGCGTTTGCATCGGTTTGCCCCACGGGCAGAGGAGCTACCAACTGCCCATTGTGAAGGATCCGCACCCCAACGCCCCCAAGATTGTAACATGACCCACACTAGTCTACTCGCACCCGCACAAAGGTGTGTTCAATCTCCTAGGCAACTTAGCCTTACAACAGTCCACAGGACATCACAATGCATAAGATACTATGCATGAACATGTATGATTCACAGTCTCATACGATTCCATAATATGCCACAATTGGCCAAGAGAACATCAATATATATATATTTATGGTCACTCACATGGACCCATAAACAATATAATAAAATTATGACGTCAAATGGTACATTCTTAGGTCCATTATGAATCCTAACTTAGAATTTGCTTCCCTTTTCAAGGTTCATGTCCAATCCAATTTGTACAGCTAACTACATCTCCCAAGGCAATTTAATTCCTTATAACTTGTAAATTATTTAAGTCCTTAGACCTCACACTCTCTTGTTCTTTACTCACTTGCCATTACCTCAAGTCTTATGACTATCTCACTCTTAGTCTTTTAAGATTTATGAAACCCTTGATTATATTAAATTCTTCCAATTTATTAATTCCCTATCTCATTACATAGGCTTTTAATTGCATAATTACTTATGCTTCCAAGTTACCAAGGTTACACATTTACGCCTAAAAGGCCTTAGAGGCCGTTGCCTCACAAGTGTTTCCATTCCAAATTCATTTAAGTCATCACATTGCATGTCATTCTCTTAATTCATTTAATTATCCACTTATTCAATTAGTTCACCAATAACCCTAATTTCCTTGACTCAAAACCGTAGCCTCCCTAGGAATTCCCATTTCAAGTTTTTCTTCTATTGATTTCATTTTGTCACTCAATTAATTTAAGTCATATGCTCATCAAAATTTGTTCACAAATTATCCATTCTTCAAGCCCAAAACCGTAGTCCTCCAAGAGAGGTTCTCAAATGTTTTTCTTCCATTTCTAATTACATAATCCAATCCAATATACTATTATATACAACAAATCAATCCAAGGTCACAATTATCACAATTTCAACATTTAAACATAGTAATCATCAAATTAAAGAATAACCATCATTAGAGTTTTTCCACAACCAACACAATCAAGGTTCCTAGATGCTAAGAGAGGTTGAGGAGGAGTGTCTTCCTCTTACCCAAATGAAGAAATCAAGAGAAACACCAAGGAAGCTCCTTGTATTTTTGGATTTGCAACACCAAGAACCCTAGAAATTTCAACTTTGTTAAATCAACACCAATGCTTGAAAAATGAAGTATGGATGGTCACCAAGGAGACCATAACCACGAAAATGAAGAGAAGAGAAGAGAAGTTTTGAAACTTACCCAAAAAGCTCAAAGCTTGAAGCTTGGAGAAAGTGATGAAGATGGTGGATTTTCAAAAAACTCTAAGAAGGAAAAGTATTTAAAATGATGAGAGGATTAAGAAAATGTATTTAGATGTAAATTTGGTGAAGATTGAGTGGGGGAGAGGCTGCTGGCCATAGGAATGGGTAGAGAGAAGGAAGAAAAAGAAAAATGGAGAAGAAGAAGAAATGATGAGAGAGAAAGTGTTTTGAGAAATTATGAATTAAAGTGTAGTAAATTGATTAAATGAAATGCAATTTTTCCCCTTGCATGGGCTGCTCCAGCCGTGCATTAGAGAGAGAAGAGAGGGAGAGTGTTGGCTTCTCTTGGAAGCCAAGGACCATTTGGTCATTATTTGGTCAAAGCTTCTCAAAGAAGCTTTGATTTTTAACATTAAATTTGAATTAAAGTGGATAGATTAGACATAAAGTAGATTGCATTGTGATAATGTGATAAGATTTTTATTACACACTATTATCCAATGGATAATAATTCTGATTGTAAGTCGGTATTTAATTTAATCTGACAGATAAATTTTTCGTAGTATTATTTTATTTTATCTGTTCGAATTTCTCAAAAAACATAGAATTTCGTAAACTGTGTCTAGCCTCGGGTTTAGTAAGATCCCCCGTCGACATATCTATAGTCCAAGGTTCTCAGAGAAAACATCGCATTTCTCTAGTTCCGCTCAATGTGCACGTAAAACAAAGAATATACTAAAATATTTGATATTTCCAGAAAATTATCAAAAATTACAAATATTATAAAACGACTATTCGTCATATAATTTTCCAATTTTTGAAGCATTACAGTCGTTTTCCCGACTCTGCTCAATGTTCGCGTAAAACGAAAAATATATTAAAATATTTATCGTTTCTGAAAAATTTCAAAAAAATTCTCATAAATCACAAATATTAGAAAATGATTATTTGTGGTAAAACAAATGATTCCTGGAGCGTTACACTGACCTCAAGATTCTTACCAAATGTAGTCGTAAAACGAGAAATATATTAAAATATTCAACGTTTAGAAAAATTCTAAATTTTTTTTTAAAAAATCAAGAATAATATGAAATGATCATTTATACTTAGACATATATTTTTCGAGATGTTACATTAGGGATGGTTTGGTGGAGATGAGAAAGTGAGAGAGGGAAGAAAGTTAGCCCAACTGGATACCTCACTTTTAAAAATAAAAAAAAATATAAAAATTGGGTTGACTTGTTATACTCACAAGTCAACCTCAATTGAACTTGTTTTACTCATGAGTTATGTGAGTCAAGATGACTCGGATTTTTTGTGAGTCAAATTTTTAACAATTTATTTTGATGGGTTGAGCCAAATTGACTTGAAAGTCGAAATCGATATTGACAACTCTACCCATTATGTGAATTATGTAAGTTTCACATTATGTGAGAGTATCATTTTCCATACCAAATGGTACAACCCCACAACATCTTATTCCATGTTTAAATCATAAACCCATCAAATATGATTTATATTTTAATTTAATTTAATTTAATTCAAATGATAAATTATTTAAAAATTAAACATTTTGTTGTATTAAAGGAAATGATGATTAGTACAAAACAATTTTCATAAAAAGGATTACGAATAAATAGTAACTTGTCACATATGGTACCCACGAAAATAGGATGATTCTGAAACTCTTTTTAGGTGGTCCAATCAAATTAACACACATGTACACTTCATAATTTTAGTTAATAAAAAATCTATTAACTTATTTATTTGTTGAATGACCCTTAAGAACTTAATTGAAATTTCTTAATAGATTTATGGACTTATTTGAAAATAATCAAAAATACCTTTACCTCATTCTCCTTTTACAAAAATAAAATCAAATTAAAATCTTCATATTCCAATTTTGATTGCCTGTGGAAGAACCCTAACCCTTGTTGAATAATATGCAATTAAAATCACCCAATGGCATTAACCACTTCAGTATTAGGATTTCAATGGGGTTATCAAAACTAGTTCAACATTGTTTAGGATAATTCATTCAAGTTATTTTATAAATGTGTTTGGGATTTCGGCTTAATGAGCATACTCATTGAATAAACCATGAATGTCGAGGTCATTTTCTCGCAGTTTTGGACCAGTGCTATACCACCCCACAACATGCTCCTTTGCTGAAAAAGAAAAAAAAAATTGTCAATTTTGTATTAGATCTGATTTTCAATAGAAAGAAAACTACATGAGAAAAAAAAAAAAGTAATATTTTTACCAAGTTATACGGTTTATTCTCTTAAACATGGAAAACATGGATTCACGGTAACTGTGGTCAAGGAACCAGATGGTAGGGTCCTTGTCATCTTCTTCTAAGGGTATTGTTGAAAATTCCATTTAATCATTTCTATCAAATGATTTCATTACTTGATTTCAATTGTATATTCTTCAATATGGGTTAAGGTTATTCTACGCGAGATTAAAATTGGGATATGGACATTTTAATTTGATTTTATTTTCATAAAAGAAGAATGAAGTATAGGTGTTTTTTATGATTTTTAAATAAATTCATAAATTTGTTGAAAAATTTCAATTAAATCTTTAGGAGTTATTCAACAAATAAATAAGTCAATATATCCTTTATTATTAAATAACTGATGTGGATATAATTAGAATTACGAGGTATATATGTGTTTTAATCTGGTTAAACCACATAAGAAGGGTATCAGAACCCTCTCATTTTTGTTAGTACCAAAGAAATCACTTACTTTTTAATATTTATTTGTTGTATTTGTTTTGAAATTAGTGCCTTATTAGTTGTTAATCCGTGATGAACGAGATCTGTGTATTAGTTTGGTAGGATATAACATTGCTATTATACTAATTTTTGACACATACTTCAAAATATAAGGGAAAATTACTTTATTTTAAAAAATTAATAATAATTAGAAAAAAATTTAAAAAGTTATTTCCAATAAAAATATCTCAATAATTAAAATCCTAAACTACATAACAATAACAACGAATAGAAAAATTTAAACCATTATTTTTTTCTGTGATTCATATATAGTATATAGTATATAATATAACAAAAATGAGTATTTCTGTAACTATTATTTTCTAATAAATAATATTAAACAATTTTTTAAAATCCACATATTTTATTTTATTAAATGTATTTTTAAATATAAAAAAAAAATTATTTTGTACGAAAAATTGTTTGTGATCGGGAGCATTCAACCACAAAAAAAAAAAGAAAGGATCGTTGAGAATAGGGAGCGAAAGAAAGATGCAGGAATTGGTGGGTTTGGATAGGGAGGGGCCAGTGTACTTGTAGCTACGACACACTACACAACACAGTGGAAATTCAACTGCTGCCAAGGTTAATTTCGATTCTCTAAACCCTAATTCTCCTCCAATTTTGTTTTTCTTCTTTCCAATTGAGCTCAAGCAAAAGGCAATACCCACTTTTCCCATTTTGGAACTTTTTTGGTTTGATTATTCTCATAAGAATTTTATTTTATTTTTATATTTTTGTTAACTGTTTGTGAGCTTTGAGTTTTCATGGCTATTCAAATCGAATGGGTGATTAGAAGAAAATGATGCATTTGTTGGGTTATGGATTATTGTGAATTTCTTTGTTTTAGTGTCCTTGGATGGTTGTGCTTTGGAATTTTCGATTTTGTCTCTAGTTTTGCTTGCAAATTTGAAGTTCTCAGCTCGATTAATGTTCAACCTGAGCTGTTTATTTAGTTGAATTCTCTTGTTTAAAATGTTATTCAGATGTTCTGTTTTCTCTTTCTCTAGTTGTATTGAAATTGTGTAAAACTATTCACTGATTTATGAAGAATGAATGTCGGTTTTTGTTTTGCACTTGGAATACTGTGACAAAGTTTCCTTCACCTCTTCTGTTGGATAGATACCTTGTTTATGATTTCTATTTTCTAGGAATTGGGAACAATTACAACGCATGCATGGAGCAACTTAGGTGGGTAAGAGTAGTATATGGCAAGAGGGTTCTTATCATAAACTTACATGTAATAGATAGTTCGTATACCATTTGAATATATGCTTTTGGATTGACTTTTTCATTGGTATTTCGTATTATTTAAAATGGAATATACTAATGTCGGATTCATTTTGAAAATAGTATATAAATGTATTTCAAGTTTTCTACACATTTAATGCTTCAGTCCCTTTTAGTGAACTCTACTCAGTACTTGTAAGTTTTAGTCAATAGAACATGTGAAAACTGAGTCGCTTGCTATATTCCTTAATTTGCAATAACATTTCCTTTGCTACATTGAATGGGCGTTTATATAGGTTCACTTAGCTAGCTTTGATGGATTATAGGTTTTCTTTTAATGCTAAAAGCTTTAGACTGTAGTAATTGCAGATAGAAGGAAAAGCTTCTGTTAAAGGTTCTTAGATTAGAAATGTAAGACTTTTTTTCCCTATTAGAAGAAGGGTGTTATGCTGCAACCAATGTATAAAACATTGGGCTCGTCAGATGCATGGATACTTCCTGATCCCACTCATGGCAATATCTTTCTGGTGTCACATGTACTGGAATATACTTTGTTTTTGGTAATTTAAGATTGGTAATTTTGTTTTAGGTCTCATGTAGATCTAAGACAAATGCATAGTACAATTGATGATTGTAATGAACAACTATAACAACAGTAGTAAATTGATGATATTCTTGAGTGACCAGTATTAATTTTTTCTTCTATCTCAGTTTTTGACTGCCTGTATCTCTTATTTCTGATCTCCATCCCATCTTTGATATGTGCTTCTCTCTCTTTCTCTCTCTCTCTTTTTGCTTTCTGGTTGTGTAGACATACTAACATAGTATAGCCAATTTATAATTTTTTTATAGTTGAAGAACTACTGGTGTATAAACTATTGGCTTCTGGCGTTTTAGTTTTCATTTCTTTTTCTCTCACTCTGTTTTCTCTGTATAGCATTTAGCTGCAATACTCCTGAATTCTGTTAACAATGCATGTTCTACTTACAGATTTGGGCACAGTATTGCACGTGATTTAGGAAATCATGACCTCTGCTCATGACCTCACTGGTATTTACACAAACAAAATCCTTGATCCAATTTATTATTTTATTTTACCTTTTTCTTTCATAATTAGAGGATTGCATTCATATCCCAAGTTTAGTTAACAACCTATGGAAAAATGTCGTTGCTATTTCTTGTGTCTAATGGAGTTATTAATGGAAAAACTTCTATTCAACAGAAATTAGTAAACTTGAAGATGGAAAAGATGCATAACTACTGTTGTGAGTGCAGTAAAGACTGCCATAGTATTGTTTTTTGTGTGATGAAATTATGCCATTGTCAAAATCAGAAGAAATTGTTTAAAGTACCTTAAAGAAAAATGATAATTTTCAGGAACAGAAAGTTAAGCTTTTAATTCGCATAAAAATGCATGTTTCTTCCACTAGCTACTTTTAATCTTTGGCTACAGTTCATTGATCAATTACTACACTGGATGTTACCCTTTCCGCATTGGTTGTCTCATGAAAATCATTTTTCTTTTGTCATGAGATTAACTGCTCAGTATCATAGCTTTGTAGCTCCCCAGGTTTTTGGTTAGCCAAAGATTTTTTATCATGCAAGTCATTGAACTCATACACTTGCACAAAAGCTGCATAAAATGATTTATGCCTTTTCTATTTTTTTCTTTTACTTATAGATATATTTGTTATGCATTTTTATAAACATTATGAAACTTTATGCCATGTGTAATTGTGATTGCTGGATGTCTGAGAAGCATCTCTCTTTTGATGCCATGCCTAGGGACTGCAATCATGATACCCTAGCTTTTAGATTTTTCCATACAGCTTCATATTGTTTTATCTTAAAACTTTAAAGTACCTTATTTTAGCTTCATAATCTGAACTTGAAAACTTATTTGTTTCAACTTTAGTAAGTCCTTTGTTCCCCTTATCCTGTAATCATTTTAGTTTTTAAAAAACTCATGCACTGGTCGCCCTTCTGACCTACAAAATATGCTGACATATTGTTATTGCTTTGCTGTTCACTAGAGTAGAATCTTACCCTCAACAACTCTAGTGTACTCTAGATTCTAAAACTTTATTATGTGAAAGTGGTGAACTGTAAGAACTTTCATTATATTTTGATACTGGTAAATATTTTCCTGGAACTACTGAAGCCTAAATGTCTATTTGATGTTTTTGTTCTCTCTTTCTCTCTCTCTGCCTCTCTGGAGGTTGTGGGGTGAGCTGGGGAGCGGGCTTTGAATATCTTACTCTTTAGATATTCATATGCATCTAAAGATTGAAATAGCTCATCTTTCCTATTTTCTGCTTTATCCACTTCCCTGGTAATATTTTGTTATTTGCACATGGTATGGGATGAAAATATCAGTTTCCCCTTAAAGTTGTCTCTTTGAACTTAAGACTTCTTTGCATTCTAACTTAGTAAGAAACTAAGAAATTTTTTTTCCTCCTATTGCTTAAAAACATTTAATGACATATATTTCACTTCCTCCATAATTTAATATATTGCAAATTTGCAAATTCAGTTCTTCTCAGCTAGCATTTTTACCTGTGGTTTAGAATTCTTTCTTTTTCATGTGGTGAAATTTATTAATGAATAAATTCTGTTGCTTTTCCCTCTCTCCCTTGTATTTCTTTCTCCACTTTTGTTTATGATGTCTCTGTTTTCTTGACCGATTTATTGCATTGGCTCTCCTTCACACTAATTTTTGAAAGATTCTCAAAGTCATATTAGTTTAAGATAACAGGAGTTTTTTTTTTTTTTTTCTGATGATTTAAGAGTGCAGGAGTTTGCAGCAATATCCTCTTGTTATATGGCAGAGGAAATTGTCTCTTAGCCAAAGAAGTGTGCATTAAATAAAAAAAATGAGGTAAATCTAAAAAGAAAAAAGAAAGGAATGAAATTATAAAAGCTCACCTGTTTAATCGTATAGAGATTTGGGCAGAAAAAAGTTCTCTTCATGAGCAATCATTTTTTTTTTTGTGTCAGTTTCTTACAAACTAATATATACAACAATCTCTCTTTCTTTGTATTTACAAACTCAACATAAATCTGGAGTTTGTGTTCCTAGTGGAATAAATGCTTCTGCATTCTGTTCGTCACACATGGTAAAACACTATCCCTTACTTAGCTTCTTAGACCTTTATTCACTAGGTTGATTTTTTAAGTTAGTGTTAATTTTAGATTGAGCTTCGTTGCTATCCTATCTGAAGTTTGGTGTTTTTCTTAAATTGATGCATTTTACTTGTTCCTTCACCCCATCCTGATTACAACAGTACTATCTGAACTTATGTAATAAAATGTTTATCCAGATAATGAAGCTGATGGGCAACAGCAGTCAGAATCACAGATGCAGTCTTCATCTGCAAATGGAATTTCTGATCCACGTATTAGTACCCAGAATGTTCAGTATGCAACACCTGCACAGCTTGGAACTGGGCATGCTATGGTATGAACTTCAAGTTTCTTTGGGTTTTCTTCCCATTTTGTCTTAAAGAACAAAATATGTTTCTTCAGTGATTTGACATCCTCAGTCCTCATTGAATTGGCATCCTAATATTTAATTAATTCCAGAAATCCCAAGGAATGTTTTGTTTTGTATAGGCCATAGCCATTGGATACTATCCGATGTGTCTTGCATGTCGTAGCCTTGTAGGTATAAGAGATAGACATATATGGCATTTTGATGCAGAAAATTAATTATTATAGTAGATATTTTATTTACTAGAGTCATGGTTCTGTGTATTCAAATCTAGCACTACTCAATTGTTATGATTTTCTGTATTTGAAAAGTTAATTAAGCCTAGGAAAGTCCAATTGCGTAATTAGGGGTCTAAGTAATTAAAAACAGTCTAAGAGTCAGTCAAAAGTCATTAGTTAGGCCACTTAAGAGTCTAGTCAGTTCTAGATACATATTGGGTCTATAAATAGTGATTCTCTATGTAATTCTGAACAGAGTTGAGAATGAAAAATTGCGAATTAAGTGAAGTATTTCCAGAATACATCTTCTGGTGTTTTCTATCAACTTTGGATTAGATTCTGATAATATCAGATTCTCATCCAAGGAGGTGGACTCCTTCCACATATACCCTTTATTCCATATACCCACCCAACTTATCTTCATAATTTCCTTTCCCATCTAACCCATAATTTTAAATAAATTCCTGGGCCGCAACACATTTAATTTGTCATCCCGAGTGTACTGGTGTCAGTTGTTATTTAGATGTGATGTTAAAGAAGTAACAAGTTTGTTCAGAATCACTGTTTGCACTAGTAATTATGGCTTAGGGATATGGTTCATATGGTCAGGCAATTGAATTACTTTACCCCTCCCCTCTCCCTGGTGGGACATTGTTTTTGGTATTTAATTTTAAAATGTAAATTTTTTATGCATTTTACTGATTTCTGTTACTTTCTTATCTAATTGAAGGCACCACCTGTGTACCCATATCCAGATCCTTACTATAGAAGCATCTTTGCTCCCTATGATACACAACCTTATCCCCCACAACCCTATGGTGGACAGCCAATGGTTTGCTCTAATTCTCTAATGTTGATTTTTGTATTAGTGTAGTGGCTTCTTGTGAAAATCTTTTTCTGATCCTCCAATTATGGAACCGTATCTTGTGCCAGGTCCATCTTCAGTTAATGGGAATTCAACAAGCTGGTGTTCCTCTGCCAACTGATGCAGTTGAGGAGCCTGTGTTTGTCAATGCAAAGCAATATCATGGTATATTAAGACGTAGACAATCTCGTGCCAAAGCTGAATCAGTAAATAAAGTTATAAGGAATCGGAAGGTATATCATTCTGTGTGTCTGTTCTAATGGTTCTTTCTAATAATGCCAAAAGTTGATTCGGAAAAAAATATATGAAAAAGAGGAAAAAGGGAAGAAGGATCTTGGAAGTTGTGTTGTAAGGTGCTAGCTTCTTGATTTTGTGTCTCCATAGATTAATTGTCTCTCATGCTCCATGCATCCTAGCCTTCTCTACAGATGTACTTACTTGTTCTTTAAACAAATCTTGCAGCCATACTTGCATGAATCTCGACACTTGCATGCACTGAGAAGAGCAAGAGGATGCGGTGGTCGATTTCTGAATTCAAAGAAAAATGAGGTCCAACATAATGGTATGGCATCACCTGACAAATCGCAGCCCAATATCAATCTCAATTCTGATAAATCTGATCTTGCTTCGTCAGATAGGACATCCTAAAACTACAGAAATGATGGTGCCTTAGACAGCGGGGATCTGTTGTATATCACAACATCAATAACAACACCAGTCTCGGGTATCTCACTTTTGCTTCATTTTGGCTTTAACAACCTCGTAGATATAGGTTTTGTGTAGTAGGTACGTTAGGATGTCGAATGATGCAGGTAAAATGTAAATTGAAGTGATTTTATCAGATATGGTCCTTTCTAGCCTTTGGTTGGTGAGATTTTTATTGTGGTGAGCATTTCTTTGTATTTGGTTCTATGAAGAGATTAGAGATTATCCGAGGCCATGGTTTGGTTGGATCATGTTTATTTAGCAAGCTAGAGACTGATTGACTGTTGTTGTATTTGTCCTTTGATTCACTGTTGTCAAAGGAGAGGATAAAGTTGAAGAAGTTTCAACCAAGATTGAGGAGGATGGATATTGGTAACTATTTCGTGCAATAGCTGATGGAAGGATAGGGTTCACATTTCTTGTCCATATTGAAATGAATCCTGTTTCTGGTTAGACTTGGGAATGGGTCTGTTTTCACTTTTTTTCGTAATTTATATGTGGTTTTTACCATGGATCCCCCAAGTACATGACCCCCTAAATTAACTGCTGTATCAGGTTTTTCATAAATATTAAATACAAATTTTAATTTATTAACATTAAAGTACAAAATTTTAAATATAATTATTCTCTATTCCTCTAATTAATTTACATTTTAATCTTCCAGCAAAAGGTCACCACCAGTCCCACCGCATCGAAAACCCACCAGTCCCACTGATCTGGCTTGACAGTGGAGAGTTCCAGAGAACCACACGGTGCAAGTGTGGCTAATCACAGATCCATCCTTGCCGCCCCACCGTGTGACCCTGTCTTTCAGAGAACAACAAATCACAATACCTAAACCTAGAAATGCACCCAAAATCACAACCAATGATCGGCAGGAGCAGCTCGTTGCCAGTGTGCTCAAGTGCGGAAGAGGCAAGTTTACGACTTAACCTTAATGAAGTCAATGAAATCTCCATGGCCAATTCTACCATTGACAAAGGGGTCTCTGTATATATTCGTGAGAAACTAAAAAAGAACCCTCAAAATAAACATTGAGCACAAACAAGTTTTGGAGGGTTGATTTTAGTTTTGTATAAGAACAAAATGATTTGGATAAATATATAAGAAACATTCAAATAAAGTTAGCACGTGGTTTTGAGTTTTAGTCTTAGTTTGAGTGGCTATTATATATAACAAGTCCCTCAAAGTCTTTCTCTTCAACACACACCTGACGCCCCTTGCCATTAGCTCTTGTACCTCTATATATTTGTTTCTTCCTGTTTAATTCTAAATCAAGCTTCAGCTTCTCACCAATTCCATTTTCATGGATAAAGATTAAAGACACATTCTTAGAGAGAGAGAGAGTATAGTGGAAGAGAAGAGATGGATTTGCTAGCTGTATATCAATAGATTGTGAATGTGTTTGAGGAGTAATTCTTAGCGGGTACGGTTTATTATAGATATTTAAATCATTATTTGACATGTGTAAGATAGTGAAGATTATCATAAAATTACATCAATCATTAAAAATATTTTTACATGTGTCAAATAATGATTTGAATGTTTAAGTGATGACATGAAATACCATACCCACTTCAAAATTTTTGTGTTGAGATATATTGTGATGGATTCGGAGTGCTCGCTAACCCTTTGCAATGGCCTTATCTCTACAAAAGGCGACGTCCCCCTCCATTTATTTTTTATTTGATGTGGGTTTGAGATTATCTAATTTCTTACTTAATTACCAAGTAAATAATATATATCGTTCATCTAATCTTCACTACACTTAACGTAGTCTAATGCCTATAAAAGGTTTTGGACCCTTTTTATGAGGTTCCATGTTAAATGTCACCCTAATCTATATCGTTGAAACTGATAAAATGATAGAGTTCAAACTTCACATTCCTTTGAAAGATACCATGACATTGAAACTTAAATTACTCTCCTCCGGAGCTCAACTAGGATTTGCCAATTCCATCCATGAAGTGTAACATGCATATCCAAAGAGGACCAACAAGAAGGGAATTCCTACAATTACAAGAGGACCAAGACACTGGACCCATAGTTTCTCCACGAGGAACTTACTCTTAGACTGTGAGACTCCAAACTCAATTTCTTCAAAGGCTTAGTGTGTGTTTGAATTACAGTTGGTAAACTTAAGTTTAGTTGAAAGTGTGTTCTGGCTCAAAATTTTTGTTTAGTGAGTTTGAAAAAATAAATGTTAGAGATAAAAGAAGTAATAGACAAAATTACACCCAAAAGGCTTAAACATTTGATGGTGTTTCCTTCAAGCATTTTGGAATTGCACTTTTTTGATGGCATTAACTTTTGATGGCATTTCTTGTACCTGTAATTCATTTGCTAAAATTATGTTGTCCACTTCATACATATCCAAACTCAATTTTATATTGTAAAAGAGTACAATGTCACATGATTTATTTTGAGTTTGGATCCTCTTATGTAATATGACAGTTATGTTAAAAAGAGTTAAATACAAATTTTATTATGTAAGGACTCATCATAATTGATTATAGGACCTATTAATTATATTCATTGTGTCTTTATCTCTCTAACAAGATCATCTCATATTATTCAACATTGAGAGAAATTAAATCCATTTAATTTTATGTATGACATTGACATAGATTTTATTATAATAATGCTAAAATAATATATAAGAATAATATTAATGCAATTAAAATTAGGAGACAATATTCTTAAATTTTGTAAAATTAGTGGATTAAAAGTACAAATAAGTCCATATTTACTTAACTATTTATTTCTACTAATTTGTATAACTAAAATTAGTGGATTGTAATTATTATAATAGAATAATTCACTGACTTCATATAACGAGTAAACTTAAAAGAGAATTTTGGTTGAGTTAAAAAGTGAGAGAACAATAAAGTCTTAACTCAAGTGACATTAAATTCTTTCTGTAAAATGTTTGATTTTGAGATCAAATTTCACCGTTAAAACTATATGATCTAAACTTTAAATTATATTTCCTTTCTTACATCGTGTCATAAAATCTCCTTTTTTTTTAAAAAAAAAAAAGAGATAATATGATACTTTGAATTTATTTTCATCCTTTAATAAAATGTATTTTATTTCTAATTTGGGATAACAATGAGAATATGACGAGAGTAGAGTAAGTAATATCAAAGTTCAAGGACGAAAACCCATATTTATTTTTGGTAGATAAAAGTTCAAGATGAATAAAAGTTATCTCTTTATAAAATTTAGAAGTATTATAAGTTTCAACAAGGTATTACAATAATATTTGTAGATGACTTATTAATAGAAAACTAATTAAAATAGAACCTAATAAGACCAATGAATTGAGGCAGTTCAATTTCATCAGTTAAGCTAATCTTATTAGCAAAACCACATTTAAATTTATCACCAAACCACGTTCTCTCGTAAGCAAATTAATTATCAGTGCTATAATACGTGAATTAAAATACTTGAATTATGAGTATTTCTTTAATTTATTGCCAAACATTTTTAGGTTTTTAGAAATAGTTGAAGATAATTTAGATGATGGGTTGAGGAAAGAAGTAGCTAATTTTGACCTTTCAATTGAGATGAGGAATAAGAGGGAGCAATTAGAGACACGTACCAATCAGAAAACAACAAAGTTACAAAACAAGGCAAGAAGCATATCCAAACAAAACTTTCATAAGAAATCCCATCCGTTACGTTATCCTCTCGACACTACCAAACATAAAGCAAATTCTACACCTTCCGGTTGAGTGACAAATCCACGGAAACATTAAAAGAGAAAAATCAATACCTTTGGCCTATTAGTTGCGTCTTTGTATTAACTTGTATTAGTAAGTGTCCCGGGGTATTTTTAAGTTAGGGTTTAGGGTATTTTTAAGTTAGGGTTTAGGGTATTTCTAAAGGTATTTTTAAGTTTAGATAGAATTTAAAAAAAAAAACTTATATTAAAATAAAGAAGATGTTTGAAATTGAAAAGGATGATCTATGTAATAATTATATTTAAAAAAATAGAAGTTAAGAATAAGTGTGTCATCCTTAAGGGAGAGTAAACTTAAAAATTAAATCACTTTCAAATGAATATACTATAATTTAATAGATAAGGGTAAATTACTTTAAAAAAATTATAGTCAAAATACTAAAAATAAAGCTTGACTAATTTTTTTTTAATGTAAAATAAGCTATCACTTCTCTTTTTGGTCATAGTACCACACAAGTGGAATTGGGAAGAATTATGACTTGTGAAGGAGTTTTGGTATTTTATGTGTAAATTTTTTTATATTCCCATAAAATGTTTAAGAGGAGGAGAAGTTATCCTAAATAAATATCAAACTTGAGTTTTTTAAGTGACGTACCCGTATTAGTTATTGTAAATTGTTTGATAACTTATAACTAGAAGAAAACACATAAATTGCCTTTGTCATAGGCTGTGATAAAAAATTCAAGCAAGTTGGATTTAGTTCTAGCAGCCAACATGTACAACTACTAAACTAGAGCACTGTAAAGGTTGAAGAAGCTGAGATGTAGAGAATGTAAAAAAGAAAAAAAAACTTTTTTTTTTAATATATAAAACCTGATGAGAGGAACATATCATCTCAATTTTTTTAAAAAAATGAATAAAAAAGGAACTTTATCACGAAGTCATGAAGTATGAAACTTTATTGTTCTCCTTGTTACTCAATCAAAATTTATATAGAAGGCAAAGTTAGTTTTCATATATTAAAGGAATTTGTTCTTGAATACCAAAAAAAAAAAATGGAATTTGTTCTTTTCTCTTATATTTATCAATTATTTTATCCATGCGTGCAACAAATTATTTTATAGTTATATTTTTTTATTAAAAATAAACTTTTAATAATTTTAAATCCTAAACGCTAATCGAGAAAAACTCAGTAAAAAAAAAGAAGAAGAGAAAAACTACATTATTATATAGTAAAAATGCATAGTCAAATATGTATCTTAATTTTACC
This sequence comes from Ormosia emarginata, assembly GCA_029884605.1. NCBI lineage: Eukaryota > Viridiplantae > Streptophyta > Magnoliopsida > Fabales > Fabaceae > Ormosia > Ormosia emarginata. Next base: position 38,871,341 of record JAQQTP010000076.1, on the reverse strand, counting down.
GTTATCTCCTTCACTCTTTTTCCTTATAGAAAGAAATCCATGTTACATGAATCAACCCTTTATATAAGATTATATGCTTTAATATTTTTAGCTTCATAACAAGCATAGTCTCAACCTTGTCCAAAAAAAAAAACAAGCATAGACTCAACAAGTTATTAAAAAGAATCTTTAAACACATACATTCAGATGTACAAAAAAAAAAAACACATACATTGAGCGGATTTAACCATTAGTATAACTGAAAACAAATTATACACACATAGCCTAGGAAAAATTGGGTAATGTTTTTTATACATATATTTTTTTTTTATAATTCATATAACTACTATTATTACCATCTATTTTTTTTTTTTTTTTTCTTTTTCTTCTTCACCATCAATAACATATAATCAATTATGTGTTGAGAATAACATTACTAAAAAAACGCACACGTGTAACTCTATTTAGGTTTAAATAGCCCAAATCCAATTAATTTCTACTATAATAAATAACTATAGTGTTGTATCAGTATTTCATTTTAAAGTTAATTTTGGTACACTCTTAATATAAAAAATATTTTATATTAAATTTAATAATATATTATCATATTATTTAATTACTTTGACATATTATATAATTTTTAAATCATTAAATAATATGATAAAATAACATTAAATAATAATATAAATTTTTTTATATCAACATTACATCAAAATTAAATTTTTTATTCTAACTTTGAGAGGTGAATGTTAAAATACTAGTTTAATTATTTTTTAATCCTTCTAAATATAATTATTTTTTGTTTTTGATTTTTTAAAAATTTTGATTTCATTTAAGATTTTTTAAATTTTAAGATAGATAAAATTAATTTTGTAAGGGATTAAAATAATAATTAAACCTAAAATATTTGCTTGGATTTTACTTTAAAAAATTAAAAAAAAAAAAAAAAATATCTACCTGAAGTAAAAAGAAATATAAACAAAATTAACGGAATTGATTTATCTAATTGACTTTTTATTTATCACAAATATATGATTGGAGTTGGAATCCTCAATTACAATTTTTTATACTTTTAGTGTAAAATAAAATAAAAAAGAAAATAAATGAAAGAAGAAGAAAGAAAAAGGAGGAGTAGGAAATTGTATGTTTGCGGGTCTCATCCTCATTGGCTGATTCCGTAGTATTATAAGAAGCTTTTCCTAAGCTTAAAACCCCAATCCGTGCGGCTGGCACACACTTTTCCCCTAAAGCCTTATCTCCTCTTCTTCTTCTTCTTCTTCTTCCCTATATCGATTCATTCTCATTCATTGTTTCTCTTCATTCTCTCTTTGTTCTGTTCTGCCTGTATCCATGGACTCTGTTCCTCAAACTTCCCTCTATGTCTCTGACCAATCGCCTCCTCTTCCTTCTTCTTCTTCTTCTCCTGAAACTTCTGCCATAGACCACAACAACCTCTTTAACGGTGTTAATGGGTCTGAGAATGATGGGTTCTTTAGTGGTGAAGAAGAGGAGGAGTTGGAGTTGGAAACTGAGCCCACCAGGCCCATTCTCGTATACCCAGATGGCAAATCAGCAAAAGTGGAAGTTGGTGATGACCCTTTTGTGAATTCTTCAGAATTCTTCACCCCTAAGGCTCAGATGCCTATTGCCAAGGTAACTGTGGATGATGACGATGTTGATGATGATAACGGGTCTGTTGCTGAGGAGGAGGATTCAGACGGTGCCGTTTTGGAGCAAGGAGGTGGTGATGGTGATGAGAAAGATAAGTTGGGTGAGGTGGTGAAGGAGAGCGGTGTTAGTGATAGCCATGAGGAAGAGGTGTTTGTTGAGGCTTCTGGTGGTGGTGGTGGTGGTGATGAAAATAAGGGGTTTGTTGAGAGTGGAGATTTTGAAGGAGTCGCTGCTGTGGAGAATGGAGTGGAATTGCATAATGACTTGAAAGATGTGGAGGTTGTCAATGAAGAAGAAAAAGAAAGTAATGAGCTTTTATACAATAGACAGCAAGGTGATGGTGTAGAGAACACCCTGAGTGGTAATTCTGATTCTGTGGTTGTGGAATCAGCACATGATGATAAGTCTAAGTCTGTTGTTGTTGAAAATGATGATGATGATGATGATGTCAAGTTTACAAGTGGTGGAGACTCCCTTGTGGACACTGTACAAGTTAATGTGTTGGAGTCTGGTGGAGTGGCTGTTGTTGGGGAGAAGGTGGAAGAAGTTGAGGAGTCTCAGATTGAAGGGGTGGAGGCTCGGGCTCCAGCTCGTGGCGTGAGCGTGGATAATGAGTTTGATCCAATTGAGCAGGGTGCTGAAGGTGTTTTTGATAATAAGGTTGCAGATGGGGATGCTGATTCTGGTCAAAATGTTGACACTGGAGTTGATGATGGTACTGAACATGAGCAGAAGATTCACATTGCTCTTCTTGAGAAGGGTGAAAGTGAAAGTTCAGAATTTGCGAGTCATGGTGTGAAGGCTGTACAAGATGACATAAACACTGAGGTGCATGCTGATGAGGGGGAAACTGGGAGCCATATTGAGGCCTCTGGTGAGGATGATGAGGAAGAACATCATGGTGGTGACAGAGAGACTGATGGTTCAGTGTCGGATAGGGAGGGTGAAGGAATGAACTTTGGAAGCTCTGATGCTCCCAAGAAGTACTTGGAGGAGCTGGAAGAGCAATCGGGTGTTGGCGAGAGTTCGAGGGATCAGAGAATTGATGGCCAGATTGTGACTGACTCTGATGAAGAAGTGGACACTGATGATGAAGGAGATGGCAAGGAGCTGTTTGATACTGCTACCTTGGCAGCTCTTTTGAAAGCAGCATCAGGCGCGGGACAAGATGGCGGCAGCATCACAATAACCTCTCAAGATGGATCAAGGCTTTTCTCTGTTGAGCGTCCGGCTGGTTTGGGATCATCACTCCAGTCTGGTAAGCCTGCCATGCGATCAAATCGCGCTAATTTTTTCACTCCTTCCATTAGTAGAGCTGGTACTGATTCTGATAGCAATTTGAGTCAAGAAGACAAAATGAAACTGGATAAATTGCAGCAAATTAGAATAAAATTCCTAAGACTGGTTCAGAGATTAGGTTTTACTCAAGAAGAATCAATAGTAGCACAGGTGCTGTATCGGTTGACACTTGTTGCAGGGAGGCAAACTGGTCAGATATTTAGCCTAGATGCTGCAAAGGAGAGTGCTTCCCAGCTTGAAGCTGAGGGAAGAGATGATTTGAATTATTCTATAAATATTCTGGTTCTTGGGAAAGCAGGTGTGGGCAAGAGTGCTACAATAAATTCAATTTTTGGTGAAACGAAGACCAGCTTCGGTGCATATGGTCCTGCAACAACTGCTGTGACAGAAATTGTTGGGATGGTTGATGGAGTGAAGATAAGGATTTTTGACACACCAGGTCTGAAGGCTTCTGCATTGGAACAAAGTTACAATAGAAAAGTCTTATCTATGGTGAAGAAGGTGACAAAAAAATCGCCCCCTGATATTGTCCTCTACGTGGATCGTCTGGACCTACAAACTAGGGATCTGAATGATCTGCCATTGTTAAGATCAATTACTAGTGCCCTGGGTCCGTCAATCTGGCGAAATGTTATAGTCACTCTTACCCATGCTGCCTCTGCTCCTCCAGATGGGCCATCAGGTTCCCCATTGAGTTATGATGTATTTGTTGCTCAAAGATCTCATATAGTTCAACAAACCATTGGACAAGCTGTTGGCGACCTACGTCTTATGAATCCAAGTTTAATGAATCCAGTTTCTCTTGTTGAAAACCATCCTTCTTGTCGGAAAAATAGAGATGGCCAGAAGGTACTTCCTAATGGTCAAAGTTGGAGACCCCTGTTGTTGCTCTTATGCTACTCGATGAAGATTGTCTCCGAAGCTGGTAACCTTTCAAAAACTCAGGAATCATTTGACCACCGCAGGCTGTTTGGTTTTCGTACCCGCTCCCCGCCACTTCCGTACTTGTTATCTTGGTTGTTGCAGTCACGTGCACACCCAAAACTCCCTGCTGATCAAAGTGGTGTTGACAATGGCGATTCTGATATTGAAATGGCTGACTTGTCTGATTCTGATCTAGATGAAGATGAAGATGAATATGACCAGCTCCCGCCATTTAAGCCTCTCAAGAAATCTCAGATTGCTAAGCTTAATAGAGAACAGCAAAAAGCATATTTTGAGGAGTATGATTATCGGGTGAAACTTCTACAGAAGAAGCAATGGAGAGAGGAGTTGAGAAGGATGAGAGAGATGAAGAAAAAAGGTAAAACTACTGTAAATGATTATGGTTATACAGAAGAAGATGATCAAGAGAATCTAGGTCCAGCTGCCGTGCCAGTTCCATTGCCTGATATGGTCCTGCCACCATCCTTTGACAGTGATAATCCAGCCTATAGGTACCGTTTCTTAGAACCTACTTCCCAGTTATTGACAAGGCCAGTGTTAGACACCCACAGTTGGGACCACGATTGTGGTTACGATGGGGTAAACCTTGAGCAAAGTCTAGCCATTATCAATCAATTCCCAGCAGCTGTTACTGTCCAGATAACAAAGGATAAGAAAGATTTCAGCATCCACTTGGATTCCTCAGTTGCTGCAAAACATGGAGACAATGGATCAACCATGGCAGGCTTTGACATTCAAAACATTGGAAAGCAGCTAGCATACATTGTTAGAGGAGAGACAAAATTCAAAAATTACAAAAGAAATAAAACTGCTGCTGGGGTGTCTGTAACATTTTTGGGTGAAAATATTTCCACTGGTCTGAAAGTTGAGGATCAGATAGCTCTGGGGAAACGTTTGGTATTAGTGGGTAGCACAGGGACTGTGCGGTGTCAAGGTGATTCTGTTTATGGCGCCAATGTTGAAGTGCGGCTCAGAGAGGCAGATTTTCCAATTGGCCAGGACCAGTCTTCATTGAGCCTTTCTCTGGTGAAGTGGAGAGGAGACTTGGCTTTAGGGGCCAATTTTCAGTCCCAATTTTCGATTGGACGAAGTTATAAGATGGCTGTTCGTGCTGGATTGAACAACAAGCTCAGTGGACAGATCACTGTCAGAACAAGTAGCTCAGACCAGCTTCAGATTGCCCTTCTTGCTATTCTTCCAATTGCCAGGGCTATTTATAAAAACTTCTGGCCTGGGGCTAGTGAGAATTATTCCATCTATTAAAATTGTTATTTTACTTGTGTTACTAGTTAAGGAAGTAGATTATGAGTTAATCATATCATGTTGTTGCTTCTTTTCATGATTTTCTTAAATAATGAGTTTTTTTAGTTTCGTCTAGACTTTTAGATCTCCTGCTATAATAATGTGCTGCATTTTGTGTGCCTGAAAATTGTACTGAAATTGAGATGGAACCTACAGGGAATTTATTCATAATTGCTTTATTCGCTTCTATTTGAATAATGTTAATGTCAGGCTATACTGCTATTCCTGATTTCCTTCTGCTTTGCTACTGGAACTTTTGTTTATTGGTTGAATATTATAACTTGCTTGAAATACTACTTAGCTGAGCAATACCTGAATAGGAATAGGCTGAGCAATACCTGAATATGAATAGGCCAATATACCTAGTGTAATTGGGTGAAAATGTGGTGTGCAACTGCATAAACCATATGATCAAATTTCGTTTGAATTTTCTTGTCTAGGACTATTTATGGTAGATCCCGTTTCAGTTCTTTTATAAACATAACTTAAAGCATTACCCAGTGAACTTTTCTCCCCTCTTGTCTTGCTATCTATGACGTAATTCATCAATTACAACAAGATAATGCAGGACACCTACCTGTTGCGTTTTGAGATATACTCGAGTAACTATTAATTTTATTCTTCCTTTCTTTGGTAGTTATGTGTTAGTGGTAGGCATGCCTAGGATAAGGGCCATGGCATAGTGATGCAACATAGTTTGCCTAATGCATATTAACTGCTGTTGTTGCTTGGTAGCATGTGCAAAATTGAGGTACAAGCATGAATGATCATTGCATTTTTAGTATTGGACTACTTTCAGTATGGATATTTGGCAATCAAGAATCATCAACAATACATGCTACTTGAATTCTTTGCCCTGCTAATTAAATGTGTTCTCTTCATGTTCCTAATTTTTAGTGGTTTTTTCCCCTTCATGTGGAAGAATTTATAATTGTTATGTACTTAAGGTGACTTCCTGTTATAAAAGTTGATTTGATTTTCTTTCTTCTACTTATGCTAAGAGAGCAATGAACAACTGCAACAACGACAAATTGACAACATAGTTAACCATTAATGATACTGTGTTCTATTTTAAAATTTTGGTCTGCCGTGTCATTTCTACCTGCTTTGCTATGACTTTTCTGTTATTGTTATTGGATTGTTAACATTAGGTGATCAAATTTCCCACCCTGGGCAATTTATAGCCCTATCTTAGTATATCTATTGGCTTCAGGCATTTTTTTTTTCTTTTCTTTTATTTCCCCCCACCTCTTTGTTTTTTGAATCTGGCATGTTGCTGCAATGCTCTTGCATTCTATAGGCAATGCTTATTTTGCTTCCAGCTTTGAGTAAGGTGTTGTATGTGAATTAGGGAATCATGACTTCTGCTGCTCGTGACCTCACATCATTTGTGTTTATTGTTTACATGAGCAAAATCCTCGATAAATTTTATTATTTTATAACACCTCTTTAATTTTGATGAATGGTTCATATCCCAAGGATAATGAACAACTTAGGGAGAAATATCTTGCGTTGTTTTTTTTTTTTTTGGTCTAATGCAGTAGTTAATAGACAATAATTCCAAATGGTATTTCAAATAGAAAAATAGCACCTCTAAGATGGAAAAGAAGCATTGCAACATTTGTGTTTAAGTGAATAAAATTATTCATTTGTCCTAAAACAAAGAGAAATGGAAATTGCCTTTGCTGCAACAAAATTATCATTTAAAGAACAAGGGCACACTATTAATTGACATTTGAAACTGATTATGTTTCTTCAGCTACTATCCACCATCTACTGAATGTCAACTTTTCTTCATGGGTACCCTCGTGCTTGTACTTAGTTATCTCTCTTGAGTTAATTAAAACTCACTATTATAGCTCCTTTCCCCCCAAGTTGTTGGTTAACTCAACTTCTGAAATTGAGATTCTATTATGGAAGTCATTGCAAACTCGTACAGTTACTGGACACAATCTGCTTGAGAAGAAAAGTTCCTTTTCCTTTTGTAACTTATTTTTAACTAAAGATACATTAAATAGAAACTGTGCATCTCTCTCTCTGATTACCCTCACACGTGATGCCCAAGTTTATAAAATCCTGCAAAATCTGTTCAGATATCCATAAAGTTTCAAATTGTTATCTTCTAAGCCTTCATTTCTTATTTGACCTTCTTAATCTGTACCGCAGAGCATGTTTGTGAAGCTTTTTTTCCAATCTCAACTGGTGACTGTTTACAACATGTTTGACAACTTAAGAAAAAGTTTATGGGCAAAATTCAATATATTATAATATTTTTTTATAAGCTTGAAATTTTTGATTTTTGATTATAAATTATTCTAAAAAATTTGAGATATAAATATAATTTTTCTTTAATTAAATAATTTTTTAATTATTTTATATCTTTTTGTATAATTTAATGATACAAATAATTCTATTTATACCATTCAATTGAAATAAATTATTTTAAAAATCGCATTTTAACTATCATATTTAAACATAAAATTGATTTTATTATAACTGATTATAACAATATTATAATAATTAATTATCAAATACATATAATTAATTATTAAAATAATTAAATTTTTATAACTAATCCAAACACATACATATTTAAAACAGTATGAACCTCAATATGGCTTCACGACCTTGTATCCTCTAGCCCTTGTGGGCCTAAAAAATTCTCTAATACGTTGTTATTGCAATGCTTTTCACAAGATTATGTGCATGAGTAGAATTATTTCTCAAACCAAAAACTCTTTTTTGGCTTAAAATCTTTTTTTTATTATTGTTCATGCATTTTTGGTTAATTTTGCTTTAATTTTTACACAAAATTCAATATATTGTAATAGTTTTTTATATAAACTTAAACATTGAAGTTTATAATTTTAGATTATAAATTATTTTAAAAGCTTTGAATGTAAATATTATTTTATTTTTAAATAATTTTTTAATTATTTTATATCTCTTTTGATAATTTAATATATAAAAATTATTCTTTTTATACCATTCAAACAAAAATTATTTTAAAATCACTTTTAACTAATATACCTAAACATAAAATTGATTATATTATAATCGATTATATAATAATTAATTATTAAAATAATCAAAATTTTCACAGTTAAACCAAACACATTATATATCATCACCCTCAAGAATATTGTAGTGTTTCAGGTTCATATATCTAGTTATCTAGTAAGAAGTGAAGACTAAGTGCATGTTTGGTTGAGTTTAAATTAGTTTAAATTAGTTTTTTTTTAAAAAAAAAAAGTTATTTCAATCATATTAAAATAATAAAAAAATAAAAAAATTTTTAAGCTAATTTTTATAATGTAAAGATCAAACTTATGATTCATTTATATTATTCACATTTTGATATGTAAATATCACCCTAACTTTTTTAAGAATATTTTAGTGTAAAAACAATTCATATCAACTAAATGGTTAATTTAAATTTACTTTTCAATTATATCTAGATTATAACTTTTATATAATAATCGTGAAATAATCAAAATTTTCACAATTGACTAAGTATCTTCTGGTATCATTTTTCAGCTTATAATATTTTAGTCTTTTCAGCATCATTTGTTTTTTTCTTATTTTACTGAAATGGCCCCTTTCGTTGTTTTCTCATTTTCTTTTTTAACCCTTCCCTTGCAAACTCGTTATTATATCATAAGATAGGATGGAAAAAATATGGGTTTCCTTACCAAAGAAACACCAGATAAAATAAGTTAGCAAAATAAACATTAAATTCTGTAAATCTAGTCTGCTGCAGGATTTGCATAATTAACACTACAAAAACTGTGGCTTTAAAATGGGAAGATCCAAAAGACAATAAAGATGAGTTTGGATAGCGAAATTGAAATTGAAATATAAAATTTAAATTTAAATTTAAATTTAAATTCTTTTAAATTAAAATTGATCTAAAATGTTAAATTTTATATTTAAAATTATCAAAGAATTAAAATAAAAAATTATAATTCTAAATTCAATTATAATTTTATTATTTAAAAGTATAATCTAAAATATTAAAAAATTATTTACAAAATTAAAATTAATAAAAATATTCATATAATAATATTTTTATAATATAATAGTCATATTTTTTCATAAAAAAATTTCATGATTTTTTTAGAAAAAAAAAATAGCTATTATAATAATTTTATATAAATATAAAAAAATTTTCTATATAAATATATAATTTTAATAAATATAATTGTTCATAAATAAATGTGGAGAGAGAGAGAGTTTAATTATTAAGTTATAGAATTTGATAATTTTAAAAGTATAGACTAAAAATTAAGAAAAAGACATAACTTAGTTATTTTTTAATTATATAAATTTAATTTATAAAATTATAATTTTAATTCTAAATGATATTTTAAACATAAAAATTAGAATTAAGAGATCTAATTTTAATTCTAAATTCTAATTTCATACTTAATTTCAAAAATCAAATGGATACTAATAGAAATTTAAGACTCCTTTAGATGCATGCTTCAAATTCAACTGAACTTGTTTTTTAATACATCTCTTGGCACTCCTAGTCTCAGCTGTGCACCGCACACTAGGCTAAGATTCCCCCTAAAATTTCTCTAGTTTCCCTTGACTGTGGGTCTAGTGGGCCTTTTAGTTCAAGAAAAATAATTATTTTATATCATTTTTTACACTATTTTTTATATTAGTTAACAATATATAAATTCATAATTAATAATGTGTTTTTGTGTTGCACTTCCAATAATATTAAAGGTCTTACAAGATTTGTGTTGCAGTTTTTGAGCATGCAAGGTTTGTTTATTTCAACTTTTGTTTTGTCACCCTTTTTGTGTATGATGTGTATTTGAGTTTTTGCCTTTCTCTTTATATTTTATAATTTTGGGGCTGGTTGTTATTTACTATGAATTTGAATAAAATCTTCATCTATCTAACAAAGAAGTTAAATTTAAAAAATGACAAAAAAAAAAGATAGCTAAACTTTAAACTTTGCTTATAGATTGATAATTTGAACATCCATAAGAAATGAAAATTTCGTATAAATAATATTTTTTATATAAAAAATAGTCTATGATTTTGATATGAATATTAGGAGAACCTCACCACAAAAATTAACAATCATAGTAGAAGAGGTCAAAAATCATATGCCCTACATCAGAATCTCATAGCATGCATGAACTCAACTTCAAAAGTTCTTTGAACCTTAAATTAGGATCCAACCCCGCCTTAGACTTGAGTTGGCCCAGCCATTGGGCCTTAAATACAAATAATAATAAAATTTAAGAAAAAGAAAAATAAAAAAAATCACAAACAAAGAAATAATGAAAGAAACAACATGGCAAAACACTCATTTTTAAAATTAAAAGATTTATTTTACAAGGGAGAAAAAAAAACTTGGAAGCATATGCCATATATGTAAAGACCATCAAGACCAATTAGAACAAGCAAGAAATTAATTATAATAACAGTAAAATGGAAAATAAAAAAATTAAATTACTGTAAATATGTAATCCTATACCAATTAGAACCAGCAAGTAAAATGCAAGGTCTTAAAAAATGGCAGTGTTTTTATTGCTTATGATATAATAACAATAATATAACATAAACATTAAAAATATATAATAAAAAAATACATTATATATATAAGGTCGGATTAGATAACTTTAAGAGTAACTTAAGCTTAGACCAAATCGAAAACAAGACCCGGTCAATTAGTGTATATTTGGTTTACAAGTATGAGGGGTGTAAACTGAGTTTTATTTTACTCCATAACTGTTTGGTAAAACTTTTGAATTATTTATAACTGAATTTTGATCTTAAAATCATGGTTGGAGAAAAAATAAGAAATTTTAACTTTTCCATTCATCTAAACTCAGCATTGCAAAGTAAAAACCAAACATGTCATTGGATACAATCCCAACCCGTTTCCTTGAGGAGACCAGCTTCAACCCAATCCAAAATAACTGTGACCGGGCTGGATAATTGGGTGAGAACTCCTATGAATCTAAGCTCATATTAATTGTGAGGTTTCATCATAATCTCATCTTTATCTGTTCATGTAAATTGTGAGGTTGTGATTTCATCATAATCTTATCTTAATATGTTCATGCAAATACACGTTATTCAAATTAATTACGAAACACACACACACACACACACACACACACACACACACACATATATATATATATATATATATATAAGGAAGATCTATTTATATCAAGTAAGTTTTTTTTTAACTGAGATGATTAGTTTCAATTTCATCTAATGGTTGAAATTATTTCATTAAATAACCATAGATGAAAGTGGATCTAACAATGGTAAGAAAAAAAAAGACTTACATTTGGTGTAAGTTGATTCTCCTATATATATATATATATATATATATATATATATATATATATATATATATATATATATATATATATATATAGGAAGTGTATCAAGTAAAAAGATTGTTTATTATGAGAGGATAAGAAGAGTGAATCTTGTGAATTATGAATCTTACATGAATGGTCAATATTAAACATAAATCGACGTGACTTTTTTAAGTGGTCATTTCATGACCTTTAAATAACTTTTAATCTTGATCATTCATGTATGGTTATATGGTCAAGATTAACCCCTCTCACATAACCATCCTCTCATAGATATGTCCCCTATATATATATATATATATATATATAAGAGATTTATTTACACTATGTAAATAAAAAAAATTATATTTTATTTTATTTTGATCATATAATTATCATTTATCTTACTAAATAGTTACATGATCAAAATAAAATGAAAGATATAACATTAAGTATAAGTCTTTTTTACTTATAAATAATCAATCTCATTCATATATATATTTATATATGAGATATCTTATTATGAGAGGGTCATGTAAGAATAAATCTTAAATATAACTATACATGATGATCAATATTAAAAATTATTTAAAGATATTATATATATATATATATATAATATATATATATATATATGAGATATCTTATTATGAGAGAGTGAGAAAAATAAATCTTAATCATATAACTATACATAATGATTAATATTAAAAATTATTTAAAAATTATGTGACCACTTAAAAAAAATTACATATATTTATATTTTAATATTAATTATTTATATAAAATTTAATAATTAAAATTCATTATTTTTACCTCTTATAATAAACATTTATATATATATATATATATATATATATATATATATATATATATATATATATATATATATATAAGGAAAAAACTGAGAATTCTAGAAGCACTTATCCTAGACGCATACCAGATAGTAATTGATAAGTGGATCCTACTGTGGGAGTGGGAGTCACTCATTTATTTTAACAATTCCGTATTAGCTCGAGCAACACAGACTTTCTACTACGTAGGGCCTGGTTCTTTGCTTAAAATTGGTCGATATTATTTATTATGACTTCGATTTTCATAATATTTTTAAAATATTAATTAATGAGTTGAAGGTGCTAGTTAATTTAATTGGTAAAGACATAGTAAATATATGAGTTAATTATTGGTTGAAATCTATAAAAAATTTCAATGATCTGTTATCTAATGACAAAATAAAAAAGTTGTTATCACAACTTATATCTTAGAATTTAACTGAAAATATCATTTATCTAATTATCTCTTGATATAAACTCACATAACCATCTTGAAAAGGATCAATTAATATTAAGTGCTACCTCTGCTTAAATAAATAAATTGATAAATATGTAAATAAAAATCTGAATTACATTCGTCCACATTCTAGCTTTTATATATATGGTTATTATTATTCATGTATTTAGTTTTACTCATTAACAAGTATGGAAGAAACTGAAGTCAGAGAAGTGATTAGTAGCCATTATTGCTGACCATATTCAATTATTTGATTCTTCAGCCAATAAACCGTTCGATCAACATGATTATATACCTACAAAATCAAAGGAGGGTCCTCAAATTTTAAAAGGGCACTGTTGTCTTACATTATTTGATTCGCAAGTGAGTAAGCCTGCAATCTTTCAACGTTGCTAGGATTTGTCTTATTGTTACAAAAACTGCATGATTTTGTTTTCTTTTATTTACCAGAAGCTGTTGGATTTGAGAAGACCTCTTAGTCATGGCCTTGTTATTTGTCCTTGTCCATCTATGATCATTCTATTTATCTTTAATAATGCTGCCTAAAGGCTACATGACATATTCAACAAATTTTCAACATATTGCTTTCATTACTTACTTTGATTACACATTAAAACAGTCAAATCAACATAGATTTACACTAAGCAATCTAAGCTTAGCTCGGAGCAATAAGGATTTAAGCAGAGCTCCTTTAAATTGTGGTATAATATAACCAAAAAGGTATAAATAGAGCTAATTAATTAACAATTGCATTTCTCTTTTCTGATAACCAACATTTCTGAAGCAATTCTAGCCCACATGTTTCGTGACTGAGTTGTTATTAGCTGTATGTTTCTTTCTTTTCTCGTTGTTCTAGCTAAAAAAGATAGAACGGAATTTGGAAATTGACAACAATCAACGTTCGCAGCAATCACCAAAAGTCAGTACAAATAAAATCATGTTTGGGAATCTTATTCAGAAATATAATAATGCTTTTGACCTCAACAACTTGTTAATCATTTGAAAGCCAGAATTTGAACGACCAAGAACATGAAAAGTTTACATTAATAACCTTTTCTTTAATAAATTGAAAAGGGATGGAATTTTTAGACACTTTTTGAATCTTACCTTACCCATTATTTTATATCTCTTGATTAAGTTTCCATTCCTCGAATCACATCAATTTCCGATGGTTCAGTATAACGAGCAAATTCCATGAATCATTTTGCCACTGATTAATAGTTCTAAATGCTAAAGATTATGAGCCAGAAAGGGGATCAAAACGCATGTTCTTACGTCATGAAAAAATTTTCACATGACGAGAAAGGTTTTTTTACATGAACCTAGTCTGCCAAGAAACATGTATAATAATATAAAATTCCTTGACAATTTCAAATAAAATAAGAATTTAATTAAGTATTGAAAAGCTTTTTTTACATTATTATTTAATTATGTATTAATTTATTATTAAAAGAATTTAACTTCTAAAGTAATCGTTATCATTATTATATTTTTTTAATGATATAGCAATACATAGTTGAATGATATTTTAAAAAAAAATCACTAATGGAAAAATCAAAATTAAACTGAAGATAAACCATGTTAACTATTTGAAGAAGAACAACTCATTGATTTTATTTTATTTTTAAGTTTAAACTTATTATTGACACTAAAAAAGATTTAAATTAGGGAAATTTTTTAAAACATGAAAGCAAGAAAGTAATTATTTAGTAATTTCGATTTTGGCATTGTTTTAGAAGTGAGTTTTCTTCCTCCCTGGTTTTTTGCATACTTGCTTTGTAATTAAAATAAAATGACCACTATTCACAATCCACAACCTAATTCTTTTTTATTTTAACTTGGCATGGAAATTAGATAAAATAATAAAGTTGCAATATGTTGCATTCCATCCTTTGCGCCTACTTGCATTCATATCATAACATATGAAGAATGAAAGTAGTTTTTTATAATCTCTTCTATAATTTTTCTATCAAGCATTAACAAATAAAAAAAAAAAGAAGATAACAATATGATTCAGCACCAAGAAAAAAAAAATTAAAAAATCTCTTTCATTCTGTTTCATTTGGGAAACCATACTTGCACAGAAAAAGCAAGTGCATGAACCTCACAAATCTTATATGAACCATTCATATTTTTAAAAAAGTGATTGAGAGAGAATAACAGAGGAAATGAAAGGTGATGATAATGTTGTATAAAATATCTGTATTAATGATGTTATATGTGCACATATTAGTACTGCTTCATGTTTTCTCCTTCTATATATTAATTATATATGTTTTTCTAACGAGTATTTTAAAAGCATTTGTTAATAAATCAAAAATATTAAATATTAAATAAAAAACATAATTTTTTAAATTCTTAATATATTAAATATTATAAATTTTATTTAATATTTTTTATTTTTAATTCTTTAACAAGTATTCTTCCTCGTTAGAAAAACTTAATTGTATAAATAGCAGTTTTGTCATTAAATCTTTGGGTCATTGTTGGAATAATCCCAAATAATCAGGAAGACATTGCATGCCGCGTATCAGCTGGGCCTTGCATTCAAGATAAACTCAACTAGTTGATTTGCAGGACAAATGACAATTAAATTAATGAATCTTGCTTTTTCCCATGTACACATATGGAGAACTAATTAATTGCTAATCTAATTAATTATTGCTCATAAGGAGGTCCTACTATTATTATTTAGTACTTTTTTTGGGGGGTTTTAATGACTAGAAGGGTTACAAGCATAGCAAATGAGGGATCCAAACATGGAACCTGTTTATATATAGTCCACAAATAAGTTATGCATGCATGCATCAAACGCCAATTGAAGATTCACTACCTGATTACCCATTTTATCTTAAAAAAGACTACCTGGTTTGCCACTATAATTAAAGTGTGCAATCATAATTATTAATTACTACATAAACTAAATTTACATATGTAAAAAGAAAAAGTATTAGGAAATAATCTGTATTAGTTATTATATGATAGATAAGAAGCAAAATGTAAAAGCAATGAGATTTACAATAAATAGCGATAGCTACCCAAATATTTGCGCATTTATAATGCCACCAACTTAAGCATGAGAATCCAAACACGTATACCAAGGACCAAGGAAAAGAGAACTAATTCCACTACACTGCACCACTGCTGCATCACTAAAATAAATCTGAATGGAAAAAATCAATTCGTGCATGTTGAATTGGGGATGATATATGACAGCCAAGTTGGGGACTATATTAATTATGTAACATAAATATATACATACATGGGACTCTTACTTATCAAAGCAATCTTTCCTCCCTTTTGGTTACTTTCCTTTTAAAAGTATATATAATAATTAGCAATTTAAATTCATAGTATATAGTTAAATACCCGCTAACCATAAGAATTAATAAACGATATCTTGTCATAATTAGCTGCAATGACAATAGATTGTCACTCACATGAGCATCCTATCATGGTATGGTGGGCTTCCTTTAATTTCTCCATCTATGTATCTAACTTTACACCTATTATCATGCATGGACCCCTTAGACACCTCAAGAAAACAAGAGAGTGGTTGAGAAAGATGTGTAAAATGAAAGCAAAGGCATACACACAATTTTAAGAACAAAATTTAGTTCTAATCATTTTTTTAAATTTTTTTAATTCTTTTAATTATTTTTTATTTATCTATTAATTCAATTAAATGAGATTAAAAATAATAAATAAAATGTGATTAAAAAATTAGAAAAAAAAAAATTAAAAAATAATTAGAGTAAAGTTTTATTCCAATTCTAAAGTATTGAAAGAGTTGGTAGGTGGGGTCTTGTTCTTACGAGAGAGTCTATGACACTCTTTTGGTGCATGTAAAAAAAGGGATCATCACCCGTTGTCCACCAAAGGGATAAAAAAAAAAAACCATTTGGGTCCCCGCATGGGACTGGAAGGAATTGAAAGGGATCTCCACCTTTGTATGTGTTTTATATTTAACAAAATCATGCAATGTAATATGGAAAACAAAGCTCTGTCAGCCTGACCCAATGGTGGGGTTCTCATTGTCCCAAATTTCTTTCCTCTTCCAGAAGGAAAGCTATAAGCATAGAGGGACTCCATGATCATAACACATTAACGAGGGGAGACAAGAAAACACAAGTGAGTCTGTGTATAGCCAGCCAGCCATTGACTCCTCCTAGAGACCTCATCATAAGCCCATTAATTATATAATAGTAGGTGTCTTAAAGAGAGAGAGAGAGAGAGAGAGCCAACACTACTAGCTGCTACCAGCTAAAAGAGTGAGTGCTGGCAAGCTTTGGATGCTTTGAAGATGGAAAATGAAACCCTTAAAATGTCAACCTTGTCAATATATAAAAGTTAATTGCTTTTCTTAGGCATCAATTGCTTTCCATATATATATATACAGGGTGGAGGTTGGTGCTTGGTATCTTAATCAAATAGATTATCTGATGGATCAGATTCTAGCAAGCTTGCAGGGCAGGCCAAAAACTTATTAAGAGTTTAGTGTGATTACACAGTCTCTAATTATTGTATTTGAAGCGTTTTGATTCTACACTCGCATACACTAGTGTTAAGTTACTGCCCATTATTAACTTCTTAATCACTAAATAAGAATGATGAAAATCCTACATGTAAATATTTATTATGCATGTCATCTAGAAAAGAAAAACATGGATACGCAGGGGCAGACCTACATTGTAGGTGCTGGGGCTTATGCCCCGTAGTCAATTTTTTTAAAATTGTTATGTGTAATTTTATTATTTATATATATATTTTTAAAATTTATAAAGATTTGTTCCTACTATTTGTTTAATATGATTATCTTAAAGGTTAAATTTATTTAAGATTATAATAACATATGCTTAAATAATAATATAAAAATAATTGATATTAATAATGAATTCAAATTAAATTTATTATCTTACAATATTATATTTTAATATGTAAATATAAATATTTAATAAATATTTATTTATACAATTGTATTATCTTTAATCATCTTGTTCTTACTGTCCAAATTTTTTAGATTCATCACTGTGAATACGTGATAACGTCATGATGATGACAAAATTAAAACACATGAAATTATAAGATTAGAGGTTCAGGTTGGTCCTAATAAAAGTTGGCATATATATACAATATTATTACACGGGGTAGATTGTATATTAATTGAAATAATTAGGTAACTAGCTAGTACCAATTCTTCAGATTTTCCTAGCACCAAAAAAAAATCTTCAATTTTTCTCCTGTAAAAAAGTCTCATGTCAATGTTACATATTCAATTTGTTTATTCTATAACGATATCATATATAAATTTGTTTTTCCTAATTACTTGACCAATTTTATTTTTCATCTTTTCTCTTAGAGAAAAGTTTGATATACTCTTAGAATAAATAGTATAGAAATTAGTTTTACATATAAATTTTTATGATAAATTCATTCATATATCATTCACACCCATTTTCAATACCAAACCTAACTTTAATAAAACAACTATACTTATCCACTTAAACTTGACATAATTTTTTTATAGGGCTAGCTAGAGAACTCATTATCGACCTAGTAGGATTGCATTATTACATGTGAGTTTGGTATTGCTTTTCAACCTACTTTATTTTTCCAAAGCATATAGTAGTTTTAATGGAAATTACATCTACCTTGCCTTCTACCAAAGAAAAAAAAAATTAAAGAAATTGCATCTACCACTTTAATCTATTGACTCAAATTACATTTCTCTCTTTAGTACCAAAAAAAGATCATATTTCTTTCTCTTGATTTAAACTCTTAATGCACTTTATCCTAATATATTTGATTTTAACTAAGGAAAATATTTTATATACATAAAAAATATGTGCATCATATTTACATTATATGTTAACATAAAAGAGATATCAAATTATATTATATGTAATTATAATTTTTTTATGTGATACAAAATAAATTTGTAAATAGGTTAATAAAAAACTAAATGTATAAAAATTGAATGGATAACGAGACTGTTTAACTAATAGACCCAGGTCTTTTTACTCCCCCACAAGCCTCATTAAATAAAGTGACTTTCATCATGTGCAACTATAATTTATTTTATAAAAAAAAAGTAAATGTTAAATACAGTCTCTAAAAATATCTCTTATTCAAAATTTAATTCCTAAATTTATTTATATGTATAAATTAATTCTTTGATTTATAAAATTCATATCATGTTACCTGTTGTTGTATTATTAGAAATTTTTGATTTAGAGATAGAATTTAGAGACAAAAACAAAGATGAATTTTATGAATTAGAGAGGAAAAATAAAATTTAAAATATAGAGACAAAATTTAGAGATGAAAATTATCCGTCTCAGAATTTTTCGTCTCTATTTGATCAATTTAAAGTCAAATATAATCAGAGATAGATTTTAGAGACGAAAATTATCTGTCTCAGATTTTTCTGTCTCTATTTAGTCAATGTGATATTTTAAAAAGTCAAATATGTTTAGAGACGAAATTTAGAGACAAAATTTATTTGTCTCTAAATATTCCATCTCTATTTAATCAAATAAGTATTTAAAAAAATTAAAATATATTAGAGACGGATGTATTTTGTCTCTAAATTATATATATTATTTAATTAATAATTTTTTTAAAAGATAAAGACGAATGTTGTTTCTGTCTCTAATATTTCTACTTAAAATCCCTAAATCCCTAATTCTAACTCAAAATCCCAATCCTCCCAATTGCTCACCATCTCTAACCTCCCAATCTCTCACCATCTCTGACCTTTTGATCCCTCATCTCCATCTCTGAGCTCAGAACCCTCATCTCTTCTCCATCTCTGACCTCCTTCATCTCTATCTCAGAGCTTGTTCCCT
The DNA here is from genome assembly GCA_029884605.1 of Ormosia emarginata. Taxonomy (NCBI): domain Eukaryota; kingdom Viridiplantae; phylum Streptophyta; class Magnoliopsida; order Fabales; family Fabaceae; genus Ormosia; species Ormosia emarginata. The sequence goes on along the minus strand of JAQQTP010000076.1, from coordinate 38,851,675 downwards.
CAGTTTAGATCCCTAATTCTAACTCAGTCCCACCGTCCCACCGTACCAAGATACACACCTCGAGTTCGGACCTCCCTCATAAACGTCTCTAGGCTCGTTCCACCGTACCGCCCACCATCCCTTATTCACTCAATCTCACCATTACCAACAGTAATTGTTTCCCATCTTCCCTCATCATAAATCCCTTCTCCTCGTAACCCCCCATAGTAACCCCTTCCTTAACCCATCTACAAGTAACCCCTCCACCCACATCCCCACCACTACCGTGCCTACCCAACCCCCTTTCCTTTTTCCTCTCCGTAACCCACCCTTTCTTCACAACCCGTGTACCCACAACCACCGTAAGCTCTATCTCTAACCATTGTATCTCCCTTTCTCTACATACCAAGTTCTCTATTCTTCCCAATTTTTATTTTCTTTTTATTTTTATTTTTGTTTTAATTTTTTTATTCCTCTTATTGAGTTTTATTTTGTTGAAAACATGTAAATATCTTTTGTATTTATGTAGTTTCCTTGTATAGGCTAATCAAATCATAACCCTAATCTTTGTATTTATTATCATAGATTTATATAAACAGCTCTCCGTCGTGTAGTTGAGACACACGGTTTCTCAATCTCTATGTTTCTGTTTTCTCTCTTAACATGGTATCTAGAGTCTAAATAGAGGCAATCCTAGAACCGCGCATACCCAATGGGTCCACTGCCCTCCGGTGATTTTTTTTTTCGGCCAACCGTGTTTTCATTCCTGTTTGCCGGCCTTTCTCCTTTGTTGTGACGTTTTTCTGGCCTGTTTCCTCCCTTCTCTATCGTTGTCACCACAGTCCACCGCCGTCCGTCGCCTCCTTTCCGGCCGTTGACCCCACTATCAGAACCGTCTCCCGCCGACCCCACTATTAGAACTGTCTCCCGCCGATCGGCCAGACCGCAGAAGCCCAGCCTCAACGCCGTCGGGATGCGCCTCCACGCGTCTCCTTTCGCCGCAACCAAACAGCCACTGTGCGGCTTATTTTTCGGTGCGTGACGGTGCGTCCGGCCGTTGGTTCTCTAGCCTGACTCATCTCGGCCTCCTCTATGCCGATCTGCCCTCAGATCCTTGTTCTCTTGCGTTGGATTTTTTAGGTATCTTGTGTTTTCCATTTTTACCTTTTATATTCTGACCGATGGCGAGTTCTACCTCCCCAGATGGCTCTAAAGATCATCCCAAGGCTGAGCCTCTTGTTTTCACAAGTTACCTCCATATCCCTCTCTCTGCTGATAAGTTAGATGATAGCAACTATGATACTTGGGCTTCAGACATCAAGTTGTGACTTGAAAGTCAAGGCTATGAAGACCACCTCACCAGAGACCTTACCTCTGTGCCTACATAGGAACAACCCAGCTACATAGGAACAACCCAGGTGGAAGAAGATTGATAAATAGTTGTGCGTTGTCATTAAGTCCACCATTCATTCCTCTCTCAAGCAGATCTTCCGTACTCAGACCACGTGTGCTTCTATTTGGGAGCAAGATAAGGTTCTTTACACTAATGATACTCAGCGGCTATATGGGGTTTGTCACAACCTCATGAGTATTATTGCTCCTCGTCAGTTTGATGGACCTATGTCTGCTTACTTGGGTAAGGTTCATGGTACTCTCCATGATTTCAATGAGTTGTTATCCCCTACTGCTACCCCAGCACAAGAACTCGAGCAACACAGTACCTTCTTCATGCTCATAGCCTTGTATGGTTTGCCTCCAAAATATTCTGCCAATAGTGATCAAATTTTGGGTTCGCCTACTATCCTCACTTTATCCTCAACTTGGTCTACTTTGCTTCGGGTCCCAGCGAAGTAACCCTCTGGTTCTGTCCTAGCCTCGGCTCCAGTTGATACTTTTGCCCTCGTCTCCCAAAGTGCTAATTGTGGTTGTTCTCGTCCTGGTACCTCGGGTAGGCCCTGTCCGAAGTGTACATTGTAACACCCCAAATTTTCTAACTATTTGACAGTAATATTGACAGTAATAACAGAATTCTACTGTTTAGTTATTTTTGTGTACTGTAAAATTATTTTGAGTATTCCGTGAATACATTTGATCTTTTTGTGTGATTTACTCCATGTCAGGAAAATAATAATTTTCAGGCCGGGAAAAATCTTACGTATTTTAATTATTACTGTTAAGTCTTAATTATTTTACGTAATCTGATTTAATTTTCGTAAGTTTTATAATTTTTATGATTTTGTGGATGATTATAAAATTTTTATATTTTTTTAATTATTTTAATATTATCCATGGGTCGTTTGTGGGCCCAGGGGTATGGAAAAGTGAAAAATTTTCCGCAGCCAGAAAATTTTGTACTGTTGAGACGGAAACGGGGGATCTTACTAAACCTGAAACTGGAAACAGTTTTAGAAATTTTATTTTATTGTGTTTTGTACTGCATTTAATTATCGGGTAATAAAAATACAAGAAAAATATTGTTTGAAGAGTAATAGCAGATAAAAATAAATATTATACTGCTTAGTCAACATTAGTGATTATGACAGCTTTATGACAAACCAATAGGAAGCAAGCTTAATGTTGAAGCCTTTGGATATTCACCATTGATTTAATCAACGGTGGAGATTTGGTCTTATAAAATGGCTAGGACCATTTATGACCATTGGATGGAAAGTATGAAGAGGTGATCTTGACCTTTCATTTTGGAGATACATCTAATGGTTAGGATTTCAAGGAGGAAAGATCTAATGGCCTAGATTTAGTCTTATAATCTAGAGGCTATAATTAGAATCTACATTAATACTTACCATTGATCTAATCAATGGCTAACAATGCTCAAAATGATGGCTAGTGAAATTGGTCACTCATTGAGTGTACAAGGAGGAGGGGACGGTTTTGTGATGGCCTTAAGCCATAGCAAGGTTTGAAGACCAATTATTACTCATCTTAATCATTCTTGATCATTCCAAAAACCTAAGCTCTTCAAACTTTTCTCTCCATTTCTCTTCACTCAAGCTCACGGCCATAGCACCCAAATCCACCTTCCACCATTCAAAAATTTCAAACAACATTACTTCTTGAATCTATACCTCAATCTAAGACACTTTGTAGTTTAGGCCAAGTTCTAAATCCATCATCTTCAAGGACTTTCTTCAAGAGCAAAGTTCTAGGGTTTTTAAGGTGAAGTGTAAGGAAACTTCACTTTTTATCTCTTTTACATGTTCTAAGCCATGTTTGATCCATGGTTTCCTTGTTCAAGCTTAATATGCTAATAAACTTGTATTTTATTTTGTGTTTAAGAAACCTTTGATGGTGAAGGACTTGAAAAAGAAGCAAAAAAAAGAGCTTTTGAGGTTCTTCAAGAGGTAAGAGGGAGATCCATCTCACCAACCAAGTATGGTGGTGAGAGATGAATCTTGTATTTGATGGATGGTGAATCCATGTGAGGATTCATATCCATGGTTGTGTAATTATTTGTGGGTGTTTATGTGCTTTAAATTATTTATTTGTGTTTGCATGCTTTAGGTGATTTTTATTGCTTTAAGGTATGCTTGATTACATGATATGATGAATATGTATATGTATGCCATGATTTGATGAAGGAAAGAAAAATAATTTTTGGTTCCAAGGACCATGAGGATTTCGGCCTCAACACCTCAAAATAGGTGTTCACAAATTAATATTTTCATGAATGGTAAAATTGGATGTTTAGAAAAGTAAGGAAAATGAACAAATGTTTTGGTTTCAAAGAACAAGTGTATCACGGTTTTTGAAGGAATTTTAATGGTTTTGTTTGTGTAAAAACATGAATGGAACTTAGTTGATTTAGAAAGAAAAAATATATGATGGTTTCAATGACCATGTACCACAGGTTTTGAAGGCTTGTAATACCTTGATTTTATGAGACAAAGTGATTTCAAAGTGAAAATATAATTGATTAAGTACAAGAATTAAAGAAATGGAAACAAAGTGTTTTGTCACTTGAAAAATGAATTTTTCGTATATGAATGGAAAAGAGAGGTTGGAAGTGTTTGAAACTCAATTTATTTTAAAGAGGATTGATTTTTAGAATTGATTTAGAATTATAAAGAATACGTGGGTGACTTAAAATTTACTAACGTATAACTCAGTCTTTGGGTTTTGGAGCGCGTTAGGAAATTTTAAGTTAGAAACATTGATTTAATTCAATGGAATGGTGAAATTATGGAATAAATTGTGATAAGGATTTTCTTGAGTAAGAAAATGTGAAAAATGAAGTGAGAAGTCATATTATTTGGAGAAAGGCCAAAATGAGGTTAAAAAATATTTTACGTAGTGGAAAAATGGTGAAAAATGATTTACATAACTTAAAAATGTGATTTTTAAGCTACGCGATTTGAAAAATGTTTAAATATTTTTACGTGATTTGAAAAATATTTAAATATTTTTACGCGATTGAGATATTGTGGAAAAATCGCTAATGCGATTGAAAAATGATGAAATAATTTTTACGTGATTGAGAAAACGATGGAAAATCGCTATGCGATTTTGAAAATGCGACAAAAATGTTGCAAAATTGTGAAAACATAACAGAAATGTTACGCGATTAAGAAAACGTGATAATATGATTTCATGATTGAATATACAGTAGGATTACTGTTAGATCAATGTATGGACACTGTATGAGAAATTATGAGATTAGCCTGTGATTGGCATTTGGTGCATTATACATGCATTGGAAAAGTCCGATGGACTGGATAAGGCTATTTGCCTAGGAGAGAAAGTACACCTCTTGAGTGGGTGCGATATGCGTAGTGTAAGTCACTCGTTGACTTTGGGGGCATCGGGGTGCAAGTTGCCTATAGTGGGCAGTCGGTAGCTCTTCTGTACCGTGGGTTAGACCGATGCAATACACCGATGATCCTGACCGAGACACTATTCTTAATCAAGAACTATTAAAGACTATTGTGTATATGCTAGATGTGCAAACACTAACGAGAATAGTAGCACATGGTCTAAGGCATGTTGGTACAGACAAATCTTTTGGATCAATTTCTCCGACTTGAGTTTTAGCTCCATGGAGTAGGAAAGTGAGTCTTTGTATACATGCATAATCTAAATATTTATATCTGTGTGATATATTAATTAAGAAATATTGGATGATGTTGATGGCATTATTGTAATTATCAAGTGATTATACTATGAATTGTGGAATATTGAATAATGTTGAGGGCATAATTATAATTATTGAATAATTTGAAAATATTGAGGGTATAATCGTAATTATTATCTATTATATTTGTTATGATAAATAATGATGGAGGGCATTATTATAATTATTGTATCTATTATGATAAATAATGTTGAGGACATTATTGTAATTATGGTATGTTATATCTGTATGGTGTGTTGTTTGTGTTATCTCCATACTAACATGTTGGTATTGGCATAGGTGATCTCACCTCTTTATATGTCTATTTTGTACTGTATTTATATTTGTAAAGACGCTGAGCAAGGAATTGAACAAGAGGGTGAAGAAGAGCAGATTCCTGTGGAGGAAGCTGAATTCTGAGAAGATAGCAATGTCCACTTTCCTAGGTTATATGAGGTTGCAATTTCGTGGAGGACCGGAAGCCTGACATGTTGACCTAGATAGAGAGTGTATTTTCTATATAGGAGACTTGAATGTTACCCTGAGTAGGCTTTATCAAGGGAATCTTTATTTTAATATAAATATTTATGTATACTTAGAGTTTTCGTTGTCCATTAGGCAGTACTGGGGAGCTTACTATCGTACTCCTAGTGAGATTAGTATTGTGTCGTCTACGCGGACACCTATCCGTAGGACTTTGTATCAAGCTGGATTCCTACCTGCTGAGGAATCTGAGGAGGACCCGTCTGAGAGTTCTGCTGCTTAGTAATACTTGGGCAGTATGTTAGTTTTAAATAATGTTCAAATACCTTTAAGACTATGTCTGTATATAAATAATCTTGATAGTACTTTTATAATGTATATATGATGTAAATTATTTGTGATGATGTTGGAATATTTTTATTTTCTACTAAGGTTATTTTATTGATATCAATGAAATTTTATAACCCATATTTATATTACAAATCATATTTTATAATGGAAGAGGTAATTTGGTAATTAAGTAACATAAATGTGATACCCTACGGTGAGTGTTACATATATTCTGTAACAGGTTGGGTCATACTGAGGATCGTTGTTAGACCAAACATGGCCGTCCTTCACGGGCTGCCAATATTGCCCAAGCTGCTGTACCTGATTTACCTGAGCCTTATGCTCCAATGACCCCATCTCCGGCAGCCTATGCAAATTTTCTGAAATGATTTAAGCAACAATAGGCTTCTAACTCTACTGCATCTGTTGAGCACACTGGTAATGCATTTGCTTGTCTATCTCAATCGTCACCCTTAGGTCCTTGGGTACTTGACTCTAGTGCATCTGACCATATCTCTGGTAATAAACGTCTTTTCTCCAAATTCTCTAACTCTGGCTATTTACCTATAATTACTTTAGCAAATGGTTCCCAAACACAGCCTGAAGGGATTGGCACTGTCCATCCCCTCCATTCTCTATCTGTTGATTCTGTTCTTTATGTCCCTGGTTGTCCTTTTAATTTACTATATATTAGCCATTTGACACATTCTTTAGATTGTCGCATTAGTTTCACTAAAGACTATATCATTTTGCAGGACCGGAGTTCGGGACGGATGATTGGCGCCGGATGTGAGTCTAATGGCCTTTACCAGCTCTCTGCCACCTCTCGTGTGTGCTCTGCTACAGATTCCCCTCTCACCATCCATGCTCAGTTGGGTCATCCTAGTCTTGCCAAGCTACAGCAAATGGTGCCAACATTTTCTAAGTTATCTATTTTACCTTGTGAGTCGTGTCAACTTAGGAAACACACTCGTAGTCCGTTTCCAGATAGAGTGTGTCATCGAGCTGCGTCTCTTTTTGTATTAGTACATTCTGATATTTGGGATCCTAGTCGTGTTGAGTCTACTTTTGGGTCAAAATACTTTGTTACTTTCATTTATGATTATTCTCGGTATACTTGGTTATTTTTAATGAAAAGCATATTAGAGTTGTTTTCAATTTTTAAGACCTTTTATAATGAAATCAAAACTCAGTTTGGTGTACGATTCGTATTTTGCCTAGTGACAATGCCCGTGAATTTTTATCTCACAATTTTTAAACTTTTATGGCATCTCATGGCGTTCTTCACCAAACATCTTGTGCCTATACCCCTCAACAAAATGGGGTTGCTGAGCGCAAAAATAGACATCTTATTGAAACTCTGACCCTTTTGTATTATGGTTGTGTTTCCTTTCGTTTTTAGGGCGATGTGGTTCTCACTACTTGCTATTTGATTAATCGTATGCCCTCTTCTGTTCTTGATAACTGGGTATCCCATTCTGTTTTGTTCCCTCACCAACCCCTCCACTCTATTCGACCTCGTGTCTTCGGGTCGACATGTTTTGTCCATAATGTCACTCCCAGTCTTGATAAATTGTTTGCTCGCTCTATCAAATGTGTTTTTCTTGGTTACCATCGGTCTTAAAAGGGTTATCGGTGTTTTTCACTTACCCTTAAGCGTTATCTAGTCTCTGTTGATGTCACATTCTTTGAGTCTGTTCCTTTCTTTGAGTCTCCTGACCTGGCTCTTCCACCTATCACTGAGGTCCTCCCTATTTTTCCTCATCTTGTCCTTGTTGACCCTGCTCCATCACCACCTTCCCTTGTTGGTGCCCCAGTCCCTACTACTGGCCCTCTCCATGTTTATCATCGTCGGCCGCAGCCACCACCACCATAAGAGATTGTAGAGATTACTGAGGCCCCTTTGGACTTTCATCCGACACCACCTCCTTTACCAACTCTGGCACTGCCTCATGCGTCAGACCTTCCCATTGCTCTTCGAAAAGGTATTCGATCCACTCGTAACCCTTCTCCTCACTATGTTACTCTCCGTTACCATCGCATCTCTTTATTGTAGTATGCTTGCCTTTCCACCTTGTCTTCTATGTCTATTCCTAAATCTCTATGTGAAGCTTTATCCTATCTTGGGTGGCGATAAACAATGATTGATGAAATGTGTGCACTTCAGAGCAGTGGTACTTCGGAACTTGTTCATCTTCCTCCTGGGAAGTTTGTTGTCGGTTAATGGTGGATTTATACGGTCAAGGTTGGCCCTGATGGCACTCTTGATCGCCTAAAGGCTCGTTTGGTGGCAAAGGGGTATACCCAGATATTTGGTTTGGATTATGGTGACACTTTCTCACCAGTTGCGAAGATGGCTTTTGTTTGGCTTTTTCTGTCTATGGCCGCTATTCGCCATTGGTCCCTTTCATCAGTTGGATATCAAAAATGCTTTTCTTTATGGTGATCTGGAAGAAGAAGCCTACATGGAGCAACCTCCAGGGTTTGTTGCTTAAGGGGAGTCTTCTTGCCTCATTTGTCGTCTACACAAGTCCTTGTATGATCTCAAACAATCTTTCCGGGCTTGGTTTGGTCGATTCAGTACTGTTGTACAGTAGTTTGATATGACTCGCAGTGAGGCTGACCACTCTCTCTTCTATCACCATATAGTCCGAGACTGTATCTATTTGATTGTGTATGTGGACGACATTGTTATCATCGGCAGTGATCACCAAGGTATAACTCAGATAAAACAGCACATTTGTCATCACTTTCAGACCAAAGATCTTGGCAAACTTCGTTTTTTTTTGGGAATTGAAGTGGCACAATCCAAGGATGGCATAATAATCTCACAAAGGAAGTATGCTATGGATATTCTTGAGGAAACAGGACTATTGAATGCAAAGCCGGTTGACACCCCTATGGATCCCAATGTTAGACTTTTACTTGATTAGGGGGAGCCACTTTCAGACCAAGGAAGATATAGACGATTGGTTGGAAAACTTAACTATCTTACTGTTACCTGTCCAGATATCTCCTTTGCGGTGAGTGTAGTAAGCCAATTTCTAAACTCACCTTGTGAAGGGCATTGGGATGCAGTGATTCATATTCTCAAATATATTAAGGGAGCTCCAAGAAATGTCTTGTCTATAAACACAAAGGACACACTTAGATTGTAGGGTATTCAGATGTTGATTGGGCAGGTTCTCTTACTGATAGGAGATCTACTTCTGGTTATTGTGTATCCATTGGGGTAATCTGATTTCCTGGAAAAGTAAGAAACAAAATGTGGTTGCAAGGTCAAGTGCCGAAGCAAATATCGATGCATGGCCTTAGCTACTTGCGAGCTCATTTGGTTAAAACAGCTTCTTAAAGAGCTTAAGTTTGGAAACGTTATGCAAATGACTCTTATTTGTGATAATCAAGCTGCTTTGCATATCGCTTTCAATCCAGTATTTCATGAGAGGACTAAACACATTGAGATAGACTGTCACTTTATTAGAGAAAAGATCATGTTTGGAGACATCACCACTAGCTTCGTCAATTCAAATGATCAACTGGCAGATATTTTCACTAAGTCTTTAAGAGGTCCTCGAATAAACTATATTTGTTACAAGCTTGGTACATATGACTTATATGTTTCAGCTTGAGCGGGATTGTTGAAAACGTGTAAATATCTTTTGTATTTATGTAGTTTCCTTGTATAGGTTAATCAAATCATAACCCTAATCTTTGTGTTTATTATCATAGATCTTTATAAACAGCTCTCCGTCGTGTAGTTGAGACACGCAGTTTCTCAATTCCTATGCTTCTATTTTCTTTTTTAACATATTTATTAATTTTTCATTTATTTAATTTATTAGCTACATTTTTTTTTGTTTTACTTGCCATTTGCAATTTGTGTTATACTTGTTTCATTTGACTTGTTTTACTTGTCGTTTCATTTTTGTACTTTATGCTTTGGTGCTGTTTTGGCCTGTCCATTATTTTGAGCTTTTATTGTGTGGATGTGTTCTAGATGTGTATCTCGGTTGATCTAATATCTATTTGACAAAGTTTTTGTAGGAGCTATAAAGAACTTTACACTATAACCAAACCATATGGTATCACCTAGTTTAATAACAGTTAGGTGAAAAACTTCAATTACTACAACAATGTAACACTTTTATCTATTGATAATAGTATATATCAAATTTAAATCAAATTATAATCCAAGATTTTTGCCAACAATAATATTACAATTAATTGGTAATTCAACAGTTACCTATGAATATGTGATTATATAGTCTTTTCACATGTAGTTACCTGCCAGAATGGATTTGGCTGCAGCTTCTTCAGGAGTCTTGGTGTAGTGCTGATCTTTGTAAAGCACATCTACTGAGTCACAGTCAAAAACTATATATCTAAATAGCCTATATTATTATAAAGACAACATTAACAACAAACAAGAACAATAAACATTATTAGAGAAGATTTAGGAGGATTCAAAGATACCTATTTAGTTTCCATTGTCCTCGGATAACCCCCTTAAGGAGATCAGGGTCTGTGCAGGTTGGCTTTCTATTAACCTAGTTTAGGAACACATGACACTAACAACATTCCCATCAATCACACAGCTCTTAAATGGTGGTTGGAATGTGTCATCCAAATCTTGCTGTGTCACCTACCAAAATTAAAGACAAAAAGGAAGAAAATGATTCTTTGCATTCCTATCTTTAGAAACACATGAAACTTGTACTTAGAATTTTCAACCAATGGTAGACTTAGATTACCACAGTATTGAAGATGTAACGTTGAACACCTTTCCAGTTATCCACATCATAGGTTGTATAGTGTTTGCAACAAGCAGCAACCTTGAGCTTGTTGGGGTCCCCATCATCACTTTGCTGCTGACCTCTCATGTAACCTGCTGCATATTTGCTACTGAGAAGAGGGTCTTTCTTACGTAACCTTTTCATTCAAATTGCCTTTTTGACATGTCTGATTTTCCTTCAATGTGTACATTACTTCACACCGGCAACAATGATCCCTACATAATACTTTTTTTGTTCTTTATAGGATCCTGACATATCTTCTTATAAACACACCCTTATTGTTCCCTAATATATGAATCATGGGAGCAGAGTTCAACCCATGCCTTATCTTGATCCATTTATTCCATGTAAGTCTTGTACAATTGTTTAATTCTACATTTTAACATTTCATATCATCTGTGATTATGTATATATGTTCACCCTGGTGCTTCTTTTATCATAGTGCAACCAAGACCAATGGTTCCAAAGAAAGACACTGCGGTATATGGATATGGAAGTGTGGCTTCGAAAGACCGGATGGAGGACTGGAAGAAAAGGCATAGTGACAAACTTCAGGTGGTGAAGCATTAAGGGAATAACAATGACAGAAATTTTGGTGATGAGTTTGAGGATCCTGATTTGCTCATGTAAGTCTCTCATTCAACATTCTATTTTTCTGCCCTTTATGTTACTAAATTGTGCTACATGATTGGAGTAGAAGCTGGAGTGCCTCTCTAACACATCAAGGTCAAACCATTTTTGCATTAGGAAGACATTTAAGACTCAAACTTTAGTGTATTTTAAATAGGTAGTTGTTGATGCATAGATATGTCTTGCCCAAGCAATCTGTTATTATGTTTATTGGTGAGTCTGTTATTGTTTTGCTATTTGTTAGGTATTGCAGTGTGTGTGTGTGTTCTTGTGGGTGGGGGATGGGCGGTGGGGGTTATATGTTTAACTAGAATGAAATTATAATTCTCTTATTTTTTGCCATATATTTTTATTTGTTTATTAACATTTTTTAAACTTCCAAGTTATATGTTTTTAAACTTCCAAATCCAGTTTACTTAAATGTGATTCCAATGTAGTCCATTTCTAATGCTTTATGTGGGCATGAATCAGAGAATTTTCAAGAAGCCATAAGAGTGTTTGATATCATATTGAGGCAACATATTGCGAAGCAGTTCGTAAATTACTATTTCTTTTTGTTCATCTATTTTTGTTTAACTTTGAGTTGCATTACTTGTAATTGTATAAGTTAGAAAGAAGTCTACTTGCAAAATGTAATAAAATATTGTATCTACTTCATGTATTGTATTTAATAAGATAATGTAATGGTATGCATAAGATATTGTATCTACTTCATATACTTTCAACTATTTTGATATTTTTATAGTTACTTTGATAATTATAATGATTGATGATTTATTGTGATTTTTGGTAAATTTTGATTTTGCATAATTATATGCATATGAAAATATAATTTTTTTAATAAAATGAAGGTGTTTAGTTGTGGCAAATCACAACTAGATGCCTATTTTTTTAATATTTTTTAAAAAATTAGAGACATATTTAGAGACGAAAAAATCTGTCTCTAATTTTAGAGACGGAACAGTGTCGTCTCTAATTAGAGACATAATTTTTTTAGTTATAGACGGACTTTTTTCGTCTCTAAATTAGAGACGAAACTCATTGTGAACACCTAATTTTATCCGGATAAAAAAAATGGTTATGGATAATCAAAGAAGAACAAATTTTTAACTCTGCTTCTATTAATAAAATAAAATAAAAGGTGATAATAAAAAATAATAAATAAATAAATAATTTTTTTTTTTTTGAAAAAATGATGAGGAGTAGGTTTTAAAAAAAAAAGAAGAAAAATAATAAAAAAAAAGGTTTGGGCCTGATCCACCTCTATTAAACTTACTCCACCCATGACCCGGATCCACTAAACCCGAATTCACCCATGACCACTAAACCCAGATTCACCCATGTCCTAACATTCTTTTTGCTACTCACCTCCACCAAACCCTAGCAGCCACACCTACAGCAGCTCCCTCTCCCTATCCTAGCTCCTATGATAGCCTCCATGATGGAGACCGGGCGGCGGACCACACCCTCATGCAACCAATTGATGTAGCCCCCATCACGAGCTCCAACACACTATGGCAGCAACTACAAGCAACCGCTGCTCCCATTCGGACGGAGCTCAAAGTGCGAAGATGCCATTTCTGGGTAGATTGTAAGGGTTGAAGCTGAATTTTGCATGGAGCAGATAGAAGATGCACAAAAATGGAAGATTTAAGAAAGATTCGAGCTTTGCAACACGGGAACTACAAGCAATCGCAACTCCCATTCTGACGAAACTCAAAGTGCGAAGATGCCATTTTTAGGTAGATTGCAGGGGTTAAAAGTTGGATTTTACGTGGAGCAGAGGAAAAATGCACAAAAATGTAAGATATGAGAAGACTAGAGCTTTGCAACACGGGAACCGCAAGCAACCGCTAATTTTCATCCAACCATCTACTATAAATACAGAGGACGAAAATCAGAGGGGTTCGGTCTCTTCTTCTTTTTTTTAGAGTTTTTTTATTTCTCTGAGAACTCAGTTAGAGAAAAGTTATTCTGAGAGAAAACTTGAGAGAGTTGTGTAAATTTTTTTGGAGAGAATTCTTCAGGTGTTTTAGGATTTATTTGGAAGACTAGAAACTTGTTATTTTGTTGAGTGAGATATTGAAGAATTAGGAAAGATTCTACTCGACTATTTGGAAAGATCTTTATTTGGTAATTTCATTTTTTTTTCTTTCTTCATTGTATTGAGCATATTATGGATGAGAATTATCATATTCTGTTCTTAGTTTGCTTTAATATCCTGATTGAAGATGGCGGGTTGGTTCATTTCATTTCTTATTTTATTTAGCTTTCTTTATGTTGCTTGCTACTTGTTTGATGAAATGACCATCTGATGCCGTATGTTTAATCCCCTGTATTTCTGTGAGTTTGTGTTTTTGTTAAGCTATCTTTTCTTTGCCTGACCTGAATTGTTGGGTTTATCTTTGTGTTGAGTCATTTGATTGCTTAGTGTGTCCACTAATTCGAGTTGGGTTTCGAACATGTGTGTAATCAGAGAGTGCATGCAATTGGTGTGATGTAAAACATGACTTAAAACCTCTTGATGTCATTTTGAATTATGATACTCATGTGAATTGCACTTGGTGAACGGATATATGCATTTGAGAATGAAAACTAATTTGTTTATGGGACTGTGAAAATCATATGCAAGTAGTTATAGGTGATATTTTTTCCTTCACTACTTTTTATGCCTAAAGGAATTCAGATGGCATGTTGTGGTTTAGCATATTGGAACTAAAATGGGATTTTTAAGATCTGTTCATTCCTTCCTCAGACATTTGTGACTTGATCAAGTAGTGGGTGAATATTTTGTTCATTTTGTGCTTGCGGTGTGTATTGGTTGTCACGTAGAGCATTCTTTGGGTTTATTTCTTGAAAGTTATTGCTTTATGATGTCATGTGTTCTTTTTTGTTTTCTGCCTTTTGTTTCCTTGAATAAGTGGATATCAAAATGTTTTCTTTTGGGTCTTAAACGTTCAAGGTAATGCTTATCCTCATGACAGTCCATTCTCAATTTTTAACTATTCGGTGCTGGAGAATTGGTATGGTGCATATAAAATATATTTTCTGGTTGTAAATCATAAGAGAATTTGCACAAATTGTAGATTTATAATGAGGTGTAATTCCTCAAGCTTCTTTTGATGCAAAGTCTTCTAAATGGAGAGCTGATTGCTGGTTTTAAATGTTGAAATGCAATTATATTTTTGCTTTTGGAAGCCGTGGTGCTGAGATGTGTACAGATCATGTAAATTGTGAACTAACCAATCATGACAAATTATCGGTGCAGGATCTAATTCATTAGTAAAGGGAAAAACGAAATAGTGGAATCATGTGGTTCAATAATCCTAGTCCTAGACATCATGCTTTCTATGCTCATTGCTTGTTTGATAAAATACCAAGTCTATTTAGGTGGCAACCTTGTGTATAAATTGTTTCTGCCGAAATGATGAGTGTGATGTTTTCTAGCTTATTTTTATTCTGGTATAAATTTAATGGTTTAAGATGATGATAAGTCTTACGGTGAGGTCCTGGTAAGTTGGCTGACGAAATGGTCTTGAATGATAACTCGTTGAATTTTGTACTAATTAATGAAGTTGTTTGCTTCGTTTCATCCTTGGTTCTAGGGGTGCACAAATGAAGTTAGTTCTTTCAAAAGCCATGTAATATGGTATTTGTTTTCCCTTCTGTTATGACATGTTTCAATGAATAAAGAGGATAGAGTTCTTATTTGTTTGAGATACTGAAGTGGAGATTTTTTTTTTTATCAAGTGGTCAGCTTTGAGTCCTTATCTTTTTACCTTGGTCTTGGACGTGCTGACTGCGCATATCCAAGAGCCAGTGCCACAATGCATGCTTTTTGCAGATGATATAGTCTTAGTTGGAGAGTCGAGAGAGGAAATAAACGGGAAGCTAGAGTTATGGAGACGGGCTTAAGAACATGGCTTTCGTCTAGCAGGAGTAAGACGGAGTATATGGAATGTAAGTTCGGTAAGAAACATGCTAATGCTAGCTTAGCGGTAAAAATTGGAGATCATACCATACCACAAGTTACACGATTTAAGTATCTTGGATCCATCATACAAAATGATGGAGAGATAGAAGGAGATGTAAACCATAGGATTCAAATGGATGGATGAAATGAAGATGTGCTTCTTATTTGTGATAAGAAAGTGCCAAGCTTAAGGGTAAATTTTACCGCACGTATAAGGCCCGCAATGTTGTATGGTACTTGAATGTTGGGCGGTAAAAAGCCAACAAGAGCACAAGATCGGTGTCGCAGAGATGAGGATGTTGCGTTGGATGTGTGGCCTTAGACAAGATAGGATTAGGAATGAATGCATTAGAGAAAAAGTAGGGGTACACCTATTGTGGAAAAGATGGGAGAATCTCGCCTTAGGTAGTTTGGACATGTAAGGAGAAGACCCTAAGCCCTTAAGAAGAGTAGATCGGATGGAGAATAGCCCAATAGCTAGAGGTAGAGGAAGACCAAGAAAGACTATAGGTGAAACTAAAGACTTGGTTCATGATAGAGACACAATTTTTCCATGTAGCCGACCCCACCTAGTGGGAAAAGGCTTAGTTGTTGTTGTTGTTGTTGTTGGATAGATTTTGTACCATTCTAACTACTCTTTCTTTGACTTTTCCGTTTTACATATTAATGTTTAAGCGTTTCATACGTTTACTTTTTAATCCTTTTTTTTTTACTTAAGAAAAAAAAATAATCAGTATAATGGCATTAGTATATTAGATATTACTTTGGCCTTTGTTTCTTTTTTGTTGATTCATTGATTTTTGTTTCTTTTTTATAATTTTACATTGATCTTGGATGAAAGTTCTTTTTTTTTTAAAAAAAAGAGATTATTTAAGTTGTGATAGCTCGTTAGTCTTGTTTTTAAGAGTTATCTAAGTTGTGACAGTTTGATGGCTTGAGTTTTTTTTTTAGGAGAAGTAAAAAATTAGAAAAATAATAATAATAATAATAATAATAATAATAATAAAATAATAAAATAAAAAAATGAGAAATAAAATAAAAGTGAAATAATTAAATCTTGTTAAAAAAATGAAATTAAGCTGTGACAACTTATTAATCTTGCGAATTTTAGAATTATTTAAGTTGAGACAGCTAGATGATTCGAACCTTTTCTATATATATAAAAAAAATTAAATGAGTTTTCAAAATAAAAATCTTTTCAAAATTAAAATGACTAACTTACAATCGTTTTCTCTAAAGAACGACGTGGCTTTGAATTCCTCATTGTACTTGAGGATATGTAGGAGCAGGATTTTTATTCTGTCGAGCCAAAATTAAATTTTCATAATTTATTGTTTGTTAGTTTATCTTTTAATGAATGAGTAAAATAAATATTTTTAAAAATTATAAAAATTGCACAACTAATTTAAGGTAATCGTCTTAGGGCGGATGTATTAGGGATGCTGTGAGGTTAAGTCTCCACCATTCCCTATGCATAATTAGACTCCTGAACCTGAGTTTTTGAACGTAGACCATATCTTTTGGTTTTCTAATTTTTCCTAATAAGAAAATAAAATTGGTGGCGACTCCCTTAAATTTTGTAATTTAAGTCGTTATCCTGCCGCGATCTCGGTCGCGACAAATGGGGACTTGAGAGTCAAGCCTTTGTAAATTAGTTGTGCAAATGTTGTGACATTTATATGTTTATTTTACCTTTTTTTTGTTTTTGTTTTTGGTTTAATTTGTTTATTAATTATTTCAACTGTAATTTTTATTTGTTATGCAAACCTTAGGGTAGAGAATTTGTGTTGTGTTTGCTTTGTTTTATAGCAGGTGGGTAGTTTTAGGATTATAAAGGTTTGTATGCTCCTTACACACACCGCACTTACACGTTTATCACACACACTCTAGTGGAGCCTAAGTTAAGTAGACGTTGCGTAGTGGTAACCATTTTAGATGTACATCATGTTTAGTTATTGCGAGAGTGTGCCCCGCGTTTATCCCACACTTGGTGGTTTACCCACTGTTTGTGGTCAACATTATGAAATGGGACTTAGCTTTAGAGGCCTTTAGAATAGAAGAGTCACCAAATGAGAGTTCTCACGAATCAGAAAGACTCATAGATCCTTAGGGTAGAACTCCTCAAATTTAAGGAAATCCCTTAGGGCACAAAGGGAGCATACCTTCTTCTTACCTTCAAATTTATCCATGTCATAATTGCTTTTATACATATACATAATAAGTAGTGTGGTCCATTAATGTGATAAACCTAATCGCACCCCACTTAAAGGCAAGTTTTACTCGAAAATAAAAGGAGAGAAAAGTTTTTTTTTTAAAAAAGAGGGTACGAATCACTATTAATAGACCAATTATTTATCATTGCATTCAGTCTAAAGAAAATAAATAAAAAAATAATACTTTGCATCCTTGCATCATGCTTCTTACCACACTCTAATCTCTTTGTCATTCCTCAGGAAAATTTGTTAGAGAACCGTTAAACTCAATCAAGATTTAAAGTGAGTATCTTTGATGGAAAGAAATATGGGATCAGATAATAGGGATATAAGCTTGAAAAAGACTCTGCGACTCAAGGCCAATAAAGTCAACATTGAAAGCCTAGTGGTTATGGGTCGTATGTTGAAGATCCAACGTTTGACATTCGCAAAAAGAAAGATTCTTTGTTAAAGTATGGGAAGATTCTGACCCACTTGTTAGAGGTGAATGTGCAAGCATCTGATGATTACATAATACATTAATAATCATATTTTTAGTCATTTACACTCTCAGTTGAATTGATTTCCCAATATTATGACCCACCTCTTAGATGTTTCACCTTTCAAGATTTCCAATTAGCACCTACACTGGAAGAATTTGAGCAGATCCTAGGTTTGTCGTTGGAAGGTAAAAAACCATACTGCTATTTGGGATACTATGCATCCATTCAAACCGTAGCAAATGCTTTGAAAGTGCACGTGAGAGACCTGCAAGGTGCGCAACAGAATAGGAACGGAACCAAAGGATTTTCAAAAGAATACCTTGAAGGACGTATGCATCATTTAGCCAAAAGTGGAGATTGGGATGCTTTCATGGATGTGCTAGCCCTCACCATGGCACAGTCTTGTTCCTTAATATTGATGACTATGTGGATTATGTAGCAATTGACATATTTCTTGATTGCAAGTTTAACATCAACAATTCGGTCCCAGCCGTTCTCGCGGATGTTTATTGTACCCTGAACTTTTGTCACGAAAAGAATGGCAAGAGAATCCTCTGTTGCTTGCCGATCTTGTATGTTTGGCTCATAACTCATGTTTTTAGTAGATCATACAAAGTAAAGTGCCTTATTGCTTATTTCAATATGTACCAGTTGAAGACCAAGAGCAGCTGTGAATGGGCATACCATTTGGCAAAATTGGATGAAAAACAGGTTAGATGGTATCCTCAGTGGAAAGATGTAGGAACTATCATCTACTAGTGCGGAAGATTTCTAAATGTACCTCTCATAGGTACGCGATGATATATTAATTACAATCCAGCCTTGGCATAGCGACAAATTGATTATCCTATGATGGGACCACTTGTGGAAGTCCAAATAACCCTTTTTGTTCTTTACTATACGGACACAGAAAATGCTGAGTCACTTCAAAATATCTGAAATGCTTGGAACAAAGTCATCCGAAAAGGAAAAGAACTAGGAGTCCGAAGTTGTGCAGCCAAGGAAAATTATCGCCAATGGGTTAAAGACAGAGTTAAGGAAATCAAGTTACCATTCAAGACCCCAACAATTCCTATGATTGGTGAATCTTTAACCTCATCTTTGATTAAAAATGAAGAGACAAAAGAATTGAAAGCAAGATTCACAAAGATGAACGAGGAAAAGGAGAAAATGGAAGCTGAGTTGAGAGAGACCCGACAAGCATATGCAGCCTTAATGAGAGATAATGCTGAAAAGGACCACACTCTCAAAAGGGCTAATAAAAAGATGAAGATAGAACATGATTACATGCAGAAAACCAAGCGTTGTCTGGGGGCTGTAAACAAGGAATTAGGGCTTCGAAGGCAAGAAAGAGACAGAGTTATGGCTGAAAACTAATAACTTAGGGAGCAGCTCAAGAATGCCAGGTTAACTCAGAATAACGCGATGCAACTAGTGGAAAAAATGCGGCAGCAGGTAGAAATGGCATCCAAGCAATATGAAGATATGATTAAGAATAACAAGCTCCACATGAAAGAGACGGTTACAAAATATGAGACAATATTACAACAAGAGCAAAAAAAATAAAGGAACTGATGGGTCAGGTGGAATAACAAAAAAGGGACATCAATGGATGGAAAGAGGAAGCCCATTTTTGGATGAGTCGCTTTGCAAAGTTAACATGTTTAGCTAACTCGGCAATTGCAGATACTCCATATCGTTTGAGGAAGGCCGATAAAATGGTCAATCCTTTTGAGACACCAGTAGAAATCAATGACTTCATCGAGTACTGCAAGAACCTTATAGGGCAAATGAAATAGATAGCCAAGACATATTCAGATAGGGAATAATCTTATTTGGCTAGGTCATGATGTATTCAGCTAAGAACTAATGTATTTTGATTGTCACATCTTTTCAGCTGAATGAATGAAGTATACTTATTTTGACACTCATTTTCTGATCCCGTATTTCACTTGAGACTTAATACTTTTGAACAAGATGTTCTGGGTAATAGTCACGACAAACAAAGATTAAAGATACTCGCTTCAAATTTATTTGGCAAAAAACCACTAACGGTCCCCTAACAAATAATGAACACAATCACTGATCTTTTAAAAAAATAATAATAATAATTTGAATTTTTATAATTTTTAGGTAAAAAAATTTTAAACAATTGCTCATCCTCAGAAAACACAGATCACGCAAACCTGGACCTACGAAACAAGGCTGTAAACTAGGCTGAAAGAGATGTCAAGCTCAGAAAGAAATTTGAATCAAGAGGTAGACGAAATAAGGGAAAGAATCAATGCAATGGTAGAAGGACAATCAAGGTTCGAAGATTTACTGAGATAGTTAAGTAAGACCCTTAGAACAACAAATGGAACCTCTGTCGGCACTGGAATAAATGCAAATATGAATAACAACGTGAATTAAGAAGATGATTCTATGAATGAGAATCTTGAAAGGGGGAATAACAGTGCGGAAGTCACTCATGAGCAACCAGTAAAAATATTTCTGAACAACAACTCAGAAAAAGAAAAATTAAGAGAAGAATTAATGGAAAAGATGCAAGAGCAAATTAAAGCCATGCAAGGTCCTAATTTCTATGGCTCGGTGGGAATCAATGAGCTGTATCCAGAGGTTGAAGTTAATATCCCTAAGGACTTCAAAATGCCGGATTTCTCAAAGTACGACGGAAGTACCAACCCAAAGTTTCATCAAAAGACCTACATCACTAAGATGACCATTTGGTCACAGGATCAAAAAATTTTAATCAATTTTTTTCATGAAAGCTTGAACGGGCTAGCTTTGGAATGGTACATGCAATTGACCATTCGAGGATTTCCTGTTGGGATGATCTAACAAACTTGTTCCTGGGGCAATATCGATTTAACATCGATACTGCACCTACCCGAGAACAGCTAGGGGCGATGCAAAAGAAAAATTGTGAAACTTTCAAGCAATACGCCCAAAGATGGAGAATGTTGGCAGCCTAGGTTCAACCACCACTGACTTCGTCAGAAATGAGCTCATATTTTATGGGGACCTTAGGAGCAATTTTTATTGGGTTAATGGCAGGGCAACCTACAAGGATTTTTCTGACCTGATTGTGGCTGGAGAGAGGATTGAGAATCTTACAAAAGCTGAAAAATTACCTACTGGAAATACGGAGAGCGATTTTCCTAAGAAGGCGGCGCCAATAAAGAAGAAAGAACCAGAAGTCAACTATATGCAACAACAAAACTCATGCTTTCCTCGTAATCCACAACCATACCCTGCTTATCAAGCCCCTTCACCCGTTTTTCCAGCTTACCAAACTTCATACCAAGTGAACCATGTTCCCTCACCACGTCCATATATCCCTACTCGTCCTATTTATACTAATCGTCCTCCTGCACCTCGAAATCCAGGAAACCCAGGGTATGCTCGACCCCCGTCGAATCTACCTCCCTTTCCAAAATTGTCAATCTCCAATGCTGACTTGTTTCAACAGTTGTTCGATGCGCACTTGGTCACATGCGTCCCTGCTCGCCCCATGGTACCCCCATTCCCAGCTTGGTACAATCCTAATACAAATTGTAAGTTCCATATGGATAGTCCAGGACACTCAATCGAGGAGTGCTAGGTATTTAAAACAATAGTGAAGAAGCGCATTGCCTGTAAAAAGCTATATTTTGAAGAGGAGAAAAGGCCTAGCATTACCAGCAGCCCAATTCCGAATCATAGGAAAGGAACTGTAAATGCATTAGAAAAGGACAAGGAATGAGTTCAAAAGGTAACAAATGTCAAAACTCCTATGAAGTTAATATTCCAAGGTCTGATCCAAGCAGACTATTGTTCTTCAGTAACCTTGGAGGATGTGGGGTTTGAATATGATACTGAAGCTTGTTGTAAATACCATATGGAGAAAGGACACGATATTGAGAATTGTCAGGAGTTCAAAACTCAGTTGCAGAGATTCATAGCTCTAGGTATAGTGGATGTTACTCGGGCAAGAGAATCTGCAAAAGAAATAGATACTGTGGAGCGTTTAGTTCTCAAACTTCCGCGTGCTGGTGAAGTCCCAAATTCTAGGAAGATTGTCATAGCAATAAAGAAGCCTACACCTTTTTCCTACAGTGATACCTATGCTGTACCTTAGAAGTATGATGTCAAAGTAGAGACACAAGATAATATAGGGCAAACCTCTTCAGTCCCTATCGCTCAAATAGCAGAGCTCGCACAAGCAGTGCCGAGTGCTGGGGACATAGGGGGGATCACAAGAAGCGGCAGGTGCTATGGGCAAGAAGATAAGACTTGGAAAAGAAAAGCAATCAGTATAGAAACAAATGAAGAAGAGGAAAAAGAATTCCTAAAAATTATGAAGCAAAGCGAGTATGATATTGTAGACCAACTCAGGAAAACTCGAGCCCGGATCTCTCTTTTGTCACTTATCATGAACTCTGAACCTCATAGCAAAGCACTGCAGAGAGTGTTAAATGAAACCTATGTGAAGCCAGATATTACCCCGGAAAGCTTCGTGAACATGGTAGACCCAGTGAGGCACGTCAACGTGATCCCTTTCTCTGAGGAAGAAGTGGTACGTTCGACAGGAAGTAACCCGCATGCCTTGCACATCACTTTGAAATGCCAAGGGTATGTAGTTACAAAAGTTTTAATTGATAGAGGTTCCGCATTGAACATCCTCCCGAAGAATACCTTGTCCCAACTGGCTATGAGTGTAGAAGGCCTGAAACCTCAAGAAATGACGGTGCGAGCCTTAGATGGAAGGAAAAGAGGAATTCTGGGAGAAGTGACCCTTCCACTCGAGATAGGTCCAAGTTGTTTTCAAGTACTATTTCAAGTAATGAAAATTGAGCCTACATACACTATGCTATTGGGAAGACCATGGATCCACGCTGCTGGTGTTGTTCTCTCAACCTTGCACCAATGCTTAAAATACATTGAAAATTGATGTCTGGTTACCATTCAAGGAGAGGAAGAAATCCTACTAATGAAGCCTACTTCAGTGCTTTATGTTGAAAACACTGAACTGGAGGTGGACAACTTCTTGCATAACTTCCAGCTGGTAGAAGCAAAAACGAAGAAGGACGAATCATCCTCCAAAGATGTTCACCAAGTTGTCGCATCATGACTAATAATGGTTATCAAGCCGGGAAAGGTTTAGGAGTTCAGCTGCAAGGAATCAAGTCTATGATCACCCTACCAGAGAACAAGAATAAATTTGGTCTAGGGTATGAGGCATCTTTGGAAAGAATGATGAAGCATGGCTTGGCTCTCGATGAGGGAAAAAGGGAGAATAAAGTGACAAAGACGATTCCTCATCTGAATGAGACATTCCCCATCCCTGTCGAAGTTATCAATAGAACCTCCAGTCATCAGGTCCGCCTAATTATTAACAATGTGGAGGAAGACTCGGGAGAAGACCATGCTATCCAGCCCTCCAACAATTCGAAACCTCTGAATAATTGGAGATTTGAGGCGTTATTTGATATGGTTGCCATAAAGTAATTATTTAGTCGTGAAGCTATCTTAGACTTTTGTAATGTTGAATCTATGTTAACTTTTATTAAAACTTTAATGTATTGAACTTGTGTGTTTCTTAGTATGATTCTCTGCTCATGCTATCTTTTATCAAAATTTTAATGCAATGAACTTGTGTGCTTCTCAGTTGATCCGTTGCTTTGTTTCTTTTCTATCTTTGACTTACGGTTTTTCTTAGCCTTGTCCAATTACCATATTTTCTTTCTGTCAATAATTTCCAATCTGGTATGAATAAATCTTCCAGGGATTTGGGTCTTGTAGAGGTATTGTCCTATGAAAGAATTCCTAAAAATTGAAAGATGGATTCTTATTCGATGATGGATATAGATAACTATGACTCAGATGAAGATAGAAATGCCACTGAGGAGTTTTCCAAATTGGTAGAAATGTCAGAAAGAGAATTCAGCCTGGATGAAGAGGAAGTGGAGGTAATCAATATGGGAACTGATGAAAACAAGAAAGAGTTAAGGTTGGTGAATAATCCGGAGCGAGAAAGCATGGTCAAGTTATTCAAAGACTACATGGATGTCTTCACATGGTCTTATAGAGATATGCCACAGGGTTGGATCTGAGCATAGCTTCCCACAAAATTCCACTATACCCCAATGCTAAGGCGAAAAAGCAGAAATTGAGAAGAATGCACCCTGAAATGTCTTTAAAGATCAAGGAAGAAGTCACCAAGCAGTTGGAAGCAGGATTTTTGGAAGTATCTAGACACCCAGAATGGGTAGCAAATATCATCCCCATTCCAAAGAAAGATGGAAAAGTCAGGATGTGTGTGGACTATAAGGATTTGAATAAAGCTAGCCCTAAAGATGATTTCCCATTACCTCACATTGATGTCCTTGTCAATAATGCAGCAAGAGGCCATAGATTCTCCTTCATGGATGGGTGTTCTGGTTACTATCAGATTCCCATGAATATAAATGATAAAGAGAAGACCACATTCATCACAGCTTGGGAAACTTTTTGTTACACAGTTATGCCGTTCGGGTTGAAGAATGTTGGGGCCACCTATCAACGTACCATGGTTGCTTTGTTTCACGATATGATGTACAAAGAAATTGAGGTATACGTGGATGACATAGTGGCCAAGTCCAAAAAAGGAGAAAGCCATGTGGCAGTGTTGCAAAAGCTATTTGAAAGACTCAGAAAGTACAAGTTGAGGCTAAACCCAGTAAATTGTGTTTTTGATGCATCGGTTAGAAAATTGCTTGGATTTATTGTTAGCAAGGAAGGGATCAAAGTAGATCCTGACAAAGTCAAAGCAATACAAGAGATGGCTGCTCCTAAAACCAAAAAGGAAGTAAGAAGCTTTCTCGAGAGGTTGAACTACATCGCTAGGTTCATAACTAATCTGACTAGCACCTGCGAGCCGATCTTCAAGTTACTAAAGAAACAACAACCAGGAGAATGGGATGAACATTGTCAGGAAGCATTTGAGAAAATAAAAGCTTACTTACAAAGTCCTCCTATTTTGGTGCCACATGCACCTGACCGTCCTTTGATCTTGTACCTCATGGTTTTACAAACGTCCATGGAAGCGATGTTAAGGCAACACGATGAAACAAGAAAGAAAGAACATGCCATCTACTACTTGAGTAAGAAGTTCAATGATTGCGAGTCCCAATACATGGCAATCGAGAAGACATGTTGTGCACTAGTGTGGATGTCAGAAAAGTTAAGGCAATACATGTTGTACAATACAACTTGGCTGATCTCAAGAATGGACCCAATGAAGTACATATTCGAAAGCCCTCATGTTTCCACACGAGTCTCCAAGTGGTAAGTGGTTCTTTTTGAGTTTGATATAAAGCACATGACTTGAAGATCTATCAAAGGGAGTGTAATTGTAGATCATTTAGCTGAGAACCCATTCAATTACGAGCAACTTGTAATGTTTGAATTCCCTGATGGAGATGTTTTAGTAGTTGAAGAAGAAAAGTTGGATGAAAAAGACACATGGAAGATGTTCTTTGATGGAGCAGTCAACATGTATGGGAGTGGCATAGGAACAGTGATCACCTCACCAAGTAGGAAACAATACCTTGTTTCCATTAAGTTAGAGTTTGATTGCACCAATAATATTGTAGAATATGAAGCATGTGCTCAAGGGTTGAAAGTTACAGTAGAATTGGGAGTGAAAGAACTACAAGTATATGGAGATTCAGCACTGATAATTTATCAAGTGAATGGGGAATGGTAGACTAAGGATCCAAAGTTGATTCTATACCAGAAATATTTGATGCTGTTGATTGAGAGGTTTGAAGGGATCGCCTTTTCACACTTGACTCGAGATAAGAACCAATTTACAGATACTCTGGTCACTTTAGCTGCAATGACCAATCTGGATATCTATACTAATGTGTAGCCCATCTGAGTGAGGGCACAAAGCGAATCGGTTTATTGTTCTAATGTTGAGGAAGAAGAAGATGGTCAGCCCTGGTTCCATGATATCAAGCAGTACATTAAGTTCAGAGAATACCTATCAGGGGCAAATGAGACAAACAAAAAGATTATCTGTCGGCTCTCCATGGCTTTCTTTTTGAACGGGGAAGTATTGTACAAAAAGAACTATAATGGTACACTCCTTAGATGGGTAGAAGCTAAGGAGGCTCTCACCATCTTAACCGAAGTTCATGAAGGGATTTGTGGAACACATGCCAATGGTATCATGATGGCTCACCAAATCCTTCGATGTGGTTATTACTGGTCCACTATGGAATCCGATTGCATAGGATATGTTCGAAAATATCATAAATGTCAAGTATACGCTGACCGCATTAATGCACCTCTTGTCCCATTGCATAATATGGTAGCACCCTGACCTTTTTCAATGTGGGGAATCGATGTCATTGGGCCAATAAACCCAAAAGCTTCCAATGGCCATAGGTTTATCCTGGTTGCGATTGATTACTTCACCAAGTGGGTAGAGGTCGCTTCCGATGCCAAGGTCACTCAAAAAGTTGTCCTTAAGTTTTTAAGGGTGAACATCGTCTGTCGATATGGAATTCCGAAAAGGATTATCACAGATAATCCCCCTAATCTTAATAACACTGAAATTAAGAATTTGTGTGAAAGGTTTAAGATCAAGCATCACAATTCTGCTCCTTACAGACCCTAGATGAATGGTGCGGTAGAAGCAGTAAATGAGAATATCAAGAAAATAATAGCCAAAATGGTGGTCAACTACAAAGAATGGCATGTGATGCTCCCCTATGCTCTCCACGCATATCGCACTAATATTCGATCTAGCACTAGGGAACACCATTTTCCTTGGTATATGGCATGGAAGCAGTTTCCCCTATAGAGGTCAAAATCCCCTCCTTAAGAGTGTTAATGGAAGCCGAGCTAGAAGAGGCAGAATGGGTAAAAACTCGGTATGAGCAGTTAAACATGATTGAAGAAAAACGATTAAAAGCCATTTGTCATGGGCAACTATACCAAAGAAGAATGGCAAAAGCTTTCAACAAAAAAGTACGCCCTATGGAGTTTCAAGTAGGTGACCTAGTTTTAAAGAAAAAACTTCCAAACTAAGAGGACGCCCGGGGCAAATGGGCACTAAGTTATGAGGGGCCTTACATTGTTAAGCAAGCATTCTCTTGAGGAGCCTTAATTTTGACAGATATGAATGGAAATGAATTGCCAAGACCAACAAATGCTAATGCAGTTAAAAAGTTCTACGCCTAAAAAAAAAAAAAAAGAAGAAAGAAAAGAAAAGAAAAAGAAAAAACTCGTTAGGTCGAAAACCCGCAAGGGCGGCCTAAGCAAAAGTTAGGGCAACCAAATTAGGTGAAAGGTTGGCAAAGGCTCCCATAGGAGATGTCACTTGAAGGGCTCATTGTTACAACATAAAGGAAACAAAAAAAAAAATTGGGACAATTTTGAGCAATGAAAAAAAAAAGAGAAAACTAGGGCAAATTTGAGCGGTGATCAATTTTGTATCATTGGCAGTCAATGGTTGTAATGTCCATCTGATAATTAGGACTTATCTAAAGAGAATGAAGGAATCCTAACTGGGGCATGTCGCAACCGAAATCGCGCTCGACGACCGAAAAAGAATTAAGATTTGAAAAACAATAGAGTCGCCACCAATGTTTATTTAATTTAGGAAAACATTAGAAAAACCCTTAAAATAGGCAAAACTGATCTTTTGAAAAATGAGTTTGAGTTCGGGAGTCGATTACAGGTAGGGAAGGTATTAGCATCCTACACTGCCCGTTACAAGAACGGTACCTTAAGTTAGTTGTGCAAATTTTAATAATCTCAAATGTATTTATTTTACCCCTTTTTTAAAAAAATGAAACAACTAAATTATGAAAATTTATTTTTTTGGCTTGACAGAATTGGAATTCTGCTCCTACGTATCCTCGGGTGCAATGAGGAACTCAAAGTTACGTAGTTCTTTAGAAAATAATTGTGAGTTAGTTATTATTTTATATTTTTAATTTTTATAAAAAAAACTATCTTTATTTTATTTTATTTTAGAAAGAGCTAATCATCAATTGTCCACAACTCGATAATTCTAAAAAAGGTTACTTTAATTAACAAGTTTGAAACTCAAATAATTCCATTTTTATTGATTGATTTTTTTGTTTAAAACTTAAATCATCAAGTTGTCACAACTCGGATGATTATAAAAGTTATAGGATTAACAAGCTGATCACAACTCAGCTAATCCCAATTTATTATTGAGTTAATTTTAAACGAAAAAGTTTACAAAATAATAATAATAAAAAATAAATAAATAAACCAAACTAATAAATGAATAAGCTAAAATGAATAACACATATATATAATGAAAGATAATAACACAAGACAAAAAAAATAAGCAAACTTACCTCCAAGGCGTATATAAAAATGATATGCTTAAAGAAGTTGGTGCATAGAACCCCACACGTTCTCTTCAAATGAAACCTTAAAAAGCAACTCACTTGCAAGAAAATTTTTTTTACTAAAGTCTTCAAGCTCTTATATTTAGTATTAAGCCCAAGAGTATAATTTCCTCTAAATTTTATACTTAGTATTAAGCCAAAGAGTGTAAAATTTTGTTGATGTCCAAAACCATTGAGAACCACCCCTTTATATAGGAGGAGGGGAGGGGAAGGAGCATGACTTCTCCAATGTGGGACTTTGTGATATAAGAAGACACCTTAACATTCAAATTTCTTCTTTTTCCTTTCATTTTTTCCTTTTTTCTTTTGGATTTTCATTCATCTTTTCTCTCTTTTTTGTTCTTTCTTTTGTTTTATTATGAATTAAAATGTTTGAATGATCCAAGCAACAAAAATTTTATGGACAAAATTGGGTATCAACAATGTCCCCCTTTGCTTTCCATTTAAATTAAATGGGAAGCAAATGAATTGATTCAATTTTGTCCATGAAAATTTTCATTTCCTTTTCTTTTTCTTCTTTTCCTTTTTTTTTTCTTTTTCTCTTTTTTTTTCTCTTTTTTTTTAGAAAGCAGATTAACGCAAAAAAGGTAAAAAACTTGCGGGTATGGTGCCCGTCGAAGCTGGCTAAAAAGGTAAAAAACTTGCGGGGTAGGGTGCCCGTCGAAGCTGTACGAAAAGATAAAAGGCTTGCGGGGTAGGGTGCCCGTCGAAGCTGGACAGAAAGATAAAAAGCTTAGAAAGATAAAAAGCTTGCGGGGTAGGGTGCCCGTCGAAGCTTGACAGAAAAGGTAAAGAGCTTGCGGGGTAGGGTGCCCGTTGAAGTGTCTGAAAGGTAAAAAGCTTGCATGGGTAGGGTGCCCAAAGGCTGTCAGAAAAAGATAAAAGGCTTGCATGGTAGGGTGCCGTCGAAGCTTGATGAGAAAAGATAAAGAGCTTATGGGGTAGGGTGCCGTCAAGCTGAAGAAACTTAAAGCAAAGGGAAAAAGCTTGAGTCCATATCCGCCGAAGCTTGACAAAAACTTAAAGCGGAAAGAGAAAAGCTTCATGAGTCAGGTATCCGCCGAAGCTTGAAGCAAGAAAGGGAAAAACTTGGAGTCGAGTTATCCGCCGAAGCTTAAAAAAGAAAGGGAAAAAACTTGCGGAGTGGTATCCGCCGAAGCTTGGCAAAAACTTAAAACTAGAAAGGAAAAAAAAAAAAACACAAGCTTGCGGAGTCGGTATTCGCCGAAGCTTGGCAAAAACTTAAAGCAGGAAAGAGAAAAAGCTTGCAGAGTCGGATATCCGCCGAAGCTTGGAAAAAAACTTAAAGCGAGGGGTGCGGGGACCCGGAAAGGAAAATGCAAATAGGTACAGGGACCCGGAGACTAAAGGTAGATAGGCATAAGGCCTTGAGAGCTAAAAAGGCTTTTTTTTTGTTTTTTTTTTATTTTTTGTTATATATGCATGTGATGCCTGAGTTGACTCTTGATGTAATGGATGTATAATAATGCAATGGATGTTAAGCTTGAGGACAATGCATATAATGCCTGAGATGATGCATGATGCAATGGATGTCTTATGGTAGAGATTCTCATGAACAAAAATGATACATCAGAGCTTTAGCTGGATCGCTTCTTAGTTCCACAACACCCTTAAGAACTTTTTCCCATAGCAGGATCAAGGTTGAACAGTAACAAACTCTGATTTATGATTTGTATGGTTATTCTTCATTTTTCTCATCAATACTCTTAAAGGAAATTTATCGCATTTCCCATGACCTTTCAAGATTGTTAAAACAAATCTGAATGCTTTTGAAATATGATCACATGTTTCACATCTCAATATAAATGCATATCGAATCAACAATAGGTTGCAATGAAAATGGATTATTATTATGGAAAGGACAGTACAGGAAAGGCGGTACCACAAGAGTTAAAATTGAAAGGTTTACAAAAGAATGTTGGAGTAGAGCTTTTCAGCTCTTCCGGTGATGCTCTCTAGGATGATCAGTGCTAATTTCCCATGTATACAACTCTAAACACCCTTTTGTCTGTTTCTGAGAACATGATTTGACCCAGTTTCCACGCATTAGGAGCATTCTTGACAAGACTTCGCATTCAAACTGCCCCACTTTGGCATTAATAACTCAAACTGCCCCAGTTTGTGACTCGAGGCAACCTCACTTTTTCGGATGTGTCAAGAACCATCTTTGACCCTAACTATTGCCTAGGTCGCTCTTTTCGAGTTTTCAACCTAGCGGGTCGCTCTAATTTTTGCCTAGACCGCCTTTTCAGGTTTTCAGCCTAGCGAGCCATTTTCTTTTCTTTTCTTTTCTTTTTTTATTTTATTATTTTTTTTAAGCATAATACATTTTGACCGCATCCGAATTTACCTAAGTGGTAAATCTGCACCATCCATGTTTGTGAGAATCAAAGCTCCTCCCGAGAAAGCCTTTTTTACAACATAAGGTCCTTCATAGTTTGGAGTCCATTTTCCTCGATTATCCTTTTGAATGGGAAGAATCTTCTTGAGTACTAGGTCTCCTTCTTGAAACTGTCGCGGACGCACCTTTTTCGCATAGGCTTTCATCATTCTCTTCTGGTAAAGCTGGCCATGGCATAGTGCAGTTAATCTCTTTCCTTCAAGGAAGTTCAATTGATCAAGTCGAGTTTGGACCCATTCAGCTTCTTCCAATTCTGTTTCCATCAGCACTCTTAATGATGGGATTTCCACTTCAATAGGGAGTACTGCTTCCATTCCATAAACCAAAGAGAAAGGGGTTGCCCCAGTTGAAGTACGAACAGACGTGCGATAGCCATGCAGTGCAAATGGTAGCATTTCATGCCAATCTCTATACGTTACCACCATCTTTTGAACAATTTTCTTGATGTTCTTGTTTGCCGCTTCCACTGCCCCATTCATCTTGGGGCGATAGGGCGAGGAATTATGGTGCTCAATTTTGAAACTTTCACACATCTCTTTCATCATCTTGTTGTTCGATTAGTGGCATTGTCGGTGATTATTTTGCTTGCGAACCGTAGTGACAAATCAACTCCTTTTGACAAACTTGACCACTACATTCCTAGTCACATTGGCATAAGAAGCGCTTGACCCATTTTGTAAAGTAATCAATTGCAACAAGAATAAAGCGATGTCCATTTGAGGCCTTCGGTTCAATCGACCTATGACATCCATTCCCCACATCGAGAATGGCCATGGTGTCTTTGTTAAAACATTCAAAGGTGCGGGTGGCGCATGAACCTTGTCAAGATATGTCCGGCATTTGTGGCACTTCTTCACATAATTGAAGCAATCGCTTCCATTGTTAACCAATAGTACCCAAAGAAATTTAGTATCTTTCTTGCCATTGCATGTCCACTTGCATGAGTCCCAAAAGAACCTTCATGAACATCTCGATGATTTTTTCTCGCCTCCACTGTATTAACACATCTTAGCAAAGACCATGTCGTGGTTCCTCTTGTAAAGAACTTCTCCATTTAGAAAGAAACCCATTGCAAGTCTTCTGAGGGTTCTTTTGTCATTTTCTGAAGCGTCTGGAGGGTACTCTCTGCTCTTGATGAAACATTTGATGTCATGGTACCACGGTTTCCCATCTGACTCCATTTCTACCATTTGACAATATGCCGGTTGGTCACGACTTTCCATTTTTATGAGTGGCAAGTCCTTATCATGGCTTACTTTGAACATTGACGATAAGGTGGCCAAAGCATCAGCCAATTGATTATCTTCCCGAGGGACATGATGGAATGTGACTTCGTCAAATTGTTCAATCAACTCCTTAATGTAAGCATGATAAGGGATCAACTTGGTATCTCGAGTTTCCCATTCTCCCTTTAGGTAGATGGATGACCAAGGCGAGTCCCCGTATACCTCAAGAACTTTTGCCTTTGATTCTATCGCGCTTGGATTCCCATGGCACATGCTTCATACTCGCTATGTTGTTCGTACCAAAACACAATCTAGCGGTTGATTGGAATGAAATTGTTTTCGGGGAAATCAGTATGGCCCCAACTCCATGCCCCAGTGAATTAGAAGCTCCGTCGAACAACAAAGTCCACTTTTCTTTTTCCGAGGATTCTTCTTCTTCAAACATAGCCATTATATCTTCATCAGGAAATTCACACTGCATAGACCCATAATCTTCCACTGGCTGACTAGCCAAGAAATCTGCCAGAGCGCTGCCTTTGACTGCTTTTTGGGTGACATAGATAATGTCATATTCTGACAGCAGAACTTGCCAGCGTGCAATCCTCCCAGTAAGGGCCGGTTTTTCAAAGATGTACTTGATCGGGTCCATTTTGGACACTAACCAAGTGGTGTAACACAACATGTATTGCCTCAACCGGTGGGCCGCCCATGCCAAAGCGCAACACGTGCGTTCCAACAATGAGTATTTTGCCTCATAATTGGTAAACTTCTTACTCAAGTAATAGATGGCCTGCTCTTTTTTACCGGTTTCATCATGCTGTCCCAGTACACAACCCATGGATTCATCCAACACAGTCAAGTACATGATGAGAGGCCTTCCTGGCACTGGAGGTACCAAAACTGGAGGTTCTTGCAAATACTGCTTGATCTTCTCGAATGCTACCTGACAATCCTCATTCCATTCTACTACCTGGTTTTTACGCAACAACTTGAAGATTGGCTCGCACGTTGCAGTCAACTGGGATATAAACCTAGCAATATAGTTCAGCCTCCCCAAAAACCCACGAACTTCTTTTTCAGTGCGAGGAGCTGACATCTCTATGATTGCTCGAACTTTGTCTGGATCAACTTCTATCCCTTTCTCGCTAACCACAAACCCCAAGAGCTTGCCTGATTTCACACCAAAAGTGCATTTAGCAGGGTTCAGTCTGAGCCTGAACTTTCTCAACCGCTCAAAAAGCTTTTGTAGATCAGTTATATGATCTTCTTCTGTTTTTGACTTTACAATCATGTCATCCACATAAACTTCTATTTCCTTGTGCATCATATCGTGGAATAATGCTACCATTGCCCTTTGATAAGTCGCTCCGGCATTCTTCAATCCAAATGGCATCACTTTATAGCAAAAGGTCCCCCACAGAGTGATGAATGTGGTTTTCTCCATATCTTCAGGTGCCATCTTGATCTGATTGTATCCCGAGAAACCATCCATGAAGGAGAAAAATGCATGTTGAGCAAGGTTTGTCCACCAAAATATCAATGTGAGGTAAAGGAAAGTTATCTTTAGGGCTGGCCCTATTCAAATCTCTATAGTCAACGCACATCCGTACTTTTCCATCTTTCTTCGGGACAGGGACGATGTTGGCGACCCATTGAGGGTACTTTGCGACAGCGAGGAAACCTGCATCAAACTGCCTTTTAACCTCTTCTCTAATTTTTAGCGACATTTCTGGTTTCATTCGTCTCAACTTTTGCTTGACGGGAGGACATTCTGGTCTTAATGGTAATTTATGCTCAACTATGCTAACATCCACTCTGGCATGTCTTGGTACGACCATGCAAAAATGTCACGATAATCGATAGGAGCTTGACCAACTTGCTTCGCTCTTCTTCTTTCATGGAAGTGCCAATTTTAACTTCTTTTTTATCATCTTCTGCCCCAAATTGATCACTTCAATTGGCTCTTCATGGGGTTGAATCTCTTTGTTCTCTTGTTCTATTAATCTCATTAGCTCGGAAGAGAGTTCCCAATTGTCATTATTATCCTCATCAACATGATTAACGAGATGGTCAAAATCATATAATGGGGTCATAGCACTGTCATTTTCAAGAGAATCACTTTCAGATCTGCATTTATTAATGTCAACACAAGTAAAAAAAAGGGTAAGGAATAAAGGCTAATGTAATGGTTGAACAAAAGACTGAAAGGCAAGATAATTCGAAAATACATTTTATTGATATCAAATATTGAAATGAAAACATGTGAGCCCCCTTTTACAAAATATATTCCTAAAGCCTTGGGCAGAGCAATAGGATTAGCATTACAGAATTACATTGAATCAGTTTCAAAAGTCATGGAAAAATCGACGATCTCCCAATTGTTGAGCTCTGCATCCAGAGAACAAGGGTACACCAGACTAACACCGTGATCGATGGGTTGATCATCATTGATAGCGGTCACCTGGTTCAGAAACACCAATCCTGCACTTCGGAAACTCTGTTGGATGTCACAGATGGGGATCCTCTCAGTTTTAGGCTCCCGATTTTCCAATCGAGCCAACCTCTTCTCTCTTTTCTCTTCTATGACCCTTCTCTTGTCAGCTTTAGTGGGTTTATATCCTAACCCAAACCTGTCTTTGTTTTCACAAGGTCCGCAGTTTGAACTTTGCAATGCCTTGTTTGTTCATTCCTAGTCCATTTCCACCTTGATATCCTCTTTCCAAAGATAACCTTAGTCGTCATTATGGATGCACTAGATG
The DNA here is from genome assembly GCA_029884605.1 of Ormosia emarginata. Classification (NCBI taxonomy): domain Eukaryota; kingdom Viridiplantae; phylum Streptophyta; class Magnoliopsida; order Fabales; family Fabaceae; genus Ormosia; species Ormosia emarginata. Next base: position 38,816,839 of record JAQQTP010000076.1, on the reverse strand, counting down.
ACCGTGGTTTTGGAACTTGAGCTCCCTCCTTCACATAAATAGCATTGACAACCTCAAACGCCTGGAATGCTATTTCAAGAGCCTCTTCTGCAGCTTCAATGTAAGGAGTTGATGGGAGCTTACTCACCAATAAGTCTTCCTCACCCGATACGATCACCAGTCTATTGCCCACTATGAATTTCACTTTCTGGTGCAAAGTAGACGGCACCGCCCCAGCAGAATGAATCCAGGGTCGTCCCAAGAGGCAACTGTAAGTTGGTGTAATGTCCATCACCTGGAAGAGTATATGAAAAGTAGTAGGTCCAACCTGAACTGGGATCTCTATTTCTCCCATCACTTCTCTTCGAGTCCCATCAAAAGCTCTTACGATCATTGTACTTGGTTTCATATAAGTCTTATCAAAAGGCAACTTGGAGAGAGTGGATTTTGGCATTACATTCAAAGAGGAACCATTGTCAATGAGCACTCTAGCCATTATATGATCTTGGCATTTGACGGAAATATGCAGCGCCTTGTTGTGCCCTGTTCCTTCAGCAGGTATCTCATCATCGGTGAAAGTGATATAATTATCAGCAGTAATGTTACTAATAATGCCACCAAACTTGTCGACTGTGATGTCATGAGAAACATGAGCTTGATTTAGTATCTTCATTAACACTTTTCTATGCGGCTCAGAATTCATCAACAAGGACAAGAGAGATATCCTTGCAGGGGTGCGATTCAACTGATCAACCACCCTATACTCACTCTGCTTGATAAACTTCAGGAACTCACAAGCTTCTTCATCAGATACCTCCTTCTTGTACTCATTTGCCTTTGTTGACCCTCCTTTTTCTTTCACAGCATTCTCCATGAAAGTCTCTCCTATCTTGCTCTTCCCCTTGTAATTTTTCTTATCTTCTTCTTCTTGCCTCTTTCGCAACTCCTCAGGAGTGTAAATGCGACCACTTCGTGTCATCCCTCCAATCCCCGATATATTAGTGACACTAGAGGTCGAACAAGATGCGACTTTTGGCTGATTGTTTGTAAGATTATTTCCAAGGACTTGTACATCATAATTCCACGGTACTGCTCTGGTGTCCTTGAATGGAAAAGGACTAGGAACTTGAATGGTGATGGGTCTTGGGCCACATTGAGGTGGCGAAGGCGCACTTGCAGTGTAATAGATGACCAGCGGTTTGACAGCCGGATTTGCAATGGAAGGGACCAGAGAATTTATGGCTTCCTGACCTTCTTGAAATTGTGGAATAGCACATTCATCTACCATGCTTATGCCATCATTGTCACATAGCTGACCTATTTGCACTAGCTGCATGTCCATTAGCTCTTGGAGGATTTGTCTAAACTCACCACATTCCTCAATAGAATGCCCCACATTCCCATGGAGATTGCATATTATTTCATTTTCGTCACCCTCTTTCTCTTCAATATGAGATTCCATCATCCCAGATTTGCACAACTCTTCAAAAATGACCCTCATGGGGGTTTTGACATCTGCCGCTCGTCTTATAAGCAGCTGGGCAGAGCATACCTCTATAGCATTGACTGTAGGATTCCCATGGTTAGGCAAAGGGTTGTGGCCCACACTAGGAGTATTTGTCTTGAAATTCAACCATTTGGCATTAATTAGATCCTGCACCTTAAACTTCAGCGCTTTGCAATTCTCTGTGGAATGCCCTATGCCCCCTGCATGGTAATCACACTTGGCGTCTGGGTCAAAACCTTTAGGGTACGGGGGTTCCAATGGCTTCATTGGGCAAGGAGCCAAAAGAGAGTTACGGATGAGTTGGGGTAATAACTCGGTGTAGGTCATAGGAATTGGGTCGAAATGGACAAACTTCCTTTCTTGGTTATTTGGTGGCCTTCTTTGGTTTGTGTTTGGATTTTGGGTCCATGGTTGAAATTTGTTTGATGTTTGTAAGGTAGAGGGTGTCTGGTATTGAGGATGAGATGGCATTTGGTGAGGCGTCATTGGGTGGTGAGGTTGAGGATGAGGAACGTGTGAAGCATTAGCGACATGGGGGAGATAAGGCTGGGGATATGGAATCGGTGGAGTAATGGGAAAGTACGGGTGGTAAGGTGTGTATGGAGTTTGGAAGGATGGTTGATGGTTCACTGGTGTTTGGTTATATTTCCCTTGGGTAAAGTTTCTCTGGTCGAAGGTAACAGCATGGGTTTCTCCTTCTCTTTTCTTCCCCATCGGGGGCCTCTTGGCATTAAATGTTCCTGTTGAACTTTCAACGATCTTCCCACTTCTCATTCCTCCTTCAACTCTTTCTCCGATGATGACCATGTCCGAGAAATTTGATGACACACTCCCTATCATTCTGTCATAGAAGGGTGGTTGCAGAGTGTCAATGAACGTGGCCACCATTTCTCTTTCTGTCAATGGGGGCTCTACTTGAGCAGCCATTTCTCTCCATCGCTGAGCATATTCCTTAAAGGTTTCGGTCTCCTTTTTACTCATATTCTGTAGTCAGTCTATCCGGTGCCATATCAATGTTGTACTTATACTGCTTTAAGAAAGCATCGGCCAAATCTTTGAAACATCGAACATGAGCACGCTCAAGATGCGTGTACCAATTCGAAGCTGCCCCAGTCAAGCTGTCCTGGAAGAAATGAATCAGCAGTTTGTCATCGTGAGTATACGAAGCCATCTTGCGGATATACATCGTCAGATGGTTCTTTGGACAAGTGGTCCCTTTGTATTTATCAAAATCTGGAACCTTGAACTTCGGTGGGATCACCACATTAGGGACAAGACAGAGTTCTGAAGCATCGAGGAGACCGTAGCTACTTGCCCCTTCTATGGCTCGCAGTCTTTCTTCTAGAGTTTCCAATTTCTCTTTGGACTGGGAATTTTCGACAGAAGAATTCAATGGGTACTGTGGCATAAAAGTGGGGATAAAATGCTGCGCCGGCAAGGTTCCGTTGGCAGGTGGTTGGGTTGTGTTCAAAGAACTAGCAGCGGGTGTGCTGCCGTCCGAGGGATTGGTCACTTGGGGTGGTACAAAGCTGGCCGGGAAACCATATGGTGGAAGAAAGAAGGGGAATGGGTGCTGTGTTTGTGGAGTTTCATTAGCACTCGGCTGGGTAGCCTGGGTTTCAGTAGTATTTGGTGGGTTTGGGATCGATGTTACTGCTGACGTGCCATTATCAAGAGGATTTGTGGCCAATGGTGGTACATATCCTGGAGGGAGGCCATATGGTGGGAATAATGGAACTTGAGTTCCCTGAGAACTGGTGACAGTGGGTTGGGTGGTACTGTTTGGGAAAACAGTTAGCGGCATCATAACTCCTTGAGGGTTGAGGCCTTGATATTGCAGAGGGGTTGGAGAGAAGCCGGGCGGGGTGAGAGGTGTGGCTGGGTGTCCTTCGTTTCTGTTGGGGGATTCCCATCTGTGCTCCTTCTATTCTCCATAGACTGCAACAGCTCCATCATCTTGGACACTTGCTCTCTAAGCTGGTTCACTTCATCCTTCAACTCTTGAGTTTGCTCTATCTCATCCATGATCCTTGCTTGGGAACGAGTCCTGTAAGGGGTGTCGTGGAAGCAGTTTTCCTGCTATAGTGTCTCCCTCTAAGGAAACATGATGCAATTATTAGTTTTGACTGAACAAAAATGACTAAATGCATGTATGCAAAGCATTGACTACTTATGCATATGGTTTTTTTTTTTATGTTTGGATGCCATGATAGTGCAAGATGATGTATCAAATTTAGAGCTGAAAAAGAAGTGAAAATGAATGAAAATGCAAACCATGAGGATGCAAGATGATATACTCTTTTTTTTTTTAAAGAATGCTAGGTAAATGCAAGAAAAAAAATGCATGGATGAATGACATTAGAGAAAGAGATGGATAAAGAAGAAGTACGTTCCCTTTGTGTCCTAAGGAAATTCTTTAAATTTGAGGAGTTTTGTCCCAAGGATCTATGGGTCCTTCTAATTCGTGAAAACTTCAATTGGGTGGCTCTACTATTCTAAAGGCCTCTAGAGCTAAGTCCTTTTCAGAATGTTGACCACAAACAGTGGGTAAACCACTAAGTGTGGGACATTCATGAGAAGAGCACACTCTAGATGAGGTTTTCGCAATAACTAAACAGGATGTACATCCAAAATGGCTATCACTACGCAACCTCTACCTAACTTAGGTTTCACTCAGACCCGGGTATAGGGCCCCACTCGAATGTGTGTGATAAACGTGTAGGTGGAGTGGGTGTAGGAAACATACAAACCTCCATAATCCTAAGAATTAACATCACCATGCCAAAATAACAGTCAAATAGAACATATATACAACAATACCAACAATCATCTACCCTAAGGTTTCAACAATTAAGCACAAAAAATATATACAAGTAAATAAAAACACAGAATAACGCTAGCAAATATTTACATAAAAAAAATCACAAATAAATAAAAAAACAAAGACAAAAAGGGTAAAATAAATAAATGAAAATTATTAATAATTTACATAACTAACATAATAGGCCTCTTCTCTCTAATGTCCCCAGTGGAGTCGCCAGCTGTCGCAACCGAGATCGCGACGGGACGACCGAAAAAAGATTGGGATTTGAAAATCAATGGAGTCGCCACCAATGTTTATTTTAGTTGGGAAAACATTAGAAAAAACCCTTAAAATAGGCAAACTGGTCTTTAAATAAAAATGAGTTTGAGTTCGGGAGTCGATTACAGGTAGGGAAGGTATTAGCATCCTACACTGCCCGTTACAAGAACGGTACCTTAAGTTAGTTGTGCAAATTTTAATAATCTCAAATGTATTTATTTTACCCCTTTTTTAAAAAAAATGAAACAACTAAATTATGAAAATTTATTTTTTTGGCTTGACAGAATTGGAATTCTGCTCCTACGTATCCTCGGGTGCAATGAGGAACTCAAAGTTACGTAGTTCTTTAGAAAATAATTGTGAGTTAGTTATTATTTTATATTTTTAATTTTTATAAAAAACTATCTTTATTTTATTTTATTTTAGAAAGACGAATCATCAAGCTGTCACAACTCAGATAATTCTAAAAAGGTTACGGAATTAACAAGTCATTGTAACTCAGCCTAATTCCATTTTTATTGATTGATTTTTTTGTTTAAAACTTAAATCATCAAGTTTTTCACAACTCGGATGATTATAAAAGTTATAGGATTAACAAAAGTTCATCACAACTCAAATAATCCCAATTTATTATTGAGTTAATTTTAAACGAAAAAGTTTACAAAATAATAATAATAAAAAATAAATAAATAAACCAAACTAATAAATGAATAAGCTAAAATGAATAACACATATATATAATGAAAGATAATAACACAAGACAAAAAAAAAAGCAAACTTACCTCTAAGGTGTATAAAAATGATATGCTCAAAGAAGTTGGTGCACAAAGCCCCACACGTTCTCTTGAATCAAACCTTGAAAAACAACTCACTTGCAAGAAAATTTTTTTACTAAAGTCCTCTAGCTCTTATACTTAGTATTAAGCCCAAGAGTATAATTTCCTCTAAATCTTATACTTAGTATTAAGCCAAAGAGTGTAAAATTTTGTTGATGTCCAAAACCATTGAGAACCACCCCTTTATATAGGAGGAGGGGAGGGGGAAGGAGCATGACTTCTCCAATGTGGGACTTTGTGATATAAGAAGACACCTTAACATTTCAAATTTCTTCTTTTTCCTTTCATTTTTTCCTTTTTTCTTTTGGATTTTCATTCATCTTTTCTCTCTTTTTTTGTTCTTTCTTTTGTTTTATTATGAATTAAAATGTTTGAATGATCCAAGCAACAAAAATTTTATGGACAAAATTGGGTATCAACAGGGCAATTACCTTTTGCTTTGTCTTTGTGTCATCCTTTGTATTCTTTATCATTTTCAATGTCTTTATGTGTTTGTGAACATTCAAATAAATAAAAATACCTTCCTTTTTTTTCTCTTTCTTAATCTTTTTCTTTCTTTGTCCTGTTTCTTTCTTTCATACTTGCGAAATCACACATGTTTATTACAAAATGCTTTGATGAAAGGGAATATAAATTTAACATTATTGACTTAATAATCTAATGGCAATCCTCCAATTAACGACTTAGATCAAGAATGTGTTAGAAGTTTCAAATGATGGAAGAAAATTAAAGATACTCCCTATGCAATCTGTAATGCTAAGAGTGAGACTGTGTGCCTAATGAGCAAATTCAGAAGTAAAGCTACCCCAACATTTGAAGATCCCAAGGAATTGGAAACAAGTTGATAAACCTTAGTTTGCAAGAGCCTGCGCCCGGGTTTGACGGATCAAAATTTTTCGAGGAAGCAATTAGCATCCAACATGAATAAACAGTACAACATCTTTTCATGATCGAAAGACAGTGAGCTGCAACAGCTTATGAAAGTGACGTCTCTGGCTTTTACGCCTAGTTTCACTGTAAAAGAACAAAAAAAAGCAAAAATAAAAATAAAAAAAGAAGAGAAAAAAAAATATTTTTCAGGACACAGATGCCCACTGTCATTTAAATTTGGGACACAGAAGTCCGCTGTCATTTAAAATTTGGGACATAAAAGCCCACTGCCATTTAAATTTCGGGACACAGAAGCCCGCTCTCATTTAAATTTCGGGACACATAAGCCCACTGTCATTTAAATTTTGGGACACGGAAGCCCAGTGCGTTTTAAATTTCGGGACACAAAAGCCCACTATCATTTAAATTTTGGGACACAGAAGCTCATTGCATTTTAAATTTCAGGACACAGAAGCCTACTGTCATTTAAATTTTGGGACACAGAAGCCCACTATCATTTAAATTTTGGGACACAAAAGCCCATTGTCATTTAAATTTTGAGACACCTAATACCCATTGTCTTTTAAATTCTGGGTGAAGCCCATTGCCTTTTACAATTCCAAGTCACAAGGTCACCCAACTGTCATTTAAATTAAAAAAAAAGAATAAAGACTCTTTTTTACCAATAAACGTCAATTGAGCTGCAACAGTTTATTGACAATGTGGTGACGTCTCTGGCTTTACGCTGAGCTTCACCTTGGTAGGATTAATGACATTGCAATAACTCATAAATCCAGGTTTGAGTTCACTAGTTTTCAATTAGCATCTTTACGTTGTTCATTCACACCATCTCATATATTGCCGAACAAAATTTAAGTTCACGTCTTTACTCGTTTCTTACGACGATAATGTGAAAAACTACGGTTATTCCTAGTATCTAGTAAGAAACAAGTAAAGAAGAGCAACTGTGAACACCCAATTTTGTTCGGATAAAAAAATAATTATGGATAATCAAAGAAGAAAATTTTTTTAACTCTACTTCTATTAATAAAATAAAATAAAAGGTGATAATAAAAATAATAAATAAATAAATATTTTTCTGTTTTGAAAAAATGATGAGGAACTGGTTAAAAAAAGAAGAAGAAAAAGAAGAAGAAGAAGGAAAAAAAAAAGGTTTGGGCCTGATCCACCTTTATTAAACTTACCCCACTCATGACCCGAATCCACTAAACCCGGATTCACCCATGTCCCAACATTCTTTTTGCTGCTCACCTCCACTAAACCCTAGCATCCACACCTACAACAGCTCCCTCTCCCTATCCTAGCTCCTACGACAACCTCCATGATGGAGACCGGGTGGCGGACCACTCCCTCACGCAACCAATCGGTGTAGGCCCCATCACGAGCTCCAACACGCCATGGCAGCAACTACAAGTAACCGCTGTTCCCATTTTGACGGAGCTCAAAGCCCGAAGATGCCATTTCTGGGTAAATTGTAGGGGTTGAAGCTGGATTTTGCGTGGAGCAGATAGAAGATGCACAAAAATAGAAGATTTAAGAGAGATTCGAGCTTTGCAACACGGGAACTACAAGCAATCGCAACTCCCGTTTTGACGAAACTCAAAGTGCGAAGATGCCATTTTTGGGTAGATTGCAAGGATTAAAAGCTCGATTTTGCATGGAGCAGAGGAAAAACGCACAGAAATGGAAGATGTGAGAAGACTAGAGCTCTGCAACACGGGAACCGCAAGCAACCGCTAATTTTCGCCCAACCATCTACTATAAATACAGAGGACGAAAATCAGAAGGGTTCAGTCTCTTCTTTTTTTTAGAGTTTTTTTTTTATTTCTTTGAGAACTCAGTTAGAGAAAGGTTATTCTGAGAGAAAACTTGAGAGAGTTGTGTAAATTTTTTTTTAGAGAATTCTTCGGGTGTTTTAGGAGTTATTTGGAAGACTAGAAACTTGTTATTTTGTTGAGTGAGATACTGAAGAATTAGGAAAGATTCTACTCGACTATTTGGAAATATCTTCATTTGGTAATTTCATTTTTTTTCTTTCTTCGTTGTATTGAGCATATTATGAATGAGAATTATCATATTCTGTTCTTAGTTTGCTTTGATATCCTGAATGAAGATGGCGGGTTGGTTCATTTCATTTCTTATTTTATTTAGTCTTTCTTTATGTTGCTTGCTACATGTTTGACGAAATGACCATCTGATACCGTATGTTTAATCTCCTGTATTTCTGTGAGTTTGTGTTTTTGTTAAGCTATCTTTTCTTTGCCTGACCTGAATTGTTGGGTTTATCTTTGTGATGTGAGTCATTTGATTGCTTAGTGTGTCCACTAATCCGAGTTGGGTTTCGAACATGTGTGTAATCAGAGAATGTATGCAAATGGTGTGATGTAAAACATGACTTAAAACCTCTTGATGTCATTTTGAATTATGATACTCATATGAATTGCACTTGGTGAACGGATATATGCATTTGAGAATGAAAACTAATTTGTTCATGGGACTGTGAAAATCATATGCAAGTAGTTATAGGTGATATTTTTTCCTTCACTACTTTTTATGCCTAAAGGAATTTGGATGGCATATTATGGTTTAGTGATGATCACATATTTTATACATTAATAAACCCTCATTTTTAGTCATTTACACTCTCCATGTACTTAATTGATTAAGCCTAGTTATGTATTGTAAGTTTTAAATCGACTTAATTGATTTTTTCAAAGACTATTTTAGTCTTACGGTGTTTCTGTATTTTGGCCATATCTTGAGTTCTAAATGTCTGATAATTATGAATTTTACCTTGTAGGAAAGATAAGAGAGAGCTCTACAACTTTGATGAAGAGCTCAAAGTCTCAATCAGACATCTAGTAAAGCTAATTGGGCTTGGAAGACAGAACACGAGTTTTGTGTTTGAAACCTGAACAGTGTACAGTAATCAGAGCATAATTCGAGTTTGGGCATATAAAATGGGCTGAAAATTTGGAATCTGAAAGTTAAGACCCATATCTACAACTTTCATGTTGAACACAAAACTTGATTCGGGCTCCTTGATGGTGATATTGGGTCTGAAAGTCAAAATAGAAGTATCTGGCTGGGCTGAGCAGTCAAATGTAGTAATTGGGTCATATCTTGGACTGTTTTTTAGGTGATTCTAGAGCCATTGGAAAGCTTAGACAATTTCCTAGAACTTTCATGAAGACCACTTGGCTCAAAAACGACGGAATCAATGAGTTAAGCAATGAATGATTTCGGAGACAAAGAATCTCAATAATCCAACTACTAATTCAATAATCCAACCACCTAACCAATCATCCAACCACTCCACCCACTAATCCACCTACTTTTAATCATTCTCCTTGTCATTTTGTATCCCTATTCTTCTATAAAAGGCACTCAAGTGTTAAGCACTTGGTGTTAGGCTTAGTTTGTACAAGTTAAGGTTATGCTTGTTTATTGTTTTCCTTTGTTATAATTTTTTCTTGTTCTAAATTGAAGTCATATTCATCTTTCTCTTCTTCTCTCTTTCTTTCTTCTTATCCATGAGTAACTAAATCTTCATCTTGCTTGGGTGAAAGAGTGAAGCTCTTGGTAATGAAATAAGATTAGATTATTTTATTTCTTGTGCTTAAATGATATATTATTAAATGAACATTATATGTGTTGTATTTTGTTTCCAATCAATTTAGAAACCTTCTTTGTTAATGGAGATCTTGATTTATTGTAGACAATAGGATTGGCACAGTGAATGCTTGAACTCATTTACAAATGTTGGTAGATAATTAAAGGAATCATAATATGATTACATATATAATTGAACTTTGAATGTTATATTTTCCGATTGGAACTTTCGTTGTGTGTGGATTTCAATTGAGTTAAAAAGAGAAATAATATTACCTTTAATTTATTACCAAGAGTGGATCTCCTAACCCAAGCAAGCCCTTAAATTCATTTGTGAACTTGTTTTATTACTTTTGGTGTTGTGACAAATCCTCTTCTTACCTCAATTAATTTTTCTTCATCAATTCCCTGTGGATCGACCTCGGACTCCCGAGAAATTTATTACTTGAGACAACCTGCACTTGGGTTTGCATCCTTAAATCCCGCAGTCATTTAGCATATTGGAACTAAAATGGGATTTTTAAGATCTGTTCATTCCTTTATCATACATTTGTAACTTGATCAAGTGGTGGGTGAATATTTTGTTCATTTTGCGCTTGCGGTGTGTATTGGCTGTCATGTAAAGCATTCTTTGGGTTTATTTCTTGAAAGTTGTTGCTTGATGATGTCCTGTGTTTTTTTTTTTTTTCTGCCTTTTGTTTCCTTGAATAAGTGGATATCAAAATGTTTTCTTTTGGGTCTTAAACGTTCAAGGTAATGCTTATCCTCATGACAAGATGCGTTTTTTTTTATCCTACAATCCATTCTCAATTTTTAACTATTCGGTGCTGGAGAATAGGTATGGTACACATAAAATATTTTTTTTTTTGTAAATCATGAGAGAATTTGCACAAATTGTAGATTTATAATGAGGTGTAATTCCTCAAGCTTCTTTTGATGCAAAGTTTTCTAAATGGAGAGTTGATTGCTGGTTTTAAATGTTGAAATGCAGTTGTATGTTTGCTTTTGGAAGCTGTGGTGCTGAGATGTGTACAAATCATGATATTAGGGAGTAAATTGTGTACTAACCAATCATGACAAATTGTGGGTGCAGGATCTAATTCATTAGTAAAGGGAATAACGAAATAGTGGAATCATATGGTTCAATAATCCTAGTCCTAGACATCATGCTTTCTATGCTCATTGGTTGTTTGATAAAATACCAAGTCTATTTAGATGGAACCTTGTGTATAGATTGTTTCTGCCGAAATGATGAGTGTGATGTTTTCTAGCTTATTTTTATTCTGGTATAAATTTAATGGTTTAAGGTGATGATAAGTCTTGCGGTGAGGTCCTGGTAAGTTGGCTGACGAAATGGTCTTGAATGATAACTCGTTGAATTTTGTACTAACTGATGAAGTTGTTTGCTTCGTTTCATCCTTGCTTCTAGGGGTGCAAAAATGAAGTTAGTTCTTTCAAAAGCCATGTAATATGGTATTTGTTTTCCCTTCTGTTATGACGTGTTTCAATGAATAAAGAGGATGGAGTTCTTATCTGTTTGAGATACTGAAGTGAAGATTTTTTTTTATCAAGTGGATAGATTTTGTACCATTCTAACTACTCTTTCTTTGACTTTTCCGTTTTACATATTAATGTTTAAGCGTTTCATACGTTTACTTTTTAATCCCATTTTTTTTTACTTAAGAAAAAAAATAATCAGTATAATGGCATTAGTATAGTAGATATTACTTAGGCCTTTGTTTCTCTTTTGTTGATTTATTGATTTTTGTTTCTTTTTTATAATTTTACATTGATCTTAGATGAAAGTTCTTTTTTTAAAAAATAAAAAGAGATTATTTAAGCTGTGACAGCTCATTAGTCTCGTTTTTAAGAGTCATCTAAGCTATGACAATTTGATGGCTTGAGTTTTTTTTTTCTTTTTAGGAGAAGTAAAAAATTAGAAAATAATAATAATAATAATAATAATAATAATAATAATAATAATAAATTGATAAAAATGAGAAATAAAATAAAAGTGAAATAATTAAATCTTGTTAAAAAAATGGAATTAACTCAAGCTGTGACAACTTATTAATCTTGCGGATTTTAGAATCATTTAAGTTGTGACAGCTAGATGATTCGAACCTTTTCTAAATATAAAAAAAATTAAATGAGTTTTCAAAATAAAAACCTTTTCAAAATTGAAAACGACTAACCTACAATCATTTTCTCTAAAGAATGACGTGACTTTGAATTCCTCATTGCACTTGAGGATACGTAGGAGCATGATTTTTATTCTGTCGAGCCAAAATTAAATTTTCATAATTTATTTGTTTGTTAGTTTATCTTTTAATGAATGAGTAAAATAAATATTTTTAAAAGTTATAAAAATTGCACAACTGATTTAAGGTAACTATCTTACTCTGTGTTTGGATGTTTTATCATTAATGGAACGGAACAAAATAGGTGGGGATGGATTGGAAAGGAAAGAAAGGAATGTATTCCCTCCCTCTTTGTTTGAAAGATTCATTAATGGAACTAACTCCATTTTCTCCATTCCACCTCAATTTTGGGGAAACAAAATCGGTCATTTGAGGGAAGATGAAATGATTCCCCCGTTTCGAGCGTTCCTATACATTTTAAAACTCCCAAACACTTAATTCAGCTTCCCTTCATTTCTTATTTTTCTACCTATCCAAAATAAAATTAGGGTGAATGTATTAGAGGTATTGTGGGGTTAAGTCTCCATCCTTCCCTATGTAATTTAAATCGAGCTTTTGAACGTAAACCATATCTTTTGGTTTTCTTATTTTTCCTAATAAGAAAATAAAATTGGTGGCGACTCCCTTAAATTTTGTAATTTAAATCGTTATCCCGTTGCAATCTCATTCGTGACACTCATTTTCTGTCTCTAAATATTTAAAGACGCCAATTTTAGAGATGGAATAATTTTCGTCTCAATTCTGTCTTTAAATATTTAGAGACAAAATTTATTCTGTCTCTAAATCTAAAAATTCTAGTAGTGTTGACCAAAATAAAAGATTGACATAATATGGATTTTATAAATTTAAAATTAATTTATATACATAAATAAATTTAGGAGCTAAAATGTGAGTTAAGAGCCAAGGACTAAATTAACTATTTAATAAAAATAAACTGAAGGTACTAACGTTTGGTTGATTCAAGTGATATGATACTTGTTCTTCTTAAATAAGATCTCGAGTTTGAATCTTGTAAATGAAAAAAACTAATATTAAGAGGATTTTACACCTTTATAATATGACTCGCCTTGACTCCAGTAATAATTGCACAAAATAATAAATCACATACTTTTTACATACTCCATATAAGTTATTAAATAATATATTAATTGCACAATAATTTTTCTGAATAGTTTAATTACAAATATATTTTGTGAGGGCTTCTTACTTGCATAAGTGTCTGAAGAGTTTTTTTTTCATAATAACACATGCAATGATACTTTAGTAAAGACCAAAACTTATATATACTTCACATATATTGTGAAATAATGCTTCATATATGACATATGGGTGCACATAATCTTATATCATGTATACACGATAGAATTAGAGTATTGACGTTGATATATGAGGAAAAAAATGTTCAAATTAATTAATTGCGTTCGGATGCATTTTGGGGTTTTTTTCATAATCTTATCCATCAAAACGACGTGTATACACGATAAATTAGATAAATGGGTTTATTGGGTCGACGTGATTGGGTGTCAGGAAATAAGGAAATAATGTAAAACTAGTTGTAATTAGACATTACAAAAATGCGTAAATATAATTATAATGTATTATATGCGTAAGTGTGTAACATTATTCTATATTATGTAATAATATTTTTTCAATATACGTACGCATCTTTTACATCTACGGGCCATGGCAGAATTATATTATATATATGTAAAAAATAGGATAAGATTAGTTATAATTATATAGTGAAATTTGTGTAGATATAAAATAATATGCATGTATAAGTATGTAAAAATAATATTATTGATAGGAATATGATAGATTTAGCAGAGAAATTCTGTACTGTATCTAATAGATAAAAGATTATCAGCCACTCGTTTTTACATTGAGGGAAATGCACGTCTCTTACATCAGGATTGGGAGGCAGAATTAAAATGTGTATATAAAAAATGAGATGAAATTTATTATAATTAAATGATAAAAATTATATCGATATAAAATAATATATATAAAAATATATATGTAATATTATTCAAATGTATGTGCATCTATGTCATTTCATATATAATAAGGTTGTCATTTTAATAATAATGTTTATATTTTTATATTAAATAATATATATATTTATTTTGATATTTTATTTAATATTATTTATTATATATATTTTTTATTTTTTTTTATTTAATTATATTTTTAAAAAAATGTGAATAATATATATACTACTAAAAATAATATATGACTATTTTTTTTTAATAATGATACTCAAATACATATTATTTTATATCTATAAAATTTTTATAATTTAATTATAATAAATTTTACCTATTTTTTTCGCACTCAAACTTTGATTTCTTTTTGAAGTATTATTTTTCATGATTATATTATTTTTTATCACATTTTTTAATAATTATAATTAAATAAAAATTAAAAAAATAAAAATAAAAAAAATGTGATTAATAATATAAAAAATAATATTAAAAAAATCAAAATTGATTCTCGGTCAAATCCTACAAACCTGCAACCTAAGCACCCTACACCACACACAGAAAGAAGCAACACACCAAACGTTTGTCTATATCTTGCTGTCTACACTCTACTTTCACGCCTAACGGGGCATTGCTACATGTCCTTCTCTCTCTCTCATCCATCCATATCAGTTATTATACATGTATCACATATGCCATCTACTAGTTATAGCATCCATTTTATGCATGCATGAGCATGACACGTCAATATCAAATTTGAAACCATTTTTCATTGACACACAAAATGTACTCTACTATATCTTTGTCCTACACACAGATAAAGAGAGGCCGAGAAACCATTCAACAAAAAAGTCTCTGGCATGGGATTTGGATCCTCTGCGGTTATTTTCATAACTGCAAATGATGCAGTTCAAAATCTGACCATTGTTAATTATTGAAGTATATTTTCTATTTAATTTTTTGTCATATAAGACCATATTTTTAATGGTTAGGACTTGTTTGCAGTTTATAGAAACTGCATAAGATCCATTTCCCTCTGTTGTGTTTACGTTGTGCTGTTTAGTCAGAGCTAAAAGTCTAAAACGAGCTATCTGTCTTCTCATTTTATTCTTCTCTCCCTTCCTTTCTTCTAATTTGTTGCCTTCTCATTTTTTAATCACACACTCACACAGTACAAGAGGATACCCAAAAAAGTGAGAGATAAATGCTTTTTTCTTTGAAGAGGTGAGGGATAAAAATGTTAAGGGTTATTATGTTTGCATATTATTTTCCTTACATTATTTTAGTCATTGTTGTTTATATCAGATCTGCTTTAGTTTAATGATATAACTGTATTGTTGTTAGAGTAGGTTGAATTAGTCAAAACTGCGATTGAATCGAATTGAATCATACAATTTTTATTATTTAATATTAATTTTAAGTGTAAAAAATTAAATTTGATAATAAATAAATTATATAAAAAAATTAATATATAAACAAATATTTAATTCAATTAGATAATTTGATCAATTGAACTTAAATAATTTATTTTTTCAATTTATTGTTCGGTATATCTTTGACATAATTAATTTTAACACTATTTTTTAAAAAATAATAAAATAAAAATACATATTTTAATATTTTTATATTTTTTAAAAAAATATAAAAAAATGTAATGACTTTCACGTGCAAATATATTTTTTAAATATTAATGAGTGATTTTGCATAAAATCCAAGTGAATTTAAGAAGGGTACTAATGAGCCACACCACAACCCCTTTTATTTTGTATTGGCTGTTCGTTATTTAGTTTTTTTATTAGTCTAATTTTTATATTTTAATTTTTTTAATTTATTCATAAATTTATTTTATATTAAGTAAATATTACAGTGATATATAATTTAATTTAATATTTGTCTCGTATAAATATACAGTAAATACACATTTACCATCTACCATATTTGAATTGAAAAAAAAAAAAAAACGTTTTCCTTGATTTTTTGTGTTAGCTTTTCTTTTATCCACTACATAAAAACACAAAAACTGTTCTTTCCATCTCTGTGTGGGTGTGTTCTCTTTCATTGTCTCGAGATTGGTGTGTTAAGATAAAGGGTAAAAGAAAGGCCAAAGTGGTAGCCTAGCCCCACTTCATTCATCTTCAAGCTTTCTCCCAAGTTTGGATTTTGAGAGAATTCAGCAGAGCATCTGATGAAGGAGAGTGGAGGCTCTCTTGGAGAAGAGAGCCTACCCGAGAATAACACCAAAGAAGAAGAAGATCTAACACTAGTTTCTTCCTGAAACTCCATTTCCAGTGTCCTATAGCCTGAGACATTTTCTGGGTTGGTGCTTTTTTTGTTGTTGTGGGTGTTGTTGTTGTTATGGCACTTTCTATGCACAGAGACTCATCCAACAAGCACATGGATGCTAGCAAGTATGTGAGATATACACCTGAGCAAGTAGAGGCTTTGGAGAGGGTGTATGCAGAGTGTCCAAAGCCATGTTCTTCCAGAAGGCAACAGCTCATTAGGGAGTGCCCCATCCTTGCCAATATTGAACCAAAACAGATCAAAGTCTGGTTTCAGAATCGTAGGTAAAGAGTTGAGGAATGCATTATTTGGTTACAGAAAAAGTTTTGGTTTTTCTTTTTTTTTTTTTCCTTGGTCCATCTATTCCATCACGTTATGAGTTTTTTTTATGAGTTTGTGGTGTCTGTGAGAGTTCTCTTGTTGACATTCTTGTTTTCTTACCCTGGCTCCTTTTGCATTAGTTGGGATTTCTCAAAGGGTATCTTTATAAAGGTTGAGTTTCTTAGTGTATAAAAGGTGATCTAATCTGGTTTTATGGGTTCTTTCTTCTACTTCCATCTTTGTCATTCAGCCTTTGCCTTTTTCTTTTTTCTTTCCAACTTGGAATGTGAAGAGCATGTCATGGAGAGGTGATTCATTTTAGCATTTTTTTTAAGAGAAATGCTCTTTTTTATTTTTTAGGTTCAATTTTAGAGAAATATTCTTACTTACTTTACTAGGAAAAAAAAAAGTGTATCATTCCTCTTGAAAGAGAGATCTACTGCCTACTGGGAAAGTTACTTTATTTTGTCATTTTCCTTCTAGATATCCTAGTTATTAAGATAAATAAATTGCTGTTTTTTTCACCCTCAGAAAAGGGGTTTCTTTTATTGAGTCGAGATTAAATGGAGATAATGACAGCTAGTCAATCACACTTGCTGATATAGCCTTTAATTTTTCTCATCTGCTTTCCTCTGACTCTCATTATTTAGGCCACTTAATGATGTTTCTCTGAAAGATACTATAATAGAAATGTTCATATGATCATACCGCCATTACTGTGGAGATGGTTATGGATGTGATGAAGGATAACGACTGCTGATTTTGATGACTTTTACCACTAGATTAATTAGTTTTCCCTTTTGATCAAGTTTTTTTTCATTTTTTTCTTTTTATGAACTATTTGTTTTTTTGTTTTTCGTCTAACTAATGTTCTCTCCTTTTGAATTAGGGAAGAAAAATTTATGTTTGTTTTAGTCTAATTTGTATTCAAACTCATTTTTATCTTCTTGTCCCTACATTAATATTTTATACATTTATGATTTATTAAATGCAGATGTATATAGATATGGATATACCATGTTTCAAACCTTTTACCTGCGCTGACAAAGTAAAACAAGTTTTTGGTCTGATTATAGGTATCCTAATCTGTTAAGTTTGGTGTGAGAAAAGTAAATTAGGAAACTGTAAAGAAGGAAATGAATGGCTAATATCATAAAATGTTGTGGTAAATTGTATAGGAAAGGTGGCTGACTCTACATGGCATTCTTTTCCTAATGAAAATGTAGTTGCTACATGTAGTCTTCAACATTATTTCCTCATTTTTAACAAGACTGATATTGCCAATTTTCTTCTATAGATGTCGTGAAAAGCAGAGGAAGGAAGCTTCTCATCTTCAGTCAGTGAACAGAAAGCTAACTGCGATGAATAAGTTGTTAATGGAAGAGAATGACCGTCTGCAGAAGCAGGTCTCACAGTTGGTTTATGAAAATGGATACATGAAACAACAAATACAGACTGTTAGTCCCTCTCCCTTCGTGTGATTGCTCTTCTCATTATGAATGCTCATTGATGCACCATCCTATCTATATAAGTATATATGTATCATTGTATTGTTAATTGAAGAATCTCGTTTACTGGTTTCTTAACAGGCATCTGCTGCTACTACAGACAATAGCTGTGAGTCTGTGGTAATGAGTGGTCAGTGCCACCAACAGCAAAACCCATCAACTCAGCATCCCCAGTGGGATGCCAACAACCCAGCTGGGTAAGTAAGTCCATTTATGCAAACAAATTTATTCAATATATATTCATTTAATGTTGTCATGAGCCCCTAATTCTTTATTATGCCAGTCTTCTCGCTGTAGCTGAGGAGACCCTGGCAGAGTTCCTTTCCAAAGCTACTGGAACTGCTGTCAACTGGGTCCAGATGATTGGGATGAAGGTATGACCTATTCAATAATTCTTCATGGTTGTTGCTTGTTTGAACTGTATATTAATATGTGGCATTCTTTCATCTCTTTTCATACTTATATTTTTCCTTGTAATGTTATCTACCTTATGTAGCCTGGTCCGGATTCTATTGGAATTGTTGCTGTTTCCCGCAACTGTAGTGGGGTTGCAGCACGAGCCTGTGGCCTTGTGAGCCTAGAGCCCACAAATGTATGTAGCTATGTCGATGTTGGTTTGTTGAAGATTTCTTTTCTTTGCTGAACAATGAAACTCTGCTTTTCTTGACTTAATTGCATCACAAATCATCTCAGGTTGCCAAGATTCTTAAAGATCGTGCATCATGGTATTGTGACTGCCGATGCCTTGATGTATTGAGCATAGTCCCCACAGGGAATGGGGGCACAATAGAGCTGATGTACATGCAGGTTGAACTAATGGTTATTTAATCTACAAAAGAAGTTGAACTTCAGTTTAAATTACTCTTTATTTACTTCCTCAGTTGTTTTGTTGATATTTAAATTTTGATTTTTATCAGATTTATGCACCAACAACATTGGCAGCAGCACGAGACTTCTGGACATTAAGATACTCTACAAGTTTGGAAGATGGAAGTCTTGTGGTACTGAGCAGAATCTTGACTGTTGTGTTTTTCTTGATTTAGGATATGACTTCTTTCTTAGCAAACATTTGACTTGAGTAATGACTGTTTATTATTCATATACTGAACATCGAAATTTTTTGGGGAAGTTCCTGCAGTCTCTCTCTCCCGCTCTCTTCCTTTTGATAAGAGTAAAGAAAATTAACTCTGCAAATATTTTCTTTTGAAAACAGAAACAATTTCATTGGGCTGCCATTGTTTCTCTTGGTTTAAGTTTACCTCTTTCCTATGCATTGTTATGTATTTTGGTTTTGTTTGCTATTGGAAATGTTGCTAAACATTGAAGCTCTGGCTTATTAGGATGGCTTATGAATATGGTAATAGAATTAGAGTGTTTTATGCCAATACATCCCAGAATAATGAATGATTATTCCCATGAGATTAAAACAATTTTGGATTTTTGGGTATTCATAAGTTAAAACAATTTTAACATCTTGAAATTATGCTTGCAGATTTGTGAGAGATCATTGACTTCTTCAACTGGTGGCCCCACAAGGCCTACTGCTTCAAACTTCGTAAGAGCTGAAATGCTTCCTAGTGGCTATCTAATTAGACCCTGTGAGGGTGGTGGATCTATTATTCACATTGTTGATCACGTTGATTTAGATGTAAGGAACATGATACAATTCGAATCATTTTCAAAATTTCCATATCTTTGGACTTTGTTCTCCAAAGTATATTAACTGTGTTATTGATGCAGGTTCGGAGTGTTCCTGAAGTATTGAGGCCCCTCTATGAATCACCAAAAATCTTGGCTCAGAAAATGACTATTGCTGTAAGATGACTTACACTAGTAACACAGGTTACATGTTTGACCACGTCAAAACTTGTTAGTTAACATTTTAAAATATATTGTACAGGCCTTGAGGCATATAAGACAAATTGCACAAGAATCAAGTGGAGAAGTTCATTATGGTGGGGGACGCCAGCCTGCTGTCTTGAGGACATTTAGTCAGAGACTTTGCAGGTAAAACCCTACTATACATGGTATCCAGAATCATTGCAAAGTTGGGCATTTGGTTAATCACTTTATCTTCCTTACTGACCCATAATTTATTTAAAATTTTGATTCTTAGAGGATTCAATGATGCTGTCAATGGGTTTGTGGATGATGGTTGGTCACTGATGGGTAATGATGGGGTGGAAGATGTGACCATAGCCATAAACTCATCTCCCGACAAGTTTTTCAGCTCCCATTACAATACGTCAATGCTCCCAGCATTTGGAGGTGGTGTCTTGTGTGCCAAGGCATCAATGCTGCTGCAGGTACTTCCTAAGCAAATAAATCTATGTGGAAATTATCGTTTTTGGCTAAATTAACTCTTGTATAATAGTAATCATTTCCAAGAACTCTTCTGTGCTTCCACTAACAACTTGCTAGAATCTTGATTTTCAGTATATTTATCTTGATTATACTTAATTATAAAATGGTGATCTGCAGAATGTTCCTCCTGCTTTGCTTGTTCGGTTTTTGAGGGAGCATCGTTCAGAGTGGGCTGATTATGGAGTTGATGCATACTCTGCTGCATGTCTTAAGGCTAGTCCTTATGCAGTTCCTTGTGCAAGACCTGGTGGCTTGCCCAGCAGCCAGGTCATTTTACCACTTGCTCACACTATTGAGCATGAGGAGGTATTAATCTTTTCAAATGTGTGACGATTGATGAACTTTATTCTATATTCTTATAATATGTGCTCATTTGCCACCCACTGCAATGGTGCAGTTCTTGGAGGTAGTTCGTATAGAGGGTCATGCATATTCCCCTGAAGATGTGGCTTTGGCGTGTGATATGTTTCTACTGCAGGTGAATTCGTTTGTGTGTATGTCTGGGCCATTGGTCTGCTTATTTTATTTTAAGCTGGAAGTTCTTACTGTTTCTGTGAATGATTATTTTTTACCTTATTATGCAATTTGATATGGCAGCTGTGCAGTGGAGTTGATGAAAATGCAATTGGGGCATGTGCGCAACTTGTGTTTGCACCTATTGATGAATCATTTGCGGATGATGCTTTCTTGCTGCCTTCTGGTTTCCGCGTCATACCGTTGGATCCTAAAACAGTTCAGTGACATTTTTCAGCAGCTTAATTGTTTTGAAGGAGTGCTAGATTACTTTTTCTGTTTCATTGGCATTTTGACTACTTTATTTTGTCTTTAATATGAGGATCTGAAATCAGCGTGAGCCATCTAGGTTAAGGAAATATTACGTGTTTGGAAGATTAAATATTGTCATGATATGATGCTTCTTTCATGAAATTTATATCTAGACAGTCCAATTGATCAACAAAATAAGTATCTATTTTGAAATCTTAATTTACATATGATTCGAGAAAGTGATTTGGGCTAGCTAATCCTATGCCTTTCTTACTGATGCTAGTGCATATGCTCATGTGTTTACTAACAAGATTCCTTTTTTCTGTTTATTTTGCATATCAGGATTTTCCAGCAGCAGCTAGGACATTGGATTTGGCATCAATGCTAGAAGCTGGATCTGGTACTGCCTGTCCAGCTGGTGAAACTGATTTGAATAGTTACAACCTTAGGTCAGTCCTTACAATTGCTTTCCAATTTACCTTTGAGAACCATTTGCGCGACAATGTGGCTGCTATGGCTCGCCAATATGTGCGGAGTGTTGTGGGATCTGTTCAGAGGGTTGCCATGGCAATTGCTCCCTCTCGGCTCAGTACCCAGCTGGGGTCAAAGTCACTTCCTGGTGAACCAGAGGCTCTTACTTTAGTGCGATGGATCTGTAGAAGCTACAGGTTTGTATTCTATTTTTCTATCAGTTTTGACTTTTGACTGTAAGTCTATTATTGCTGTGGTTAATTTAGCTTCCTCAACGGTTTGATTTTCTTGTCTTGACTTGAGTAGTCTTGAAGATTAGTTAAAGTACTGATATAAATGTGATAATTTGTGGATAAGTCGCTGATTGGCAGTTTAGAATCTGTAGTTAGTTGATAATAATGAGATTTTGTCAGGTCTGATAGTAAATAATCTTTCTTTCAGTATCCACACCAGCACAGAGCTTTTTAAAGTTGAGTCCACAGCTGGTGATGCAATCTTGAAGCAACTTTGGCACCATACGGATGCAATCACGTGCTGTTCTGTAAAAACAAATGTAATTACTTGCTTTTTGCTCTTTAACTTGCTGCATCTGTATTTAGCTGAATCTGTAGAATTGATTTGTTGTCTTGAGGGCATTGTTGATATGATAGCCTGCTATATGTTTTCTTCAGAAATTGCTTGTCTTTTGCCGAATAACCTCTGTTAAGTAGTCTACTGACTGCCAAAGTTATTGCAGGCATCTCCAGCGTTCACCTTCGCAAACCAAGCTGGACTTGACATGCTTGAAACCACTCTCATTGCCCTTCAAGACATAATACTTGATAAAGTTCTTGATGAAGCTAGCAGGACGATTCTATTCTCTGAGTTCTCCAAGATAATGCAACAGGTGATTAACTATTAAACTACACTTGGTTTATAAGCCTTAATCTTATGAGTGCTGGATTGACTTGATGGATGGTTCTGCATTGTAACGCCTAACAGATTTAGTTATACATAATGTATTGTTGGATACTTAGTGAATTTTACTGTTTCAGATGGAGAATTAGAATCTGGGATCTCTATTTCACTTATAGGAAGTTGTTTGTATCTTCCACTTTACCTATGTTTGAGCCATGATTACTGCTTATCTTATGTAGCCCTTATTCTTTTCAGGGATTTGCATATCTGCCAGCAGGAATATGTGTATCCAGTATGAATCGGCCAGTGTCCTATGAGCAGGCCATTGCATGGAAAGTTCTCAATGATGATGATTCCAATCACTGCCTGGCCTTTATGTTCATGAACTGGTCTTTTGTCTGATGGGGGAAACCATCATTAAGATACTTATATCTATTAATTTATATTGAGTACTTCATTATATCTAGTAATTTATATTTGAGTACTTCTTTACCAGATACTGTCACAGACAAATGTACTAATGTCTGGATTTCATGAACACATAGTTGTATATGTTACTAGCTTTGCTTTATATGCCTCTCATGATAATATTTTCTTTTCAACATTAAAAAAAGTGCTTCGGACCCTACTTGGTGGGATATTGGCTTGCTTGGTAAGATAGTAATGAAGTTTTATTAGAAAGAAGAACTACTTTAAAATAGTGAAGAGATTTCATGGATGGGTTGCTTTCCCATGTTTGATTTGTAGGTCCTGTCTTGAGGGCTTTTGTTTATACCTTTTTAAGGGCATTGTGATTTTGACAACAGGTCCAGCAGGGTGGCATTGTGTTATTCTTCCACAAACAACACAGGTCATGATGGTGTTTTTACTTGCTTGTGAAGGAAGTGTGCCTTGGTTTCAACAGATAATGAGGTCTTCCTGAGGAATGTTTCATTAGTCTTGACTTTTTACCCATTTGTCACTACTACCTACTTCTACTAGTATCGCTATTTTTGGTCTCGAAACAAAAGAAATTTGAGTGCTCGCTGCACACGGCCATCAGCCTGTCACTTTCTTTTCTGACAAATAATATGAACCTACTGAGTACTAGCCGTGTGTTTTATAATTAGAATAATAATAATATCACACTATTTTTTATGATATATTATTTTTTATATTATTTTTGAATGATTGTGATTAAATAAAAAAAAAATGACACAAGAAAAGTAATATAATTAATGATATAAAGAATAGAATAAATAATATAAAAATAATATAAAAAGTGATGTGAAAAAAAAAATAAAGGATATAATTGTTATAATTATACCCTTCCCAAAATATTCTTACCTTATATATCTAATATTTTATATTATATTATTTTTTTCTTGTAATGAATTTTAAAGGCTTATATACATACTTTTGGTCCTCTTATATATATATAAATTACAATTGCACTCTTTTTTTTAATCAATTGCGCAGTTTTGGTTCTCCTACTTTGCAATTCTTTATAATGTCATCCAATTTTAAACCACACATTTAATTGGAAGCAAGAAATGCTTAACTGGCAAATAGTTACAGTCACGTTATCGAGAAATTATTGTGTAGGGTAAATTACACTTTCTACTTTGAAATGACATATAACTCCAAACTTGTCTAAATATTACAGTTCACTCATTTGACTAACATTTCTAACGGTTAACTTTAACACCATTTTATTAAAATAAAAATCTTTTCTTTATTTGTACGATGAATTAATTAATTGAATTAAAATATTCTAAATCAACTCAATTTTATCTCTCCCATTCTTATCCCAATAAATTTTTAAGTTATGTTGCTATAGATTTGAGTTTATGGTAAATTTTATACATGATAACATGTCAACTATTCAAAAGATAATTTAAAATTAAAATATTTACATATTATAAAACTCAATGATGAATATATTGTCAATTATAGTGTTTATCATGAACATAGTAAAACCATTCTTATTTCTTTACTTTTCTTGTGATTTTTCATTATATACAACACTTTATTCAACTCTCAAATTTAACCTAACTCTTTCAATTACATTCTTTTAAGCATGAATCAAGCGATGACTTGTTGATATAGTTTTGCCAACATATGTATTTTTTAACTAGATCAAATCTAAGCAATTCTTGTAAGCTGCAAGTCACTTTACTCAATACTTAAAGTTTGTAACATATAATGTAATTTAATGATAACTCTATGGAAGAGTTATTTTATCACATTTTGAGCAAGGAAAGTAGCCAACTCCTTGAAATTTGATTTTAGAATTGTTTGTTTTAGCTTCTTCTTCTTTTTTTTTTGTTAAGGTTGTTCGATGTTAGTGATTTTTGTCAACTTTTATGTTAGATAATTTAGGTTTTCTAGTTAGTAATCTTACTTTGCTTGTTTTTGGTAGGTGTGAAATCGAAAGAAATTCTAAATTGTGGAAGGAAATGCAGAATCATCACATTAACCCACGGGTTAGGTGCCATGGCACTGAAAAGTGGAAGCCGGAGCACCATGTCAAAATGCAGCATCATAAAATTAGTGAGCAGAGAGTTGCAACGCTAGAAAAGTTGGTAATATATGATTTCAATTTAACCACTTTAGCATACTTCAAAGTTTAGGCTTCAAAAAATGGAGGTTCCAGTAAGGGGTGGAGCTACAGTTGTGTAACTTAGCCCTTAGATCTGGTTTCAATATTTAAATATTGATACTTTTATGTGCAAGATTGATATTAGCTTAAAGACTTCCGTTGCTATAAGAAATTTTTACATAGATCCAGGGTCACACATAGATTGAACTGTTATTTATATTCGTATATATACAGTCATTTGATGAGGTGTTTAGTCTATACATTTCGGTCCATGCAAGAATTATTTGCTTTGCTATAATTGAATTCATCCAACTATATATATTTAGTTATAAACAAATTAAGTTATGCCTTTATTGCATAAATGCATATTTATTAACTTAATATATCTAAGATGAAAAAATATTAATAAATTAAATATGTAAGCAAAAAATGAAACAAGGAATATTCCCTAAGAATTAATTAACTCAATAGTTAGTCAAGTCAACAAAAAGGAGGGGAGTGTAATATTTTATCAAGTTTGAAGTTAAGTGTTAATTCATCAAACCTCAAGGGTGGAGGCTATAATTTACTGTATTGTGTATTTTGAGAATAAGACTCTAATCTAATAAAAATGTGACACACAAGACTGGATAACTATAAAGGTTATTAAATTGAAATTTAAATACTTTTAAATCAGATAAAGACAATTATAAATTAGCCTAAAATAATACTATAAAAATATTTTAGAATTTTCCCATGACATCACCACATCGCATGTGGAGTATGTCACCAAGAGGAGATAACTGTTGTATTTAGAACTCAATTTTAGTGTAACAATAACTATTTTTTTAGTAAACTTTCACTTTGATTCATGAAATTGTATGCATCATCACATTCGTCTTTAATATATGAAAAATTTTACTTTAGTTCTTAAAACATCAATCTGTACAATCAGTTTGATATTTATTGATTATTAATATAACAGAGTTTAAAGAATCAAACTGATCATATTTGATATTTCGAAATTAAAGTAAAATTTTTCATGTCATAGATGAATATAATTGGTGCATATAATTTTAAGGATCAAAATGAAAATTTACTCTTTTTTTTTACTTGAATAACTATCATTAATGGTAAATGAAAAACTATTATTAGTTTTATTCGGTATGCTTTTAGAGTGAAAAGGAAAGAAAAGAAGATGATGAAGACCTTCCTTATTTGGTAACACTTTAATAATGGAAAGTAGAAAATTTAGAGGGATAAAATTTTCAGGAGTCTTACTATTTTTTCATTCTCTTACTTTTGAATAAAAATAAAAAAAGGGAAAAGAAATAAATTTGTGGTTCTATCGCATATTTATTTATATTTTTATTTTTTTTAATGAAATTAAACAAAGTAAAAGAACTTTTTTTATTTTTATTGAATGATAATAAATAATGAGAATGATAGTTCTGTTGTTATTTTTTTTAATTTTTTATTATTGTCTTTTTCTTTTTTTACTCTGCACGAAACCAAACAGACTGTAACCATCAAGTTCGCTGAGGAATTGTTTCAGTCTGTTGTTTCAAAGGAAAGAAGTAAATGTCCAAAGGAAATGAAGCAGAGCACTGTTTGAGTTTGAGCTTTGAATTTGAAGCTTTTGGGAGGAATTCCATTGGAGGCAGAGATCTATGGGCCCCACAAGACCTCCCCATTTAGTAAAAGTGATAAAACGGGTAATCTACCCGGCTCGACTCCTTCACATTCAAACTGTCAAAATATGAGACAGAGTGGATTAGTTCATTTTAAAAAATAAATTAGAAAAGTTAAGTCACTTAACTTTAAGATAGATTAAGTGTGTGTTTAGATTATAGTTGGTAAATTTAAGTTTAGTTGAAAGTATGTTTACAAGCTTAACTTTAGTTGAAAGAGAGTTTGCAGTAACATGATTTATGTTTGAAAACTTTTGTTTCAAAAGTGAATTCGACAAAATGAATGTTATTTGAATGAAAATAAAAAATCACTTTTAAATGTAAAATTAAAAAATAAGTTTATATTAAATATTAATATTCCCTTTTATTTTATTTGATTATTTTTAAAAACATAAAAATTATAAAATATTATCATTTTTTTACTTTTAATAAGAGTTAAATTATAAATAAAATATTATAATAAAATATTAAATTATATGCTTATAAAAAATTATATAAACATTATTTTTTACCAAATAAAAGGTTAAAAATTCAAAATTTTCTAACATTTTTTAGTTGCGCTCACTCAAACCCAAAAGAAAATCATGTTGAACAAAGGACAAACGAAAATTTTACCAAACAACAAGTTATCTCTTTAAACATGTTTTTGGAGCTGTCAACGGACGTTTAGTTTTTCTAACTTGAAACCAAACACACACTAACAGGTTGATGGATTGATCCAATTAAAAAAAAAAAAAAAATATATACGTTATACGAGTCAATTTGTCTAAAAGATAAAATTAAAATAAAAAAATTATAAATTTTTTAAAAAAATAAAAAAATTATAATTTATAAAAATTTAAAAAATAAAATAAAATTAATATTATACTTATAAAAATAATAAGTTTAATTTTTAAAAAAATTAACCAAATAAATCAATTCACTCCCATCCTGCTTAACAAACCAGATTATGTAGATTAAAAAAAAATAAATTAAAATCTTAAACTTAATCCATTAAAAAATAACGAATTAATAAATTAACTCAACAAGTTAAACTTATTTTGCTACTTCTATCAGCTGGTTACAAATTAGTACATTTTTTTATTTATATAGTCAAAGTCTGTCAAATGCTGACCCTACCAATTGGACTCTGATGCCTCCATTTTCATAATTTTACCTTAATTCAATAATACTTATACACAGCATGGGTCATCCATACGACCTCGTTTTGGTGCTAAAAGTGTACACTCGACTAGACTAGAGACAATTAAGTAAGACCATGGTCCCACTCTTGGATCAGGGAGCTTATATTTGTCTGTGTATCACCTCTTTTTTTTTTTTGAAAAATAAAATTGTACATCCAAATATAACACTTATGTGGGAAGTAGTTAGATATTTTCTTATATTGTATATAAAATTAAAATAAATATATTATTTATAAATATGAGTTAAATATTGTCTAAGTGTGGAATTTTAAATATTAAAATAATTAAATTCTTTTTTGTTTATTCATATTGTGAGAATTGTTGTTCATTCAAGTTAAGTGAGTTTTTTGGTGTAACAAACATTTTTTAGTAGTTTTTTAAATTAGATTAAATCTTAAAAATTAACTTATGATAAATAAATACATCAAATTCAAATTTCATATTTAAAAAATAAGTTAGATTCATTTAAAATAAAATCTGACTTTATTTCACCGATTTTTACCTCTAACTCTAAACACTTTCTGACAAATCGGAGAGCAATACTGCACCACTCATAGGTTGCACGTCATACATACGTGTGCATATATTTTCATGTATTTAAAAAATGAGATAAAATTATTTTTTTATATAAATTAATATTTGAACTTGTGTGATGTATGAGACTATATTTAAAAAATATAATAATATGAATGGAATAAAATAAATTAAATATTTTTTTAATTTTTTTATAATTTAAAAATAAAATTTTTATTGAATATAAGTTTATAACAAACTAAAAGTTATTTTTAATATTAAAAATATAATGAGAATAAATTGATATATGTAAAAAATATTAATAACTGTATCAAAGTTTTGTATCATAATTAGATATTTATATTTAATGAAACAAATGTATTGTTAGAAGTATTAAACTAAACACTTAATTTCTAATATAAATATAATGAGAAATATCCAAATAAAAAAAGTGACAACCTGCATCCATTTCACTTTAATCTGGTCACTTGTATTATGCAATGAATCTGTAAAGAAAATAATCAATATACTAATTAGTTAAAGTCAATATTACAAAAAAGCATTGAAGTTTGAATATACTTAGTGGAAGATTAGATGTTGTAATAAGGAGCAAAAGATATTCCATTATAAGAAAAGTATTCCATTTTTCCTATATTGAAAAAAGATGGCAAAAGATATTAGAAAAACCTTATGGAATCTAAAAACAAATCTCACACTTGAAAAAGTTTGTAATTATTTGTAGGACTTTTTTCTAACACTACCTTTGATTAAAGATTAATCACTACCCTCCACTTTGATTAAAGTTGAGAAAAGTTAAGGCTAATGTATGCTATAAGTTGTTATTCTTACTCTTTAAAGACATTATGATTTGATTCTTATATATATTGTGCAGATAAACTATCCATAAGTATAGAGATAATGTTCTTCATATTCATGTTAAATCTTGATTATTTTGTATATCTTAATGTTTGAGCCTATGAGATACATAACATATACATATGATAATATTAAAAGTAAAAATATCTATCAAATGCTAAGTAGTAGGAAACTTATTTTTTTATGAAAGTTGCGAATGAAGTGAGTAAAGATTATTTTTATTTTTTATTTTTTAAATTATTGGTTAACTAACTATCAAAAAGAATGAAATGTATATATTTAAATGTCACGTCTTGTTTCGTAGAGGAGTTCACGAAAGTGATTTGTATCAATTAGCAATGCGCAAGAATAATTTGAATACAATAAAATAAAATTACATTTTTTTAGTTACTTTTTCTAAAAAAAACTAGATTAAGAATTCAAAATAATTTGCATGATTAGATTTTTTAATTTTTTTGTATAAATTTTATTTATATTGACAAACTTTTGACATGACAATGTTTAGATCCTGCTTATATACATGATTGCACAAACATGTTAAAAGGTATAAATTAACATAAAAGAATAAATCTATAATAATAAAATTTTAAAAAATTAATAAGCTCACTAAAACATGATTTAATATAATAATTTTTTAACTATTATTTGCATTGCTGAATCAATAAAAATACGACGCATATATCACAAAGATCCTTTGAAATCATATTTAATTAAAACCATACAAACTTTAATTTCATAAATACTAATAAGTTTATGATAAAAACAAAATTGAATAAGGCATCATGAAAAGTTTGAGAACCTCAATAGCAAAGAACGAATTATATGACTCTTTAAACTTAGCTATGATGGATTCATGAGTACAAATCTTGGTAACCTTGAACAAGGTTCAAACTGGGAGGTAAGCACATTCTTAACCTCAACCTTAAAGAGAAAGGACTTTTCAATAAGAATTCATCAAATTTAGGAGGATGAGTAAGTGGCCCTCCCCCTCTGTTTGAAAGTAAGAATATCATAAAACAATAAAACAATAATAGACAAATATAAACATGTTTAATTAAATAGAAGAGATATTTACATTCTGAATACACTCAAGCAAGTAAAAACATGATTTTTTTCAAAAGAAGACAACCATCACAATCCCAAAGCACAAATGTAGCATTATCAATTTCATCCATGACCTTAATCTTAATTCTATATTTGAAAAACAATATAGAAAAAGCATCAGATAATAACACAGCAACCTATAACACATTCAAATGCAATTAATAAACTAACCTAGGTATCGCATTCACCACATGGGAGTAACAACGTTGATAGTAGTACATGTCAAAGTCTGATGTTGCACTTACAAGTTGTATACCACCAATCTGACCCATTGAAAACACCATTCACAGTAGCAAACACTATATAGAACCCATCATAAAATGAAAATTAATAAGATGAAATTAATTCTTAAGTATAAAATTGTAAAAACACAAGTATAGGAAGAAATATTTAAAAACATGTATTTATTAAAAAAGCACATACTTCTTTGCAGTCTTTCAATTCCTCAATCAACTCCTTAGGAGTCGCTTTTAAGAAATCATTTTCAAGCAAATAGTATGGAGCATTAGATAGAACATTAATAGTTTGGGAATTTCACCAACTGAAGCAGACGTCCTACAAAAGAAATAAACCATGAATTAAGAAAAATTAAATAAATGATCTTAATACATGAGAGGAAGAAAATTTTTGCAAATATAAACAATTAGACACATTACTTACCTTTTTTGAACTCAACAACCACATGAATTTCAGGATTGAACAACAATCTAGTACCAAACATGACATTTTGCAACACTATCTTGCCTAAAAAAACAAATTTAATTAGTCTAACAAACAAAAAATAAAAAATGACTTTTGAAGAAAGACAATCAGAAATTAACAGTGGGGTTGAATTTCATATGTTTGAATGATTTTCAGTTCTTTAAACATGCTATGAATGCAGTAAAAGCAACTGAATGTTGAATTATAAAAACTTAATCATTAAGTATTTTATATTGAACATTCTGCATATGCTCAGAATCATTCACATCCAAAACAGAAAAAGGCAAGTGGTCCAACTTAATAATTAAGATGTATTGTAACAGTATAAGCAAAGAAAAATGATAGAAGCAAAGGAATTAATATTGAGAATTGGCTAAAAAGAATCAATAATTGTAACAAAAAAACAAATTTAATTACTATAACAAATAACAACTCAGAAATAACTATTGAACAAATACAATGACAAATTAACAAAGGGATTGAATTTCAGTTGTTTGAATAAATTTAAGTTAGTTGAACATACTTTAAATGTGATAGAAGCAAATTGATACTCAAAATGAGACACAATTATTAGTTCTTGGTAAATAATTATTTCAAAAAGTAATAGCCCCAAAACAAAAAGGCTATAAACAAAACCGAATGTGATACACTATACAGGACCTTTAAATGTTTTTCATTAAAAAAAAATTATTTCTTAAGTTACAAATCATAAGCACAAAACTTAATCTACTTCAAATGAGACAATATTCAACAATTTGAAGCTACCACAAAGGAACCCATATGATTGAGTGAGCAAGTAGCATTGCAAAGTAACCATTCACCAGATTATTCAAACACACAAAACAGTAGGTAATTACAATTTAATCACTCAAAATTAACAGTAGGTAATTACAATTTAATCACTAAAAATTATCTCATTTTCATAAATAAATAAAAAAACAATGTATAGGTATCAGTTCTGGAAATCTAAAATATATCAATTAAATGTGGTGATAAAACATTTGCACATATGGTCAGAATAATTCAGTTTCAAAATAGAATCAAGCATGTCATCCAACATAATAATTAAGAGATGTTGTAACAAAAAAAAAACAAAGGAAAAGGATAAAAGCAAAGGAACTAATACTGAGAAGTGCTCAAAAGGAATTAATAAGTCTAAACAAAAGATAATTTAATTAGGCTAAGAAATAACAACTCAAAAATAACTATTGAAGAAAGACCATTTAATTACGCTAAAAATTAACATATGAAAAATAACTACTGAAGAAAGACAATCACAAATTAACAATGGGAGTGAATTTCAATTCTTTAAATGAATTTAAGTTGTTTTAACATGCTCTAAAAACTAAAGCTGAAGAATTTAAGTTGTTTTAACATGCTCTAAAAGCAATAGAACTAATGGATACTCAAAAGAGACACAATTATCGGGTAATTAATTATCTAAAAAGGCAAAATGGATAATTTAATTAAGCTAAGAAAAACTAACAATTACAAAAATAAAACTATTGAAGAAAGACCCAATTTAATTATAGGACTTTAAATATTAACATATGAAAAATAACTAATCAAGAAAATTGATACAAAAATCACAAATTAATAAAACATTTGGGAGTGAATTTCAATTCTTTAAATGGTCCAATTTAAGTTGTTTTAACATTGTAATACTAAAGCAATAGAACTAATGGATACTCAAATGAGACACAATTATCCCTTAAAGGCTTTTTGGTAATTAATTATTACAAAAGGCAAAATGGATAAAACAAAGAATCTTATCCTGCTATTTAGTTCAAAATCTCAGGGAGGAGGGTTACACACAAAGGATACAAGAAAGCAATAAGGGTAAAACAAAGAGGTTGTAAACAAAACCCAATGTGAGACACTATACATGACCTTTAAATATTTTTCAGTAAAAAAATTTGTTTCTTAAGTAACAAATCATAAGAACCAATTGGATACACAAAATAAGACACTATTATCAGCTTTTGGTGAGAAAACATTTGCACATGTGGTCAGAATTATTCAATTCCAAAACAAAACCAAGCAAGTGGTCCAACATAATGATTAAGAGGTATTGTAATACTAAAGGCAAAGAAAAAAATTAAGAATAGAACAACTTTACCATAAGGATAAATTGGTCTTTTTATATTTTAAAAAAATTGAAAATAACAATAAAATCAAATAAAATTGAAAACATCAATAAAAAAGATAAAGTTTTAATATCATCTAAATTATATCCCCAAAAATCTCATGTGCCACCTCCAACTTCACACTATAATAACAAAATGAATCATATATATAAGATTGTTATTTATTAGAATTATAATGAATTTGAAAAAGCAATAAGGGAAAACAAAGTTGTAAACAAAACCCAATGTGAGACACTATACAGGACCTTTAAATATTTTAAATCATAAGAACCAATTGGATACACAAAATGAGACACTATTATCATCTTTTGGTGAGAAAACATTTGCACATGTGGTCAGAATTATTCAATTCCAAAAGAAAACCAAGCAAGTGGTCCAACATAATGATTAAGAGGTATTGTAATACTATTAAGGATAGAACAACTTAACCCTTAAAGGTCTCACTTTCGCAAATTGAATAACAAAAACATGTTGATCAACATCATCAATAACAAAAACATGTTGATCAACATCACCATTAGTGATAAAGTTGTTAATATCATCTACATAATCCCCAAAAAGTGCCACCTCCAACTTCACACTATAATAACAAAATGAATCATATATATAAGATTGTTATTTATTAGAATTATAATGAATTTGAAAAGTGAAGTTACTTCACATTGATGAACTTGAAGTATATATATATATATATATATATATATATATATATATATATATATATATATATATATATATATATATATATATATATACACACACACAATATGTTAAAGAAAGCACTGATACTGCTAAAGCTAACCGAAAATAACTGAAAACAGTTATAATTAAAAAACTAATTCAGTTTAAGTGGATTTTATATCCTCTAACACTATTAGAATATACAATTGATAACTTAACACCAAAAAAAAATTAAAAAGAAACCCGTCAACATCTAGCTCTATCACTATCATCTTGGTCTTTTTTCCATCTTTGTGATTTTCTTTTTCAAGACCAACAGTTGTCAGGAGCCCCAAAACATCTAAAATAAAAAGTAAGTCATTACTTATACACAACTATTAACATTAGAATGAACAAAATTATTAATATAACTTACATATTATAATTAAAAAAATGAACTTGCACATTAACCACTAAATAAGGAAATCTTCATCACTCTGAAATATCTCATCAAATGGAACCAATTTACAACCATAAAGAGGAATTACTTCACTTTGAATTGGTTTCACAATAGTCCTCAATTGAAAATTGAGACGATACTCATGTCTGGTAGTACAAAAATACTCACTATTACCACTAACATCAAAGTATGCTATGACATAGACTTCTCCTTCAGATAGCAAAGACTTGAACTTATATACCAAAATTTTTCTAATTGATGCGTGCATGGTACATCCCTGTATTTGAATACACAAATCATCTCAGAAGCAACAGACAAACGACTAATAAATTACTCCTATTTGAACTGATGAACAACCCAATCTAAAATATAAAATTAAAATACTCAAATGATATTAGAAGAAATGAAAAAACTACTAACAAATTCGTCCATGAAAACCATCTCAATGCTATTGATGGTTTGGTTGTTGTTGAAACTTGGAAGGTACCACTAACGTACAACCCGCACCTTGACCCTCCAACACTCCCTTACCGAAGGGATTTTCTCCAGTGCATCATATTGGGCAGCCATGGAATAGGTAAACAAACAGGATTTAAAGAAACAGAAATCAAATTAAAGAAAACTTATAAGCAAAAGCAAAGAGGCTAAAGCAACTGATAAGAATTACAACAACAATACATCAATTTATAGGCAAAAACAATGGATAGAAAGCTAGAGTTAAACCTGATGTCAATCAATTAGCTGCTTTCATTAAACCATAACCAAACCAACAACGAATATCATTAGTGAAATCAACTTCACCACCATCAATTAGTTGGAAAAAAAAAATGACGCATGGAAGTAGAGTTTGAAGTAGGAAAACACAGAGACACGCACGGGAGGGAAGAGAAAGAATGACTATCACAACCATCACCTAATTAAAAAAAAAAGAAAGAAATGGAGACAGAGAGAATGAATAGATAATTTTTCAAAACTCAAATGCATGTGCTGAAAGAGAAGAAAAAAGAGTATGCAACATTGGGGTTAGGAAAAGTCATTAAAAAAAAAGATGAAATATACAAATTCAATTGAAAAAAATTTAAAATTAAAAAAAAGGCTGGTGTCCACCTTTCGAAAAAATAGTTTTCTTAGAAATATAAAAGTTTTTAATTTGTTTAAGGTAAAATGTAAAAACTAATAAGAATAAATAATTAATAATTGTATCATAAATTAATATTATTTTTAAAATAAATTTTAAAGATAGAATAAATGAATAATTAATTTTAAACTATCACAATTATCAACTACTTATTAATTACCAATAATATTTGTACCTAAAAGAATCAATGCATTGTGCTTACAACGATAGTGAAGGAGTTAAGTTTTGAAAGTTAGAAGGAGAACAGTCATGAAGATAGATAGAAAAGCACATCTGCCAAATTGGGTTTTCGAAAGGAATGAAGATAATTGAATTTTATTGGAAATTGATTGTTTTGAATCTCAAATCTCCAGTGAAATGAGCCGTCCTCATTCCCCTCTCACCATTTTTTTCCATCTTAAATGTTAATTTCATTGCTGACACGTTTTTATGTATGATTTTGCTTTGAGTATTGAAAAAACAAATTTTCAAAAGTGGTCAGAAGGTCATTGACCTGATTTATTAGGGTGTGTTTATGTAAAATTTTAATTATTTTAATAATTAATTATTGATAAAAATTTTTTGTTATAATTAATTTATTTTTATGTTTTAAAAAGTATTTTAAATTAATCTATTTCGAATATAAAAAAGCAATTATTTTTATGTAAAATTATCAAAATCAGATATAAAATAATTAAAAAATTTATTTAATTAAAGATAAAATGTCATTCAAAATATAAAGAATAATCTATAAAGTAAAATCATAAGCTTCAATCTTCAGCATTATAAAAAGTTTTTATTTTATATTGAATTTTGTATAAAAATTGAAGGTGATTTTCTGGCTTTTTGATCAACACTATCAAACAGCTT
Organism: Ormosia emarginata; assembly: GCA_029884605.1. Lineage (NCBI taxonomy): Eukaryota > Viridiplantae > Streptophyta > Magnoliopsida > Fabales > Fabaceae > Ormosia > Ormosia emarginata. The sequence goes on along the minus strand of JAQQTP010000076.1, from coordinate 38,780,256 downwards.
TTTCCCTATTGAAAAAAAAAACTAATCTAAGCTAAAAAAATTTGAAACAAACATGCACTTAACCTTTTGATTTTTTTTTATTCTAAAATCAAGTTTTCAGAATTGTTTTACAATACGTCATTGAAGAAAAAAATTTGAAAACTTAATAAAGACAAATAAAGACAAATGTAACGTTGGCATTAATTTTACGTTTTTTAATTTATTAAATCACATTAATTTCTATCTCTTAATGGTATTAAAACACATTTGTTAGTCAGATAATTATTTATGTTTACCGGTGTATCATTATTAACATTTTTAAAATTGTTTTACAATGCGTCATTGAAGAAAAAAATTTGAAAACTCAATAAAGGGAAAGAAAGGCAAATGTGATGTTGACATTAATTTTTGTTAGCATACAACTGTATCGAATAAAAGTTAAAATTTGTAATTCAATTTTTTTAATTGAAATCATTTTTAAAAAATTACTAAACATAAAATTTTTTAGAATTTAGAGGAAAGCAAGTGCATGAATGAATGACACTTGTAAAAAAATTTCTTAAAACAACTTCTAAAATCTATATAGTATAAATTTCATTAATAAAAATTACAAAATATGAGTTTTTAAAAATCTTACAATCCATACATTTAATTGAGTTCAAATATTATGTTTTTAAAAAATTAATTAGATATTAGTTGACAATTGTACCACATAAATATTAATAAAAAATGATTTATCTAATTTAATTTTATTAAATAAATAAAATTAAAATTAAAATAGTTTCCTTAAATAGAAACATTTTGATTTTGGAGGAAAAAATTCAACTTATGAATGATACTTGGCAGAACTTTCTTAACTTTTCTTGTAATGATCTCTGAAATATATATAGTATGGATATATGTATATAATATTATTTTATTATTAGCAATCATAAAAGAATAATTACATTTAATGGAAAATATTTTGTACTTGTAGTGGCCGTGCCCCATCCGTTCATCAGCTGCATTTATATTACACCATTGTTACTTATTAAAGAAAACACTTGATTCATACAACTCTTGTTACTAATGTATCTCTCTTTCTCTTTGTTTCTTTTATATATATTCATCAATTTCATGTGAGTTAAAATATGATAGTCAGCTCGGTTGATAAAGTTATTTTTTTCTTTTCAATATATGTGAGTCACTTTTTAATTGAAGTTTATCAGATTTCTTAAATTAACTATTTATATCAAAAAATAAAAAAATTCTTGTGTGAGTTATATAAATTATACATTATGTACAACTAACTCTTACGATTAGGGGTGTTTTTAGATCAATTTTGAAGTAAAAAATTATCTGATCCAAACAAGATAAATATCATTGGTTCGATTTGGATTAAATGAATTCTAATAACCAAATCGATCTAATCCAAACCGATTTCGATTTTAAGAATATGCTAAGAAAAAGAAGTTCTGGGCAAATAATTTCATAATCTATTGACTTATCAAACAACCAATTACTTCATCAAGCTCAAATTTTATTTTCTTTAGAAATTTCCTATTCAATGTTAGCATTATATACGAATGTAGCCATGAATTTTTAAAAGCCGATGCTGGGACAGTGAGATTGAAGAAAAAAAAACCAAGACATTCCATCACAAGTCATGAAATCATCTGATCAACCAAGATATAATAGTATCATTATTAATAAATCAAAATATAATTAAAAAAAAACAAAGATGCTACTTATACATGTACTATAAAAATAGAAATAAAGTAAATAGTAACACAAAAATACAAAGAGATCATTATAAGTGAACATATAGAACCCATTCACCATGGAGATTTCATAATGAAGAATGCGTCAAATCCTGCATGAATGCTGCAATAGATGTCGAGGGGAAGTCTTGTCAAATAAGCAAGAGAATATCAGCATGAAGAGAGATGCAAGGGAGGAGAATTACACAACTTACCAACACATACTGTGCATCAGCCAGGAAGAGCTCCAAACAGGAGACCAACAAGGAGCTATTCTTGGCTAAACCCTTGACCTCCAGTAAATAGAAAACCAAAATAAAGGTAGAAGAAAAAATTCAACCACCATCATAATCAGATCAAGAAGAAAAAGAACATGCAACAATTCAATTGTCGGAGTTGCTGGAGGCAAATCTAATGGGAGGCAGATCTGGAGAGTGGAAGCAGATCTAAGGGAGGAAGGGGGCGAGGGCAGGGGGGGGGGGCGCGGTGGGGGAAAAGGGAGGCGCGGTGGGGGGAAAAGGGAGGCGCGGTGGGGTGCGATGGATCCGAACAGGGGAGGACGCGGGTGAGAGGGAGGGGGGAGGGGAACGCGGTCTTGTTGGTGAAACCGTGAAAGGGAGGGGGAGGGGGACGCAGTGAGAGGGAGGGGAGAGGTGGTGCGGGTGAGAGGGAGGGGGCGAGGGCTGCGGGTGAGGGGAGAGGGAAGTGGAAGAGAGAGGGAAGAGGTGATTTCTGAAAAATGAAAATACTAAAGGGGAATGAGAATTATTATAGATATTTTAAGAATAATATATATATATATATAATGAGAATGATTCGGCCGGATACTTTTATAAAATAAAATTGAAAATCGAATTGAATCGATCAATTTTATAAAAATTTTATCTAAAACAATATGATCTATTTTAATTTTTGTTAATTTTCAATTTTTTAAAATTAATTTTTATTTTTTTTTAAATTAGTTTGAATCTAAACATGTTACGATATAGTGGCAGCAGCAAACGGTAGAGCACCATAACTCCATTGTATACACGTATGCATGCATATGTCCCACACGTATCATGCATCATCCTTTTATTAATTATTATCATGCATGATGAAACATCACTGCTTTTTATATTTGATTTTTTCCCATTGTTTCTCCGTTTAAGAATTCCATGTGTTTGAATTGAAATTCGAGGCGTTTTAATTAAAGTTGAGTGCGAAAGGCACTGTGTTTTCGAGCGTCGTGCCCTTTTAACCATTCTCTCTGTCTTTTCTACGTAAAATTATAACAATCTTAATATTTCTTGTCTTTTTTTAGTGCTGATATATAGGAGTATGACTTAATATTTTATTTTATTATAATTAAAAATTTTATTCAATAACTAAACATAAAATTCATCAATTTCAACTCATTTTTATTATAAAAAAATTTAAAATTATTTTTATATTTAAGATAATTAATTTTAAAATTTGAAAACATCATATTTTATTTACTATTTTAACACGTTAGTGTTTACTTCTAAATTACATTATTTAATTTTAAGTTATTTTTAAAAATATTTTACTTAATTATTACTATTGGTCTAAAATTGTGTGAGAAATTTCTTGCACAAAAATTTTAATATATATGAGGAGAGGATCAACTTACATCAATGTAAGTCTTTTTTGATTTACACTTATTTTTAATTGTTAGATCCACTTTCATCTAATAGTTACTTTTAATAAAATAATTTCAAGCATTAGATGAAAATGAATCTAACGATTGAAAATAAGTGTACATAAAAAAAGACTTACATTGGTGTAAGTCGATCCCCCGTCAATATATATATATATGACAGATGATCAACTTATATCGGTGTAAGTTTTTTTCTTCTTACACTTATTTTTAGCTATTAGAACCACTTTCATCTAATAGCTATCTTTAATGAAATAATCTCAACCATTAGATGAAAGTTGAACTAACGGCTGAAAATGAGTGTAAGAGAAAAAAAACTTATAATAGTGTAAGTTGATCATATATATATATATATATATATATATGATTTTATTCCATGTATTATTAAATAATAATTTATTTTATTAGTTTTTATAACATATAAAATATTTACTCTCTTAAAGGTAATAATCATACTTTATCATCAACAAAATATTTTTGAATAATTTAGGGTGTGTTTGGGTGCTGTTTACAATCCCTAAAATTACATTTGCAATCTTTAAACTTGTCTTGAATGTAATGCCAACAAGTTTGGCAACTTTTCACCATAATTAAGTTGGAAAACATTTTTTGTCCAACTTAAATATGGTGAATGTATGTCTACTGTATATTTGTGTGAGACAGAAATTAAATTAAATTGTATATGACTATAACATTCATGCGAGGTACAGAATGAATTTGTAAATGAATTAAAGAAAAATTAGAATGTAAAAATTAGACGAATAATAAAACTGAATTAAGTTTGAGTGCAAACTTTAAGTTTAGCACCTTAAACGAAAAAGTAACATTTTATTGTTTCTATGTTGAGAGAAAATCTATTTGTTAATATAGACAAATGTACTCTTATAATTTTATATTAAATATTATTTTAATAATGTTTAAATAATTATATTATATAACTTAATAATTATTAAAAAAATTGTAATTATACTCCAAATCATTCTATTTTACAATACTCAAACAAACTTAAATTTTAAAAGAAATTATTTTATCATTAATTTATTGACAATTAATTTTTTTAGCATCATTTATTTGAGCATTTTTAACATCAAATTATTAATAATCTAATTAAAAAAACAACCCATAGTGATTTTTATTAACTCTATCCAAATGACATTCATTATGACAAAATCAATTTTAAGATAAAAAGCTCCAAATATAAAATCACTTTCACTCAAACTCAAATTTGCATAATTAAGTTCATCTAAAATTAAGTTTGGGAACTCAAATCCAAACATACACATAGTATTTGAACTTATTCCAAATGTCTGTCTCACGTTTCATATGCACAGACACTTTCTCCATCAACTCTAGTTAGTGACGCAGAACGTGTAGCATCTGACTATATAAAGCAGATTGATTAGAAGCCCAAATGGTTAGCTCAACTTTAATTAAGCATAATTTTTAATTCATACTTCAAAGTCACTATTATGATATATCGACGGAAAGCCCACGAAGTAAATGTCAACATGACAACTTTCAAGCCCAAAAAATGTTGTTTTAGTGTTTGTTTTCATCTACTTTTATATTTTCGCTTAATTTTCATCATTTTTTTTTTGCAATTTACGACTCTAATTAGGGTTTAGCTGTCTCTGAATATCATTGTTTTGTAGTCCTAATCATCACATCTTGAATAAAAGGTTTTGTCAAGTTTCTTTCAACCTTGTATTGTTATTTTTACGCTTTACTTGCTGCATTAGTTGGCATCAGAGAAAAGTTTGATGGTCGGTGGCATAACCAGCAACCAGAGTAGGTGGCAGTTCTCTCGACAATGCTCAGAGGACTGAGACCCCTATGAATTAGGGGGTAGCATTATGGGGTTTGATGTAGTACAAAGGTTGTATAAAACTGATGAAGACTTCTGTGATGTTTGGGAGAAATGTGCAACCAACCAATCCCTTGATGATTTCTATATACATGGTGGCTTTCTTATACAAGGCGATCAATTTTGCATTCCTAAGTCATCGTTGAGAGAGAAGATGATCAAAGACTTACACAGTTGATGTCTTACAGGTCACCTAAGCCGCGACAAGACAATTGTTGTTGTTGGAGAGAGATTCTATTGGCCACACTTGAAGAGAGATATAACCAGGTTTGTGCAAAGATATTATATTTGCCAAATTGCTATAGGGCAATCACCAAATACTGTTTTATATATGCCTTTGTCTATTCTATAAAACATTTGGGAGGATTTATTTATGGATTTTGTTCTAGGTTTGCCTTGAACAAAAAGGGGGGTGGATTTTGTTTTTGTTGTTGTTAACATGTTCTTCAAGATGGCACACTTCATTCCTTGCATGAAGACATCAGATGCAAACAGAATAACCAAATTATTTTTCAAGGAAGTTATTCGTCTGCATGGTGTGCCTAAAACTATCACACCATATCGTGATAGCTAATTCCTTCGTCATTTCTGGAGGACTTTATGGAAGATGTTTGATGCATCTTTTAATTATAGCAGTAGCACTCATCCATAAATAAATGGTCAGACTAAAGTTGTAAATATGACTCTTGGCAATATGATTCGTAACAATTATGGAGACAGGCCAAAGTAGTGGGATCTAGCATTAACTAAAGCAAAGTTTGCTTATAATAGTGTTGTTCACAGTGCCACGAGAACATTTCCATTCTCTATTGTGTACACAAAGTTGCCACATCATGCTCTTGATTTGATTAAGTTGACTAAAGCACCAAGAGTTAGTGTAGTTGTAGAAAACTTAGCTAATCAATGGCAGGATGTACAGGCTGAGGTGAGGCAGAATTTGGAACAAGCCAATGCTATATACAAGCAGGTAGTAGACCAACTCTGCAAAAAATAAGTTTTTGTTGTTGGGGATCAAGTAATGGTGTTTCTGCGAATGAAGCAATTCGCTGTTAGAACCTACAATAAGCTACAACCTAGGAAGTACAGGGCACAACAAATTCTGAAGAAGATCAATGACAATGCCTATGTTGTTAGATTTCCAAATACTATGAGAATATCCAAAACATTTAATGTGACATATATTTATCCATTTCATTCCTTATATTAGCCTTTGTACTCATATATCCCAAGCAACTCGAGGTCGAGTTTTTCCCAAGTGAGGAGGACTAATGTAGAATGTGTAGCAGCTAACTATACGAATCAGTTAGATCACCGGAAGCCCAAACAATTGGCCCAACTTTAATTAGGCATAATTTTTATTTAAACATCAGAATCACTATTATTATATATCAACGGAAAACTAATGAAGAGAACGTCAACATCTCAAATTGATCAAAGCTCGATTAAGGTTGTCTTGAGTCCCAAAAAAGTTGTTTTAGCATTGTTTTTTACTATTTTTCTATTTTCACTTAATTTTCATCATTTATTTATTTTGTAATTTGTGGCTCTAATTATGATTTAGCCGTCTTTAAATATATTTGTTTTGCGGTCCTTATCATCACATTTGGAGTAAATAGTTTCTCCAAAAAATTTTTAATCTTCTGTTATTATTTTTACGCTTTAGTCGCTAAGTCAGTTAAAGAAAGAAGAAACATTTATTTTAATCCTTTTTTGTGTTTAAATTAAAGATTCAGAATAAGCTGCTTTTGTATGAATTATTTGGTTTGAGAAATATTTGAATAAAATTTATTTATATAAATTATGTTAACTAAACTAATTAATAATTAATATATATTATTTTTAATATAAAATAATTATATAGTAGAAGAATCTATACAATGATTGATTTAATTTTCACATTGTATTCTATGTAAACAAAACCTGCACATTTATTTATAGTTAAGTATATTATATTTTTTATAAATTATTTTTAATAATAATTTTAATATTAAATAAAAAAATAAGTATATTTAATGTCTTAAAAATATAAAAAAATATTTAATATTTTTTTATTTAATAATTAAAAAATTAATTAAAATTTTAATAAGAAAATAAAATAGTTCTCATTTACCGTTTGGTTCCTCAACGTCCAGGGAAAGTGCATCCTATGCCTTGGTGGTTATCTGCACCTATTTGAGTGGTGGATAGGGAGCGGGCTTCTGGATGCAGAAATAATGCATCTCTTTATGTTATGATGCAGCCTCGCAGGATTTTAAAGATTTAGCAGAAGAAATTAATGAGATAGGGGAGAAGAAACAGTGTGATAGGGTACCTTTACTATCATCATGGTCTGTAAATTTTCCTTTTTTTTTTCGGTGCAAAACCAACTACACCACCCAGACAACTAAAAAACTTTCCTCTTCTAATTAAAGAAAGTAGTTGACTGAGACTTTGGATTTTTTTCTTCTTTTTCTGGCTTCTGTGAACTGGGGTTCTCATGTGGTTTTAAGGCCTGGTCGATTTGGCTTGAAGATCTAATTACAATTCTTATATTCTCAATAAATAGTATATATATATTTTTTATATTTTTTAATATTATTTATTATATATATATTTTTTTTATTTTTTTTTTTTTTACTTAATCAATACTTTTTAAAAAGGTATTAATAGTTTCTATACCTCTAAAAGAGGTATAGAATCATCATTTTTTATCTAATTATAAATAGAGAAATCTTTTGGTAAGGTTGTTTGTGAATGAGAGAAAGAGCCGCAATTGGTGAGTTGTTATTGTAAGATACCATGGAAGTGGGGAAGCCTGCTCGTGTGTGTCTGCATATGCACTGCAGGATTTGATTTTTTTGGAGTCCGATTAAGAATTTCCTAAACTGAACAACTCAAGTAAAAGTGTATCTATATTAAATTTTGATAGATTAAAATTATAATGTATTTTAAATTATATTAAGAATAGATATATCTTTGATTACTTATTTTAGAGAAATTTTTTCTCTCTTTTTAGATTGTTTTGGTTCTAGAGTTAATAATTGTTGCCAACTTGCCTTTGATTTTTCTTTGGAATTTTGTGTTGGACCAACTTACCTTTCACGGATTTAAAATTAATTAAAATTAAAAATAATTTTATTTAAATTAATTTCATTTAATTTATAAATTAAATTTTATATTTGAAATTTATTATAAAATATGAAATTTGAACTAAGTTAAAAATTATTTTCTTATGTCTAAATTTATTAAAATAAAAATTAATTTAATTTGATTTTATTATTGTATATTTTTTCTTATAAAAATAGTTAGAGATAATCATTAAAAGTGAGATAATTTATTTATTTAAAATCAAATCAAATTTTAATTGTATAAAATTTGATGAGATTTGTTAATAAAAAAGAATGAAATTCATTAACTTTTATAGATCAAATTATTTCTTATTTTTTAATATTTTAAAATATTTTAAACATAAAATTTGATTTATAAAACAAATTATTTATTATTATTTTATATTCTAAATACACTCTATGAATTTTGGGTTCATAACTTATTTTTTTTAAAGAAAATGCTTTTATACACTTGAATCCTGCACCCCTTGAATGAAATTTGTTTTTGGGATCTGAGTTTTTAAATTAAAAAAAGAAAAAAATAATCTAGTATTATGTTAAAGAGACTCGAAATCATGCGAGTTTTCTTTTTTTTAAAAAAAAAAAAAAAGAAAAAAGAAAAACTAGTAGTATGCCGAAGATACTTGAAAACATAAACACTCGAGCTCTTTGTAACAAAGTCCTTTTAGTTATAACGAGAATGAATACATAACTTCTTGTAAAATATAAACAGTAATGTTATTTATATATAAGTATTAAATTAACAGTATATTAACTGTGATAATTTTTTTATCTTTCTATTTTTTTTATTTATCAATATCAGTAGTGTACATTTCTTTATGAGATTATGTACACAACTAACTAACATTTTTCATGTCAATTATCTAGATTTCGTTTTTGCCTAAAAATCATAATTGAATCAGAGTAATAAATATTAAATAGTATTAAATGGTTTACACTGGGCTAGACGGCTAGTCCGTTGAATAAAAGGGTAAACCATAACCCGATTTAAAGAAGTTAACGGATCAACCCAATGGCCTTTTTATAACAAAAGTTGCACAATTTCTCCTATTCTATTCTATTGTATTCAACATTTTAAAGTAAGAATCATGTGTAAGTATGATAGGATAAAGTATAATAATATTATATCTAATGATTTGTTTGGTATGAATGATAAGATAAGTAAGACTTGATAATATTAAGCTTGATAATATAAAATTTGATAGTATAAAACTTGATAGTATAAGATTTAATATGTAATGGTCAACGATATCAAAATGTTTAAAATTATAATGAAAAAATTTTTATAGCGAATTTATATATCAAAACTTAATCGACTTAATCTTACTTACCAATATTTGATTAAATTATCCATTATTTTAATATATATAAAATATTAATGGATAAACTTTGTACAATATAATATTTATACTTAAATAACTGATAAAATTATAATATATTGTATTGATTTATCCTATTAAGTCTAATACAATATGTTAAACATGTCGTATGAAGATTAATAGTATAAAATCATATAGTATAAAACTTGATACGAAAAGTTTATAGTATTGAGGTGTTAGGATTGTAATATGAAAGTTTTTATATAAGTTTATACATTACTACTTAATCAAGTTTAATGTCATCTCCTAAAGTATAATTAAATTATTTATTATTTTAATATATAAAAAATTTGATTAATAAACTTATACAATATATTATTCACACTAAATACCTAATAAAATTATAATATATAGAATTAACTTATCATATCAAATCTATTACACCATTATCAAATAAGCATCAACATAGCAAAATTTGGCCACTTCCATCGCAGAATTCTTGTACAAAAGCACAATAAACGCACTCAAAAATCAAGAGCCACATGACATACATACGCACATAAACACACGAACCAAGCGCAGCAAGCATGAACGCTGGAATTGGGCTTCGGGGTTGGACATTTTGACCGGCTTGTAAACGGGTCTTCTAACAAGCCCTTTGAATCTGAAGGCCCAGGTTTTTTGTGTTCATTGTACAAATCGAAATTCTGGGGTTTGTGGTCCGATATTTGACCTTAACAAACGAAACAAACACATCACCGTATGAATGAATAAGGTAATCCACTACTAAACTAATTGGTGCTCAGATTCTCGAAAAATAGATATCATCATTAGTTGCAGCGTGAGTGGAAAGCAATGGAGGAAGTGTCAGAGAAAGAATCAACGAAGTTGGCTTCGGAAGAGGTTTCCCATGAGTTCAAAACCCTCGTCAGTTCACACGATCTCCACTCCCTTAACCATTTGCAGCACACCATGTATGTAGTATAGTAACTCATTCCTTTCTTATTTTATTTCATCTCTTACCCTTTTTTTTTAATTAGAATATTATATTCTAATAATTCATCTATTATTATTATTATTATTATTATATTATTAATTTTTAAATTTCAGATTGGGAAGGTTGCAGGACAGCAATGCTGTCTTGTCACATTTTAATGACTTCTCTGAACATTGCTTTGCTGAGATTTCTGGAGATATCGCTAGAAATACACGTGTTTTGAAGTCTATCAAGTCTGACCTTGATTATATTTTTCAGAAATTAAGGTATTCTTTTCTTATTTATTTATTTAATTTTATAACTACCTGTTTTCTGTTTTGTTATGGCCATCTATTTTCAAATCTCATGTTTTACATAACCACTTCTAGCTAAGGCCTTTGTTCTGTTATTAGCTCATATTTTAAGTATTTAAGTACACACATTTATTCACGATTTTTATTATTTAATTATAGTTAGTTTTACTTCATTTTCGTTTTTGACATGCATGCTGTACACTTTTCTATCCACCTTACTAATAGGGTTCCACCATTAAAATTCCCTATGAAATTTAATGGATGGAGATTCATGTAACCCTTCTTCCTTGTTGGTCATGTTCCTAAGGAATTAGCAACCTTACTTCTGATCAACATATCACAAGGTTTTTAAATGGGGGATTGATCAATCCATCAAGGTGAAAATTCAAGCTTTTTCAAATCATAGCCATTTCCTCATATATTATCTATCTTTCTTCAATTGCCTGATAAGAACTTTCTTTTTACACCTATCTTGGTCTCTGCTATCTGCTGTCGTTGATCTCCATGGAAACCTTTGAATGTCTCCTTTATTTGGTTCTGTCTCTTTTCTCCCTATGTGGGCTTTTTCTCGAGTCTCAAGCAAATGAAGTTTGTCTTCTCTATTTCTGTCACAACCAAGTTTAGGTTCTTAAATAAATTTCAGTGATGTCACTGATACCTCAGAGCTACATTGTGATAATACATAGATTTAGTTGAATTATTATACTCAAGGGTTGGGATCTTCTGTTAGTGATTACATAAGCTTGAGGTTTGTCCACTGCTTTAATGGCTCCGCCTTTGTGAGACAAGGTTGGAGATATAGGAAGGACTAGAAACGTGACCTTGCATCTTATGTGATAAGTGAGCTTGGTTGGTTAGTTTGCTAGTTTTCCTTAATCACTTGGTTAGGAGGGACCTAGTGATGATAATATGTATTCGTGAAATACATTGCATATCTTCTTTTCAAACTTGCTATGTCTTGTTTCCTATATATTGTAACCTAACATGGTATGCACAACCATATGGCCAGAGAACAAGGTGTTGATCTACATTCTCATAGCAAGTATTTGCTATTATGGTCAGGATTACTGGTATAGGGGTGACAATAGTACTCTTGCGTTGGTGAGGAGAAGGTGTTTACCTATTACCAGTTGAGATTTCTGTATCTTTTCTTTTTAGTCCCAGATATCAGTTTCTTTCTCTCACTTTTACTGCACAGGAAATTTTTTAAATTTTATTTATTGTAGGTGTCTTAGTTCCATCCTTAAAGGGAATGGGTTCCCATTTCTATTTCTCTTCATATAGTGGACATATTTTTTGGGTTTTAACACTTCTCCTTTCTCTGTATTTGGTTCCTACGTTTGTTGAGATGGACCTGATCTGGCTTGACAATTGGCTAGTGCTGATGAGTAGGTTCAAAGGAGCAATGTCACCAAGTTGGGTTTAACGAACCTACTGTAACCAATCAGTAACTAGGTTTTTTAGACAAAAATTGGAAGGGTTTACTCACTCAATCCCATTATTTGTACACCCACTCTTCACACCCACTTTTGACACCCATAAGATGTAGTGATCAATGAGGCAATAAGTGGTGATTTCAATCACTTATGTGGTGACATTCTTCTATTATATATAGTGAGTTGAAATTAAAATTCATCATATCTTATACAAAGATCACCATTTATCTTAGAAGTGTTCATCACTTACTAACACACATTTGTAAACACAAATCAAGAATGTGGTGATCAATGAGGCCATAAGTAGTGGTCCTTATTACTTATATGGTGACCTTCTTCTATTCTCCCTAACTTGGCCTAATTAAAATTCACCATATCCAACATAAGAATCATTATTTATCTTATTAGAGGCATTCATCACATCTTATGGGTGTTAAAAGTGGGTGTAAAAAAAACATTTTTGTTACTCACTTATATTGTTAGAAAGAAATGCTTAGATGTAGTATGTATAAATGTAACGTGTTGCAACTATGCATATCTTTAGGTATCTATGCACCACTCTGTCTTCAAGTTCAATGATTGAATAAATGCCTGAAATATAATAAAGGGTGTGATAAAATAATTTCTGTATAATGAAAATGCCTAATATTAGTATACATATGCATTTATTGATATTGTGGGTTCATAAAGACTTGATAATTTTTTTGTTTCCTCCTCACAATGCAATCATCCATCAATTCTCCTGACGTTATGCTATTACTCAATACCAAAATTTATCTTTGTTCATAAATTCTAAATCCTCAAACTTTTTCGTTGTGTGATAATAAGCATTTTTCTTCATTTCTGTCCACATAAACAGGCAATACATATCTTTATAGACATGTTTCCCAGTGTAGTCAAAGGCGCCAAAGGTGCTGAGGCAAGGCACCAGAAGGGGTCGGTGCCTCTTGGTGGTTGAGGCTTCAGTGAAGCGCATGCTCTGCAGCCTTAGGGGCACCTTTCTGGTTCATGCAACGGCAGCCTTTAGCTCCTTATTGAAATTTATGCTGCAGTCTTTTAAGTGTTTATAACTGTTTTTAAAAAAGGGCCAGCCATCTAACTTTCTAAATGTGATACTAAAAGGGATAAAATTGTTAGAATGTTTAAATATATATATAATATATAGTTTTGGGTCTTTGACTTTTAGTGGCTTAGGGTTTTTTTAAACACTCCAAAATTTGAGAAGAAGGAGACAGTGGAGGAACACCAAGGATGGGTGTTGAATCATATGCTGATGAAGATGTTGTCTTTGGGGATGACAACGAAGGATTGACATAGGAGTAATAACAAGGGTATCTAGTGCTAGAGAAGCAAGTAAAATACCGGAAGCCAAGTGGAAATGGCTAACACAAGCAAAATCAACAGCAAGGCTCAATGTCACTTCCTAAAGAATGAAGAAAGAGATGAAAGTGATGACAACTATAGAACTGAAGCTTATGTTGATTCCATGGATGCACTCTTGAACTGATTTCTATTTTTCTAATGAACTTTGGGTATCCTAATATAGACTGTTCGTCTTTGTTATGAATTTCAATTTTTAGGGTTGCCATATCTATTCTGGTTAACTATTATTTGATAAATGTGACAGATGACAAGATGATAGGTAGAATTGTATACAATGCATTGAAATCAAATGTATATGCTTGCTACCCCCGCCCTTCTTTTAGCGGCTTATTTCTCATTTATTTATATTATGAAATCAAATGTTGTAGCTTGGTTCACCACCTCACCCTCTCTTTCTTACAGAAGCATGAAGTCAAAAATTTTGGCAACCTATCCAGACGCGTTTCCTGAAGATTCCGTGAATGAAGTGATTGATCGGAGACCAGACCTTGAAATGCCTAAGTAATTAATGCTGTTATTGGATGACAAATTTTAGAACAAGGAAGTTAGTTATATATAAGTGTTTTTCCCCCTTTAAGGTAATAAACATGTTCGTGTATTTGTTCTCAATCCTTTTACCTGCTTCTTGTCATTAATCAAATTCTTTAAATCCTAAGTCCTTATACTTTTCCATTGCAAACCGGATACACCCTATGATATAGGTGTTATTTCAGGAAGAACAAGCGGCGTGAGTTCCACTCGGGGAAGCCTTCAAGTCGATAAATAAATTCTTACATACTTTTAAAGTATAACACTTGTTTATTAAAAATATAACATGTAACATGATCATACATGTAATTGGATTAAATTTAAAATATTATATAATTTTGATCAAATGTGAAATGTTTTTAGTATTATTACATTAGTATTTTTCCTACAAGCGGAGTGGAATTGACCTCTTTTTTCTGTTTCTTCCGGATTCACCTGGACTGCATAGCCTCCGGGCTATGCAGCATTTCTCTTTCACGAATGGGGGAAACCATGGATGAAGCCTATGCTATTCTCCAGGATAACATTCATTTTGCTGGAATCATGCTTCATGAATTATGGTGGCATATAATTAATTGAAGCTTGCTACATACATATAAATTAAAGGCATTCAGAACTTCGCCATTCTTAAACATCTTCCCTGATAAACATATACGATTTGGTCCATGAAATTAAGTGGGAAAACAGGAAATTATGAGCCGAAGGACAGGTTAAGAATAATATTATTCTCAAAGACGTGTCAGCTGCAAGTGTAGTTAGTTTAATCGAAGAATGTTAAAATGTTTTTGTTGAAAGAAATTAACTAAACTTGTGATTAATGGGTATAAATATCTCTCAATTGTGTGTGTGCGCGCGCGCGCTTTTTTAATGAGAAAAACGATAGTAAGGATATGTTACTCGAATACTACCGTTGACAAGTTTAAGATCTCGAAGGGCAGGTCGCCAAAACAATTACCTCCCCTTACTCCCTTCAAAAATTTCCCCATACGGAGGCTATTCACCCGTAGCTTTTGGGTGTCAGGTGTTTTGCTCCTTTTTGAGTAAGGAAACCAACTCCAGTCACTCTCCCTTTTCAAGTAAGGATGTGAACTCCACAATCTTATTCCATAATGAACAACAATGAGTATTTACAAGCCTACTCCTCTATTTATAGGAGTATTCTCATTGAGACAGAAAGCCTAACAACTTAGCTAACTAACCACTTGAACTACTCAAAGTAGTTATTTGTTATAAAATCCTTTGCTCCCTCTCTGTTCTAGTCATAGCAATTATCCCATGATGCGAAAATAACTTGTCCTCAAGTTTGCAGTAGTGACATGGTTGAGATATATTATCCAACCTCATAGTTGGTCTCCTCCCCTCTATTCTCTCATTGGCATCCTTCTCATCCCTTATTTTCACCATTTCCTCATGGCCAATCAACAAGTAACAGGAACTTTCACATTTATAATAAAATTTGTACACTTAAAATTCGACACCTGGATAGACAATGTATCCTAATGTGAGTGTGACTGACTACTATTGTATGACAACTATTGTATACTGTATGTAAAATTGGAATGAATGTATCATATATAGATGTGAGTGAATTATCCTTTAGATGTTGTATTTTAAATGTTCAAATATCAAAACTAGTTGTGGTTTGGCTTGTACTTCTTATCACAATAGTAGCACAAGCCTTTGTCCCTTCTCATCTTAAGCTCACTGCCACTGGGCTTCTTGACAGCCCGGTTGTTTAGTGATTGGTTGATATTGGATCCAGTAGATGAATTTGAAGAGTTCGAGAGATTTGAGGTGGTGGTTCTGCTGTTTGAATCTGTGGTAAAGCTTCTCGAACAGGTGGTGTGGGCATTGGACGGGTTTTGGTTTTGTGGGTTCCGATTTGGTATGAAATCTCTGACGATGGGTTGTTTGCTGGTGGCTTGTAAGGTTTTCTATTCTTGCTAGCTGTAACTCACGCCGAAGATACTCCTGTCACCCTGCAACAAAGGGCTACATGTTGCAATCATTTACCTCTTATAATATGCGATTGATGCCAACGCAGGTTGGCTTCTAGAAGTTCCGGATCAGAGTCTTCACTCCCCAAGTGCACAGGTTCAAATTCCATATTGGTTAGTAATCCCGTTTCTCGGAATCTTAGCAATCATAGAAATCCATTTCTTCTTTCACCAAAACATGCACAGATCAAACCCCTCAACAAAACTCCTCAGCCACTGTCATGGACTAGGCCAGGAGCACGAGATTGCCATTGAGAAACATGACTAGGCCTGGAACACCCATTCTCTCTACTCTCATCGTCTTCCTTCCACCACTTTCAAATTGTGTCTGATATTTGAATGGATACGGGATTGATATGAGAACACAAATTAGAGGAGTCTCAGTATTATGGTTTTATTTAATAATTTGTATAAAATGTCAACAAAAAATTCAATATACTGACAAATTTAAAGAGTAGCGTTAAAATTTGCAAATACAAAGATTTTTTTAAACTAGACTATAATTGGAAGGAGTTCCAGCCAAAAATAAATTCAATAAATTTGGATATATGACACTGTAGGTAAGGAAATAGCGAAAAGTCTAATATGAGCAAATGACTACTTGAACTAGACAATATGGTGACCTTCACTGCCAGAAAACACCCTATTACATAATAGATTGTCCACAAACATATTCTTTCTCCAGTATGCGCAAATCAATCATCAGATAGTAGGTTAACAAACAGACTAAATTAGAAGAGAAACCCAAAAACTTAAAAAGCCAACTATATTTCAGTATTTCCCACCTTGCTTCTACCTCTGTTGAAAGTAACAAAAGCAAGCTGCTCTGCAACCAAGTAGAACTCGATTTACAAGACAGGAAACGACCAACCAAGTAAAAGAAACAAAGAAAGAAAGAAAATAAAGGGAAAGGAAAGGTTGAAGTCCGAACAAAAACCAAAAGATATAAGCACTTTAAGCATAAACCCTAAAACCCAAAACCCTAGGAGTAAGAAAACCTATTAGGAGCTAACCACTGTAAACAAAACCCAATGAAAAGGGGTTGGTGCTAGCATACTATGATCTAACTCTGCCCAGCCAATCTCAATATACAGATCTTTATCTTCACTAATCAACCAATTATCATCTTCAGACAGCAAGAGAAGGCAAGACAGGTCCAATCAGGCGGAACAACGTTGCTCAGTATTCTATTCACTAAGGACCAATATATCCACTGAACTCAAGATTGGACCGCCACCATTAAACACAGTAGAGCTTAGCAACCATTAGCAGCCCCATTGGCTACAATCTTAGTCTCAGATACAACTGGTTTAGCACCCTTTGGGGCATCTCCAGTTTTGGCAACAGATCCATTCTCACAAAGTTTGTGGTCATCAGTATCCTTTTCTGCTAGGGTAGAGTCCTTGAGCAATTCTGAGGTAACTTCAGATTTATGAGCTTTAACTTCCCCATTTACCTCTGTCTTCTCATCAGTAGGCTTCCCTTCCCATACCTGCATCAGTAGTATTAACATAACATAAAAATTATCTTAAGCACATAGGATCAAATACTTTTGGATAATCTCCAAAAGCATAACATATGAGGAGAAAAATTAAATGCTTAAGAGATGTCTTGCCTGCTTTGGGTATTGTTGCTTTGCTTTCTTCTCCAAAATTGTCTTCTGACGAGCCTCGTAGAACCCAAAATCATCCAGAATGCATGTCTTGCTGGTATACTCCTTAAAAATTTTGATCAATTTCAGCCCTGGCTCCAACATTACCTGCAAACATAAACTTTGTTGATTAGATGAAAACACATCATTACAAGGAACTGAAAACTACATGAGCAGAACCTAATTACCTCTTGTGTATCCCTACTGTTAGTGACAGGTTTGTTCTCATTGTTGTCCAAGGTAATGTGCCTCAACAAATTGTTAGGAACATCCTTAACAATGTGCCACTTAAGAGGAAAACAACCGTTCCACTTGTCTTGCTGCCAATACTCAACACTCTTGTTAAAATCAACTGGACCAATCATCTCTGCAAGCCCAACAAATTGCCCACTGGTATTTACCTGCATAGACATAAAACAAATGAGATAAAAATTACCAAATAAACAAAGGAAACTGATCAACACCAGCACCAAGATGCTTACCGAGAAGAACAGGAATACAGGGCAGCCGCCAGGTTTCTGCTGGGCCTCCTGGTATGCAGCATCAAGCTTCTTGTTGCCATTTTGTGTGCTGGCCCACACATTATACTTGATGCTTTTATGGATATCATCCTCGCTATAAGACTTAATGATAAAAAACTTGGCATCAGTGAATTCTTCTGGAAAATCAGCTTTGTTGTACTGATCACGGTCTGGAACAGCACTAGTCTTATCTTTCTCCTCATCCGTGCTTAGATTTGCTGGCAAATTCTGCCCTTTGACTGCCAGGATGGTTGGAGCAAAGCCCTTTTGATTCTTATTGCCCTTGGCCCTAGGTCCCCTGTTCAGTTCATTCAAACCATCCATGTTCTCATTGCCATAGCCAAAGTAACCACCATTTCGTCCCCTAGTTTTGTATTTACTGTCAACAGCCAGCCAAGCCCGTCCATTTGTGCGAGAATCATACCCATGCGTTCCATAACCCATACCAGATCTGACAGTGTTTCCATACTGACTATATAACTTGTTTGGATACATCCTATTTATGAAGCCATGGGTGGCTGCTCCCAGGGCAGGCAATGGTCTTGGATGGTGTAAGCCCTATCATTAAAAAAAAACGCAAGGACTTCAAATTATTTATAAATAATCATAAAAACAGTCTAAATAGATACAACCAGATAGTTTGCTAAAATAAGTTCTGCCACTCAGCTGAAGGAACAAGCAACAAATCCTCAGACTTGCAAGCCATCAGATATAATATAACAGAACAAGATCATAACACACACTCAAAAATTATGCATAGTTGCATACCATAAATTGAGAATTAGGGCGGAAAGTCTGGTTCCTTGATGCAGTAACATTATTGCCACCTGATATTGAAGAGGTGATTGTTGTGCTACTTACAGGTCTTGGCTGCCCATCTGAAAATAGTGGGGCATCTAACCATGGAATAGGTGAGCGCACTCCATCAAAACCAAATCTTGGATCCTGATAACCTGAAGTAGGACCACGACCTGGCATAGCACCCCTTTCATATGAAGCGTTGGAACTAATATAATTTTGATAGGCCGGTTTAACAGGAGCAGCACCATTATTACCTTTTGCACTTCCACCATTTGGGACACCATTAGAATTTCCATTGGCTGCTTCCACAGGAAGAGGCTTTTGATCAGCAGCTACAGAGGTGGTAACCTCACCCTGAGGAGGAACAGCAGGAGTCGGTGTGAATGGCGCACTGGTTGGAGTCAATGGCTGAAAATATGGAGGATACTGATAGTGTTGAGGCCCATATAACTGACCATCATTTCCCATGGTTGGAACTGGAGACCCTGCTGGCGAATAGGGGCCATAAGGTGCATATCCATATCCATGGTGATACACTAGAGACCCATTATCCCCATAAACTCCCTGACAATATGCCAACATGTAATGTAAATTAATACATTAGCAATGAAGTCAAAGATCACCAAAAATAAATTGGACAAAAGAAAAGAAAAAAAAACTTACAGAAGTCATCTCAACTCCTTCCGGATTCACATATCTAGAATAGTCTTCCCACTCATTACCAGTCCCATCATAACCTACAAGAAACACACATTTTAGCTTGCATAAAACGCTTATATTTCTGCATTATCCAACTTACAGAATTTAAACAAAAAAATTATAACAGGTATTCAAAGTCATTTTGCTGCAGTATTTATCCATAAACTTACCACCATAATAATAGGCAGTAGACGGGTAACCATTTGGGAGGTAACACATGGTGGGATCAATAAAATCTTGCAACACCGGGGTTACAGACCGATCATAAGACGGGATCTGGCCATTTGCAGCAATTCCCGAATCAACTGATCCATATTGATTGCCAGTGGCCTACACAAAATTGGAAAAATTAACTTAATACCACACAATTTACTGAAAAAAAAAACACATAACCAGGTGCAAATATATTTCAACTTATTATCAACTGTTACTTCTGTAATATTTCAAATGCTATACCAATATAATGAGGGCGTTCAATCATGAATTTCCATCAACAGCCATGAAAAACCAATTTTTTTTTACCTTCTTGGTCGGCTCAGGAATTTCCAAGGCCTTGGGCTGAGTGTCTAATGACAACTTCTGCAGCAAATCAGTTGCTTCTGCGGAAACAATAGAGTGAAGGAAGACTAAACTCTGGCAAAATCAAAGCTTTCAGCAAGCAAAAACCCTAGAACCCGCAACTTCCAAATACAAAAACAAAAAAAAATCCAGAAAACTCCCAATAGACAAAACCTCAAACGACTCAATTCACACAGGATTCCAAGCCAGAAAGTCAATCCCAATCAGAATTCAAGCAGACTAACAAATACACAACAAAGCACAAAGAAAATCAACACGCAGACAGCATAAATCGCTAAATCAACAACTAAACATCACAATAAACCCTAAACCAAAGATCACAAAAACACGAAAATCCGTCGGATCCAGTCCAACCCAATCCAATCCGAGGTTTGCGACAACAGATCAAGAAATAAAAACCAAAGCACAAAAATTGCATAGCAGAGGCAAAACCAAACCAAGTAAAAGAAGGATACGATCCGCGGGATTTGCAACGGTGGCCATGTCCGAATGAATCACAAGATCTTCTTCTTCTTCTTCAGATGCAGAATCAAGAAATAGCACACCTGCGAAATCTGAATCTGAATAGAGCAAATCGAAATCGAGGGTTTTAGCCCCAAATCGAAAAGAGTTGAGAAACCCTAAAAGGAGCGAGAGAGAGAAAGAAAGATAGATAGAGAGAGAGAGAAAGAACAAGGGGTCTCGCAGCCGCCAAGGGTTTGGGTTTTTAGGGAGAGAGGGTTTTGCTCATCCGAAAGCGGTGATTCAAATAGCAACAACACGCTCTCATTTCGCATTCTCCTCCTGTTACCCGAGGGTCACGTTCTGATCTCATTCTCCTCTCTTCATTGGTGGATTTATCCACGTGGTGACTCACCATTGGGTCTAGAGTTTTTTTAAAATTTTGGTGTTTTTTTTCTATTGGTCTGTCGTGCTTGTTAAGGTTAAGCGCTGCGTGATGTTAGCCTTTCCTTTTCTGAATCTTGGAGATGCACCCTTTGGGCAAAAGTTGGAAACCCTAATTAGAAAATGGCACGGATGTCCTCGTCCAGCTGGACTTGCGGTAACCCTTCTTCGGTTTTTTCCTTGGGCACCTTGTGTCATGTGCTCCATACATATATAATGTTCTATTTCATGTGAAGTTTTTCAAAAAATCCCATGTAAAAAAAAAAGTTTTTGAAAAAATCTACCAAATTTTTTTTATGAAAAATATTATTGGGTTTATTAATGTTATTTAGATCTAGATAATTATATATTGTATAAAAAATATTTGCAACACATTCTTTTAAATATTTTTTTAATATTTATTTTATTATTAATTTATTTCATATACTTTAAAATATTATTAAGAGATATATACTAATAATATTTATTTTTAGACTAATAGTAAAATAAATCTTAAAAGAAGTGTTTAAAAGAGTATCTTGTTAATATTTATCATATTATATAAAATAATAAATAAAATACCACAATTTGTTATAAGAAATTTTTACATATTAAAATACTCATGAGTCATGATTCCCTTAAAAAAATAAGTTCCGTTTTAGTTTTACGAATATTAGTTTTATTCATATTAGGTTAGTGTTTAATGTATTTATATTAAAATCATAAAAATAAATTTGGATTAATTAGAAGATTAATAATATTATTTATTGATTTTCTAAAAATGATAGGCTTGTTTCCAATAATATTATAGTCATTTGGATTTGATTAGCTCCAATACCAAATGTATTTAGATAGATAGATATATTACCTTTTGTGTGGGCTTAAATCTTTCAAATAAAATGAAGAGTTTAATTTTATATATTATCAACTAATTAAATATTATTATATGTGTAATTTTTAAGGTAATTATTAAAATAATAAAATATTTTTAATGACATAATAATACATGATTAGATGATAGTATAAAAAATATTTACATTGATAATATGTTAAAATTAAATCCTAAAATGAAAGGGTGAAATAAATTTATATTTATATTATAATACACAAAGAAAATATAATTGGTAGAAGTATTATAATTTTTTTGTGTTTTTGATAAGGTATTTCTACAACTATAACATTACTATAAAACTAATCATTTAGGTATTATCGTGATTAAAAAATCCTCTTAATAATTATTTTTTACATAATTTAAATTTTGGTCTTCCTTAAAGAGTAATGTTAGTATAAGTTTGGATTCACAACGAATTCTATTCATGGTAACATTTTTACAATTCAAACATAATTTAAAATTAATGTATGTTGGTCTAAGTAAAAGAAATTTGAGTCTATTAAACATTAATTTTTAATTTTAATCTTATAATTTATGTGTATAAAAATAATATTATTAAAAGAAAAGTTTTTATTTAAATATTTGATCATATTTCAAGATATTTGTATTTTTACCTATTAAGTAAATGATAATCTAAAAAACAAAAAAAAAAATTTGAAGTTATAAATAATGCATACTGTGGAATTCAATAATAAACATACTATCACGTATAGAATTCACCACCGTGAACTCAAAATTTACATTAACATTAATATAAGATAAAGAGCATACCAGTGTTATAATTTGATTGGAAGTAGACGATGAGGAATAAGATGTTGTGTATTGTCAAAAAAAAAAAGTTGTGCACCTCTTCATTATTAGAATTTGTTTGGTGCTATGAAGAACAAGCTTTCGTGACACTTCTCCATTATTGTCGTGGAACTTCTTACCTCCTCATTGAGCGATTCAATTTATATATAGAATAAGCTCAAAATATATATAGAGCTATGAAGAATAAGCTCTCGTTCCACTTTTCCATTATTGTCGTGGAATCTCTTACCTCTTTTGCCGAGCGATTCAATATATATAGAAAGACTGTATTTAGTGAAAAAATTATTTATTATAAAATATAAAATAAGTGAATTTTAATTATTAAATTTTATATTAATAATTAAGATTAAAATATAAATATATGTAATTTTTTTAAATAATAAAATAAAATTTAAATAATTTTTAATTTTAACTATTTATATATAATTATATAATTAAAATTTACTCCTTTCACACTTAAAATTCTTCTAACTATATACATATATATTCTCCCATACCACTTTTCTATTATTGTCGTGGAACCTCTTACCTCTTTACTGAAGCGATTCAAAATATATATATATTATAAAAAGTAAAAGTAAATAAGTAGGATAATGTTATTGAAATAATTACTATAAAACATTGAATGAATAAAACAATACATGTCGGCACAAAAAAATTAATAAATAAAACCAGTCAAAAAAATTTAATAAATAAAAATAATTAATCAAGAATAATACTAACAAAATTAAAAAAAACTTAAATTTAATAAATAGAAATAAATAGTAAAGTAATGCTATTGAAATGGTTCCTATTAATGACTTGACTAATATTAGGATAGTTACATGGCAGTATGAAAGATAATGCTAACAAATTTTAAAAAATTAATTTAATAAAAAAAATTTGAATAATGTTATTGAAATAATTTCTATAAATTTAGAAGTCGCTAAATGAATAAAACAATATATATCAGCATGATGATTTAATATATAAAAAATTAATTTATCAAGGATAATGTTAACAAAATTTAAAACTTAAATTTAATAAAAAGAAATAAAAAATAAAATAGAATAATGTTATTAACATGATTCATATAAACTTATAATTTGACTAAGATTATGATACTTATATGCTTAAACTATAAATCGAATAAAATAAGAGGTTCACAATGTCATTTATTAAAGAGTAGTGTTCGTGTCTGTTTGATTTTTAGAATTGAATATGAAATTAGAGTTTGAAATTAGAATTTGACTCTTAATTTTAATTTTTATATTTAAATGTCATTTAGAATTGGAATTGTAATTCTATAAATTAATTTTATAAAATTAAAAAATAACAAAGTTAAGCATTTCTCAATTTTTAACTTATACCTTAAGAAGTACAATTTCACAACTTAAAAATTAAACTCTCTCTCTTTCTATATTTATTTATGAATAATCATATTTATTAAGATTCTATATTTATATATAATTTTTTTATATTTATATAAAATTTATTATAATAGCTATTTTTTCTAAAAAAAAATCATGCAAAATTTCTTTATGAAAAAAATATGACTATTATACTATAAAAATATTTTTGCATGAATATTTTTATTAATTTTAATTTTGTAAATAATTTTTTAATATTTTATATCATACCTTTAAATAATAAAATTATAATTAAATTTAAAATTATAATTTCTTATTTTAATTCTTTGACAACTTCAAATATATAATTTAAGATTCTGAACTAATTTTAATTCAAAAATAATTGGGATTGAAATTAAAATTTTATATTTTAATTTCAATTCCACTATCCAAATGGACCCTTAAAAAAATCTTTAAATTAAATCTTAGAAAAATATCTCAAATGAACCATGAGTAAGTAATGTATAATTCCTATAGTATAAATAGTACATTTGACGTGCCTTATTTTATTTTCACTTTTACATTGACAACACAAAATAAATTGCATCTTGTAGTATTTAATTTTGTAAAACATATCTCATGTGATTATATTTGTCATGTTATTTTGTTTATGTTTACTAAATCTGGTTTATATTCACAATTTATTTGCAGTGCTCTTTAGATAAAATTAATAATTAATCAAGAACAATGTTAACAAAAAATTAATATTAACTATAATAAGAATTTAAATTTAATAAAAAAGAAATAGAAAAATGAGGTAAGATAATACTATCAAATAATTTATATAAGTTTAAGATTCAATTGAGATTGAGATACTAGTGAAATAAAAAGAAAATAAGAAAAAATATAAGACTATAAAAATCAAGTAAATAAAATATAATTAATAAATGAATACAATAAAAATGTAATAATTAATAAATGACAATGTTAATAATTAATTTAGAACTCGATTGGAAGTTATCACAATAAAAGTTTTTGTAATGATCTTGTTTAATTAAAACATTGTGATTACATGTGTTTATTTATTTATTCTAATATCATAGTACTTACTAATTTTGAAGAAGACGATCATCTTAATCGTATTTTTTTATATACATAAATTAAAAATTGAATATCTGATTATATGTTTAAAGTGTTTAAATTCAATTACTATTTTGATCAACACTATGTTAGTAGCTCAAGCAAGATATTAAAAAATCCTTAGAGGAAAAACTAATGTGGAAGGGGTCAAATTTAGAAAATCTTTTTTTTTTTAAAAAAAAAAGAACATTGCATTAGAAATCAATAATTTTAAAAATATTTTGAAAGGAGCCCCACTCAACCATCAGGAGGCACCGCTCCTGCCGATACCATTACGATTTGATATTTGATTACTCAGCATATAAAAAACTGAATGTGTATTTAATGATTGTTGTTTCATCTTACTTATCTCTTGATAATATATATCTAAAAAAAAGCTTGACCTTATATAGTTTTTGGAAGAAATAAGGTCAAAAGAAATAATTTGAAATGAATACTATTAATTGGAAGGAAATAAAAATAGAGTTTAATTGATATATATTATTAGTGTAAAAAAGTTTTACACTAATATTGATTAATATTTTGATAAATTAGTATTTATTATTATTTATTTATCTTATTAATTAAAATAAAAGCAATGTATTAAAATATTAGTAGATGTTTTATACTAACGATGCATATCACTTTAATTCATAAAGATATCAATGAAAGTAGTAATATACTATAATTGTTAGGATTTTCTTTTTATTGAATCTGGTTAGGATTAGAATTTAAGGATTATTTATAATTTATATAGACCAAGACTAGGCTAACCAGGCATTCAAAAATGATGATCACTTAATTATGGAGAAAGGTATCGTCGAGGTAACTTAATTTTAGTATGATAATTAATTGAGGACTTTAATTTTATTTTGATTATCGACCTCAATTTTACTAATGTTTTTCAATTGGAAAAAAATTAGAACATGTATGTCATTTATTTTGTTTATATTTTAAATTATTTTTTATTTATTAAGTTAGATATTTTTGTCTTTTCAATATTTTTATTAATAAAAATATAATTTAATAAATTTAAGATCCTTAATTGGTGACAGTAAAAATTTAATACATTAATTGGTTTATCACAAAAAATTTAAGTCCTCAAACAATACTTCACTCCTTAATTGTGAAGTAATTGAATTGAAGAAGTTAAGGCTTCAGATGTGATGATTATTTTACTATAACATAACTGAAGAAGTCAAACGTTCAAAAATGATTATTACTTAATTGTGATAAAATTGAAGAAGTCAACTGTTCAGATGTGATGATTGTTTAATTATGGCATAACTGAAGAAGTCAATCATTTTGAGTAACTAAAGAAGTCAAGCATTTAGATAATGATAATTACTTAATTATAGCAAAATTGAAAAAGTCAACCATTCATACGATAGTTATTTAACTATGGCGTAATTGAAGAAGTCAAGTTTCAAAAATGATGACCACTTATAGGGGTGCTTATGGCTACCTGAAGTTAATTTGACGAGTTGGGTAATTGAAATTAGGCTTGATGTATTTTGTAAGTTGAATTTGGGCCACACTTTGGCTTGGTTTAGCTTAACCCAATATTACATAATATATTGAATTTTAAAATTTTAAAAAATTAGTAACAAATTATAAATTTTTAATTTAAATTAATACTTTTTACATTGATATAATTTGTTTTAAAATATATATTATAAAATATTTTATATTTTTAAAATTTTATAATTTAGTTATAAATAATATTTAAATTTTTGTATTTTATTTAAATGTCGAGTTGATCCGATCTCGACTTATTTACTAATCAAGTCATAATTGAGTCGGATCTAGGTCTAAAAATTTGGCTAAATAAAAATATTAAGTTGAGTTTGACTCATGTTAAATCTGACCTAAATCAATCCATTAACACCTCTAATTACTTAATTGTGACAAAACTAAAGAAATCAATCATTTTGAGTAACTAAATAAGTTTAATATTTAGAATTGATAATTATTTAACTATAAGTCTGTAACGTAACTAAAGAAGTCAAACATTCAAAAACGATAATTACTTAATTGTGACGTGGTGGGATAAAATTGTAAAAGCATATTAAAAAGTAGAATATGGTAATAAATATTTGAAATGCACTCAACTCTTTCTTTTATTATTGTTTAGAATTACTTAATTATGGCAAAACTAAAGAAGCCAACCATTCTAGGTAAATGAAGAAGTTAAACTTTCACAATTGATAATTACTTAACTGTAACGTAATTAAAGAAGTCAAACATTCAAAAGTGATTATTATTTAACTATGGTGTGATGAGAGAAAATTGTAAAAGCATAGTATGGTAATAATTATATGAAATGCACAACCTCACTCTTACCAAAAAAAAAAATGAAACACACAAGTGCTCAAGTCTTCTATTATGTTTTAGAATATTATTATTATTTTTAAAAGACATACATATATTGAATAGGAAATTTTCTTTGTACACCATATAGTCTAAGGCTTGATAATATAACTTTCAAATATTTGGTGATTTATGTATAAGTGAATTGATAATAATAATTAGTTCCAACAAAATTATACCAAAAAAAAAAACAGAAAGAAAAACATTTTCCTCACTCTCAACTCCTCTGCTCCTTCCATGGAAAAAGGGGCAGCAGTCTTTGAAATTTTCTTTTAAGGAAAAAAATTACAAATTCAAATCTCTTCAAAGATTCCTCTACTCCTAAAATACCAAAAAAAAAAAAACTGAGTTCAAATGTCAAAATAAGAATACTGGTTAGCCAAAACGTGGTGCCTTTACAACTTTACTATGGGCAATAACGTCATCTTCAGGTCCAAGAGAAGAATCACCACACACATCACAAAATTCTTCCGTGGATTTCCAGTCCAAGCTTATCACACTTGAAGTGCAGTATTAGCCAAATCAAACAACCTACGGTGTATTCACACTTGAATATATTGTGTTCTACTTGATTGTAGGGATTAAAAGAGACCGTGTCACATGCTCACCACAGGTTTTGATGCAGGAATTTGTACAATAATTTCAAAACAAAACACCCAAGAGTGATGTTAAGGATTTTGTTCTGGCAAACTGCAAGGTCTTACGCTTAGTTTGAGTTCAATGCAGCTATGACAGAGATTAAGAGAGTTGACAAGGCAACATTAGTCAGACTGCTCCTGCATTATGGGCTAGGCATGTCTTTGATCCTAGGTTAAGAAGTGATCACATCACCAACAACATGGCTGAGTCATTTAACCAATGGATTGGTGAGTTCGAGGGTAGCCTGCATTGACTCTAATTGAGTTATCTGTTGTGAACTTAATGGGGAAGATGCATAAAAGATATGAAGAATAGTGGGTATGAGAGGGTAACTTGACACCTAAAATCAATAATATATAAGATCAAAAGAAATAATTTCAAATTAATGAATGATTTTGGAAGGAAATAAAAATATCATTGAAAGCAGTAATATACTATAATGGTTAGGATTAGAAATTTAAGGCAGATAAAAAAAATTAGAAATTTATGGACTATTTATAATTTATATGGATCAAGACTAGGCTAGCCAAATGTTCAAAAATGATGATTAGTTAATTATGAAATAATTGAATTGAAGAAGTTAAGGCTTCAAATGTGATGATTATTTTATTGTGGTCAAATGTTCAGAAGTGCTGATGATTGCTTAATTATGATAAAATTAAAGAAAGCGTTCAGATGTCATGATTATTTAATTATGACATAACTGAAGAAGTCAAATTTTAAAATTACTTAATCGTGACATAATTAATGAAGTCAATCGATCTTGGTAAATGAAGAAGCCAAGCATTCAAAAATAATAATTACTTAAAGTATGGTGAAATTGAAAAAATCAAGCATTCAAATGTGATAATTATTTAACTATGACATAATTGAAGAAGTCAAGCTTATGAAATGAAGATTACTTAATTGTGGCATAACTAAAGAATTCAATTGTTATGGGTAATTGGGGAAGTCAAGTATTCAAAAGTGATGATTACTTAACTGTAACGTAACTGAAGAAGTTAAGTTTTCAGAAATGATGATTACTTAATCGTGGTTTAACTGGAGAAAATTGTAAAAAACACATTAAAAAAACAGAGTAAGATAATAATTATATGAAATGTGTAATCCCACTCTTACACAAAAAAAATAAAAAAAGAAACATCAAGTCTTTTAGATGCATTTATTTTGATAAAAACAAACTTTTTTGTTTAAAAAAAAGCACTTTTACATTTTTTATCATGTTTGTATGACTTCTTTTAAAAAAAGTAAAAGCACTAAAAAGGATCCTTTTTTTTTCAAACCAAATTTTGGTGCTTTTTAAAAAATACTTTTTTATAATATAAAAAAGCAGTTTAAACATTAAAAAAGGTACTTCTCTAATATTATATCCAAATATAAAATATCTTTTATTATTTTAAAAACCTTTTAAAAAGATATCATATAAAAAATATCTTATTTTAAAACTCATCTAAACAAGTCTTAATTTTTTAAGAATATTTTTTTTAAGATACATGCATGTATAAAGTTTTTAATTTGATCATTTTCTATTTATAATTTTTTTAAATAGTTGATAGTTTATAATTAGCAGATCATATATATATATATATATATATATATATATATATATATATATATATATATATATTTGAGTTTGGAAAGGAGTAAAGAGAGGGTAATAATGCTAAGGAGTAATGCTAACTGCTCAAAACTCATAAAATACACAATGGTAAGAGTAACAGAAAAACAGTAATGTTTATATCATTAATTACAACTAATTTGTTTTATAAATTTAAATTTATCATATATTATTATATATATGACTTTTGAAATAGTTATTAAAAAAATAATTATTTTAATGACATGATGATATATAATTAGATAATAATATAATAGTTTTTTACATTAAATATACATTCAAATTAAATCATTGTTTTATATGTAGATATTTGTTGTATAGTGTTCTGAAGTAAATTCAGTGGGACTGTAGATAGACGACGATGTTGTGGATTCTCCGTCGCTCGACGGCGGCAACGGTGGTGTGAGTGGGTGTGTACCGCAAAGGCACTCCGACGCTGCTTCGGGATAGTCACATATAGGATAGCTTATATCTCGGAGGAAGTGCCACATTTGGCGCTCTTAGTATTTATAGGAGCATATGCAGTAATCCTGAGGACTCGTCTTGGATGCGGGTGAATCTGGATTGATATCTTAGTCAAGATTATCCTTCCTTTATTGTAGGATATATCCCTATAATCTGGGATTAATATAAGGAAGGTATCTAATCATCTGAGATATCTATAAATCCTATAATATCGTGAGTTGACGATTGGCGTTACGCGTATCTAGGGATTTATCCTCATCATGGATTAGTCACCGTGGACTCCTTCATGTGTCTTGGCCGCGGTCCGAAGAGTGTTCGTGGGTCTTCCTTCACGACGGCCGGAGGGAACCCGGTGACGCGTATGCCGGGTTGATCCCATGGATCGGGATCCCTGGATCTCGGTCCGAAACACGCTTGCCCCCGGCCTTGGCTCTTGGATGAGAAAGTTTAAGATGGATCAACCACTACATGGCCGACATAACGATTCTGGGCAGGTGTTAGGCCTCAAGTTATTACCGACGTCCTTGTTTTACTTGGTTACGAGCAAAAACTATTGCTTTCCAAAGATGCGAGTGCTTTGAAGGCGTGCTCGGTGGGAATCCCGAATATGATCTTTGGTGACTTCAGCTTGCGATTCTCTGGGAAACTGATGCGTGGACTTTATTGGAATATAACGATTCTTGGGAAATAACGATTCTTTTTTCAAAGAAAACGTTAATTTCGTGGGGATTTCCTTAACTCGCTCCCTATCTTTGTGGCCAATCAGAGATCCGAACATTTATTTTGGTGACTTCATGGGATCGGTTCACCCCGCACGTGACCAATCGGTCCTTCATTCACGCTATAAGTACTTGGACACTTCTTCATGGGCTTGCATTCTCTTCTTCACCATCGCGTAGAGATGATTTTCTCCCGAGGGGTTGAGTGTAGCTCTTTCTTCTTTCTCCTTTGTTGTGAAGAGAGCTTCATCGTCTACGTAAAACCATTCTCTTATTTTTCCCAAAGTCCTTGAAGAGATTTGATCTTCCCCTCGCGTTTTTCTTCCCGACAGAGGCCTTTCTATCTTGGCGTAAAATCGGGTTGCTATGTATTTGGGGAGGCAGAAGCCTTTCTATCCTGGCGTATACGGGGAAGTCTGACCCTACGTGTTGTTAGGATGGAATCATGCTTCCGTCCTCCGTTGCATGGGGACCCGGTGGAGCACACTTGTTCTTCTCTCCGTCTTCTCGGCGGTTTCTTTGTGAAGTAACGGCCGGAGATGCAAGGATGCCCGGCCAAAGGAGTGAGGACTCCCTTGGGGCAACCCGGGGTGGTCTGCTTTCCTTGGCTCGCTACGCGAGAAGCGGCGGGTATCCGCTTCCGCCGCCGTCCCGTTGAGAAGGTGGGAGAAGGACGGGTGAACGAGAGGGTTTCTATTCCTGGAGTGGCTTCACCGTGCATCGGGGTGGAAAACCCGTTGTGGCTGCTCTCCATGACTTGAGACAACTCGGAATGGCTGACACCGGCGGAGGATTCTTCAGCTAGAGAGGTCGGGCCCCCTTCCAATGAGCGCAAGAAGATCTCGGTCTTTAATTGCATCGCGGATAGGTCGTGCAAAGAGCATTGACGTTCTTTCCGTGGTCACGATCCCGGTTGGTCAATGTTCTGCAAAACCAATCCACTTTTTCAAGAGACCGTGGTTTGGAGATGTGGACGGGGTACCAGCCAGGTGGCCGAAGATACTTGCCCCCTTTTCCGGGACTTCCTTATGCTTTCCTTGTCTCAAGATTTTGCTTTTCTTCTTATTCAGTTGTATGATGATGTATGGAATGAAAATGACTCAATATATGTTTTCCTTTTTCTGAATTTGTTCTATATTTCTGCTTGACTTTTTGTCCCAAGCGATTCTGCCGGGGTGAGTTCAACGCTTATCCCGACAAAAACCAAATAAAGACATTGCCGGGGTTGTTTCGATTCCGACCCTTAGTAACGGCTATAAACATACCTCGGAATTAACACGTCGTGTGTAGTAGTTAATTGGTCCTGGAATCAGTGGTACCAACCCGGTTCTCATTCAACGACGCTTTAGATTACCGTGTAATCATTCTTTCACCGCTTACTACATACCAGTGTGGGCTACGTGTTGCGTTTTTGTTGGAGGGACGTGCCTAGAGCTCCGCGAGCCATGATGGGCGTCTTTTGAATTTTGCCTTGGAGGGACGGGAATGCCCCTAACCGTTTATCCGTTGATAGACCCTTTATAAATAAGGGTCGGAGATTTGTCTTCTTTACTCTATCGTTTTCAAACACCGCCGCAACTTTGTTTGAAGGCTTTGGCTCCCTGTCGCTTCTCCATTGTTCTAGCACGCCTTCTCTCGCTTTCTTTTTACCCAAAGTTGCTTCTTTCTAATTTCTTGTCGTTTGCGTTTTTCAGAAAATAGAGTAGCTAGGTGTTTCTAGTTTTTGCTTATTTTCAAGTTGGGCTTAGCAGTTTAGGTAGATACGGTCACCTCCCTGAGGCACCAACTTCGCCGCGCCCCGCGCGGTGGAGGAGTTCCCCTGAATGCTTTATTTCCGGTGGGACAGGAGGTCGGTAGGGGAGGTTAGGGTTACCCCGCTCTCCCTGTGTCTGAATCTATGAAACTATTGATTCGATGAGTTTTTGCCGACTTCTTTGGATGTTCTCAGGGTTTCCATGGCCAAAGGAAAGAAAGCTAAGGTTCAGCCCCCACTTCACGATGCCCGTGATCCGGCGGTAGACGAGTTGGTTCGAGTGCGGCGGGGTCCCGGGTTGGTATGCACTTGGGTGGTGGATGACGTATGGGAACGTCAATCTAGGTTTTTGAGAGAGGCCGTGCTCCGAGAGTCCCTCTTTGCCTTGGAGTTAACCGTGAACAAGGCTCGAGACGACGAGTTTGAAGTTGTCTGTCCGAATTGGAACGAGAGGGTGTGTTCCTGCCGGGAAGAGGGCTCACATTTCATGTTCCTGTACGAGCCGCTTTTCCTTAAGTTAGGACTGAGGATGCCGTTCTCTGACTTCCAGATGGACATACTCCGCACTCTTCAAGTAGCCCCTTCACAGATCCATCCTAACGGTTAGGGCTACATCATTTCGTTCGAGAGGTTTTGTCGGTTGATGGGCCTCAAATGCTCGGCGAAGACCTTTTTTTATTTTTAGACAAGAATAAACACCCGTGGGTCGGTGAGGCGAGACGAGTAGCGGCTTGTCATTCGATCCGGCTTGGTCGTAAGTCTTTTGATGTTTTCGAAGAAAGCTTCAAAGGGTTTAAGACCTCGTTTTTCAAGATAAAAGCCAGGGAGGGATGCCATCCTTTCTTCCTCAAGCCGGATGGGGAGCCAGAATTTCCTCTGTATTGGACGCGTCGGTGCTGGGACGTGCCTCTCAACATGATTGAGAAAGAAGAGGAGGATCTCGACCCCGAGGAACTTAGGACCGCGAAATTCATAACCCGATATGCTGAGAAGCATGGGAACATCAACATTAGAGATGTCCTTCAAGTCCCTGGTAATGATCTTCTTTACACTTTGTTAGGTAGGGATTAGGGCGTTTAGTGTGTCCCTAAGAGTCTTCATATATCAATGTTTCGAGATGTACTGACTGTATGTTTTTGTTTCTTTTCAATTAGCAATATGACGTCGGGATCTTCCATGGTTGC
This sequence comes from Ormosia emarginata, assembly GCA_029884605.1. Classification (NCBI taxonomy): domain Eukaryota; kingdom Viridiplantae; phylum Streptophyta; class Magnoliopsida; order Fabales; family Fabaceae; genus Ormosia; species Ormosia emarginata. The sequence continues at coordinate 38,745,942 of JAQQTP010000076.1, read as the reverse complement.
ACTGCGGTCTTCAAGGAACCGGAGGAAAGGGAAGAAAACCGCGGCTTCTTCCTCCACAGCCATTCCGGACTCATCCGATCGGGGTGTGGCCGCGATCGAAGAGCAAGACGAGCCGGGGTCCCCTGCCCCCATTCTTAGGTCCCGGAAAAGGCAAGCTGTCGAAGGGCCTTCTGAGCATGATGGCCGGTCGTCGGAGGGCGGCGATAGGGAAATGGCAGACTTTTTGCCGGTCATCACGGGGAATTCTGAGCCCGGGCCCTTCATAGATGGGCGACTTCTGAGTGGCGAGGTGAGGCAAAGATATTGCCGAACGTGTCCTGCGCCAAACTTTAGCCGCGCTCCGAGACGAGCTCTCGGGCGGCGGCGAGATCCGTGTGATTGAGGTCACTATCGAGAATGCTTGATCGCCAGGCGTCGGCGGCCGAGGACCCGAAGAAAGAAAAAGAGGCAGAGCGAGAGAAGTTGGCCGCGTCCCTAAAAGCCAGTGAAGACAATAGAGTGAGGGCCGTCGAACTGGAGAACAAAGTCACTGAGCTGGAAAAGGCGTTGGCGGACTCTGAAGCTGCTAGGAAGGCCGAGAAGCTTGAAGCCGACCGAAGCATTGGCGCTCTGAGGGCCGAGGTGGCGGAGCTTGAGAAGGAGGTGGAGGAACTGGACGGAGTGGCTGGAAACGTTGGGGAGGAGCAGTTCCAAAATGCTGTGAAGCAGATCCAGCACTTCAACCCCGGGGTCGACCTTATCTTGGAGGGTGTGTCCTCAGACAAGATGTTTCATAACGGCCAGCTTGTAGCTGTCGAGGCTTTAGCCGCGAAGGCTCCTGGTGGCACCCCGGAGGTTATTCAGGTCCCCGAAGAGGAAGAAGCCCGGTGTTTGAACTGCCCTGTTTTTTTTTTTTTGCCCCTGCGTGGGGTTTTACTTGTTTGTAAGGACAATTACCCGTGTTTGGGGTTTTATATTTAATTGCTTTGTTTGGTTATTCATTTTTGTTTTTCATGGTCCGACACTGGGTCCAACGCCCATTTTGGTAGTTGTTATGTCGGACTTAGAAAACTCAGTTTTGTGAAAACCATGGTGCCGGGATCCTTCACTCATGTCATTAATTGAGTGGTATTCCCGTGGACTTAGGTAGGAAAGAGGCCTTGGTCTTTAATCTAACGCTTATAATAATGAAACGTAAAGAGATTTTAGACTTAGGCGAAATGAAACCTTAATCCGTATTCCAATGCTTGTTACGGGAAGCATTTGGAATTTGAACATAGGTAAGAGTGGCGCTGGTTAGGGTATTTTTCGCGAAGGCCCTTTTGTCCAGGGCGCTAGCATTGCTTTCAACCTCGCCGGGTAAGTATCCTAGTAATCGTTCGATTTTAGGAACCCTTCTTGGCTTAGGTGTGAGGAAGGAGTGTGTACATATGATCCGTACTGTCTCCTATCGACTTTTTTTAGAGCAACGCGTTAAATCGAACCGGTTTCGTGAATAGTAACTTTATTACTTGAACTTGGGAGAACAGTAAGTCTGTACATAAGCGTACTTATTTGAAACAAGAATGGATCGAAGATAATTCTTCTCAAGAAATTTGAGCCGCTATGGGCTTTTAGCTATAGTATTTCCTTAGTTTGTCCGTATTCCAGTAGTTCTTGGCCAGGGGTCCCAGATAACGTTTCCAGTGTGTGGGCTCCTTTACCCGTACTGGTGACGACACGATAGGGGCCTTCCCAGTTAGGGGCCAGTTTTCCCTGGGAGGCATTTTTCCCTCCTATGTCGGCTCTTCTGAGGACTAGGTCGCCGGGCTGGAATTTTCTCGGGACCACTTTCTTGTTGTATCTGGCCGCTGTCTTCTGCTTGAGGGCGACATCCCGTATGTGGGCTACGTTTCTCCTTTCTTCGAGCAAGTCCAGGTCCTCTCTGATTAGGCTGGGGTTGCTGTCGGATGAAAAATGTTGGTATCGCCAGCTCGGTTCCCCTATTTCCACCGGGATCATGGCTTCGCAGCCATAAGTCAGCTTGAAAGGGGTTTCTCCCGTCGTGGAATGGGGGGTGGTCCGGTATGCCCAAAGAACATGGTCAAGTTGCTCGACCCAGTTCCCTTTGGCTTCGTCTAACCTTTTTTTAAGCCCCGCACGATGATTCTATTGGCGCCTCTGCCCGTCCGTTCGTCCCGGGGTTCTTGACGAGCGGCTATGCGGGTGTTTTATTTTCGCAGACCGGCTAGTAGCTCCTCAAAGGCTTTGTCTTTGAACTGGGTTCCGTTGTCTGTGACTACGGATTCTCGGTATCCGAACCTGGTGATGATGTGGCGCCAAGTAAACTTCTGAATTCGGGCCGAGGTGATGGTGATCAGGGGTTCGGCCTCGATCCATTTGGTAAAATAGTCTACTGCTACCACCAAATATTTAAACTGCCCTGGGGCCTGGGGGAACGGACCTAGGATGTCCATACCCCACCGGTAAAAGGGCCACGGAACCGACGTCGTGGATAGTTCTTCAGAGGGGGCTTGAAAATGATCTGCATGACGTTGACACTTGTCGCAAGTTCGTACATGTGCATGAGAGTCGGCTTCCATCGTTGGCCAATAGAATCCTGCCCTTAATACTTTTTGGGCTAGGGCTTTGGCACCTAAGTGGTGACCGCAGCTTCCTTTATGTACTTCAGCTAGGGCGTACTCTGCTTCTTTGGGGGTCAAGCACTTTAGAAGGGGGGAAGAGAAACCACGCCGGTATAGTCGACCGTTGTAAATGGTGTACCTGACCGACGTCTTTACTAACTTGGAAGCCTCCTTTGGGTCCGTTGGCGCTTTCCATGGTGCAGGTAGCCCAGGATAGGAGTGATCCAAGATGGTTGATGATCCTCCACTGGGATATGCTATGATCCGTGATGGAGGGTTGGGAAAGAGTTTCTTGAATTACGGGCAGGTTGTTCTTTGGGGCTTTTTGTGCTAGCCAGCTTAGATAAGAGATCGGCTCGGAGTTATGTTCCTTGGGATGTGCTCTATCCTGACTTCTTCAAAATATTTTAAAATTTCTTGGACCTTGCTCAAGTATCTCTGTAGGAGGGGCTCTTTAGCTTGATAGTCACCTCGGATTTGAGAGGTTACTAGCTGGGAGTCACTGCAGAGTTTGATCCGTGTTGCCTCCAAATCCTTTGCCATTAGCAGTCCGGCGATACAGGCCTCGTACTCGGCCTGATTGTTTGAAGTTGAGAACTCAAACTTCAGGGAGTGCTCCAAAGTCAAACCTTCTGAATTTTCGACTATCACCCCGGCCCCGCTTCCTTTGGGGTTCGACGATCCGTCAACAAAGATGGTCCAAAAGGCTTTCTTTGGGTCGCCGTTATCTGTTGTGAGTTCTGCCAGGAAGTCGGACAACGCCTGGGCTTTTATTGCAAGTCGTGGTTCGTATGTAATTCCAAATTCTGAGAGTTCAATCGACCACGCAATCATTCGCCCGGCCAGGTCCGGTTTGTGTAGTACCTGTCGGATAGGTTGGTCGGTTCTTACTACCAGAGGGTGGCACTGAAAGTATTGCCGAAGTCTTCTTGCAGTAATGATGAGCGCGAAGGCGACTTTCTCGACCTTTTGGTACGGAGCTCAGGCCCCGGAGGACCTTGCTCACGAAATAGACAGTGCTTCGTCCCTCGTCGGTTTCCTTATCAAACCGAGCTTACGGCTTCATCGTGGACGGACAGTACAAGTAAAGTGTCTCTCCCGTCCGTCCCTTGTCAAGATAGGGGGACAAAAGGTTTTTCAAAGATGTGAAGGCGTCCTCGCACTCTTGAGTCCATTCAAAACTTCTTCCCTTCTTGAGCAATTTGAAGAGGGGAGAGACTTGTAAGCGGCTTTGGCTAAGAACCTTGTGAGGGCCGCTATGCGCCCGTAGTTGTTGTACCTCTTTGACGTTGCGGGGACTCCTCATGTTGAGGACGGCTCGGCATTTATCCGGATTGGCCTCAATTCCTCTATGCGTTAGCATGAATCCCAAGAACTTACCGGCCTGGACCCCGAAAGCGCATTTTTCGGGTTTAACCTCATCTTGTATTTCCTGGATTTGCGCAAATACTTCTTCGAGATCCGCCGTGTGAGAGCCGGTGTGTGGGGTCTTGACTATCATGTCGTCTATATAGACTTCTAGCATTTTTCCCACTTGGTTTTCGAAAACCTTGTTCATCATCCTCTGGTAGGTGGCTCCTGCGTTCTTTAGGCCGAAAGGCATGACCTTGTAGCATAGCTCGCCCTATCAGTGATGAAAGCGGTTTTATCTTCATCCCCGCCGTACATGGGAATCTGGTTGTATCCTAATACGCGTCCATAAATGATAACCATCCGAACCCGAGGATCCGTCTACTAACCCGTCCACATTGGGGAGTGGATATGGGTCCTGGCGAGCTTTATTCAGTCGGTATAGTCTATGCACATCCTCCATTTTCCGTTGGACTTCTTTACCAGGGACCACGTTGGAAAGCCATGTGGTGTAGGAGATTTCTCTGATGAAGTTGCCATTTAGCGGTTCCTTAACCTGGTCTTCGACGACTTGTTGTCTCTCGGGACCGACCTTTCTCTTTTTTTGCGCGACCGGCTTGGCGCCTTCTTTGATCGACACCAGGTGGCAAATAAAGCCGGGATCGAGTCCGGCATGTCGGAGGAAGTCCAGGCGAAAAGGTCCTTGTTTTTCAACAAGAGTTCGAAAGCTGTTGCTTTTCTCCTTCATCCGTGAGCTCCGACTTTGGTTACCCGCCCAGGGATCGTTCCCGAGTTGAAGGGATTCCGCCGCCTTCGGGTTGTGGTCGGGTATCCGGATTTCTTCTCGACGTCCAACTCGGTCATCGGAATGTTGACCTGGTCAATAGTCGGGGTAGATACGGGCGGTTTGATGTCCGGGGTATTTTGCAAATCTTCAAACTCTCATTATAACATTTTCTCGGCAGTGAAACCCGTCGCTTTAATAGTGACGACGTCATTGTTCTTGTTGAGGAACTTCATCACGAGGTGAGTGGTGGATATTACCGCCCGAGAGCGTTGAGAGACGGACGGCCCAGGATAATGTTATAGGCCGAGGGCGATCCACGACCGGGAATTTTACCTTCACAAATTCCTGAAGAGTGTAGATGACCCCAGGGTTAGATGGGTTTCGTAATATCCTACTGGAGTGATCTTCTCACCGGTGAAGCCCGTCAATTCTCCAGCATGGGGGGTCAAGTCGGATTGCGGGAGTTCCAATTTTTGGTAAAGGTCTAAGAACATAATATCGGCCGAACTTCCTTGATCAACGAAAATTCGACGGACTTCGGCGTTGGAGATTACCCCGGAGATGACGAGTGGGTCATCGTGATCCGGGATTATTCTGCCGTAGTCTTCGTTTGAGAAGGTGATGAGAGACGCTTTCTTATTTTCAGCCTGTGTTCTTGATCCTGAGTGGGCCACGCTAAAAACTGTCATTCTGAGGGCTTTCTTTCGAGCTCCGTTGGAGGATCCTCCGCCGGCGAAACCACCGGCAATGGTATGGATCGTCCTGTTGGGCTCGGCGCGGTGATTATCGTTGCCGGCGGGGGGAGTGTTCCTATCCCTGCCCTGTCGGTCGCCGTTATTACGCTGAGGTGGAGTCCGGGATCTTCTCCTCGGACTTCTCGTCTTTCTTCTGCGCGGAGGGGACGGACTCCGTCTTTTGCTGTCTCTGCGCCTGTCATCTCCTTTGCTGTTTTGGGCACAGAGGATATACTGCTGCAGGCGCCCGGCCTTGATTAGAAATTCAATGGCGTCACGCAGCTGATGGCAATCCTCTGTATCGTGGCCATAGGCTTTGTGCCACGTGCAGTGTTTGGAGTGATCTTTCTGCCTCTGCCTCTTGATAGGGGGTGGTCTCGGGACGTTCTGAAACTCCGTGTTCATTACTTCCCTCAAGATCGTTTCCCGGGTTGTGTTCAAAGGAGTATAGTCCGCATAGTTTCTTTGGGGTGGGCTACCCTTTGGAGGTCGTGACCTTGAGGGATTCTGGCCGGGCTTTTGGTGAGGAGGTTCGCTTTTGTTGTCCCACCTCCTGTGGTCTTCTGTTGCCTCTTCCAGATAGACGTACTTCTCGGAACGTTTCTGGAAGTCGGTCAGATTGTCTGGCTTCTTTTTTGCCAGGGACTTGAAGAAGTCGGAGCCTATCCGGAGACCGCTTCTGGCGTAGTGCAAGGCTATTCTGTCCTCAAAGTTTTCTACGTTGGCGCGAGCGTGCCATAAAACGTCTGACGTAATCCCGAGGCTTTCATCCTTTCCCTGGCGGACCTTGGCCAAGGATTCGATGGATTTAGGCTGTTCCTTGCTCGTGGTGTACTTGCAGAAAACGCTGCTTGAGGTCGGACCAATCCACGATGGTCCCTCGTGGCCGGCTGGTGAACCATTTGAGGGCCCCCTTTTTGAGGGAGAGCGGAAAGCTCGGCACAACAATTCCATGGATCCGTCGTAGAAGCATAGGGATTGCTCATAGGCATTGATGTGCTCCTGAGGGTCCATGGTTCCGTCATAAATTTCGAGGTTTGGAGGAAACTTGAAGTTTCTCGGAACCCGGAATTCCATGAGCTTGTCGGAGAAAGGTTGTTCTATGGTTCCTTGGTTCCGGTTGTTATCTCCATTATGAGAAATTTTCTCATCGTCATGGGCCCTCGTCCTGTTATTTTCCATGTCGGTTCGTCTGTCACGTCGGCGAGGCTCTGGTTGACTTCCATGCATGGCGCGCTGCATGTCTTCGAGTCTCCTAAACTGGTTGTTGAGTAGATCCATATATTGTTGCAACATATCCTGGAGTTGGCGTTGAGAAGCCCGAGATTGGTGCGTGTGTTCGGAGTGTGACGCACGATCGTCGAACTCGTTGCTCGGGTTTCCCAGCGTTGGTGTACGAGAATGCGTTCTTGAAGGCTCGCGCCCTTCCGGGCCGGGAATTTGAGTCTATCCCCGACGGAATCTGCGTGATGGGTTAGGAGATTCCTCCGAAAAAGGTGGAGTGCCCATCACGTCGGCTTCTGGTCGGGCGTTTGGTTTCTCACGGCGAGGCTTGAGCCACAAGCGGAGGTAATGGCGGTGGTGGATGCGCATGTCGGGATCTTGTCTTTGGTTGACTGAGACTTGAGCAGCGTCTCTTCTGGAGTTTTGCCTCGTATTCACCATGATTGGGTGGGATTAGAATTTTAAAGTTCCCACAGACGACGCCAATGTTCTGAAGTAAATTCAGTGGGGTACCTGAGATAGGCACGATGCGGTGGATTCCTCGTCGCGGCGGCGGCAACGGTGGTGTGAGTGGGTGGGTTCTGCAAAAGGCACTCCGACGCTCCAAGTTAGGCCGTGCACAATAGGGATAGCTTATATCTCGGAGGAAGTGCCTACCTTTGGCGCTTGGCCTAGTATTTATAGGAGCATATGCGAGAATCCTGAGGGACTCGTCTTGGATGCGGGTGAATCGGATTGATATCTTAGTCAAGATTATCCTTCCTTTATTGTAGGATATATCCCTATAATCCGAGATTAATATAAGGAAGGTATCTAATCATCCGAGATATCTATAAATCCTATAATATCATGAGTTGACGATTGACATTCTACGCGTATCTGTGGGATTTATCCTCATCATGGATTAGTCACCGTGTGGACTCCTGCTCATGTGTCTTGGCCCGCGGTCCGAAGAGTGTTCGTGGGTCTTCCTTCACGACGGCTGGAGGGAACCCGGTGACGCGTATGCCGGGTTGATCCCATGGATCGGGATCCCGGATCTCGGTCCAGAACATATAGTAATATGTTGTGTTCTACTTGATTATAGGGATTAAAAGAGACCGTGTCACATGCTCACCACAGGTTTCGACGCAGGAATTTGTACAATAATTTCAAAGTAAAGAACCCAAGAGTGATGTTGAGGACTGTTCTGGCAAGCTGCAAAGTCTTACACTCAGTTTGAGTTTAATTCTACCATGGCAGAGATTAAGAGAGAATGATGATTAGTTAATTGTGGAGTGAAGAAGTTAAGGCTTCAAATGTGATGATTATTTTACTGCAGAATAATTAGGTAAATCAAGTATTTAGAAGTTGTGATAATTGTTTAATTATGATAAAATTGAAGAAGTCAAGCGTTTAAATGTCATGATTATTTAACTATAATAAAAATGAAAAAATCAAGTCTTAAATTACTTAATTGTGGCATAACTAACATAGTCAATCGTTCTTGATAAATGGAGAAGTCAAGCATTTAAAAATAATAAATACTTAACTGTGATGAAACTGAAAAAAGTCATGCGATAATTATTTAACTATGATATAATTGAAAAAGTGAAACTTATAAAATGAAGATTACTTAATTGTGGTATAACTAAAGAAGTCAATTGTTATGGATAACTGGAGAAGTCAAGCATTAAAAAATGATAATTATTTTACTGTAACCAAAGAAGTTATGCTTTCAAAAATGATGATTACTTAATTGTGGTTTAACTGGAGAAAATTGTAAAATTGCATTGAAAAAATAGAGTAAGATGATAATTATATAAAATGCATAATCCCACTCTTAAAAATAAAAATAAAAAAGAAACATCAAGTCTTTTAAAACTTGTTTGGATGCACTTATTTCGATAAAAAAAAAGACTTCTTTTTGTTTGAAAAAAGTACTCTTTACATTTTTTTATCATATTTGTATAACTTCTTTTAAAGAAAAGTAAAAGTACTATTTTGTTTTTTAAATTAGATTTTAGTGCTTCTCAAAAAATAACTTTTTATAATATAAAAAATGTTTAAACATTAAAAAAAAATACTTCTCTAATATTACATCAAAATATAAAACAATTTTTACTATTTTAAAAAATCTTTTAAAAAGATATCTTATTTTAGAAACTCATTCAAACGAATTCTAATTCTTTTTAAGAATATTATTTTAAAAAAAATACATACATGTATTAAATTGTAGATTTTTTTGGTAGTCTTTGCTTTTCTGAAAATACCTGAACCTTTAGCTATTAGTAGCTAATACCTACTCATGTATTTTATTTAATTAAAACATAAATATAATAGGTTATTTTCTTATGGTCTCATAAATTTTATAATATTACTTAAACTCAATTTTTAATATTTTTAAATATAATATTTTTAAATAAATTTTGTATAATTTATTTTTTAGCCAAATTCTTTATTTTTATTGGACAAGATAAAGTTTTCAATTCGATCATTTTTTATTTATATTTTTTTAAAATAGTGGATAGTTGATAATTAGCAAATCGCATATATATATTGAGTTAGGAAATGAGTAAAGAGAGGGTAATCATGCTAAGTCCTCAAAACTCATAAAGTACGCAATGGTAAGAGTGACAGGAAAACGGTAATGTTTATATCATTAATTACAACCAATTTGTTTTATGAATTTAAATTAATTAGATATTATTATATATGTAATTTTTAAAATAATTATTAAAAGAGTTAAATATTTTTAATAATATAACGATATATGAATAAATAACAGTATATTTTTTTTTAGCTGAAATGTACATTCAAATTAAATCATTGTTTTATATATGGATATTTGTTGTATACTAATATGTTGTGTTCTACTTGATTGTAGGGATTAAAAGAGACCGTGTCACATGCTCACCACAGGTTTTGCTGCAGGAATTTGTACAATAATTTCAAAGTAAAGCATCCAATACTGATGTTGAGGACTGTTCTGGCAAGCTGAAAAGTCTTACACTCGGTTTGAGTTTAATTCTGCTATGGCAGAGATTAAGAGAGTTGACAAGCCAACATTATTGCTCCTGCATTGTGGGCTATGCTTGTCTTTGATCTTAAATTAAGAAGTGATCACATCACCAACAACATGGCTGAGTCATTTAACCAATGGATTGGTGAGCTTCAAGGGAAGCCATTATTGACTTTGATTGAGTCATTTGTTGTGAAATTAGTAGGGAACATGCATAACAGATTTGAAGAATGGTGTGTATGAGATGGCATCTTGACGCCTAAAATCAAGAATAGACTTGACAAGACTAAGGCATCAGTTTAATTAGGGGTGTCAAAACAGGTCAGCTTGGCTCATTTGGATCAGGCCATTCGGGCCAGCTCATTCGAGTTTAGGTTATTTTTGGGTCGGTTCATTCGGGTTTAGGTTATTTTCGGGCCGGCTCATTCGGATCATGTAAATTTCAGACTGGTATTTTGCTAATCTAACCCATCTCATTTAGCCTTATATAGTGTTAAAATAGCAAGCTGGCCCAGCCCATTCGGGCTCAGCTTATTCAGGCTTAGCCCATTCGAGCCAAGTAAGTTTCGGGCTGGTATTTTGCTAACCCAAATTTTATTTTGTCGGTTTGGCCGGCCCATTGGACTTTGCCCATTTTGACACCCCTAAATTTAGTATTGCTAGCTAGTTCCAGTTTGGCCTCAGTTAAAGACATGGTCCTACCACTGCCTCTGAAATTACATCAAGAGAAGGGACTGTTAATAAGGTAATTGTTTTACAAACAGAATAACCACTATTACATTATGAGGCTTTTAAGACTTTCTAAGCTGTATTATTCCACATGAATAACAAAAGGTTTGGATCTCTGCAATACTTCTGTGAAATTCTAAATTTGCCTCTTCATATAAAATATTCTATAAATCTTATGTAAGACTCAATTACCTATTGTTTTGAGCATTATACAGCAAGAATATTTTTCGATGAAAGCAAGTCTCATTTATAACTCATTCACGTTTATTGGGTTAAGTGCTGATAGCATTCATTAGCTACCCAATACTCACGAAGAAACAGAAGGAAAGCAATTTCAACTAAAACCAATTAAAATATATCCAAAGTGTTTTGATGTAAAATCAGATGGTGCCTGAAAGGACACGTGAACGATAGTTTCTTCCTCCTTGTGTGATAGCTGCCTCCAAAAGTCTTGAACAGGGGGTTGGGTACCTACAAAGGGATTCCAATGCTCAAGTTAGACTAGACACTAAAAGGGTATACACCATGTGAATTATTGTTACCTTGTTAGAGTGATGTTTTCCTGATACTTATAGCGCATGTGCAGAGTCTTTGAGCATTCGTTACCGAGTGCAGGCATATGGAGATCGTGACCTGACGGGGGAGGGTGTGCCTCCTCCCATGATCGTTCGGACAGAGCTCTGACGTAGGGTGTCTCCCTCCCACGATCGTCTAGGCAGATCCTTGAAATCTCGGGCCTGTCGCATTAGTGGGGCCAACCACTGTAGTAGGTAGTCATAGTTCCCACATTGTAAAGGTCACCACAGGCAGTACCAGGTCATGCGCAGACCTATGGAGTGTTGGTTGGGGAGTACGACTAGCACCTGTGTACGGACGTCCTGCTGAGGGGCATAATCCGGATCCCAGTGGCGTATATGCCGGGTTTAGCCCTTAAGGGCAGTATCCCGAGTCACGGTCCAGAACAGTTGCCCCCAGCTTGGCGCTTAAGTGGAACAATTAAGTGTCAAGATATTTAGACCAAGGATGGGAATCCGTTGCATTGTGAGAATCTTTAGAGGCCGAAGTCCGTTGTTTGGGGGGTACCCCCGGGGTTGGCTTATACCGCCATCCTGTCATTCGGGGTTCGTCTTGCCCCTGTGCCTGGTTACGTAGGGTCTTTTGTCTTTTTTCGTGCTTTGCAAAAACGCTGAGTTTCCTTGGGAAATAATTTGTTCTGACTTTATTGGGCATTAAAAGACCCATTAATTTTCTAATGTTTCCAAACAGCACGTTTCTCCTTCGCCCAATCAGAACCGAGGAGCATTTAAGGGTAGCTAACCTTATGCGATGATTACATTGTTCTTGGGCCCAATCGGAGTGCCTCGCTTCTCCTATAAAAAGAGAACGTTTTCATCTGGAGTTTGGTCATTTCTTCTGTTGCATTCCTCTGCAACCTCACTTTGAGTGACTTCTTCCTTCATGACTCTCTTTGCCTTTCATTCATGTCCTGAGAGGGTTCTACCTACTGCCAGAGTTATATTCCTATTTTTTTCAAAATGCTTGAAGTTGCTTTGGCCATTCTGTGTATGTCCTTTTTAAAGGGCAGCTTACTTTCTCAGCATTATTACAGAGGGTGGCTTACTTTCTCAGCGTACCTTGATTGCTTGTTTGATATTTCTCGTTGCTGGGGAGGCTTAAGTGGCCTGCTATGTTGGACGGGGTTCTTCGGAGCCGGGGTGTTCACTCTCCTTGCCTGGGTAAGCAGGGGGAATTATTGAAATTATTTCGTACTTTGAAGTGCCTTGGGAGAATCGTGAGACCAGCTAAGACTTCGGTGGAACGATCTCTTTCAGGAAAGGTTCTGCCCCGTCCATCGAAAGAGAATGCACCCGACCTTTATTGGTAGAGGTAATGCAGAAGATATGGGCATCCTGGCTCCTAATACCGGTTTACCAAGATTCTTCAAAGTCAATCCATTTTTTCAAGAGGCCGGTGCGGATTCCGGAGAGTTGGGGTGGTGACAGCGACTCTCCATTTTGCAGAGGAAATATAGATGTGACATGGCTCAGGATATTGTGATGATGATGTCGGTTTCTTCCTCTGGGGTCCCTCTTTTTTCTTTAAAGCTTTCATGTCTCTATACTTTTCTTTTCCCTCTCTTTCTAATGTAAGATGATGTATGGAATGAGAATAAATTTATAGATAAAAGTTCTTATCTTTGTATCTTTTTTTCTTTTTTTCTTTCTTTTCTTTTCGCCATCTGAAACTTTTATGTTCGACCGGGGTGAGTCTAACGCTTACTCCGGCGATATTTTTTCTTATCTATCTGTGGTCTTTCATACTTGGCCGAGGTGAGTCCAACGCTTATCCCAACGTAACGCCATCATGCCCCCAACTTGGTGCTTTGTCTTGAAAAGGCAAAGTGACAAATTCTAACTGCTTAACTAGGGGTGTTTGCACCAGGGAGGGTTATATTAATCATTGACTCCTGTTTGGTTGTCGTCGTCCAAATGGTGATTCTGGAACCGAAAGGTTTACCCTGGTTTATGCCTGGGTCCAGAGTAAATGTCCTGACTTTGTCTTCGAAGGTCGTGCGACGTTTGAATTGCTGCGCAACTGTCCTTGCATCTGCACAAATGTCTTTTCAACTGCTTCTGTAATTGCGATGGCCACGTGGCGCATTTTTAACGGATGGACGTACCTAGAGCCTTGCGTGCCATGATGAGCACGTTTTTGAAATTTGGACATTGAGGATGAAAAAGATCCTTAACCGTTTTGGCCTTTATAAATGGGGTTAGGGGTTCATTGTTCACTTTATGTCATTTCTGAGTAGTCTTCAGAGAGCTTCGCGTTGAAGAGAGGTGATTCATAAAAGTTTTAGGGCATTTTTCACCCATTTCCTAGCAGCTCTCAACGTTTATTCGAGTTAACTTTTTTTTACCCCCTTGGTGTTTTTTCTTTTTCTAGTTACTAGCACTACATAGTAGAATAGAGTGTACTTCTTATTCCTGTTGCGCCTTTGAGTTTCTCATTTTCCCCTAGGAACTCCGTCTTCATCGCGCCGTGCACGGCAGAGGTGTCCTTATGAAATTTGAAATTTTGGAGGGAAAGGAAACCGGTACACGGGTTCGTTGTCTCGGTGTCTGAATCTTTTGTTTGGATAATTCTGACAATTACTTATTGGTTTCTTTCGATGTTCTCAGGGTTTTCATGACGAAAGGGAAAAGAGGGGCTATGTCCAGAGTGTCATCTTCCGAGGATCTCACTCTAGCTGAGATTGACCAAATTCGGATTTGTCGTGGTCCAGGGTTGGTGTATCCGTGGGTAGGTTATGATGTCTGGAAACATCTTTCTAACTTTTCGTCCGAGGCCGTTCTCAGGGAGACGATAAATTATATTCACCTGACGGATGAGAAGAAAAGGGATAAGGAGTTCTTGGCTGTGTGCCCTGAGTGAAATGAGAGGGTGTGCTCCACTCAGGAGGCGGGCTCACATTTCATGTTTCTATATGAGCATCTTTTTGTGAAGTTAGGGCTCCGTCTTCCGTTCTCGGAGTTTCAAATGACTATTCTCTGTGCTCTTTGTGAAGCTCCGACCTAGATTCACCCTAATGGTTGGGGTTATATTATAGCCTTCGAGAGGTTCTATCAGGAAAACGGGCTAAGGTGTTCGGTTAATACTTTTTCTACTTTTACACCCGGTTAAGTCCCCAAGGTTCGTCGAAGCAGAAGAATTGGCTCACCATTCGGTCCAGGAGCGGTCATAAGTCCTTTGATATTTTTCAGGATAACTTCAAAGGATTTAAGACCAGGTTTTTTAAGATTATGGCGGTCAATGGGGTTCCATCCCTTTTTCTTAAATGCTGATGGAAAATCGAAATTCCCTTTGTATTGGATGCCAAATGCTTGGAGTGTTCCGACTGTGCCTTTGGAGAAAGAAAATGATGAACTTAACCCGGATGAGCTTAAGACGGCTGAGTTCATATCCCAGTACGCCGAGAACAGGCATATCAACATTAGAGATGTCCTTGAAACTCCTGGTGATGACATTCTCTTTACTTTGTTAGGTGGGATGTGGAGTATTATGGATTACCTTGTATGTGTGAGATTGTTTTTGCCTGTATGCTGTTAATTCCTTGCTTTCTGATCTGCTCGTTTTGTTTTGTTTCAGTGAGCAGTATCGCGTCAAGACTTTCTATTGCAACTTTATATGCTTCGAGGGCTAGGAGAAAGGGGGCGGGGTCCTCGAGTGTCCCTTCCGCTTTTGCCCCAGCACCTAGTGAGGTGGTTATTGAAGAAGTCTCTGGGGACCCGGGGTCTCCTCAAAATCTTCAATCGAGGAAGAGAAAACTGCTGATGATTCTTCTGACCGGGGTGAGAAAGTTGCTACGGATGGCGATACCGAGGATGATGTCGCTCTCCTGCCTATTATCGCGGGGGATTCTGACCTCAAACCATTCATTGACGAGCATTTTATGAAGGTGAGGTAATGGGGCACATATCATGGCGGGGATTGGTGCAAACTTTAACCGAACTATAGTCTTTGGCACTCCGCGCTATCGCCAATGTCTACTATATCAAGATAACCGTTGAGGAACTCGACAGGAAAGCATTGGTTGAACTGAAGAGCAAGGATAATGAGATTGAGGAGGCCGGACGGAGGCTTAGTACCGTCCTCAAGCTTAACGAAGATGCGTAGGTGCGAATTGCTAATTTAGAGAGGGCATTGGTCGAGGCTGAGGCGGATAAGAAAGGGTTTGAATCAGGTAAAATTGAGGTCGAGGAGGCCAATGCTAGCCTCCGTGATGATGTGGCTCAGCTGAAGAAGGATGTGGATGAGTTGGACGCGATTTCTGGAAAAAACAGAAAGGATCAATTCCAAAATGCTGTGGCTCAGATCCAACACTTCAACCCTGATGTCATCCTCGCCTTAGAGGGTCTCAGTTTTGAGAAAGTTTTCCATAATAGGCAATTTATCTTTGTGGAGGACCTTCCTCAAGAAGATTCCGGGGATGCCTCAGAAGCTGTTCAGACTTTGGCAACTGGCGAGGTTGAAACTTGAGTTCTTTTTTCTTTTTGCCTTTTATTATTTTGTGAAGACAATTGCCCCGTTTAGTTAGAGTTTTAAATTTGTGTACTTTTGCTTCTTGTTTGTTTGTCTCCATATTTACTTTCCGTGGTCCGTTTTGGGTCCAACGCCCATTATGATATCTATCGTAACCATGCTGTGGACTTAGGAAATCTCTTGGTAAAAACATGATGTAACATTTTTCTAGACTTAGGTAGAAATGATGCCTTAATCCATTACCCATAATGATGAGTATTTTGGCATTTCGGACTTAGACAAGAATAAACACCTTAGTTCATGATTCATCGTTTATAGTGTTAACTTCTAGAATTTTTGAACTTAGGCGCGAGAAATAACGCCTTAGCTTAGGATTCAATATCCGAAAGACTTAGTGCTTCTGAATCCTTTTGCCTTAGGCATGTATTATTATTAGACCTTGCCCGGGATCCTTTTGTTAACCACACTGGTTTAAGGGAATCCTACTTGGCTTAGATATAACGGTGGATCGTAGATCATCAGATTCGTTGTACCATTGACTTTGAAATAGCCAATGCCAGGTATCGAGGTCGGGTGTTGACCCTATAGCTTACTACTAAAACTGGGTGTGCTATACCTCCTGACTTGGGCTTTTGATTTCTTATCAAAAAAGTAGTATCTGAATAACTCCTTTTCATTGATAAGTGTTGTGGGACAAGGGTCCATACAAAGTTGAATGAGGACAGATCAAACATTAGTTTTTACCAAAAGGCTAGGCCATTA
The DNA here is from genome assembly GCA_029884605.1 of Ormosia emarginata. Taxonomy (NCBI): domain Eukaryota; kingdom Viridiplantae; phylum Streptophyta; class Magnoliopsida; order Fabales; family Fabaceae; genus Ormosia; species Ormosia emarginata. Next base: position 38,729,709 of record JAQQTP010000076.1, on the reverse strand, counting down.
AGGGTGTCTAGCTATAGTATTTCTTAAGTTTATCTGCATTCCAGTAGTTCTTGATTGTACTGCCTGTTAGAGTTTCCAGGGTGTAGACTCCCTTGCCGGTGCTGACGACAACATGGTAGGGGCTAGCTTCCCTTGGGAGGCATTTTTCCCTCTGATGTCTGCTCTCCTGAGAACCATATCTCCCGGTTGAAAGCGCCTTGGCACTACCTTTTTATTATATCTGGCCACCGTCCTTTGTTTAATGGCGATGTCACGTATATGGGCCACGCGTCTCCTTTCTTCCAACAGGTCCAGGTCTTCCCTGATCAATCCGGGGTTACTATTAAGCGAGAATTGTTAGTGACGCCAACTCTATTCTCCTATCTCCACTGGAATCATTGCTTCGCTTCCATAGGTGAGTTTGAAGGGAGTTTTACTTATGGTAAAATGAGGAGTAGTCCTGTAGGCCCAGAGGACGTGGTCGAGTTGTTCAACCTAATTTTCCTTAGCTTCGTCCAATCTCCTTTTGATTTCTCGGACAATGACTCGGTTAGCGGCCTCCGCCTGCCCGTTTGTCCTGGGATTTTCTACGGCACTGTAGTGATGTTTTATTTTTAGACCGGTCAGTAGTTCTTCGAATCACTTATCTTTGAACTGAGTTCCATTGTCTGTTACTATGGACTCTGGAATCCCGAACCTGATGATGATGTGGCCCTAAGTGAATTTCTAGATCCGGGCTGCGATTATTGTGGCTAAGGGTTCTGTCTCGATCCACTTCGTAAAATAATCTACTGCTACCATCAGATATTTTAACTGGCCTAGGGCTTGGGGAAATGAGCCCAAGATGTCTATTCATCATCTGTAAAATGGCCATGGTACGAACATTGTGGATAGCTTCTCTGAGGGAGCCTTGTAGTGATCTAAATGGCGCTGGCACTTATCACAAACCTGGACATGTGCATAGGAATCAGCTTCCATTGTTGGCCAGTAGTACCCCGCCCTTAGTGCTTTCAAGGCCAGTGTTTTGCCTCCTAAATGGTGTTCGCAACTTCCTTTATGCACCTCGGTCAGAACATATTCTGCTTCTTTCGAGGTGAGGCATTTGAGGAGGGGAGAAAAAAAACTACGTCGATACAAATAACTGTCATATATAGTGTATTTCACTGCTGTCTTAGTTAGTTTTGATGTTTCTTTAGGGTCTGAAGACACGAGTCCGAACTGCAAGTATTCCATGATAGGGGTGATCCAAGATGTACCATCCTCTTCTACCTGATAGATGACATTATCCGTGATGAAGGGCTGAGGAAGGGTTTGCTGGATAACTAATCGGTTGTTGCCAGGGCTTTTGGTGCTGACGAGTTTAAATAAGAGATCAGCTCTAGAGTTTTGTTCCCTTGGAATATGCACAATCTTAGTTTCTTCGAAACCTTCGAGGAGTTCTTGTACTTTAACCAAGTACCTTTGTAAGAGAGGTTCCTTGGCTTGGTATTTTCCTCGAATTTGGGAGGCTGCCAGCTGCAAATCGCTACAAAATGTGATCCTGGTTGGCCCCATGTCCTTTGCCAAGGTTATTCCGGCAATGCATGCTTCGTATTCAACTTGGTTGTTCGAGGTAGGGAACTCGAACTTCAAGGAATGCTCTAAGATCAGTCCTTCTGAATTTTCCAGAATCACTCTGGCTCCACTTCCCTTGGGGTTCTAGGATCCATCAACAAAGATGGTCCAAGAAATTCTTTTTGGGTCCCTTGGGTCAAAGGTAAGTTCTACTACGAAATCAGACAACGCCTAGCCTTTTATTGTGAGCCGTGATTCATATACGATTCTAAACTCAAAAAGTTCGATTGACCAGACAATCATCCTTCTCGCCAAGTCTGGTTTGTGCAACACATGGCAGATGGGCTAATCTGTCCTTACTACCACGGGGTGGCATTGGAAGTATTATCCAGTCTTCTTGCTGTGGTGATTAGGGCAAAAACAACCTTTTTGACCTTTTGATACCAGAGTTCTGGTCCTTGAAGCACTTTGCTCATGAAGTATACTGGTTTTTGACCCTCGTTCGTCTCCCGAATTTGCACTGAGCTTATAGCCTCTTCGTGGACTGAGAGGTACATGAAGAGTGTTTCTCCGTTGTTCGGTCTTGACAAGATTGGATGAGAGGACAAAAGCTTTTTCAAGGATGAAAAGGTGTCCTCGCACTCTGGAATCCATTCAAAACTTCTTCCCTTTTTGAGTAGTTTGAAGAGAGGAAGAGACTTATGGGCTGCTTTGGAGAGGAACCGTGTGAGGGCTGCTATCCTTCCTGTCAGCTGTTGCACCTCCTTGACATGGGGACTTCTCATGTCGAGCACAGCCTGACACTTATCAAGATTAGCTTCAATTCCGCGGTGGGTTAGCATGAACCCTAAAAATTTTTTGGCATGAACCCCAAAGGCGCACTTCTCTGGGTTTAGTCTCATATTGTGCCTCTGGACTTGTGCAAAAACTTCATCAAGGTCCGTCATATGTGATCCACCCTGTGGGATCTTTATTATCATGTCATCGACGTAGACTTCTAGCATCTTCCCTACTTGGTTCTTGAAAACTTTGTTAATCATTCTTTGATAGGTGGCTCCTACATTTTTTAGTCCGAAGGGCATAATCCTATAGCAGTAGGTCATTCTTCCAGTGATGAAGGCAATCTTTTCTTCATCTCCAATGTACATCGGAATCTGATTGTACCCGGAGTAGGCATCTATGAATGATAGCCACTTGAAGCCTGAAGAGCTGTCAACCAATTGGTCCACATTGGGAAGTGGAAATGGGTCTTTTGGGTATGCTTTGTTCAAATCTGTGTAATCCACACACATTATCCACTTCTTGTTGGGTTTTTTCACCAAGACCACGTTGGACAGCCATGTGGTATAAGCAATTTCCCTAATGAACCCGCAACTGAGCAATTCTTTTACCTGCTCCTCGATGACCTGCTGCCTTTTATGATCGACCTTCCTCTTTTTCTGAGTGACCGACTTCATATCTATGCTAATGGACAAGTGGTGGCAGATAAAGGAAGGGTCAAGTCCAGGCATGTCAGACGACGTCCAAGCAAATAGGTCATTGTTCTTTAACAACGGCTTAATTAATTATTATTTTTCGTCCTCTTCCAAGTTGGAGAGCTTGCAGCTCGCCATCTGGTTGGGGTCTGATGCCGTGAAGTTCTTCTCTAGCATCTAACTCGGTCATCAGTATGTTGACCTGATCCAGGACTAGGCCAGGATTGGCGAACTTTCCTCTTTCTGGAGCCCTACAGATTTTTAGACTTTCGTTGTAGCATTTCCTGACAGCAACTTGGTCGCCCTTGACAGTAACCACCTCGTTGTGTTTATTAAGGAATTTCATGACGAGGTGGGTGGTGGATACTACGGCGCAAAGGGCATTTAGAGAGGGACAACCAAGGATGATGTTGTAAGCCGAAGGATAGTCTACGACCAAGAACTTCACTTTGACTGTTCTGAAAAGCTTGGAGGAACCTAGGGTCAAATGGGTTTCATAGTACCCAACCGGGGTGATCTTCTCACCCGTGAACCCTGTGAGTTCCTTGTCATAAGGGGTCAAGTCCGACCACGGGAGTTCTAACTTCTGGTAGAGGTCCAGGAACATAATATCTGCCGAGCTTCCTCGATCCATGAAAATTCGGCGGACCTCGGCATTGGAAATGATGTTGTAGATCACAAGGGGATTGTCATGATCTGGGTTGATTCCACCGTAGTCCTCGTCTGAAAAGGTAATGCATGGCGTTTTTCTTTCTGCAGTGTTAGGTTTGGATTCAGAATGGGAGACGCTGAAGACCGCCATTCTTAGCACTTTATTTCGCGCTGCATTAGACGGCATTCCTCCAACGAATCCTCTCGCAATGGTATTGATCGTTCTGATTGGTTTGAGACGACGATCGTTGTTGTCATTGGATGAGGAGTCCTTGCTCCTCCCATGCCGGTCATTGTCATTCCAGCGGGGTGGTGTCCGGAATCTTCCCTTCAGATTTCTGTTTCTCCTCCTATGGGGAGAAGATGGACTCCGTCACTAATCCTCTCTGTGCCTGCCGCGATGCTCATCATTTTGGGCATAGAGGACGTATTGCTGCAATCGTCAGACCTTGATCAGGAACTCAATGACGTCGCACAGTTGATAACAGTCTTCAGTGTCGTGGCCATAACCTTTATGCCACGCGTAATGTTTGGAGTAATTTTTTTGCTTGTGTTTTTTAATGGGGGCGGTCTTCAGATATTCTGGAATTCAGTCTGCATCACCTCCCTCAAGATCGTTTCTCGTGGGGTGTTTAGAGGGGTATATTCAAAAAACCTTCTTCGTGGTGGACTACCTTTAGGATGCCGAGACCGTGAGGAATCATGATTGGGCTTTTGATGAGTGCGCTCATCTTTATCCCATCTCCTCTGGTCCTCCGTTGCTTCCTCCAGGTTAATATATTTTTAGGACCGTCTCTGGAATTCACCCAAGTTCTCAGGCTTCTTCTTTATAAGGGATGCAAAGAACTCGGACCCCACACGAAGACCACTTCTGGCATAGTGAAGGGCGATCTTGTCATCAAAGCTTTCTACGTTGGTACATACCGCCATGAACCATCTTACGTAATTGCGGAGGGGCTTATCTCGTCCCTGTCGGATCTTGGTCAGGGATTCGATGGACTTGGATTATTCCTTACTGGTGGTGTATTGGAGCAGGAACTATTATTTTAGGTCTGAACAGTCTACCACATATTTACGTGGTAGATCGGAGAACCATTTAAGGGCTCCCTTTTTTAGGGAGAGAGGGAAAGCATGGCATAACAACTCCATAGATCCGCCGTGGAAGCACATAGATTGCTCAAAGGCGTTTACGTGTTCCTGGGGGTCCGTGGTTCCATCATAGATCTCCAAGTTGGCGGGGAACTTAAAGTTCCTTGGGACTCGGTACTCCATTAATTGGTTAGAGAAAGGGTGTTCTTGGATGTCGCGGTTCGAGTTGTTGTTCCCAACGTTGGATACCGTGGCTTCAGCATGACCCATCTTTTGGTTATTCTCCTCATTACGTCCTCCTTCAGTATAGTTCGACCTAGGCTGGTTTTCATGCATAGCTCTCTGCATGTCTTCCAGTCTCTGATATTGCTCATTCAGCATGGCCATGTATTGTTGTAACATGTCCTGAAATTGACATTCGGACTGGCTCCCATGCTCAGAGTGAGACACTCAGTTGTCGGCATCGCCGTTTGGTATTCCCAAGCGCTGACGCACTGGGATTCTGTGTTTTTGGGTGTTGGGGTTTCCCCATTGGCCTTGGATTCCAAGTCTATCCCTTACCGAGATCCTGTGCGAGAGGTTGAGACTCTCATCTGAAATCGAAGCGGAATGTCCCTCGCGCTGGTACTCCGCGTTAGGTGCCTAGTTTCTCATGGCAGAGGTTCCGTTGGTAGGTGGTGGGACAGAGTGAGGGAGATGTTGCATAGCAAAAGCCTGCCTATGATTAGCAGAAGTGTGTGCAACGTTCCTTATTGAGTTTTGTCTCATGTTCACCCTGATTGGGTGGGATTAGAAGTTTACGGGTTTCTCACAGATGGCGCCAATGTTCTGATATAGAACCAGAGAGTGTCCGGAAGGACACGTGGACGGTGGTTTCCTCCTCCTTGTGTGGTTGCTACCTCCGAGAGTCTTGAAGAGGGGGGTTGAGTACCTGCAAAGGGACTCCAACGTTCAAGTTTGACTAGGCACTAAGAGGGTATACACCGTATGAATTATTGTTACCTTGTTAGAGTGATGTTTTCTTAATACTTATAGTGCATGCGCAGAGTCTTTGAGCATTCGTTACTGAGTGTAGGCATGTGGAGATCGTGGCCTGACGGGGGAGGGTGTGCCTCCTCCCACGATCGTTCAGGTAGAGCCCTGACAGAGGGTGTCTCCCTCCCACGATCGTCTAGGCAGATCCCTGAAATATCGGGCCTGTCGCATTAGTGACCAACTACTGTAGCAGGTAGTCATGGTCCCCACACTATAAAGGTCACCACAGGCAGTATCATGTCATGCACAGACCTATGGAGTGTTAGTTGAGGAGTACGACTAGCACCCGTGTATGGACGTCCTGCTGAGGGGCGTAATCCGAATCCCGGTGGCGTATATGCCGGGTTTGGCCCTTAAGGGCAGTATCCCAGGCCACGGTCTAGAACATAAAGCCAAAGATTAAAAAAAAAACTAGATTATTTTACCCTGCAGTGATGGATTACAAGTTTAATCAATACAAAAGTAGAACAAACCACACGCAAGGAAAAGGTTAAGAATTTATGACAAAAGACATACACATAAGTCTGAATTACCACTTTAAACCCCATGGATCCATCATACGATTAGTAAGCTGCAATCCCACTGATATTCAACCCACAGCAGTTTCCTCCTCTCTCAAATATAGATGTGCTTCCATTCTTCTGAGTCTAATCTTGGATCAAGTCAAGAGATAAGAAAGGTAATCACGATCTACCACGTTATTTATTAGATACTCAAATAATTATTTGACTTATTTGACGTGTGTAAATATATTTTTATTAATAGGTATATTTTTATCATAGACTCCATAATCTTATACATGATAATACAAATAATAATTTGAGTGTTTATGATATACTATGCCTAACTAAGAATTACTCAAGAAACCGATGTTGAAAGAACGCTACACATAGAGAATAAGAAATTGAAGCTGCTTGAGAGAGACATGATCATTAAATAGAGTAAGTAACTGTGGAATGTGGATGGAACCAGAACCAGGAAGTGTTGAGCCAAAGGACTCCTAACATGATGGAAGCTGTCTGAATCTGTGTGACCAAACTATCTCTGTCAAATCATACCATTTTTGGGATTCCTTTTTGGGCTATAGGGTCACATACTATGAGTTTTCTTGCTTGAACCGTGAGAATATTAGGATTTTTGGCCATATGACAACCTTAGAAGGATGCTAATTGTAACACCCCAAAATTTTCAATCTCTTCAACGGTAATTTTGACAGTTAACAGAATTTCACTGTTTAATAATTTCTGTGCACTGTAAAATTATTTTGATTATTCCATCAGCGTATTTGATTGTTTTGAGTGATTTACTCTGCGTCAGGAAAATAAAAATTTTCGGGCCGGGGAAAACCTTACGTAATTTAATTTTTACCGTTAGATAATTATTTTACGTAATCTGATTTGATATTTGTGTGTTTTCTAATTTTTATGATTTTTGTGGATGATTATGAAATTTTTTACTGATTGTGGGTCCAGGGGGTGTATGTGGGCCCAAGTGGCCATACGTGGGCCCAGGTAGGTCCCGCAAAAGCAAAAATTTGTCTACGCATGTAAAAATTTGTCTTTTTTAGACGAGACAGGATCTTACTAAACCCGAATCCGAAACGCTTTTAGAAAATTTTATTGTACTATTTTTTGTCTCGTATTTAATTATCGGATGATAAAAATACAAGAAAATATTATTAAGAGGTTATAACAGATATAAAAATAAATATTATATCGCTTAGTCAACATTAATGGCTTGGACATCCATTATTGATTTAATCAACGATTAAGAAATAAACTTAATGAAGAAGATTGGATATTAACCATTGATCTAATCAATGGTGAGATTTAATCTGACAAGCTTAATAAGGAAGGCTTCAATATCAACCGTAGATTAAATCAAGGGTAGAGATTTGGTCTCAAAAAGTGACAAAGACCATTTATAACCATTGGATTTAGAAGTGATCAAGTGGTCTTGTAAAAGTAACAAAGGACCATTTATGATATTGGATTTAGATTTAATCAATGATGAAGATTTAGTCTTAAAAAGTGATAAAGACTAATTATGACCTTGGATTAAAAGTAAGAAAGAGCAATCTTGACCCTTAATTTTGGAGACACATCCAATGACTAGAATTTAAAGGAGAAAGATCCAATAAAAATCTACATTAATCCTAACCATTGAATTAATCAATGGCTAGAAATGTTCCAAATGGTGGCTAATTATTATGATCATTTATTAAATGCGACAAGGAGAAGCATGCATGGAGGGATGTTTTTGGATTGTTTAGAAACAAAAGAAAAGAGGCTTTATGACCATTATTAATTGCTTTATGTCATCGTTAGAGTGGTTTGGTGATGCTTCATCATAATTGATCATTATTGATCAATTTGCACTCAAGGAAAATGCATTGGAGGGGAGCCACGAAATTGAGAAGCTTTAGGACATAGGAAAAAGTTTGAAGACCATTATTGTCATCCTTGGTCATCATTAGACATTTTCAAGAAGCTAAGTTACCAAGTTTTCTCTCCATTTCTCTCATTCTTCATGTTTTGGACAAGCACTCCAAGAACACCTTCCATCACTTTTTAATTTCATCCAACTTGATTTCCTAAACCTAAACATCATTCTAAGAACATCTCTAGTTATGAGTTTTTCCAAAATCATTCATCTTGATCTTCAAATTCAAGCTTCAAGTTTCTATCAAAAATAAAAAATTTCATCTTTGTTCTTCAAGAGATATCATTCGGTCAAGACCCCTAAAACCACTCTCCAAGCTCTTTTAATTTCACCTAACCTTAGATCTTGAATCTTCATGATATTCTAAGCAACTTTCATGTTGAAGACTTCTTCTAAATCATTCATCTTCAAGGAGTTTCTTCAAGATCAAAGTTATTGGGTTTTTGAGGTGAAGTATAAGGAAACTTCATTTTCTTCTCTCTTTTTCATGATCTAAACCATGTTTGATCCATGGTTCCTCTTAATCAAGCTTGATATGTTAATTAACTTGTATTTTGTTTTGTATTTGAGAAGCATTGGTGGTGAAGGACTTGAAAAAAAGAAACAAATCAAGAAGCTTTGGAGGATCTTCAAGAGGTAAGAGGGAGATCCATCTCACCAACCAAGCATGGTGGTGAGAGATGGTATTTTATTTGATGGATGTGGAATCCATGTGAGGATTCATATCCATGGTCATGTAATTAATTTGTGAGTGTTTATGAGCTTTGATTAATTTTCTATGCTTGATATGCTTTGCATGATTTTATAGCTTTGATGATATGCTTGATATGCTATATCATGCTTTTATGGCTTTGATGGTATGCTTATATTATTTATGATAAAATATATATGTATATGCCATGACTTGATGGTGGAAAGGAAATTGATTTTTGGCTCCAATAAGCAAGGAAGAAATACGGTTTTGATGCCCTTGATTAGGGTCCATGTTGAAAATTTTCAAGAACAAAAGAATTGATTTTTAGTCTTAGAACATGGTGGATTTCGAACAAGACACCTCAAAATAGGTGTTCACAAATTAATATTTTCATGAAAGATGAAAATGGATGATTTGAAGAGTATGAAAAATAAACAAAGAATTTGTTTTTCAAGAGAACAAAAATATGATTTTTGGAGGAATTTTTATTGATTTATTTTGTGTAAAAAGATGCTAAGTGTTTTACTAAACATGAGATTTAAATGAAAATAGCAATGATAATTTTAAGGATTTGCAAAGAAAGTGAAAAAGGATTTGTAAGGAAAGTAAAAATGAATTTGAACAAATGAGTTTGGTTTTTATGACCATCGGTATTTCGGTTTTGAAAATAAAGAATTTTTAATAGTTTTGTTTGTGTAAAACCATATCAATTTAGGAGGAAAATATTTGATGGCTTCAACTAGCCAAAGACTCTACGATTTTTGGAGGTTGGAATAATTTTAGTTTTTATGAAACAAAGTAATTTTAAAGTGGAAACAAAATGTTTGAACAAAATGTTTTAGTATAAGAATTTTGGAAAGGGAAATCAAAGTATTTTATCACTTGAGAAATGAACTTTCATATGAAAATAAAAAAGAAAAGTTGCAAGGGTTTGAATCTTAATTTGTTTTGAAGAGAATTGATTTGGAAAAAATAGAGAATATAATGGTGTTTTGAAAATTTACTAACGTATAACTTATTTTCAAGTTTTGAAATACGTTAGAAAATGTTAAGTTTTGAAACGTTGATTTACATCAATGAAAAAGTGATTTTGTGAATTATATTTTGAAATAAGAATTTCTTGAAGTAAAGAATCATCTTGAGTAAGAAAATATATTAAATGAAGTGTAAAGTTATATTATTTTGAGAAAAGTTAAAAAGGAATTTTTAAAGGTCAAGAAATATTTTCTCAAATGAAATTGTGGTGAAAAATTATTTACGATCTTAAAAATATGATTTTTAAGTTACGTAATATGGAAAAATATTTCTACGCGATTTTAAATACATTAAAATATTTCTACGCGATTTGAATTACGTTTAAATATTTTACGTGAATCTGAATTACTTATTGAAAATCACTACGTGATGGAAAAGTGATGAATTATTTTTACGTGATTGTGAAAATAGCGAAAAATCGTTATGTGATTTGAAAAGTGTTTTAAATATTTTGAGAATGACGGAAAATAATTTATGCGACTTAAAAGAATGATTTTTAAGTTACGCGATTTTGAAGCAAATGGAAAAATCTATGTGATTTTGAGAACGATAATTTTATGCGATTAAGAAAAACGTAAAAAATTAGTACGTATTTTAAAAGTCTGTGCAAAATTGCGGTATTTTGAAAACATACAAAATGTTATCAGATTGTGAAAACGTAGATGAATGTCGCCAGATTGTGAAAATATAACGAAACGTTTAATTTTGAAAACGTAACATAAGTGTTACGATATTTTGAAAACGTAATATAAACATTTTGGAATTGTGAAAACGTAACAAAACGTTTGGAATTGTGAAAATGACATGGAAATATTACGCAATTTTGAAAACACGACGAAAAGTGTTTTATAACTATGAAAATGTGATAACATGATTTTTTACAAGATAATTTGGTGCATTTTATATGCATTGAAAGAGATGCTTGTGATTGGATTTGGTGCATTATACATGCATTGAGAAAAAAATATGCGTTGAGGCATATGATACGATTGAACAAAAATGAAATTGAAAAGATTTGGCCCTTTGGGGTTGGACTTTCTGATATATTCGTTATGAACCTTGTGATTGAAGAGGGAATGGGAATTGATAGTGAATGATGGATCTTGGGGGCGTCGGTATGCGGTCGACCAAGTGGACAAGTACTCACGTCACTTGGCGATGCAAAAATCCGTTAACGCATTTACGATACCCGACAAGAACACGATTCTTTTCAACAACCCAAGATTGTCTTTGGGTTAAGGTGACAATTGAGCATTCTCTCGAAATTGTGAAAACCTCCATGGAGTTGTTTTTGAAAAAGCTCGAGTCTATGTGCAATGACATGCATAACATATGCATAAAATCTGAGTATCCATATTTGCATGATATATTAATTGAGGAATATTGGCTATGACAATTGTTTTGAAATACTTGGATGATGATGATGATAATCATGTTGATGGCATTATTATGATTATTGTGTGATGATAATAATGTTAATAGTATGATGATGATAGTTGATTAATGTTGAGTGCATTATTGAAATTCTGGTATGACATATCTATATGATATTACTGTTTGTGTTATCTCTCAACTGTGATGTTGGTATTGGTGTAGGATCTCACCTCTGATTATGTTGTTTCTTTGTGTGGTTCTGACTTGTTAAAATCAAATAATAGAAGGATCGAGTTGTCTTAGACATAACAGGCATGAATACTCGAGATGGATAACAACAATAAGGAGTGGACATTCAACTCGAAGGTGTGCGGTGTTGACAAAGAACAGTGTAGAACGGATTCTCAGTGCAACAAGATGGATACACAAATGTAATAAATATGTTAAGTTTTAACGTTAGTGTTATGCATGCTATTAAGTAGACCGTCATGGGGTTTTCTAAAAAAAAAAAGTTTGTTAATTTTATATTTCTTTTTAAATTGTGAAATATTAATTAGTGTCAATATTGTATATTAATCAGTTTAAATATATTTTCAGTAATACTTATGAATTTCAGTAAGTTTATGTTTTTAGTAAAGAAAGAAATTTTAAAACCCATCTTTTTATAACTCAAACTTTGTGCGATTTTTTTTTCAGATTATGAGTCGGGAGTCAGACATGTGATACCCTAGGGAGGGTGTTACACTAACAAAATATATGACTTCTTGTTTCAGCCCCCATTAGGAAGGGTCTTTTCCTTTTGATTGTTATTGTAGACTTGAAGTTTGAGAGTGTGATTGATGACACTTGCAGTTTCTTAAGAAGGAAGATCAATGATCTTGTATATCTGCTCATTTGGATATAGAACTTGTTAAATTATAAAATGAACAATGATGTAAATGCACATGAGAATAGAGCACATGCTCACACGGATGAAATGGGTGAAATGAGCAAAAAGGAATGAGTCATTGAGGAATGACAACTCAGCAGGAGCAACAACCAAATCTCCATTTAGAATCTTCTGTTCCTTCTCCTCCCTCCAACTTTAACAACCTCAACGGATTGTAGGCTGAATATGATACAGTGGAGTATTTCCTAGAATAGCTAATATACACACTTTTTCTCTTTTGCTATAAATACAAAAGCATCTAGCTGATGTAACTTGATGAATTAACCAATAATACAATTCTCCATATCGTTCCCTTTCTGTGCCTTTTTTTCTTCACTTTTATGTTTATCTTTAATCATTTGTAAATCTTAAGATGGTATCAGAGAGTGTCTAGCTCTCAGCCTATGCAACTCTGATGGTTCGTGGCGGCAGTTCTGGCAACAATAGCGGTGGTCCTACAGACCCATCACAGGATCCCTCTAGCCCGTATTATCTTCACGCAAGGGATGGACCTTCATTTGTAGTGGTTACTCCTGTGCTAAATGGCTCGAACTACCATGCGTGGGCTCGATCCATGAGACACGCCTTGGGTGCTAAGAACAAATTTGAATTTGTTGATGGGAGTATACCAATTCCTAGTAGCTTTGATCCAAGTTATAAGGCTTGGAGTCGTTGCAACATGATCATCCATTCATGGATTGTAAACTTGGTAGCTGAATCTATTGGCCAGAGCATAGTATTTTTGGAGAATGTTGTTGATGTGTGGAACGATTTAAAGGAGAGATTCTCACAAGGAGACCTCATCAGAATTTCTGAGCTTCAGCTAGAGATTTATGGCCTAATGCAAGGTTCCCTTTCTGTCACTGAATTTTACTCTGAATTAAAGATACTTTGGGAAGAACTTGAAACATATATGCTTATTCCTTGTTGTGCTTGTCCTGTTAAATGTACCTGTGCTGCAATAAGGAATGTTAGACATTTCCATACTCTTAATTATGCTATAAGATTTTTAACCGGTTTGAATGAGAATTGTTCAATAGTGAAATCTCATATTTTACTAATGGATCCACTGCCTAGCATAAATCGAATCTTCTCTATGGTCATCCAACATGAAAGACAAGGAAATTTTGCTGTTAGTGATGACTCAAAGGCTCTCATAAATGCTATTGACTATAAGAGGCCACAAGGAAGAGGGAGAGGTTTTGTGCAAAGCTCTGGATCAAGGAGAGTGTGTACTTACTATGGAAGGACAGAGCATACAGTGGAGACTTGCTATAGGAAACATGGATTTCCTCCTCACTATTAGAAAGGGAATTCCTCAATGGTGAATAATACTCACAATGATACTACAAATTTGAAGGAAGATCTCTCAGCAAATGGAGATATGCATATTGCTCCTCCCAGCTTCACTCATGAGTAATATGAGAAGTTACTCAATCTGATTCAAACTTCTGGCATTAATCAGTAATCTACTACCATAGCTAACCAGGTTAGCACAACCACTCAGTTTGGTCATTCACCAGCTGAAAAACACAAATCAGGTAAAAGTAATATCTCTTCTTCCTTTAATAGTTTCTCTCTTGGCTCTTGGATCATAGATTCGGGTGCTAGTGATCATATATGTGCTTCATTAAAAAGTTTTAAGACATTTAATGAAATAAAACCAATTAGCATAAAGTTACCTAATGGTCAGTTCTCAATTGAAAAACATGCTGGTACTGTCATATTCTCCCCTGGTTTCTTCATTATAGATGTTTTGTATGTACCTAATTTTTCCTTGAATTTGATTTCGGTGTCAAAGTTGTCTTTTACTTTAAATTGTGTTATTTCATTTAATGACTCAATATGTCTTATTCAGAATTAGAAATCTCAGAGGATGATTAGTTCTGCTGAAAGGTTTGAAGGGCTATATAGTGTTTGATGCCAAACATGCCTCTTGTTCCAATGTTCAAGCAGCTGAGACACAAATTCTACCCGAAGATGCCCTGTGGCACTTTAGACTAGGACACTTGTCCATTTCTAGAATGATTTCTATGAATTCAGAATTTCCTTTTATTGTTGTTAATCCAAAGTCAGTTTGTGATGTATGCCATTATGCTAGACACAAGAAATTGCCATATAATACTAGTTTAAACAGAGCTGCTTCACCTTATGAATTGCTTCATTTTGATATTTGGGGGCCTCTATCTATACACTTTATTCATGGTCATTCTTATTTCTTAACTGTTGTTGATGATTTTAGTCGTTTTACATGGATTATTTTGTTAAAATCTAAAGCAGAGGTGAGGCATCATGGACAGAACTTTATCAAGTTAATTGGAAATCAACATAATGCAAGAATTAAGGCTATAAGGACTGATAATGGTCCTGGTGCCACAGTTTTATGCCTCAAAAGGGATAGTGCATCAAACAAGTTGTATGGAATTCCCACAACAAAATGGAAGGGTTGAAAGGAAGCATCAACATGTTCTCAATGTGGGGAGGGCACTCCTTTTTCAATCAAAACTACCAAAACAATTTGGGTCTTATGCCATTCTTCATGCTACTTACATAATAAATAGAGTACCTAGTACTCTCCTTAGAAACAAATCACCTTATTTTTTACTATATAAACATACACCTAACTTACATGATTTAAGGGTTTTTGGCTCCTTATGCTATGCATCCACACTACTTTCACACAAAACAAAGCTTGCACATAGAGCTAGGAAATGCATTTTTCTTGGTTACAAACATGGTGTCAAAGGGGCTGTTCTGTTGGATCTCAGCAATAGGAAAATTTTTATTTCTAGAAATGTCACTCACCATGAACATATACTACCATATAAGCCTTCCTCGCCTTTATCTACATGGACCTACCATTCCACACTAACAATCCATCACCAAAATGATGTTCCACCACACATAACTCAGCCTGCACCACCTAACATTCTAACAGACCCTACCACACCTTCTAACACCCACACAGAACTTGCCGAACCTGGAATCTCTGACTCAGTATCTATCCTAACCCCTACTTCTCCAAACATGACAGAAGCAGCTACTGAACATACAAGGAAATCACACAAGCAGAGACATCCACCAAAATATCTCAATGAATATGTGTGTAGCCCTTCAAGCAGTTCAGTAGGTGCCATTGCCTCAGGTATTTCCTTATCCCATCTCATATTTCCATTCATTTTCAAACTTATCACCTTCACATCATGCTTATTCACTGTCAATTACACGCACTTCTGAACCACACACGTATCTGGAAGCTAGCAAGCATGAATGTTGGAATAATGCCATGAAGTTTGAATTAGATGCTCTTGAAAGGAATGGTACATGGATAATAGTTGATATACCAGAAAATGTGAAACCAATTAGTAACAAGTGAGTGTACAAAGTGAAATATAGAGCAGATGGATTTGTAGAAAGATATAAGGTCAGGTTGGTGGCCAAGGGCTACAATCAAGTGGAAGGTCTAGACTTCTTTGACACTTTTTCACCAGTGGCCAAACTCACCACAGTAAGGACCCTGCTGGCTCTAGCTTCTGTTTACAGTTGGCATCTACATCAACTGGATGTCAACAATGCCTTTTTGCGTGGAGACTTACATGAGGATGTCTACATGGTTGTTCCACAAGGTGTCAAATGCTCAAAGCCCATTCAAGTATGCAAATTACTCAAGTCTTTGTATGGTCTCAAGCAGGCAAGCATAAAGTGGTATGAAAAGCTCACGTCATTATTGATAAGGCAAGGTTATCAACAATCCAATGCAGATCATTCCCTGTTCACATTCCAGAATGGCAATGACTTCACTGCTCTTCTCATTTATGTGGATGATGTGATTCTACAAGGAAACTCCATTGCTGAATTCACTAGAATAAAGAGCATTCTGGACTCCATTTTCAAAATCAAGGACCTAGGAACATTAAAATACTTCCTTGGGTTGGAAGTAGCACACTCCAAGTCAGGAATCTCAATTTGTCAGAGAAAATATTGTTTGGATTTGCTGCATGAATCTGGTTTGCTCGGGTCTAAGCCTGCCAAAACGCCACTTGATCATTCAATTAAATTGCACTAAGATGAACCATATGAAGATGTTGCATCTTATAGAAGATTGATTGGAAAACTCCTTTACTTGAACACCACTAGGCCCGATATCACCTTTGCTACTCAACAGCTTAGTCAATTCCTAAGCAAGCCTACAATGACACACTACAATGCAGCCTGCAGAGTAGTTAGATAACTCAAGAACAGCCCTGGCTGAGGCTTGTTCTTTCCAAGGAAATAAGAAATCCAGCTCCTAGGTTTTTCTGATGCAGATTGGGTTGGTTGCCTTGACTCTAGAAGGTCCATTTCAAGATATTGCTTCTTTTTAGGTTCCTCTTTGATTTCTTGGAGAGCCAAGAAGCAGCAAACAGTCTCTAGATCTTCCTCTGAGGTCGAGTACAGGGTACTTTCTACTGCTGCATGTGACCTGTAATGGCTATTATATCTTTTGAATGAACTACACACCACTTGTTCAAGAGCACCAGTCCTATATTGTGATAACCAAAGTGCTTTGTACATTGCTGCTAATCCAGTTTTTCATGAAAGGACTAAACACTTGGAGATAGATTGTTACTTTATTCGAAACAAGATCCAAGATGGTGTACTTCGCTTGCTACCAATACCATCCAAAGAGCAACTAGCTGACTTCTTTACCAAGGCCTTGCCTCCTCCGGCTTTTATTCCATTCATTTCCAAGTTAGGCATGATTGATATTTACTATGCTCCAGCTTACAGGGAGGTGTTAAATTATAAAATGAACAATGATGTAAATGCATATGAGAATAGAGCACATGCTCACACGGATGAAATAGGTGAAATGAGCAAAAAGGAATGAGTCATTGAGGAATGACAACTCAGCAGGAGCAACAACCAAATCTCCGTTCAGAATCTTCTGTTCCTTCACCTCCCTCCAACTTTAACAACCTCAACGGATTATAGGCTAAATATGATACAGTGGAGCATTTCCTAGAATAGCTAATCTACACCATTTTTCTCTTTTGCTATAAATACAAAAGCATCTAGCTGATGTAACTTGATGAATTAAGCAATAATACAATTCTCCATATCGTTCCCTTTCTGTGCTTTTTTTCTTCACTTTTATATTTATCTTTAATCATTTGTAAATCTTAAGAGAACTCAAAAAAAATATATCGATTAAAGAATTTCACTCACTACTCTACTATAAAAAAATGAATATGTGGATATATTAATCACGTACAAGATAAATGTGGGCGCTTCAATTTCTATAGTCAATAATTGGTGTGATATTGGAATCATCATAAGAGACTGGAGTGGTTCCTTTTTTGCGACTAATATGGTAGCTGACACTGTAGCTAAATATGCTATTTCTTTGGGTCGTAGCACTTGGCTTCAGAAATCACCTGACTTTTTACGTCTTTGTTATTCTCTGATCTTGGTTTGGAATAAATTATCTTTTAATTAAAAAAATAA
The DNA here is from genome assembly GCA_029884605.1 of Ormosia emarginata. Lineage (NCBI taxonomy): Eukaryota > Viridiplantae > Streptophyta > Magnoliopsida > Fabales > Fabaceae > Ormosia > Ormosia emarginata. Next base: position 38,711,966 of record JAQQTP010000076.1, on the reverse strand, counting down.
AAATACTAACATGCTATTTTACTGGTAATCATAAACAGTTATATATATTAATAAAATTCTAAATAAAAATTACAAACTTGAATCTGGTACTGTTTTACTGTTGTACAACACATTTTCATTTCAGCAACAGTAACAGAGTTATTTTTTTTTTTTGGTATTGATTTGTTTTTTCTTTAATGTTTTAGATTGTTTTAAATAGGGCTTGATTGGTTTGATGGTTTTAAAATGAGAATCATATTTAATCTGCAAGAAGCATCAAAGCCGACAACTTGGAAGCCATTTTCAGATGGGTAGATGGGCCAATTCAATCCGGCCTGTAACGTGCTGATTATAATCAGACGATATCAGGTTTGTCGAGTTTTTTATTTACGTCACTAAAATGTCACCGACCCATTTTACCCCGCGGGTTGGTAGGCCTGCCTACCCGTCGCTTTTTTTTTTGGGTTTAATTTTGTCTTTTTTTTAGGTTGTGCTTTTGTTTTAAAAAATTGTTTAGAGTTTTGAATCTTGTTTGAAAATTGGGTTATTAGAGTCATTTGGACTTTAAAGTCTTTATTTTTATTATTATTATTATTATTATTATTATTATTATTATTATTATTATTATTATTGTTATTATTATTTTGACGTTATTGTTATTATTATTATTGGACAAGAGAATTAGTTTAAAAAAATATATTAAAGTAGTATTTTCAAAAAAAAATTATTAGCAAGTTAACAAATCATAATCAATTTAACTTGTGAATTAAACAGATTGAGCTTGTAAACCCACATTTAAACGGATCTAAATTAAATCCTTAATGGCGAGTTTTGTTTTCTTTACGAGTGCAAGAGAGAATGGCGATTCAGGCAAAGAACCACCCGACGGCGGTGACGGTGAGAAATAACAAAAGACTTCTTTTAGAGATATGGTGTTGAGGAATCGTGAAAAACTTCTGATAAGAATTAAGAAAAATTTATTTAAGGAAAAGCTTGCTTGCATTGAGTTTGAGGACAACAACCCTCTTAAGTCCATGGTGCATATACATAGGGGTGTCAAAATGGGACAGGCCCGATTAGCTCGACAAAATGGATGGGTTGGGTTAGCAAAATACTAGCCCGAACCTTACATGGCTCGAATGGACAACAACCCATTTCTTAACACTATGTAAAAATAAATGAGTTGAGAGTGAAAATACCAACTCAAAATTTATGTGACCCGAATGGGCCGATCAGAAAATGGCCCAAGCCCGAATGGGCCAGGCCAAACTGTTTTGACACCCCTACATATAGAGAGCTGCTCTTGTTGCTCCATAGAAGGATGCTCTTGTTGTGAAACAGCTTGGAAGAGCGTTGGCTACAATATAATGCGGGATAGATTAACAAGGTTATAGAAACTGGTGGCAGGATTTGAAATTATGGATCTTGGCAATGATTTTTTTATGGTGAAGTTTGAAGAAGAAATAGATCGTAACAAGGTGATGGACGAAGGGCCATGGATGTTCTTTGATCGGTACCTCACAGTTCAAACTTGGTCTCCCGAGTTCATGTCACCCACGGCGAAGATAGACAAAACTATGGTTTTGATACGTTTCCCAGGGCTCAACGTGTTCTACTATGATGAAAGTATCTTGATGGCTTTGGCGGCCACTGTTGGAACACCAATAAAGGTAGATAGAAATACTTTGGATGTGAGGCGTGGTCGATTTGCCCGGATCTGTGTAGAAGTTGATTTGACTAAACCCGTGGTTGGCAAGGTGTGGTTCAAAAACTTCTGGTATAAAGTTGAGTATGAAGGATTGCATAGAATCTGTTCTCTATGTGGTTGTTATGGTCATTTGGGTCGTGAATGTCCTTCCAAAAAGGATGTTGTGGCTGATCAGGGTGGCTCACAAACACTAGCTCTAGCGACAGAGAAGCAACCTCAAGCAATGGCAGAGAAGGCTTCGTCAGTTACGCCACAAGATCAAGAACATTCAATGGCCAATCAAAGTGCAATGGTTATTCCCCAAGAATCTCTCCATGGTGATTGGATGATTGTGAAGCGCAAAAAACGAAACAACCGTGCTATAAATCCGGTTAAAGATACTGCTAAGAATAAAGTGAATGCAAATATTAATGATAAGAAAGAGAAAGCTCATGCAGCGAAAAGCACGTCAAAAAACCATGCAAAAAAGGGGGCTAATGTTTTGAACCAAGAGGGCCCATCTTCTTTTAAAAATATCGTTGGTCCAACTAAAGCTCCTCAGAGCAAGAATAAATGGCCACGCAAGGAAAATGATGAGGGTCCCACACCTAGCAATAGAAATTTTTCTCTTGTCTCTAGTGCAGCGTCACCTGCACCAGAAAATATTACTATACAGGGGTCATCTATTCCTTAAGTCTATGATGTTAGCTTTGGAGCCAAGTCCACTGTCAAAATGAAAGCAATTTCAGGATCAAGGTTTATGTTTATTAATGATGGCGAGGAGATAGAAGTGTCTAAAGATGATAACATGGAGAGAAATGTGGAGATGGGTTCTCAAAAGGGTTTTCAAGTTCACATGGTGCCTGAAACTCAACTTGAAAATTAGATGGCAGGCTAGGACCCTGGTCCTTTTTTCTTCCCCCTTTTTAGCTTTTTAATGGAAGTCTACAAAAATTTCTCTATTTTGTCCTGGAATATTCGTGGAGCCTTGAGTAAAATCTCTAGGCGTCATGTCCGTGATATAGTGTCCCAACATCACCCCTCCATGTTTTTTCTTTATAAGACTCATGGAGCTTTTGATAAAGTGGCGAAGTTGTGGCTGTCTCTGGGGTATAAACCCATTTTCTTGCAAGAAGCAAAAGGTCACTCTGGTGGGATATGGATTTTATCTTGCTATGATGATGTTACCTTCATTCTGGTTAATTCTTCTACTCAAGCTATTACCTTTTCTATTCAAAATAAGACTGTTTCTTGGTTTTGCTCAGTCGTTTATGCTTCTCATATCCCTTTTGTTTGTAGCTTATTATGGGATTATCTTAGTTAACTGAGACAACTTTTAAATGGCCCATGGGTGATCATTGGGGACTTGAATGAAGTTCTCTATCATTCTGAGGTTTCTGTGGGTGTTTTTAGTATCTCTCGGGCGCACCAACTTGCTGCAATGATGACTAGTTGTGGTTTTATTGATCTTGATACAGTAGGAGGAGTTTTTACGTGGATAAAAAATATCCATCATGGGGTTCATGTGAGGAAGAAGTTAGATAGGTGCATGGCTGACATGAATTGGCGTCTTCTTTTCCAGCATGCCCTTGTGGAGCTCTTACAGCTTTATAACTTTGATCATAATCCATTGCTTCTCAGTTGTATGAAATCTAAGAGTAATAAAGTGCGGTCATTCCACTTCCAAGCGGCTTGGATCTCCCATCCTCATTATGAAGCCGTGGTTGATAATTCTTGGAAAGCTGTTCCAGGTGATGCTCTTGCTAAGTTGAGTAGTGTGTGTGATAGTTCCATTAATTTTAACAAAAATACCTTTGGGAACATTTTCAAGAGGAAGCGGAAGTTGGAGGCTCGTATTAAAGGGGTGCATAACCAACTGGACCTTTATCCTTGGAATGACCTTATTAGACTAGAAAAAGACCTGCAATTTCAATATAATAAAGTCCTGGCACAGGAAGAGATGCTTTGGTACCAAAAATCTCGTGAGAACTGGGTAAAATTTGGTAACAAAATACTAAATTTTTTCATACCTAAACTGCCATAAGACGTAGAAGGAATAAAGTTACGAGGCTTGATATTGATGGTATTTGGTGCACTAATGAGGAAGTTCTTAAATTGAAGGCTCAAAAATTCTTTAAAAATCTCTTATAGTCACCTCATCCTTGCCAACCAGCTAGTCTTCAATTATGTTTTACTTCTAAGTTAGACAACAATGTTTATGATTCTTTGATCAAACCTATTGAGATGTTGGAGATGCAAAATGTTATTAATGTTATGGGTTCTTATAAAGCTCCGGGGCTGGATGAGTTTCAGCTAATTTTTTTCAAGACCTATTGACCTATTGTTGGTAGAGAAGTTTGGGAATTGGTTGCTATAACTTTTTCTTCAGGAAGTTTTAATCCGGAGCTAGCAGAGACTCTTATTGTCCCTATTCCTAAGGCGGATGCCCCTTTTGGTTTTAAGGAATTCCATCCTATAAGCATTTGTAATGTGCTCTTCAAACTCATTTCAAAGGTTTTAGTGAACGAAATTCGTCCTCATCTGGATAGCCTTATTGGTCCTCTTCAAAGTAGCTTTCTTCCTAACAGAGGCACGATTGATAATGCTATTGTGGCCTAGGAAATTGTCCATCATATGCACAAGAAAAAAAGAGGTAAAAAATGTTTCCTTCTCTTTAAAGTAGACTTTGAAAAGGCCTATGATATGGTGGATTAGAATTTTTTGAATATTACTCTTAATAAGTTTGGCTTCCCTCGCCATATTGTGAATCTTATTATGAATTGCACTACTTCTAGCAATCTGTCTCTAAAATGGAACGGGGATTTGCTTGAATCCTTTAAGCCAATAAAGGGCTTGAGGCAAGGTGACCCAATGTCCCTATATTTATTTGTCCTTTGCATAGAAAAATTGGCTCTCCTTATCCAAGAGAAGGTCCATAATAGAAAGTGGATACCTATGCGTATTGATAATAATGGCACAACTATCTCTCACTTATTTTGTGCAGATGATTATCTTTTGTTTACTCAAGCCAAATCTTCCCAAGTTAGAATGGTGCAAGAAGTTTTGCAAGCTTTTTGTTTAGCTTCTAGTTTGAAAATTAATATTCAGAAGTCTCGGTTTCTTGCCTCTCACAATGTGTCTTGTGCTAAAATTTTCAAGTTTGAGTCCATTATTGGTTATCATCATAACTATAATTTAGCAAATATTTGGGGTTTCCTATGCTTGCTGGGCGGGTTAAAAAAAATATCAGATTTTGCCTATATTATTGATAAGATTAATCCCAGGTTGGCAGGGTGGAAAAACAAGTTACTTAATAAAGCAGGGAAGATCACTCTAGCAAAATCTAGCATGACCGCAATCCCAGTTTACTCTGTGCAAAATTTGTGGTTGCCTCAGTGCATTTGTGATACTATTGATGCCAAAGTGAGGAGCTTTATGTGGGGTGGCAGTTCTTCTCATTGGGTTAACTGGGATACAATAACTCTCCCTAAAGGCAAAGGTGGGTTGGGAATTCGTTGGGCCCGTCAAGCTAATATTGCCTTGTTGGGCAAACATATTTGGTCGCTGCTCTAGGAGCCTCAAAAGCTATGGGTTCAACTTTTAACCTCAAAGTATTTGAAAGATACCCATATTCTTAATGTTGTCCAGTCTCATGGCATTTCTTACACTTGGTCTTCAATTCTTAAAGCCTTGCCTTGCACTGGCTTTCAGCTGGTTTTAAAATTAAATTGGGTAAAGGTGAAATTTCTTTTTGGTATGAGAAATGGGCCGATGATGATTTGTTATGCAATATGGTTCCATTTGTTGACATACAAGATGCTCAGCTTTTGGTTAATGACATTTGCTTTGATGGCCAATGGCATTGGGGTTAGTGTGCTACTTTTCTTTCTCCAAAAATTAAACAAGAAATTATGAGCACTTTCATTGATGGTGTTTCAGTGGATTCTTATATCTGGGAGCATGATAGTTCCGACCTCTACTCTGTTAAGAATGCCTACAATTGGCTTATGTCTGCATCTATGTGTCATCAATTTGCATCAAATAATTGGACTTGGGTGTGGAAATTGAAGTTGCCTGAGAACATTAAATTCTTCATTTGGATGGCCATGCACGAGTCTTCCCACCAACATGTTTCGAGCTTATAGGCATCTCACTAATGATACGTCTTGTATTAGGTGTGGAGCCCAAATTGAATGCTTGTTGCACGTTCTTCATGACTGTGGTATATCAAGACAGATTTGGCAGATTTTGCATTTAGATGGTGGGCAATTTTTTCATGTTCAGGATAGTGACTCTTGGCTGCGCTTGAACATTGATGAGGAAAATGGTACTAAATTTGCTATCACTTGCTGGTTCCTTTGGAAAGCTCGCAATGAGGAGCTTTTTAATGATAACAGGTGGGACACTTGGTATGTTGTTAACCAGATCATTTCTCTGCATAGGCTTGTTTCTTCTACCTTTGGTCTTGATAATCACTCTAACATTCCCAAAGAGGTTAAGTGGTGTTCTCCTCCTCTTAATGCTTATAAGCTTAATGTTGATTGGAGTTCTTTGGGTAACCCTGGTAGAGCTGGTTTCAGAGGTCTGATCCGTGATGAGCTTGGCCATTAGTGGACTGGTTTCTTTGGTATCATTGATAATCTGATAGCTGAACTTTTGACAATTTATAATGGTGTCAAGTTTGCTAGGCAGAAAGGTTATAATCCCTTGGTGTGTGAGTCAGAGTCGAAATTTGCAATTTCTTTGATTCAGCAGGGGATTCATCATATTCACCCTCTGGCGCCCCTGGTGAATTCCATCAGATCCTTTATTGATCTCTCTTGGCAACTTTCTTTCAACCATGTGTTTAGAGAAGGTAACGAGTGCGCAAACTGGTTGGCGAAGAAGAGAGCTGCTGAAGATTTTTTGTTTAAGCTTTGGGAGAGTTGCCCTCAGCCCATTTGCTTAGTCTCTTTGGCTGATGTTGCTAGCCATGTTAGGTTGAGAATTTAATTCTTTGTCTATTGCTTCTCTTGTTTCCTATTTGATAAAAAAAAACGGATCTAAAAAATGTCATGTCATAACCCACATATGTAACTGTATTCAAGACTCAACTCATTCTATTAATCCATCCCTAATTGGAACAAGTTTAGGTTCTATAAATTAAACCCAATACATTTTTTGGTCGGATTTAGGTCGTACTTCGAGTTGTCTTAACATAGCTTGGTATTACACATTATTTTAAGCTTATATATATATATATATATATTACAATTAGTTATAAATAATAAGTCTTCTTGACTTGAATTAATAACTTTTATATAATATGATGATATATTTATATTGATATTATTTATTTTAAAATATATATTATAAAATATACCTTAATTTTAATTTTATACTTTTATAATTTTATAACTTAATTATGTATAATGTTCAAATTTATATATTTTATCTACATAATTAAACTATGACTAAGTTAGATTCGAGTTTAAGAAAATAATATGAATAAAATATCGTGTCGAGTTCGGATCAATCCAAACTCGTCTCAATCCATCTCATTAACATTCTTACACATAGGTTACGGATTAAATGACCCGCAGGTCCACGGCCCATTTGCTTAGCTCGAGTAATTATATGAATCATCTAGGTTCTAACATAGGATTAATGCACAAAATGACAAAATAATTTATATAAATTTATTAAAAATGATAAACTTTTGTGACGGGCAAATATAGTTTAAAAACTTATGGATACATATTATAGCTCTAATTTAAATTAAACTAGATTAACATTCATGTGATGGAATTATGAAAAAATATAAAAAATAATGAGTTTAATTTTGATATATTATTAGTATAAAATATTGTACACCATTAAATAATTATACATCAATTATATATGTGACATTTAAGGTATTTATTGTGAAAGTCAAATATTTTTTATGACGTAATAATACATAATTAAATAATAAAAAAAACATATTAACAATGTGTACAAATTAAATCCAAAAATAATTAACATGTGAATAGTTATATATCTATATAATTTGTCTACGATAAAGTATTATTTTCCCTCATATCTCTGTTATATTTCACATAATTTTATTGTCAAATCTTATATTAGTGAATATTATATAGATCAGTTAGCAAATAGTTCCAATCCAACGCAATAATAGATTAGTTTAATGGAAATGTGTTACATAATTAGAAGTGAAGTGTATTAAATTCGTATTACAATTAATATAAAAGATAATTAGCATAAAAAGTCTTAAACTATAGGATTATAAGAGGGTAAGAAGGGCCGATACAATCATTCCAAATTAGGATAGTTCCATATAAAATTTGGGTTTTTTTTTTTTTAAAACTCTTGGTGATTCTAGCATGTTTTCTATCAAGCTATCATAGTAAGGTTTACCTATATCATATACAAGTTTAAGGCAGCAATCTTTAGTAATTGTTTCGTTACCAAAAAAATGTCCCAAAGAAGATCTAATCGCCACAATTTGAATGCAAATTAGTTGTACAATCCAGTGATAATGGATCAAATCCTGATAAAAAAGGATCAAAAATCAATGTAAAAAATACTTGAACTAATAAGATGTTTGCAAGTCAAGTAGAAAATTTTGGTTGGCCACATTTCTAATACCAAACTTTTGCGATTTTCTTCAAAATTTGATCACTTTGGTTCCCGTGTTCTCCCTGCCTTTCCTTTCTCTTCTTCGTTTAAATAAACCTTGAAATCCTCGTTTGAGTAAGGTTTTCTACTTCGCATAAAAGCTTTTGGTGTCGTCATGAGCATGCACGAAAGATACTTCTCATGCTTTGAGTCCACAAGGCTACAGTTTGGACCATTCAAAATGGTCCCTATGGGCTGCAAACTTTCACCTTTTCATATAGCAAGAAAGAAGACTAACAAAAGATAAATAGAAAGAAATGTGTGAAGGATAAGAAGGGGATAAAGTCAAGGAAAGATATCAAAACAATTGAACAAAATGGAAAGAAATAAATCAATTGCAAATAAATGTTGATTGGAAATAAGTTAAGTGGGAAGGAAGTAGATAAATGCTGATTCAAAATGAATAATGATAGTCCTATATCTTTTTTAAAAGTATAGATATCAGTACATATTTTTTTTAAAAATATGTGATTAAAGATAAAAAATAAAAAAAAAAAAAAATAAATAATATTAAATTAAATATAAAAATAAATATACGACTGCTTTTGTGATAAAAATATTAAAATTAATTCAAAATAAATGATGCTTATTGGTAAAGTGGTAATCATAAAAGGAAAGGTGAGGAGAAGAAATGGCAGCAATATCAAGAAGGAAATGGCACACAGCAAATGGTAATGACCCAAAAAATGATTAGAAATTTACAAACTGAGTTAAGAAACAAATTAAAAAAAAGGGTGGTAGATGAAATATCATAAAGGCCCAAGAAATTGATGGCAACAACCCAATAATCAATAGAGACCAGAATTGATATAGGAATATCAGCTTGGTTATAAAACAGAAACCAACCAGACTCTTACACAAGGTAAGAAGATAGATTCAGGCGCACAATGGGAGGTGGTCGGAGACCTGCTATGATACCATAAAACAAAACTAAGAAGATTATATTTCTGAATTGTGTGTTCAACATGAGTCTATATTCTTATTTATACTAGTAGGATTACATAGTAGTACAAAATGTATTACAAGAAGTACGAAGCATAATGTCCTAAAATCAAGCCCTAACATCTAGCTAGCATGTGATCATGTAATGTGATCCTATAATCATGCTAACAAAGTGATGTCTGCATCATAGCAACCAGTGATGGACTTAAGAATTTTAATAAATAGGAACAAAATATATATATATAAAAAAATCTTTAAATATTTATATTTAATATCACATAATATTATTAAAAATACAAATAATAAAATTTTTTGTATATTGTGCATATGATTCTTTATGATATTTATATCATATAAAATTATTTAAATTGTAAACCTAAAATATTCAAAAATAACATTTAATATATATTCTATAAGTCTGTTTCTTTTTGTTTACAGATTTTAAAATATTAAATCAAATCCAAGCAATAAAATAATTTTAATTTATAATTGTCCAAAGTTTAGAGTTATTACAAAAAGAAAAATTATTTAATGAATTAAGTTATTATTATTTTTTACAAGCACTTATGTGGACAAATAAAATAATATAATAAAAAGAATAAATTAACATATATAAATATAATACAAATTTAATTTAAATTTCAATGGGGGTATATGCCCCCATTACTTATAACGTGTATCTGTCCCTGTAGCAAGTGTTTGGAAGAAGCAGGATATGAAGTATATTTAAAGAAAAAGAGTATACAACTACATTAAACTTTGACCATTTTACAAATTAACATCATAAATTTTAAAATCTTCTCAATTAGTCCTTGAACTTTGATTATTTTATAAATTATCACCATGAATTTTAAAATCTTCCTAATTAGTCTCTGAACTTTGATCTTTTTACAAATAGCTATCACAAACTTTAAAACTTTCTCAATTAGTCTCTAAACTTTAATTAATGTCTCAATAGATCTTTCTGTTTAAGTTGGATATGTTAATTCACTAACGATGATATTGTGTAACAACATTTTATCCGTTTTAACATTAATTCTAAACTATTTATTAATTTATTTATTAAAATTTAATTTTAAATATATTTTATTCATTACAATGTACATAAAAAATAAATTTATTTTAAAACAAAATTTGTTTTTATTTATTTTGTGATAATAAAATGTATTTATAATCAAATTTTAATAAATAAATTAATAAATAATTTAGAATTAATATTAAAATGGATAAGATGTTATTATACAATATAATCGTTAGTAAATTAACATATCCAAATTAAACAAAATGATATATTGAGATATTAATTAAAGTTTAGAATTAATTAAAAAAGTTTAAAGTTTGTGGTGATAATTTATAAAAGAAATCAAGTTCAAATTAATTAAAAAATTTTAAAATTTGTAATAATAATTTATAAAAAGATTAAAATTTAAAGATTAATTAAAAAATTTTAAAATTTATAATATTAATTTATAAAAAATTAAAATTTAAGATGACTGTATCTTTTTGTTATATTTAAAGTGGCCTTATAAATATGATTGAGCCACAAATTGAATATAGACTTGTATGGGAAAAAATGAATGACATATTTTAAAAAAATATGTTGTTATTAGAGAAGGGGCAAAAACATGATGAAAATTTGGTGGAATTAATTTTACTTGAGTAGTTGATGTTGATTGAACAAAATAAAGTGAACATGAAAGACGTAGGCCTAAAAACACTAAAAAAAAGTAGCAATTCTCTTTTTGGAAGAACCACACGGCTGGATGGGGATGTAGGGTTATTTGGTGTTCTACGAAGCGTTGACTTAAAATTTTAATTTTCTAATATCATTTTTTTTATATTAGATTTTGCACCAATTAGTAATATATAAATTTATGATTAATAATATATATTTATTATTTAATAAGATATTAATTAATTATTAAATAAATTGTTATTTTATTAATAAACTAATATATATTATTAAATTACAAATTTGTACATTGTTAATTAGTATAAAAATTATAATTATTGTTTTGTTCATTCTAATATCCTTTTGTTTTTTTCTTTTTTTTTTATATGTTCAGGTTTACAACATGTAGTGAAGAACTTGGGCTGACTCAGCAATGTTTCAAAGAAAAATATTATGAACATATTTTTTATTATACTTTTTTAATATTTTTTTATTAAATTATATTACACATTAAAATATATACTTAATTTAAATTAATACATAATTAACTTGATTAATATATAATTAAATTTATATTTATATTTTAATATGTAATATAATTTAATTAAAATTATTAAAAAATATGATAATAAAATATATTCATAACATTAGTCATGTTATAATTGTCACTATTATAAAGTATCTTGAAGGAAGTTTTTTATTTGGGCACGAAAATTAATATTGAAGGTTGGAAATTCAAAACAGGTCAACGTGAGAACTTAAATTACAGCATCTTCTTTGTAAGACCGTAGTCCTTAATCCTTATATAGTTCCCTGTCATCAATTATTCTGCTGCTTTATTGTTTTTCAGTCTGGCTTTTATTTTGGGTGGATGAGAACTCATTTAAGTTGGGCTCTAACCAAATGCATAGTTGCATGCATACATAATCTTCTGACTAACACAAGCATATCTAGTTAGCTAATAAGCAGGTTATCACAGTATTGGTCCTAGCTAAAAATATGCTTCTTTGAGTAGATTAGATATTTATCCCCTTCCTTTTGCAAAGTAATCTTATGAATCAAACTTCTATAAGTAACTCAAAAAGTTTAGCTATCTTAGAGAACTACCTAGATTCAGTAATCATAGTACAGACACAATGAAATACTATATTTTCCTTTTGCTTTTCTTTTTTTCTTTTTTCAAGAAACAAAGTCTTAAGGACTAGGCTTAGGCAATGGAGTCATTATTTAACTAAACTCTTCTTAACAATTTACTTAAAATGGCATATTGCGTGATTAGAGGTTTACAATCAAAATGCAAGACTTACGAAATACTTTTTATCATAACAAATTCATCTTGAAAAATCTGCTATATGAAATGCTTAAAAACTTACTTTGTCATTTGTCATCAGTACTCAGATAGACTTTCTATTATTGCTTCTTCACGTATAATAATTTGATTAGATAAAGATGCCAGTTTTATTTGAGAAGCAGAAATTTCAAGTACAATATAAAGATCAGTGTTTCAAGAGGTATTTTAATAATATACGGAAGATAAGAATAAATTGGAAGAGATAAACTAGGTGCTGTACTTTTGCTTTATGTATACTACTCCAGCACTATAAGCCATGTAAAAATGTGACTTAAAAGTCAGTTTCTTCTAACTTCTGTTTGGTTTCTGATGGAATGAGGGTGTGTTTAGTTTGTAATTGGAACATTTTAAAAATATATTTAAAGTATTAAAAGACGTATCAATATGTTTAATAAAAAATTTATTAATAAAATTCAGTTAATTTTAATAAAAAATTATTTTAAATTTTAATTGGAATGAAAATCCTAAATTCTTATTTTTTTTATTAGATAAAATTTTGTTGAAGATATTTTTTCTTTTAATTTTGTTTTAAAAGTTATTTCAATTTTTTATTCAATTAATATTTATTTTATCAAAATTACTTTTAAAATAAAAATTTTTTAAATATAAATCATTTTACTCCAAATTCATTTTTAACCAAATTTAAATTTACAAACTCTATCCTAAACACGCAATAAATCTTTGTTATGGCAGCATGAAATAAGAGTTGGTTTGTATACTCTAGGAGTCTAGGCTGCTAGGCTATTATGGACTCTTAACATCAACACATGGAAATTCATTCATAAAAAGCAACAGCAATATATGACACATTTAGGCCAGTTCAATTTTCATTAATCTGGACAAAGAATTAAGGGAGAATTAATTAAATGGATTATCAAGGAATTATATTTAATTTAAGGAGGCACAAAAGTTAAAATTATTAAAAATAATTATTCTAATTTTAATTAAAGAGAAATACTATTTAATTATATTTAACAATCAAAATTTTCCTTAATCAAAATTTCATTTGAAACATTAGTCACTTAATAATAACAAATGATCACTTAATAAAAAAGTAATAACTATTCACAAATTTATTTGATATAAAATTTAATTTAAAATTGTTAATTATTCAATAACAAATAATAAACACTTAATAAAAGACAATAACCATAAGCAACTTTCTTATTATTTTCATGTATTTTATATATTAAATTTTATTTAAAATGTTAGATACTTAATAATAAGAAATGACCACTTAATATGAAGTATAGTTATTCATAATTTTTTTATGTATAATTTAATTTAAAATTATTAATTATTCAATAATAACTAATGATACTCAAAAAAGAAAAATTTCTTCATAATTTTATGTATTTTTATATATTGAATTTTGTTTTAAACGTTAATCGCTCAATGACAACAAATAAATATTTAATAAGTAATAGTAATCATTCGTAAATTTCTTTCGTATAAAACTTAATTTGAAATTCTTAGTCATTCAGTGACAACTAATAATAACTTAATAAAAGGTAATAACTATTTGCAATTTTTTTTCTAATTTCATATATTTTATATATTGAGTTTTATTTGAAATATTAGTCACTCAATAATAAGAAATGATTATTCAATAAAAAATAATAGTCATTTATAAAAAAAATTATATAAAATTTAATTTAAAAATTGTTAATTACTCAATGACAATTAATAATCACTTAATAAAAAATAACTAATAACCACTTACTAACGATATTATTACCTATTATGTGAAATTAAATAATTTTTTTCTTTAATTAAAATTTAAATAATTATTCTTAATAATTTTAACTTTATTTATTTCTTTAAATTAAATATTATTCCTTAAAAATTCTTAGCATTAATTTTGCCAAGAATTAATAAGCTTTCATTTCTTGTCGAAGGTGCCCTCCCCTGACCCTTAATTATCATTTAGCAGAGCATGCAATTATAAGAAGGTATCCGATAGATCATGCGTTATGATTGGCATTTTCATATATTGTGCACTCGTTATTCTAACGCCTAGAGCTTTATCTATGCAATGTATATATCCAGCTGTGATGCATATGCCCGAAAAAATTCATCTAAAGCAAGTTTATGGTTAAATAAGGGTACATTTATTATTAACTTATTTAATAAATTAAGATTATTATATATTTTATTAAATTAAGAATAAATACATATTTATTTATTTATTTTAAAAACAAAATTACTTTAAAATAATTTTTCATATATGTTAGAGTTAATGCTTTGTTTGGTATGCAGTTTCTCGAAGAAAAAGATGTAATGGAGGGAACCTTTCCTTCGTTTAATATACAATATTGTAAGAGATCTATTTTCTCTGTGGGATCTACAAATTTTACATCTGTCCTTGAAGTGATAGATTGAGAGAGAAAGAAGTAGATGTTGAATATATGTCCCACATATTTTGTAGTGATTAAATAATTTAATATTTATTTAGACGATAAAGAAAAATATTATTATTTTTTCTTTTTTTATTTTATTAAATGATATTAAATAAGGAAAGAATAATTCATCCATCACTCTTCATTTTCTTTTCTTTTTTTTTTTTTTTTTATCTGATTCCTTTATTTTTCTTTTCTTTCATAACACCAAATAAACCCTTAACTCACGATACCCATATATACTCCTGTATAATTCTATCATTATCTGCATAAATAATTTTTATATTTTTATATTAAATAATATATATATCTCTTTTTATATTTTATTTAATATTATTTATTATATTTTTTTTTTTTTTTTTTCACTCAATTATATTTATTAAAAATAATATAAATAATACTTATATTTTTTAAAAAATATAAAATAATTATTTTCCTTGCACAAATAGTTATACTGTATCATTTGAGAGGCAGAGGGAGTGTTAGAGAGATGATTTCTACAAAGAGAGCTGCTGTCAGCTTGCTTGCTTCCATCAATCAATCTCCATTCTAGGCACTTCTAGTGAGCAGTGAGAATCAGAACAAAGCAAACAGGAACGAAGGAAGAAACAACGAGACGGGGACCCATCCTTTTAGTGAGTGCTTTCAATTATTAAATTTTGGAAAAGTATACTTACATTAGGGATGTTCGGTCTTGTATTACTTATTTTATTAGTCTCGGCTCAAATTTAATAGAGACAAGCTTGGATTTTATATGTTAAATTTAGTATGTTTTTGGGTTAAGTTTTAGTTATGTTTTAATTTTTTTTTAGCTTGAGTCAGTATTATATATTATTTTAAAATTTATATTTTTATAATTAATTATAAATAATATAATTTTTTAATTTAAATTAATAATTTTTTTATAATATGATAATATTTTTATATTAATATTATTTATTTTAAAATATATATTATAAAATATATCTTAATTTTTGTTTCTTAGTTTTATAATTTTAAAATTTAAATATACATAATATTTAAATTTATACTTATGTTAATATATTAAGTTAATCTAATTTTAATCCAATCATTATCAAATTATAACCAAATTGAGTTTAAATTTTTTTAAAAAAATGATCAAAATATTAAATCAAATTAAATCAACTCAAATTCATTCAAACCCATCTCATAAAACTCCAACCTTACACAGAAAAATGTTTAAAACAGGAGCCAGTAGAGTTCGTAAATCTAGGAGGAAAAAGAGTAAAAACAACCAACACAGTATTAAATAGGGAGAATTAATTAGAAGTATTATTAATAATATAAAATTAATAAAAATATCAATTAATTATTTTATATTTTATTTTTTCCTACAATATCTTTTTTTGAAAGATGAAGACTAATTTATTATAATATTGTTGTTCTAAAAAAATAACTACTCTCAAGTGTATTTTTTTTTAATACACATGAATCAAAAATTAAATTATTAATTACATATTTAAAATACTCAAATCTATTATCACTTAAATTAACACAAATTAGTATATTAATTAATCATTTAAAAGAGTCAATTAATTATTTTGAATAATTGTTATTATAAAAATAATTATTAATCCTTAACTTTTAATTTTATTTTGTTAAGAGTTTTTTTCATTAATTCTTCCTAATAAATAATTAAGTCTGTGTTAAATATGTACTTTTTGTTTTCTTTATATTTATATTATATTATAGAGGGGGGATCGGTTTATCATATGTAAATCTTTTTTGACTTACACTCATTTTAACTATGAGATCCACTTTCATCTAATTTGAGATTATTTCATTAAAAGAACTATTGATGAAAGTGATCTAATAAAAAATAAGTGTAAAAAAAAAACTTACATTGTTGTAAGTTGATCCTCCCTCTATATTATGAGGAGATCATTCTGTAGGTGTAAGTTTTTTTGACTTACACTCATTTTCAACCATGAGATCCACTTTCATCTAATTAGTTGAGATTATTTCATTAAAAGTAGATGAAAGTGGATCTAACATTAAAAATAAGTGTAAGTCAGAAATAAAAAGACTTTACACTGGTGTAAGTGATTCTATATTATGAGGATACACTTATTTTTAATCATAATAAATACTTTCATCTAATAGTCTGATTATTTCATTAAAAGTAATTATTAGATAAAAGTAAATTTAATAATTAAAAATAAATATAAATAAAAAAAAAACTTATATTAATATAAGTTTTCTTTATCCTCCCTTTATATTATATATCATTACTCTTAAATTTTTGGACTGTGAAGGTGAGAAGCTTCAGTCAGAAGGTGGGACACAGGACTAGGCTTCCCAACTTCCAATAAAATCCCATCCTACTTCTTAGGTTGGTATCAAGATTTTAATCAATTTTACATGGGACGGTACAAACAGTGTTGGATAATCATCTTCTCTAATCTTGACCAAATCAAAAGGTTATACTTTTTTCATTTTAATTGGAATTTGAAACACCTGCCGACTTGTGAACACGAGACAGACAAGAATATTCATGAGTGTATTTAAGATATACTTATATATTTGTACAAAAATTTCTCTAAATCTTAAGCAAATCTTAAGCAGTAGTTATAATTGCTAATAAGAAAAGTGGAACATGATTTTATTTTATATATTTTTTAAATTGGAAGTGAATTATGATAATTAGACAATTAGATGTAGTATAAAATTACAGTTTTCTATTAGAAAAAAAATTGGCCTCACCATTAGAGTGGGTCCTATGGGTGGGGAAGGGGCGAGAACATCACTTGATATCGAATCTGTACAGTCTCTGTAATGTCCCTTAACTCTTACTATCTAAGCTGTGTTAAAGGGATTAAAATTATAATTTTGTCCTTTTTTTTTTTTGTAATTTGGATTTTTAAGAAAAAGTGAAAAGGGATTAAATCTCTTTATAATAGTATAGGTAAATAAAATACAAGAATTGATTGTATGTTTTATACAGTTAGAGCTTGGTATTCTCGTTTGAGTGCACAAGATCAATTGCTTTAGTCTCATGTATTTTAATTTTTTTATGTAAATAAAGAAGTTTAAAGGAGGAGAGGTTAAGTTTCAACTAGCACTTACTGTTTTAGTTATAGATTATTTACCAAAAAAAGAATTAGCAGTTTTAGCCCTTTCAATCGTAGCGCAATTGTTTTTCTGTTAAGATTTTTTATATTTTTATCATAAAGAGTATATATATTTATTTTTATATATTATTTAATATTATTTATTATATTTATTTTATTATTATTTTAATTATATATTCTTAAAAAATATATATATATATATATACACCTCTAAAAAAAATATAACACTATTATTTTCCTTCTGTTGAACAAAGTCAATTTAATACACGTAAAATATAGGTTTATTATATTGATCCCGATTTGGCTTGAAAATAGATTAAGCTTTATTAAAATTGGTTTATACTTGATTTGTAAAACATTGGCTTAAATTTGATCAATTATTTATCATAATTTTTATTTTTTACTTGATCTGACATGTTTGTAAAAATATAAAAACTTGAGTTAATCTAAAAACATAAAAGTTTACATATAAGTTAAGAAATTTAAATTTTTAAATTTATAAATAAGTATAACTTTTAATCAAAATATTATATTCTCTATAAAATAAATATATTATACTCATGTATAATTAATAAATAAAATAAATATTATAAATTTTTTATTATATATAAAATAAATAAATTAATTAATTTAATAGATCAAATATTTTTTTAAAAAATTAAGTCTTAATTTATATAATTAAATAAATATTTTTTAAAACTCTAAACTTAATTTATTTGTCAAATCAATTAGACCTGGGTAGGTCATAAATAGATTAGACTATAAATTTTTAATAGGGGTGACCAATACCCGTCCAAGTTTGTGATTCCTAACTCTACTGTATGTTTGAAAAAAATGTAGAGCACCATTATCTACTTATCTTGGGGTCAATTCTGGCGGCATGATTTATTTGAGAATAAAGATTGAAAATCATAGTGGCATGGTTGCAAGGAAAGGAAAATGCCTAAAGACTCCCACAAGAATGAAGGAGAAAGAGAACAAGTAGAAAGGTGAAAACATTAGGGAGAAAGAGTAACATGCAGACAGGGCAAAAATTAGAAAGAATGAGAGAATAAACAGAGAGGGGAAATAACGAGGGAGAAACATAGAATAACGATAGAAGACAAACGATGGAGAAAGTAAAAACAAGCAGAGGGGGAAAAAAGAGAGAGAAAGAAAGAAAAAACATGCTGAATAAGAAAAATATTACGGAGAAAGAGATCGTTGGGTGTTGGCCAAGGAAGAAAAAATAAAATATGAGTAAAGTATTATATATGTATTTATTTAGTTATTATATTCATACCCTTTTGATCATTTGACACTCAAGATGATTTTTTGTTATACTATCTTAACAAAACTTACTCTTTAAAAACAACCTTTTAATACAGATAAAAAAAACATTTTAATGGCATATTCCAAATATATAATCTTTTGCATTTTGTGCAACATTAACTCTTTCTAAATTAATTATGTAAAAATCTAACTTACGTATGAACTAGATAATTTGGTAACAAAAGGAAGTTATTTTATATAAGCGTATTGATCACCACTATGTCAATTCACATTTTTTTTTATATAAGATAAAAGATAGATAATGATAAAGATTGTTTGATTTTTTTTTTATATTTATATTTAAATATTTAAATAGATTATAAGATGTATTTATAATATTTTTTTATCTAAAGATATTTTTATAATCTTGTTTATTTTATATTTATCTTTAAATATTTAGATGAGTAATAAGATATAATTATAATTTTATTCTCTTTTATACTTATTAAAATTTTAAATCAGTAATTAAATATGATAATTTTAAAAAATTAAAAATTAGACACTAATTAAAATAAGGAATCACATTTGTAATAGTATAGATGTAAATTAAAGTCTAATAAAAAAATTTATAAATTTATGCTATAATTATCAAGATAGGGGAAATGGAGAAAATGAAAGAACAAGTAGCTATAATTATGATATGGATAGTTATGTTATAAGAAAAAAAATGTACAAATGCAAAATTAATATATTACACATAAATAATGATGAGTCCTATTATATTCCGATTTGTATCTTTCTTAATTATAACATGACAATATTTCAAGTTAGGGATGAGTAACATGCGAGGATCTTTGATCCTTAATAATGATAATATGAAAAAACAGAAATTCAAAGCTAAAATAGAAAATTCCCTTTATATAATAGTAAAAATAATTTAAATATAGATAGATTATACAGAATACAAATTAATTTTATTTATTTTTTTATATTAAGAGCAATTTCATTACCCTAATTTGATTGCAATTTATTTCAGCTGTAAACTCTGCTGTTCTTGTTTACGACTCTACTGCTATTGATTAATCCGCTGGGATTGGAATGCTTGACTTGCTTTCAAAGCCTTTCTAGGCTAACTCTTAACTAAGTCCCAACAACGGCTAGCGAAGAAACTGTAGGGCTTAAGGCAGCGAATGACCTGAGGGTAGGCAACTCAATAGAATAATAAAGCAGCCTGGCTTCAAGTCTAGGACTTCCTAACTGCTTGATTTAGAAGTCTTATTTGTTTTATAATACGGGAATGAATCGCATATGTTGGTATATATATATATATATATATCTTATTTGTTTTTTATAAATACGGGAATGAATCTTATATGCAAATATTTAATCTTTGACCATCCATGAATATATATATATATATATAATAAAAACTCTCTTAAATATCAATCTATATATATATATATATATATATATATATATATATATATATATATATATATATAACAATCTCACTAACATCAACAACAACAAGGCACAATTTGTTTTGTATACTCTCCATCCATTATATGTTAAATTGATTATACATGATGGTATAGATTTTTTTTTTCCTCATAATATCTTTTATTCAATAAGTGAAAATTTAATTTTTTAAAGTATGATTAACATTTAAGTGATGACTATTTTCAATAGTATACTTAAGATTGCATGCTTAAAGAATTTAAATTTCTTTATTCAGACTAGTGTATATTATTTTATATGATTTATAGATAAATTATTTAAAGTATATCTATTAAATGGTGAATTTTAATTAAAAAAATTAAAGGTGAAAGAAATATTTTTAACATAATAATTAGTAGACAAGATAAGTAATTTTTGTTTTTGATTTTAATAAAAGTTATGACACGAATTAGTTGTTTTGGTTTCTATATTCTAAGATTATTTTCTAATCAAATAACTCACTTTATTGGTTGTAGTTTTTTTTTTATTGGTTTGGCAAAAAGAATTAACAAATAAATATTTATGGATGGAAAGGAAAAATATATATTCGTACTCAACAAATTTTCTCATAATTAATATATAAATAATTAACGATTAATGTATATTGTATAATAATCAAAGATATTAATTAATTATAATTATTAATAATCGATTAATATCTTCAATTACTAAATAATATTGTTAGATCATTCGTTATTTGTAAATTGATAAACAATATAAAAATGATATGCCAAATTTGGTGTATGAATAGAATAACTGAAAATATAAAGGTTAAGAAAAAGAAAACAACAGTGGTTAGGTATGGTAGTTGCAAGTTTCCCTGGGTTGGGTACACCACTGAGTACTAGGATTGGAGAGAAGTGAGAACAAAGACAAAGAGATCAGAGAATATATAAGCAAAGGCTGAGTGAAAGCGTCAAAGTGTGAGTTGGAATGGAGAGTGATGGAAAAATATTGGTGGGTATCCATTATCAAAAACATGCACCTTCTATGCGCACTAACGTGAAAGTGCACAAAGCCACATTTTTGAATCACTCTAAACACTTCCCCCAATCTAGTCTCTGTGGGCCCAACCATCTTACCCCATAGCCAAGCCAACAAGCTAGAGCCGTCACCCACCTCATCAACACTCAAAACACTCAACACTCAACCCATCATTGCCATCACTGAATTATATCCCACTCTTTCTTTCTTTCTTTCTGTCATCAAAACTTCAAAAGACATATCCCCATTCACCCTGCTGTTAATGAATCCATTTTTTTCATAACACTAACTACTAGAGACCTTGCTTTTCATAAAAAAGTTCTGGTTTTTGTGATGGGGTGTTGGTGAAGGTGCTGGTGCAATCTGAAAATAAAGCTGCATATCTGGATTTGGTTTAATGGGTAATTGCTGGTATAGATGGGAATCATCAGATTATAGAGTCTCATCCAATGCAAAGTCAGGTTGGTTTCCCAACCAAAAAAAAAAAAAAACTTGCCTTTCTCTATTTTTGAATAATTTTCTATTTTTGGGTTATTCATTATTTATCTGTGCCTGGAATGGTTAGTGTTTTTGGGGTGTGTTTTGTTAGAGCTTTGTATTAGATTCCCTGTTTTCCTCCTTCTGGATTTCGTTCTCTCTCGTGAAATGGTTTACTCTTTTTTTTAAAAAAAACTTTTTGCTCTCTTCTTTTCAATATTCTATCTCTGATGGATGTTATTGTTAAGGCTTTCATTTTTTGTAGCGTTTCAATTTCCCTTCTTGCTTTCATTAACTACCCTTTCAGCTGGTTTGTGTCTTCATTGAAATTTTTGCTAGTATTCTAGTAATTAAATCATTTGAAAATAGTGGAACTTTTGTATGCAATATTAGCTTCATAGTCTCGTCCTTTAGGCATGTTAATATTCAGCAAATCATTAGAATAAAAAAAGAAAGAGAAAACAGAAATCTGCATATATGAGTTACATGTTGTCTTCAAATTTTTTTCACTTTTCTAAAGTAGCTTCGATGTAAAATCTGTTAATATGAGCCTTGATCACCTTTTCCTTATGTCTGCTTCAAAAGTGGGTCTTATGTGGATAGTGGAAACCTCTATCTTTAGTGCGTTGAGTATTAAATCTTAATTATATTTTCCATGAAAACTAGTGGTGGATTTTAAAAATATAATCGATTGCTTCACAATTATAATATATTCCTATAATCCCATGCTTTTGATAGTGTCTTACTTTTTCCTTTTTCTGTCTTCTCTGTTTCTATAGTGGAATATGAAAAGGAGTTTATGTGAACTACTTAATCTTTTTACATGATAACGTTGCAATGTTTGTTTTCGATTTTTAGTCCTCATACCAGAATTTAAATTTTTTATTTATAGGTACTGACTTACTGATAAATTTCTGTATAATATAGCGTTGGATAAACTGTTACATGTAAATATCTGATAGCTTCTCCTATTGATGCCCTTGGTTTATTCTTTTGTTTTTCTGAGAGTACTTGGATAGATATAAATGGGAATAGATGTTCTCTTTCCACAGTTTAAATGTTTAATATTATTTGTTCTCATTTCTCTTATTGATTCACCAAAAGAGCAAAACCAGGCAATCAAACAAAGGAATGATGATAGTAAGTTACCATCCAACCCTGAAGAAGTAGAAGACCTACGCCGTGATTCAGCTGCAAATCCATTGATTGCATTCACTTATGATGAGCTAAAGATTATCACTGGAAATTTTAGGCCAGATCGTGTATTGGGGGGAGGAGGATTTGGAAGTGTTTATAAAGGGTTTATTTCTGAGGAGTTAAGGCAGGGGCTTCCTTCTCTTCCTGTAGCTGTTAAAGTTCATGATGGTTACAACAGTCATCAAGGGCATAGAGAATGGCTGGTAATCTTTATGTCTTTATATCTTTCTGTACATTGTTTTTATGAAAGTATCTAACTGCAAAATCATGATGCTTGACATGCTATATATATTTTTATCCTACTATCTTCACATATAAATTGATGTAACATTTTTTTTTTCTTTTGGGTGAAAAAATTGTTGTAAGATTGATTAAGAGTTTCATTGCTTTCTAGGCAGAAGTCATATTTTTGGGGCAGCTTTCACATCCAAATCTAGTGAAATTAATTGGATACTGCTGCGAAGACGAACATAGGGTGCTAATATATGAGTATATGGCCCGGGGAAGTGTGGAAAACAATTTGTTCTCCAGTAAGTATTTTATGCCACTTTTTCTGGATATTGAAATTCTGCGCTCTTTATTGATTTTAAAGCTAAGGACATTACTGGAACATGTTATTAGGGTGCCAATGCATATAGCCATAGCTTTAAGGAATTTAAACAATGTCTAGAAAAATGTTATTTTGCTTTTGCAGATGCGTCTCACCTTACTTTTTACCTCCACTAAGTTCTCTTCTGCAATGTTGACACCAAAGGAAGATATAGTAAAGTGATTTTGGTCACATGATTTTGTAGCTTTTTTGGAATAATATCGAGTTAGAGTGTAGGAATAGTTGAAGTTCTATGCTCTATAGTTGTTTAGGCATCAGAAAACCTTGTTCTTTGTCACTTCATTGAGACATCTGTTTGGATGGATTTGATAAGGATATAAGCTATAGGACATGGATAACGAGACAGATACATAGATTCCGCAAATTATAAACATTATATAGGATACAACACGCCTAAGATAGAACATATATAATGTAACATAATATTAACATAAAAACACAAATCCTGACTGATACATAGGAGGTGAGCAGGGGCCTAGCTCCCTCTTCCAATTTTTTTTTAAAAACAAGTGTATGTATAGGCATTTAAAAGTTTTAAAATGTTGAATAAATATCTTTCTATAACTAGTTTAAAGCACTTTAATTTATTTTGAACTCATTCTTATTTAATATATATAATAATTAAAATTATAGATTAAATTTTATCATTCACTATTTGACAAAATACCATAACTTTATATTTAGAATATATAAATTTAAAGTTTAAAAAATACACATACGTTTTAAACTCATTTTAACCCACATAAACATATTGAACTCCATACATAATTAATGTGTGTCGGACTAACTTAATAATAATGCGTGTGATCTATAACAAATAAACATTAATTATTTCACACCACTTCTTAATATTTTAATATTAAAAATTCAACTTACTCGATTTAGTGTTAATTAAAAATTTTTATTTATAACTTAGTTTTAGCTCCTACAACACTTATTTTCTAGATATGTTCCTGACTATCATTTATCTAATAAAAATTAAAAGATGCAGGTTAGAAGTATCTAAAGGTATCCAAAAAATATTTCACATGATGTGTCTGATTCTATTACAGCAATCATTTTAAAGTTTCATCATTCCTAGGATATAAGTACGATTGACAGCAACAGAGGAAAAGCGGTATTCAAAAGTTATACTACAACCTTTAGTAACCGTGTTAGGAACAAAAGGAAAGAAGATTGTGAATAATTGCCCAAGTCAGCATTCCTTTACGATATAATCTTTGGCATAAAAAAAAAAATCTGTGAAGAAATTACCTCCATGAGCAGCTGAAAGATTTTTTAATGGGAATTCTTTGTAGATCCTATACCCTTGAAATGAGCCAAGGAGTATTCGTGTGCTTGGAAGACCACTTCCTGTTTTAAGTGAGCTATAAACTTATTTAGTTTTAGGAGGTTTTTACATTTTTTTGGGTGTAACACTAATTTTCATTTGGATTATTGTGATTGTCCAACTCCGCAACCATTTCCACGGCAACTAAATTGCGTAGTCCCTTCACCTGCCGAGTTCAAACTTTCTACATAAGCCACCTCTTGTGGTTGCCCGGCTATAAACTTAAATCTAATATATTTGCATAAGAGAAATGCTAGTCACACGCACTTTTATATACTTATTTCAACACTTATTTTATTATTAATTCAAAAGTAAGTGTTATTAACATTTTTCTTCTAATAATCTTTTTAAGTATATGAGGTGAACCAATAATAAAGTAAATATTAAAAAAATATTTAAAATAGTATATTGTTAATATTCCTCTTTAATAGAGGGCAAAATATAAAAGACAGATGCCTTTTTCCTGATAAAACAACAATGACCCACTTAATTGTGTCTCCATAGTTCCTCCACTTTGGGCTTTGGCAATTGTGGGTGGGTCCTTCGCCCACTCCACTATAAATACTCCTCACTCTCACAATCACATTCACTCTTGGACATTCATGGATCATCTCATTTTTCACACGTGGAGCATCACACAATTAGAAAGACTAACTCATGGCAGTATCCTCAGGAAAAATTCTAATTTCTCCTAAAGAATCATTCTAAAAGTCTTTCTAATTACCTAATAAAAAAGAAATAAATGCTTTTTGAGTTCTCTAAACATTAAACGCTTCTACCTTATCATTTAATGTTTTCTTTTTGAAGAAATTAGGAGATTGGAAGCTGATTGTTTAGGAGGATTTAGTATTGGGTTTGGATCCTCTCCTAGAATAGGATTATCCTGCTAGAGAGAGATAGAGATAAGTTTTACCACTAGTTCTGTATTTATTTCTCTAACACTAACAGGACACTCTCTCATGCTGTTCAACAACATTAGAGAATCCAGACCCTTTTAACAAAACTTTATGCTCATTCCTCACCCCCTCCTGCTAGATCTTCCCTCCTTTGTCCCTAAGACACAACTTGGCACACAAAAAAGTGAAAAAAAAAAATCCCAGATCAATAAGCACTTAATTTTTAATCTATTATATAATTAAAAAGTTAATAATGCATACCGTGGGTCCTTGGTGAATTCAGTTTGCTAGTTTATTTTTGTTTGTATATCTAATGTGTCTTAGCTTAAATATTGCAGAAATATTGCTTCCCATGCCATGGTCCATAAGAATGAAGATTGCATTTGGCGCTGGAAAGGGACTTGCATTTCTTCATGAAGCAGAGAAACCTGTCATCTATCGTGATTTTAAGACGTCAAATATTTTACTGGACCTGGTCAGTACTCTTAAAAGATTTATGTCAATTTAAAATGAAAAAAGAAATCATACCATTTCTTTTGGTGAATTTATATTTATAATAAAAATATGTACACAGATGTGCAATTAAAATTTAAGTATAGCATATAATGGGAGGTGTATAATATAATGGTTTCCATAATATGCTTGTATTTTGTTTGGATTTATCACAGAATAGGTAATTTTGACATAATGTAGCTTAGGTTTTATCAATCATGGAATCGAGGTAGCAGCTGATGATTCTTCTTTGGAATGCTTGTTTGACAGCAAAGGACACAGAGCACCTGAAACCTGATGTCTGATGCTCATTGCTCATAAGGACATTAAACTATTAAAAATTGTTGTTGAGGTCATGTTGAGTTCTTCAAGATAAAATATTTAAACTTTCATGACCTTTGGTATTCATGATGTATTTTCTAGTAAAATTATTGCAAGATATAGATACTACTTGTAGTTTATGTTGTCAAATTTTATCTTAGTAGAACAGACATATGCTGCTGTTAAGACTTAAGACAGAAGACTCTAGCTGGCTAAATAAGCTTTACTTACAAATTGGAGTCAATACAAAATGATAGTGTTCTTTTTATCAAACAACAGATGTCTAGTTTTCCACCTATGTCTGATGTACTTTTACCTACCTTTAAAGGAATATATGACTTAATGGAGCTTTTGTGCATTATTTCAAAGATGTTTATACTAATAATATTTGTTCATTGTTTTATTTATTTCCTGGTTCTGCTTAAGCAAACATGCACCGCTTACAGACAAAACAATATGTCTCACAAGATCAAAACACACAAGCTAGTATTGTGTAATGTCTGCTAAAAACACGAGTGAATTTGTGCATAAATATTAGTTTCTACTCTTGTACAGCAAAGGCAACAATGTTTCTAAACTATGCCAGCTTTTAACTAATCATCTTGTTTTTTTTTACATGTTTCAAAAACAGGACTATAATGCAAAACTTTCTGACTTTGGCCTTGCCAAAGATGGACCAGTTGGAGACAAATCCCATGTTTCTACTCGCATAATGGGAACATATGGGTATGCTGCACCTGAATACATAATGACAGGTAAAATAACTTTAAAAGCTAGAATTCAGCACTCATCTATGCAAAATTATTCAATGTTAAGTGGAATTTCATGGAAAAATATTGTAAGTTCGTATTTCACTAGAGATAAAGGCCACCAAAAGGCACTGTAGAGCAATTATGGTTGTCCTATATATATATATATAAATTGACATCATAGTCATCTATTGTGCAGGTCATCTGACCCCTAGAAGTGATGTTTACAGTTTTGGAGTTGTTCTTCTTGAACTTCTCACTGGAAGAAAATCTTTAGACAAGTTAAGACCTTCTAGAGAACAGAACCTTACAGATTGGGCTCTTCCTTTGCTGAAGGAAAAGAAGAAATTGCTAAATATTATAGATCCAAGGCTAGATGGTGATTATCCAATAAAAGGAGTTCACAAGGCTGCAATGCTTGCTTATCATTGCTTGAACCGCAATCCAAAAGCAAGGCCTCTGATGCGAGATATTGTAGATTCATTGGAGCCTTTGCAGGCACACAATGAGGTCCCTATTGAAAAAACATTGACCATAATCAGTGAGGTTCCTGAAGCTGATTTAAAAAAGAAAGATGCAGATTGACTGAACGAGGGTATCGTTTTAGGTTATCAGATTTCCTTCTCATGTGCATAGGGAGAGGTTTTGCCTTAACTTATTGTGTTTATTAACATGAAATATAGGTAATTTCTTTATATTCTATCCCTTTCTTTGCTTTACAACATGGTTGTCTTATGCAATTGGATTGCTGTATGAATTTAATAACAATTTAAACAGAAACAAGCAATAGCAGCAAAACAAGATATATTATTAGGCATCCTTTTGTTTTATTTAAGAGCACTGCTATTTGTCAATAAAAATTACACAAAGTTGACTATGAAAGAGGGAATTATTATGGATACATGGGCGGTCACAGGAAAAAATGATTGTGAAAGTAAGAGCATGTATGATTGGGATTATTTCCCAATTGGTTTTTTTTTTTTTTGAGAAAAAGTTGTTGTAAGAGTATTCTCACATGTTTAGTAAAATTAATTTTAATTTTTGTATGAAATTTAATATATTATAAAATTTTTTTATAATATTGAAATTTTAGTTTATGATTTTAAATTATAAATTATTCTTTATATTTTGAAATATAAATATTATTTTATTATTAATTAAATAATTATTTTAATTATTTTATATTTATTTTGATAGTTTAATTCATAAAAATAATTTTTTTATATTATTCAAACAAAACAGATTAACTTAAAATCGTTTTTCAACTAACATATTTAAATATAAAACTGATTCTATTACAATCGATTATATAAAAAGAAATTTATACAATAATCGATTATTGAAATAATCAAATTTTTACAACTATCTCAAACACGCATTAAATGTACATAACTATCATATTCTACCAGCCAACTACATCGGGTTCATAAAAATTTCACAAAAATCTTTTTATGAAAATTAATATTTTTCTTTATTTAAATCTAATATCTCTGATATATTAAGAGAATACTTAACAGTCCTTCATTTGTCATTTTTTAACCAAAAAGTTTTGAAAATTAAAAATTATGCGACTTAATTTTGTTTTGTTGTTGTTCATAACAGTCCTTCGTAAGAGCACTGATATTTTATTAAGGGTTTGTTTGTTTATTTGTATTAGTGACAATAATTAATTGTATAAATAAAATAATTAAATAATTCTCAAAATAATATTATTAATTGTATTTCAAAGTAATTTTATTATATACCCAACAGTGATTAGTTGTAATCTATCTATACATATAATAAAATTGACTTGAACTCAATAAATATCATGGACAATTTTTTAATTAGCTCCAATAAATGTCATTAATACTTTTTTAATTAGCTCAAAATTCAAGTTTATATTTTCATCCTCTCACATGATTTCAAGATAGATATATTAAAAACTAATCCAAGTTAATTGAAACTTGAGTTTAATAAATTGCATTAATAATCTTATAAATAGTTTAAATTCTTCTTTTGGTTTGAAGATAGGTAAACTTAACACTAACATAATCTAGATAAAACTACTATTTTTAAAACAGAACATTATTTTTAGCGAATATATAATTTATATGCTCCTCAAGAAATATTTAAAATAGATTTTAGTATGCAAATTGTTTAAATCAAATTTGAGCACTTTATTTGTTGATGTGTTTTATAAACAACACGAGTTATATTATATTTATAATTTTAGATAAATAATATTATAATAATAAAATAATGCATGTATTGTTAAGTCATGCATCGCATGTGAATGATAACTAGTGAAAATGAATTGCAACGTCATGTATGAGCAATTGCGTGATTAATTACTTCAAAAAACAAAAAGCGTTACTATTATAATACACATTATAAAAATTATTACTCCAATCGAGGTTTTTACTCCTTTTTATTTGTGCATCTCCCTAATGGGGATTGATGGACTCGTACAGGTACAGCCACGTTCCAAAAACAAATTTTTTATATTACATTTTTTTATATTATTTATTATACTATTCATTATATAATTTTTATTTAATGATAATTATTAAAAAATATAATAAAAAGTGATATAAAATAAAAAATAATATAAAAATATTATTTTTCTTCTAAAAATGCAAAATCGAAAGAATATACGTGGCATCAGACTAGTGAATTGAGTGGATGGTGGCTTTAGAACCACTTAACTACAGCAATCTACATTCACAGCCTCTGATCCCAGTTCTCTGTGGCCCCAACTGTCAACTTCCTAAGCACAAGTGCAAGCAGCAAGGGATCATGCTGCACTCACCGCTCTCCTCTCCACAACTCAACAAATCTTAGAGCTCAAAACACAAACTAGCAGACCCCAAAGTTTTAAGCATAACTATGTCACTATCTACCACCAATAGTGGTCACTCATCTCTTTACTCTGCACTTACATTGCCAAGAACCACCCATATCCACTCCAAACTGTTTTCTTCCACCACCAAGTTCTTTTCTTCCAGAAACCACTCATGTTCAGGTGTTTCTTATTGTTTCTCAAACACCCTTTTGTCAAAACCGTTCCTTTTTGTGGTTAGAGCTTCATCTGAGGTTGGGTCAAAAGCTTCCAAACAGAAGAGTAATGCCAAGAGTGAAGGAGAAGAAGAGCCATATGAAGAGTATGAGGTAGAACTAGAGCAGCCTTATGGAATCAGGTTTGCAAAGGGCAGGGATGGTGGAACTTACATTGATGCTATTGCACCAGGAGGATCAGCTGACAAGGCTGGAGTGTTCACTGTTGGGGATAAAGTACTTGCCACCAGGTGTGCTCTTCATCTTCTTTCTCTTTCTGCATGTTTCTTTCTTGGGAGAATTAGATAGAAGGGTTATCAGATATGTTATAACTTTGAGATTAGTGCTAACGTATCATGCTCAAGATAGTTAATTGGAGGCCTTATTTAGTCAAGGTTGACTTAAGGTTGTGGATTTTGGTATTGCATTAAAAATCTGGTAATGAAACATCTTATTTGAATATGACTTTAGATGACGTCAAAATGATTTAGGAATTAGGCATATGATAGCAATTCAGGTTTCTGTATGGCCAAGAAATTATCCTATGCATATTATATAGGTTGTCTTTTGCTAAGTACTAACTTCAAAATTCTTTTGAAAAGTAAAATTATATAATTTATGTTTGATTCATAAAGTTTGAGTGGTTGAGATATGACCAAATAGTTCAATATCTGCAGTGCTGTTTTTGGGACTGAAATTTGGCCAGCTGCAGAATATGGAAGGACAATGTACACAATTCGCCAGAGAGTTGGCCCGTTACTCATGAAAATGCAGAAGAGATACGGTTAGTTCATTATGTATGCATTTTTGCTGTGTGTCCCTCAAGTGGTAGTCTAGTCACTTGTGAACTTTGCTCGCTGATCCCTGAGCCATGGTTTCTCTTTTTGACAGGAAAGATGGATAATACTGGTGAATTAACTGAAAAGGAGATTATCAGAGCTGAGAGGAACTCCGGTATAATCAGTAACACAGTGAGGGAAATTCAAGTAAGTGTCATGATGTTAAAACTGCAAAATTATAATCCTTAAATTTTCACACCTTTTTGTGTAAGATATTTTCTCTTCTATAGAAAGATATCACTACTGTATTTCCATGTCGGGTACAACCACTGTCATTCCTCAAACTTGCAAAAATTTCAGATGCAAAACTACTTGAGGAAAAAGGAACAGAAAGAGCGCAGAGAAAGGGACTTGAGAGAAGGATTACTACTATATAAGTAAGACTTGGCAACTCAAAATCATTTTCTTTCTGACCCTCTTTGGTTTTTTCTACTTTTCCTTACTTTCCTTCATTTATCTAGCCCTTAACTTTTCATAATACAAGTATATTCTTCCAAAGGGATGAAGTGCAACTTCTTGTCTCAAATTCTAATTTCATGGATGTTGCTATTTGCACACTGTGTGAAATTTATTTTGCAATTTCTATAAAAAAAAGATATATATTTCACTATTTTTTTTCTTCAAGGTTGTGCTAGATTTATTAATTTTTTCCTTTATTACTCAATTGTATATTAATATACAGAATTAAGGATAGGAGACTTGCTTCTTGTTTGACGAGGGACATGAGAGGAACAAAAAATTTATATATAAAATTGTAATCTGCATTTTGTATCTGGTAATTGTCTTCAATTGATATGTTGTCCTTCATTAGCTAGTATTTTGGGAATTTTAGTTTCGAATCCTGAATGCTTTCCTTTCTATTTCTCAGTCATTTGCCTACTTGATTCAAATTGCCTACTTGATTCAATATTTGCATGCCTATGGCCAAAACAACTATTTAAAACAAAAAAATATGTCAACTTTCAAGCACACAATTCGAATTATATCTAAACTAAAGGAGTAAGACGAATTGATGCTATCTACTTGATATTCTTACTGTGCACTATCTTTTCCTGGATTAAATGCTGAAGGAATGCCAAATATGAGGAAGCTCTAGAGAAATTTGAGTCTGTTTTGGGATCGAGGCCAGAACCTGAGGAAGCAGCAGTTGCAAGTTACAATGTTGCTTGTTGTTACTCTAAGCTAAACCAGGTATATGTTTGTTCAAATTACAAATTACATGTTGCTTCCTTTCACTACTTGGAACATAGTGAACATACAATTTGGCCCTGAATTATACCTGTTGATTGGATTTAGTCCCTGAATTATACTTGCTGAGTAGATTGAATCCTTGGATATATGTGAGTGACTAATTTGGTCCTTCATTAATGTAAAAGTTTGTTAGTCCTTAGTATGTATAATCTCGGCTTTTAAATTATTGAAGGACCAAATTAATCACCCACATATATCCTGGGACCAGATCCACTTATCAAAACTGGCTAACATTGTACTAAAGCACCATCTACCATTGACCAATCCTAAACAAAACGTGTGAAAATAGAAGTGTCTTATCTATCTTAATTTGCCTCATTTAGAGATTACTAGCTTTCTTGTATGTAATTGGATTTTCAACAACTAGCATCTGATTCCTCAAAAAAAAAAAAAAAAAATCCTGAGCCTGTGTGAGTTAGTATATGCTCATATTTATACTAATAAAGATAATATTCTTCTTTCTTAATCCATTATTCTTGTCAACAGAGGATCCAGTCATTCTATGTATTTATCTATCTATTTATATGCTAATAGAGTAATAAATTTCTCTAACAGGTTCAAGCTGCACTTTCTTCACTTGAAGAAGCTCTGAATGCTGGATTTGAAGACTTTAAGGTGATCAACCTACTGTATGTTGTATTATCACTTTCTTAGTACATTCGCTAAGCCGTTAACATTGTTGTTTTAACAGAGAATCAGAACTGATCCTGACCTCGCCAATGTAAGGGCGTCAGAGGAATTTGATCCGCTAGTGAAAAGATTCGACGAATCATTTATCAATGAGAATGCCATCAATGCCATTAAATCTTTTTTTGGCATATTTGATAAGAAATAACCAAGGTTCTTGCCATACAAATTGAAGGACCTAGTGTGTGGACACAAGCATATAGTGGAGCTGACTTAGGATTTGCATGAGCAATATGATACCATGACATTTTATTTCCCATGTATAACTTTATAGTTAACTACACAGGTCTCACATCTTCTGCTATTCAATTTTTTACCCTTCCCTGGGATCTTGTTTTATGTACTACTATATCAGGCTAAATTATAAGAAACTTATTATCAATAAAATTGTCCATTTCCAACAACAATAACCCCCCTAGTTATCTGCTTATGGCATGTTATATTAACAATGAATTCAATTCACCATGTCCATGCCTTACTTGATCAACTGTTACCATGTTTCCTTACACAATGAAAGTCCCTATTGTCCACAACAAAGGTACATAACATCAAAGCAGATGCTTGTGTGCTGGCGCAGGTACATGGAAACCAGTAATGTCGAAACAGAATTGGGACTAATGTCTAAAGATGTTTCTGTGTAAAGGTGGTCCAAAGCCAAAAATTTCTGTCAATATACATAGTTCTTCAAGTAGGCACCTTCATTAAAGTTAAATTTGCTTCCTCTTCTAAGCTGCAGGACCCTGTGGTGTCAGGTTCCCAGAGCATGTACGAACCGAAATTTGATAGGGTAAAATATATTTTTGGTTTATATAAATGACATTTATTTTTAATTTAGTTCTAATATGAAAAAAGTTTTCAATACAATAATGTTGTACTTGTTAAAATTGGAATAAACTCCTTAGATGAAAATAATCATCTATAACCTAAAAAAAAATCATGTTGATCATTAGGAAATTGTTATTGTTTTCCGTCAAGCCTTCGTTCATGATGACCCAAATCACCACCAACTTCTTCCTTGCAGCTTGACAGATTCAGCTGGTGGTTTCGTGCGGTTTTGGTGTCTTGTTGATCTCACACGTATTCTCCTGAGTTGAAACCCTTTAAGCTTTCTCTCTCCTTCTTGTCGATGATGGGATGTCAAGAAAGATGAAAGTTATACGTGTGATTTAGCGGATTATCACTATTTTATTGATAACCGTAGGGTTATCATTGGCATTTCTATTTTAGCCATTGCAAAAATAGAATTATCATAGTATCTCTTGGACACAGAAAGGAGCATATTCTATTAGATACATTAAGCCCTAATCCAAACCTTATCGATCACTTTTAATTGAATGATGAACCTTAATGACAACTCACAATACATAATTATTCACATATAAGGCCAATGTTGGATTAAGGATCCAACAATCTCCCACTTGGACTATATGTGTAACCTTATAATTATATATTGTAAAATTAACCATATGAGCTCAATGTTATTGTCATTACCGAAAGTATCTATAACCAATCCGGTCCATCAATCGTACCAACATAGGATCAAAGCAGTCTTCGATACAATTATCATAACTCAACCCATCAATGGTCACATATGCTTATACAAATAAATGACATGGATCATGATATAGATGTGTAGCATGAAATTTTCATGTGATGTGATCTTAACATGCCTAATTCCAATTGGTCCTCCTTAAACCTTAGTGAGATCAAAGCATAATAAAATTAGAGTGTCAATACACCAAAACTTTATTTCTGCAGAAAATATTCTTAAACCATACATAAACAAAAAAAAAAGTTTATATCATAAAAGTATTTAAAAGTTACAAACTCCCACTAAAACTGAACATCATTTAATGACATAAAACTCATATGAGCAGTGTGCTCATGAAACATTTTAGGTGGTAACCCTTTAGTAAGCGGATCCAACAGAACCATGGAGTTTGTTCCTGATATGCTTCTATGCAGACAAACCAGTATACTCTAAACTCTTTCTTTAACAACAAGGAACTTGATGTCTATGTGCTTCGACTTTGTCGAGCTCCTTGTTGTTATTGGAAAATAAAACTCTGTCTCTTATTTATTGTCACAAAATAACTTGAGTGGTCTTTCAATACCATCCACTATGCGCATCCACAACAAAATTTCGCATAAAAATTCCATGATTGGACGCCTCTATAACATGCTATGAACTCTGCTGCCATAGTAAAAGAGGCTATAAGAGACTGTTTAGCACTCTTCTAAGAAATAGCATCTCCAGCTAGCAGGTATATATAGCCCGATGTAGATTTCATACTATCTTGGCATCCATCAAAATCGGAGTCAGTATACTCAACGATCTCAAGCTTATCCGACCTTCGATATGTGAGCATATAATCTTTCGTTCTCTGTAAGTACCGCATCACCCGTTTGGCTGCTTTCCAATGGTCTAATCCTGGATTACTCAAGTATTTGTCCAACATCCCTGTAATGTACACAATATCAGGACGCGTACAAACCTGAGCATACATCACACTCCCTACTGCTGATGCATAGGGAATCTTCTGCATTTCCTTTTCTTCAAAGTCATTCTTAGGACACTGATTAAGACTAAACTTGTCTCCCTTAGCCACAGGGGTATCACCTAGTTTACATTCTTGCAAGTCATATCTCTTGAGAACCTTTTCAATATAGCATTTTTGTGTCAATCCAAGAATACTCCTAGAACGATCTCGGTGTATTTGTATGCCCAATACAAAAGATGCATTACCAAGGTCTTTCATCTCAAAATTCTTAGCTAGAAATCTCTTGGTTTCATGCAATAATTCTATATCATTGCTGGCAAGCAAAATGTCATTAACATATAAAACTAGAAAAATATACTTGCTCCCACAGAACTTATGATATATACAGTCATCTACCAAATTTACCTCAAAACCAAATGAGATGATTACTTGAAGAAACTTGACATACCATTGTCGAGATGCTTGCTTGAGCCCATAGATGGATTTCTTAAGTTTGTAAACCATATTCTTTGAGTCTTCCGAAACAAAGTTCTCTGGTTGCACCATATAGATTGTCTCATCAATATCACCATCGAGAAATGTTGTCTTTACATCCATCTGATGTAACTCAAGATCGAAATGTGCCACCAATGCGATTATAGTCCTGAAAGAGTCATTCGAAGATACCGGAGAGAAAGTCTCTCTATAATCGATGCCTTCTTTCTGTGTAAATCTCTTTGCGACAAGACGAGCCTTATATCTTTCAATATCGCCTTTTGAATCCCTCTTGATCTTAAATATCCATTTGCAACCAATGGATTTTGCACCTTCAGACAATGGGACAAGATCCCAAACATCATTGTCCTTCATGGACTTAATCTCTTTTTTCATGGCATCAATCCACTTTTGAGAGTTAGAACTTTCCATGACTTGACAGAAGTTGATTGGATCATCTTTCATCACTCCAATGTCAATCTCATGTTCTTAGAGAAATACAATGTAATCATTTGGTATTGCACTTCTCCTTTCTCTCGTGGATCTCTTTAATGGCATAGGTTCTTGAGGTGGAAGAGTTTGTTCTTCTGGAATAATTTCTTGCATGGGAGGTTCGATATTGTCTTGATCTATTGTGTCTTTAACAAGGTCAGGAAGAGGTTCCTGAACAATGTCAATAACACATGTGAAAATATCAACATATTCCTCTTCAAAGACAATGTCCCTAACTATATCTCTCATGGCAAACTCGACATCCTCAAAGAACCGGGCATTTCCCAATTCAAAAATTGACTTAGATGTGGGATCATAAAACTTGTAACCCCTGGACCTTTCAGAGTATCCAATAAAATAGTAACTGACCGTCATTGAGTCTAATTTTCTTTCATTTGGCCTATAAGGCCTTGCTTCAGCTGGACAACCCCAAACATGCAAGTGCTTTAAACTAAGCTTTTTTTCTTGTCCAAAGTTCATAAGAGATTTTTGTAGTTGCTTTAGTTGGAACTCTATTGAGGATATATGCTGCAGTTTTAAGTGCTTTTCCCCAGAGTGATTCTGGTAAGGTAGAATGACTAATCATACGTCTTACCCTAATCATACTTCTTACCATGTCTTTAAGCGTCCTGTTTCGTCTTTCAGCAACATCATTCATAGTGGGAAAGCCCGGCATAATGTACTGTGGGATGATACCGCATTCCTCTAGGAATTTAGCAAAAGGTCCTGGACGTTGTTCACCTGAACCGTGATATCTGCCATAGTACTCACCACCACGGTCAGACTTGACGCCTTTGATTCTTTTGTTGAGTTGGTTCTCAACTTCAGTCTTATAATTTTTGAACACATCCAATGACTTTCCCTTTTCATTAATGAGATAAATGTAGTCATATCTTGAAAAATCGTCTATGAACATTATATAATATTGTTGACCATTCCAAGCAGCCGTAGGGAATGACCCACAAATATCTGTATGTATAAGTTCTAAGACGTTCAAAGTCCTATTGGCCTCAAATCTCCTTTTATTGTTTTGTTTACCCTTAATACAATTGATACAAATATCAAAATCTGTAAAATCTAAGAGTTCTAGAATTTCGTTTGATACAAGTCTTTCCATTCTCCGTCTAGAGATGCGACCTAATCTCTTATGTCATAACGCAACTGAATTCTCATCGGTTAATTTCCTCTTCATGCCTCGTGTACTTAATTGCAGAGATTCATTAAACGAAGCAATCGTATCAAGCAAATAAAGATTATCGTAACCTGACAAAGAACCAGAACCAACCAATTTCGAATCTTGAAACAAACCAAATTTTCCATTCCCAAATGAACAAGAATAACCAAATTTGTCCAAAGCAGAAATAGAAATCAAATTTCATCTAAAAGACGGTACAATAAATGTTTCATCAAGATCCAAATAAAATTCAGTCTTTAACAATAATCTAAATTTTTCAATTGCCTCAACTTGAACCGTCTTGTCGTCACCTACATAAATGTATCTTTCACCATCACTTGATTTTCGGCAATTCAGGCAACCCTGTGTAGACACACTGATGTGAGTTGTGGCACCAGAATCTATCCACCACGTGTGTTTAGGCACCGAAATTAAATTAATCTCAGAACAAACCAAATTAAGAAGCATACCTTTCTTAGCACGCCATGCGTGATAGTTATTGCAATGCTTCTTCACATGCCCTTCAGCTCCACAAAAGAAACAACCACTACCTCCTGATTCATTTGGTTTCTTTTGTTGTTTCTTTTGAGGCGCTGTATCTATAACTTCCTTATTCATTTTCCTCTTCAGTCTCTTGCCCTTATACTTTGAGGTAGAGGTAAAATGAACACTTTCTGTCTTGTCTTGCTTCAACCTTTCTTCTTCTTGAACATAATGTGAGATGAGCTCATTCAGAGACCAAGTCTGTTTCTGACAATTATAGCTCACCTTAAACTGACCAAATTGTGTCAGAAGAGATATCAGAACCAGATGCACCAACAAGTCCTCAGAGAGTTCTAACTTAAGTGCTTTCAGCTTTGAAGCAATATGAGACATCTCCATGATGTACTCCCTGATGTTGCCCTTACCCATGTACTTCATTGAAATTAGTTTTGCCAAGAACGTACCTATTTTAGCCTTTGCATTCTTGACAAACCTCTTTTCAATATTTGCAAGGAACTCCTTAGCTGTAGTTATTTTTTCAGATATGGTGTCCCTGAATACTTCTAGAATGGCCTTCTTCATGATCATCACACTTATGCGATTTGACCTCTCCCACCTTTCCATCTCCCTCTTATCTTCAGAAGTACTTTGATCCGTAAGAGATGGGGGAGAGTCAACCCTTAACGCAAGGTTGATGTCCATTACTCCAAGAACTATCAAGATATTTTCTTTCTAGGACTTGAAGTTTGAGCCATTCAACATAGAAATAGAGTTAATGTTGACAGTAATACTTGCAGGATCATTCATAGCTGAATAGAGAACAATAAACAAACAAAACATGCTCAGATAAGTCTCAAAATTAAAGTAATACTAAATTCAAATAAGGTAAATCCCATCTCAAGATACTGGGAATCCATTAACATTTTATCTTTGGACAAAATATCAACTTTTCAGTGATACCTTAGCGTAGTAATCAAACATTGATAATAAGAATATATCAAACAATAAATCTTCCTTTGGGCCGATTCATTATTCACATGTAAAACTGAATATTTATCATGCATTTATCACCACAAATGCACTTACAATTCTGTAAAATACTCACATTCCTTTGGGCCAATCAGTATCTACATAAATTACAAGCACACAACCTTTTATATATTTTAAAATAAATTAATCTTCACAAGAGAGGTCACTTTGGTGACATGTTGTTTCAATTAATTTATCCCAAAATATATATAAACTTTTTCAATATTTGAATTTAGGATAGCTAAAAAATATACCCAAACTAAACATATAACACTTGTAATTTTCCAAAAACAATACATACAATTTAATAAAATCCATCTACGTTTGTGCGTGTGATTTCCAAAATAATATATATATATATATATATAAACAATACATTGGTTTCTGATTATACGTATGCGCAAATCAAATTTACAATTAGAAAATACGTAAATATCCAAAAAATCACCGCTTAATTCAATTTTAAATCATATAAATCAAAACTAGATTCATAAAAATAAAGAATTTCTTAATGATCAAACATGACCTGCTCTGATACCAATTGTTAGAACCGCAATAAACCCCTTAAATGAAAACAATCATCTATAACCTGAAAAAAAAATCATGTTGCTCATTAGGAAATTGTGCGGAAGTGTACCTGAATTCATGATGACCAATAACTCTTCAGAGTCGTGCGGTAGTAGTGTGGTTTTGGTCTTCCAAATCTACACGTATTTCCTGAGAAAATCCTTTAGCTTTCCCTCTGCTTATTTCTGATGATAGGACGTTAGGAAAGATGAGAACGATACGTGTGACCCGAAGACCATCACCTATTTTATTGACAACCCTAGAGTTATCTATTGACATTTTTATTTTAACATCACAAAAATAAGATTTATCCTTTAAAGGGGCACTCCATAACATTAAAGACTCATATCCTATTAGATATATTAAGACTAAATAATTCAAATTTGATCAGATCACTTTTAATTAGGCTCAACCTTAAATGACAACCCACAATACATAATTATTCACATATAAGACCAATGTTGGATTAAGAATCCAACAGTACTTACCAGTCTGTTAGTTGAAATTATAACATTGTTAACATAGTGTGGTGTATGAACCAAATTGAAATGAGTGTCATTATTGTTTTCCATACAAGCCTTCGTTCCTTTTGCACAACCAAATCACCACCATATTCAGTCCTTGCAGCTTGACAGATTCAGCTGGTGGTTTCTTGGCCGTTGGGAAGTGTCACTGTTGACGGTTTCAGAACTAGGGTCCTGAGTTGGACACACCTCCCGGTAAGTCCCTCTCCATCATTGTTTGATGGCACTGTCATTTGTTTGGAAGTTATGAGTTGCTTATTCCAGCGGAGCGGTGGTTGATTGTGAGACATTTGTTGGCTCTGTCATTGTGAGGCTTTTTTTTTTTGGGAGAAAAAGGAGCCACATATGTATCTCTTGGAAGATTCAAGATCAAGGAGCATAATTCTAGCTTTATTCTTTTTCTTCTATTCCTTTTTTATTTCTTTGCTATATAAAATGATGAACCTGCTTTAACCTTTTAGTGGTGTTCATGTCTACCATTAACTATTAAAAAAAAGACTTATTATCCAATTTACCACGTTAGTGTACATACCCTTAACAAGTGGTATACAATATTAAATAGGTGTTCCTTTTGTTACCTTCATTTTTTTACCAAATCATTTTCTTACCTTCATATTCTAGAGGCCAAACCCCATACAAAATAAATTTTTTTCCCATATCAGTTGCATATTTTGTCTTAGGTCACTTCTCCTGTGTGTACACACACGTACACAAGTACACAACAGAAACACATGGTTAACTGCTCCTGTTACTCCTTCCTGCAACTAAACCAGTAAATAAGTAAACACTACCTTCACCTTTAACAGCGTAAAAAATAATAATAATAAATCATCACTTTTTCCTGGCCCTTGTCGTTTGTAGCCAAGACTCGTGTCTCTTATTCTTACTTTAGGACTTATATCTGATTTTCTTATTTGGTTTTGGTCTTGAATTCAATGACTCATCTCTTTATTTGCTTGCAACCACAAACTCTAGCATAAAGGAAGCATAGATATGAACCATCTACGATGAGTACATACCAAAATAATCAAAGTTGTATTGAAACCAGTACTTTGTATAACTCGTGGAAGCAGATACAAAATCAAATATAATTCACATGTAGTAGTTTAATATAAGATGACAACTTAGAAAGCTTCTAATCAATGTATTATGTGTATGGAGAACGTATTTGGCTAGAAATGGTGAGGTTGAAGTCGAATTGGAAGTCCTTGTGCTGGTTCTAGCATGGGATCATACTTAAACTTCTC
Source organism: Ormosia emarginata (assembly GCA_029884605.1). Classification (NCBI taxonomy): domain Eukaryota; kingdom Viridiplantae; phylum Streptophyta; class Magnoliopsida; order Fabales; family Fabaceae; genus Ormosia; species Ormosia emarginata. The sequence goes on along the minus strand of JAQQTP010000076.1, from coordinate 38,670,079 downwards.
ATCAGGAATCACTAAATCCCACTTGAACCGTTTCACGATATTATGCATGAACACAAGTATCTCTAGCCGAGCAAACTCTTGCCCCAAACACATTCGAGGTCCTCCTCCAAATGGAACGTATGAAAAGGGTGTAGGCCCTGCTCCTTCAAACCTTAAAGCATCAAAAGTTTCTGGGTTCGAGAAGAGTGTTGGATCCATGTGTGACGAACCAGTGTTCCAATGCAACTGCCAAAAAGACCATGTATGTTTTAAAACATAAAAAATGCTAGTTGCACATCTATAATGCTCACATCACTCACACCTGGGAGTACGTGGCAGAATCAGAATATAGGTGCGTAGAAAATGAAGTGGGACCACATGTAATCAGACGATAAAAATCGTATATATGTGAAGTGATGTGTGTGTAAGTGTGTGTGGGTAACATTATTCTTAAAAGATATGATGACATGATTAACATCATACAAGGTTCTCTCCTTTTAGCATACATGCACTTGTTTTACAGGTCTTATACTTCGTAGAGAAGCATTGCCTCTCATAGAATCTTTTATTACCAGCAATCAGCATTGTTGAACCTCAAAAAAAAAATTAAGGAAGCTTTTGGTCTAAGTTAACATAAGTAACCTCAAGTAATTCATGGAAATAAGAATAGAAATAAAGATATAAAAAATATTTAAAATATTGAAATAACATTAAACAAAAAATCAACCGAATTAGTGGTTAATGTAAGAAAAGAAGACTAATAATTGACAGTAGGACGGCAAAAAGTTTGAAGTATAGATTGTAACTTGTCTCTTTTAGCCTTTGTGTCAAGTATGTTACACTAGCAGCTTAATGGTACATCTGAAAATACAAAATTGATGCATGAGTGTGAAGTAAAAATTACAGATGGGGTGGCATTTGGCTATTTGCAATCATGAATTAGATATACTCCCAAGTCCCAAGGTACGATTCCAATGAATGCAGAGTGAAGAAAGCATGATGAAAATTTAACAAAGCTTTACAAGATAGATCAAACATACCTTCCACCCTTTAGGGATGTTATAATCAGCATAGGTGAAATCCTTTATCGCTTCTCTGTAACTACCAGTCACAGGTGGTGACAACCTCATGACTTCAGATGCAACATTCCAAGAGTATTTCATTTTTTGAACATCCTCCCATTGCAACAACTGCCCTGCCTCTTTCCCTTGGCTAATTTCAAGTTGTTCTGTCATAAAGATAACTTCGACATTTAAGCTGATCAAGTTTTAGGTAATAGTATAAGGCTGGAAAACAAAAGGCATGAGAATGGTTGTCAGCCACATCATGCTACAACAATCTTATACTGCAGAAAAGTAAAAATGTTTAAGGATTTCATTGCAAACCTTTCAACACATGTTCATAAACTTCAGGCAACTGCCTGAGATACTTCATGACTGATGATAACACTGATCTGGAAGTATCGTGGCCAGCAAAAAGGAGTAGTAGTATGTTATCAATAATCTCCATTTCGGTCAGAAACTTTCCACTGGTGTCAGATGTAACAAGCAAATGTGATAGAAGGTCTTGGATAGGTGACACCCTCCTCTCTTCCAAATCTGCTTTCCTTTTCTTTATGATCATTTTTATTTCTTTCCTTATTGCATTTGCAGCTTTCATTGCCCCATGAAACCTTGTTCCAGGCAAGTTGATGGAGAAGCCAATTATCCCTTTCAGAAGTTCATCAAATTTTGACGAAAGCTTGATAGAGTCTTCAATGCTTAAAAATAAGCAACAAGCCAAGTCAAACGTGTATAGCTGTACTGTGCTATAGACAGGCACCTGCTCCTTTCCTTCAAAATTGTAAAGTAATAAAAGTATCAAACTATTAATCATGACATTCTTTTTCTTTTTCTTTTATAATGAATAACCAATCATTAATCAAAACAAAATAACACAGTCAATCAACATTGATTCATAATCAGTAGACTTGTAAAACAGGAAGAAATATGGCCTCTTTAAGACTAGTTCTGATCTAAGAGGTCATACATCAGATAATTTCTTTATTTCAGGAGAAATGTGAAAAGCAAAAGTTTCAAGCTTGTGCAAGAACCTTATGTACCTATCTGCTAATGCTTAACCATATATGTAGTTACAAGTTGCCTCTAGCTCCAATCCCCCCAATTCCCCTAACAACCCTGTCATGCAGTGATATCACACTATCAGTCTTTTGCTTGTTTTGCTTGATCATGGATTCATAAATTTAATCAACAAGGTATTAATTAACTATCATTTTGTTTGATCTAATTGTAAATCTTGGTAGCATAATTCTCACATGATCCACTTGTTTCAATAAAATAAAAAGAACTCCTTACCCAACTCACATGAGATGTTTGGTTACATTTCTTACCTTCCCAATGTGTGTTTATATGATGCTGAGCAATGCTATCCATTTTTGGCAAGTAATTTCTGAGTGTTTCTGGATTAAGAAAGTTCATGAGCAACCTTCTCGTTATCTTTGCTTCATCACCAACCTTATTAACCAGAGACGACCTTAACAGCTTCCTTACTGAGCTGGGCCACCATACTTGGACATACTTGTTCTCATTGCTAAATAAGAATTTGTTACCAGCTGGCCCGCAAAACACAACGATAGGATTTGTAAGCATTGAAGTCTTGAAAACCCTGGAGTCATACTTGTCCATCCTCTCTCTTATGAACCTTCCTGTGTTGCCCTCAAGATTTGCTCGCACAAACTCAAAGGTTTCTCCAACAATAGGCCATCCTAAGCTTCCGAGAGGAAGATGCAGTTTTGGATGCTTTTTGAGTTTGACAATTTTAGTGATGAAATGCAGACAAAGGACAAAGAGTGCCAAAACTGCTGGCAAGACTAGAAGCTTGGCCACCTCCATAAACTATATGAATAGTTTATGAAGTCCTTAACTATTGACAAAGGGCACAACAGAGAGTATTTAAGACAACTCTGGGAACCAGAAAAACTGAGGTGTAAGATGAATGAAAGAGAGAGATCTGGTTCTTTGGAATTAGACTGAGCAAGAGGAAGGAAGACCTTTAACAGCTTTGACTTTGGGTTTCAATTATAAATACATCAAAATAACTCTTCAATTTTAATGTCATAAAAATATAAAATTAGTCCTTGATGGCACTAAAGACTAATTTGATATGGCCAATAATTAAAAAGATAATGTGATATCGAGTATATACTTAAAGAACTAAAATGAATATTTACTCAATATTAAATATCTCTCTCTTTTGTTGCTGTGAAAACCAATCAACAAGCATGAAGCATAAGGAAGAAAACACTGCTGCAGTTGTATATGGATAAGACTCCATCTCCATGCGAACCGACACATGGAAGCAAGCACAAAGGACAATGGGGATAGAACAGTACCAAAGGCATACCAAGTGGGGATACATAGACCATGACATTGACAAAGGCACTTATCTCTTTGTTGCACTTGTGTTCGTGTAAACACAACAGAAGATAATTTAGCATTACAGCATACCATTTGTGATGAAAAGCATTTGCCCGTGGCCTTAATTACAATTATGAATTTATTATTTTTGGTATATTGAAGGTAAAAGTATATGACTAAGAAAAGGAATAGATCACTGATCACCTGATGGAAAATCGAATTTATGATATCATTATCACACTTAAATTTTAATTACTTGAATGTGTGCCAATTGAGTTGCGAGTCCTGTTAGACACTTTATTTGATAAAAGCTTTCGCTGGCTCAATTCCATAACAAACCTTGTGGTTGTTAAGGGCCACGCTAATGTTTGGTGACATCTGGTCTTTTCAGGAATATTCTTTATTCTTGCTTGTTACAAGAGGGCAGAAAAAAAAAATCATAGATATTGTCTGTCTCCCACTCTATGTTATGAATTATGTAAGTACACATATTTCATATCCGCAAAGTTTTTAGAATCTTATTGTAATTAGTCCTGTCCTATCTTATTTAGATTTAATTTTAATATGTAAATTTTCTTTATACTATTATTTGATTAAATATTATTATGTCATTAAAAATATTTAAATCTCAAAAAATTATATTAAAAACTAGAAACCATAAGTTGCGTTTACTAGCAAATCTCAAGATGAAATATTATTTTAAGAAAAACTGAGTTGAATTTATTAATGGTGTGTTATTGCATACTCAAACCTTGACGCTGCAAAAACTTTTTTTTTTATTTGTTTTATAAGTAGCGGTGATTTTTGAACTTAGAATATCACTTAAATTATTTAAATTCCTCACTATTAGTCTAATCCTGGTTACTTACTGCACAAACTCCTTTTAACTCAAGTGTATTACCATTTGAATAATTTAATGTGATATACTGTTTCCTTTCAATTCAATGATGTTTGTACAGCAGTTATAAAAAGTCAAATCATCCCCCAAGCTCTGAACCTCTTTCAGTTGGCCCTAGTCAACGAATGCCTGTATGAGATGAGTGGAGGTGTGTCAAGGACACAGTGCAAATGAAATTGTAACAAAGTTTGATAAGTTTTATTTTGAAATTGTTGAACATTGAAACTATTATGTGGTTGAGATTATCCGAGACAAATGGTATCGTATTTGTCTACCTCTACATCATCTCAATGTGAGAAAGGTGGATATTTCCATTTTAGGGAAAGCTTAATTTAAATCTCTCTATATAATTCACGCATGTTTGTTTAATTTAAGAACTGTTTTGAAGTGGACTCAGAGGGATATTTGAGATAGGTATGTTATGGTAGTTTCTTCCTTATACAGCTGCAGCAGAGCGTGTTGAATTAGGGAGGATACTTGCAAAGAAATTTCAACGCTTAAGTCAGGCAGTGTATAAGTAGAATTTATGCAGTGAGATAACTGATACCTGATTATAATGATCTAGTCTAATATTTATAGAGCGTGACTGAAATTATAATACAATCAGTATTAAGTACAGGTATTTAAGATTTATATCCTGTTAATATTGCCTGTTGGGAAACCATATGGGATGGTTTCATATTCTTCCCTTGCCAAACCTGATTCCTTTCCAACCAAATTCCATACCAGATCATAGCTGTCATTTCCTTTTGCTTAGAATTCAACTCAGACTTGTATGAATCCACCATCCCTAACCAGGATTGATTGTCGTGGACATTATTCTAATTTGGGTGCAACTTAGCAGATAAGGCATTTAGAGTAAAGGGGCACTCCATAAACAAAGTCATGGACTCATCAGAGTGACCATATAGCAAGCACTTATTGTCTACTGCCATACCTCTATCAATTAGCCTTCCTCTTGTAGGAATAAATTTTTTTGGCCACTCTCCATACAAACACACGACACTTAGGCAGAAGATACATATGCCAAACCGATTTCCACAAGTTGGGAGAATATCATAACAATTGTTCTAGTTCTAAGTTATGTTTCTTAATGTTTTAGTCCATGCAATTTTATAAGCATTACGCACCAAAAACACTCCACGTTGATCAGGGAACCAATATGGACTGTCAGGTTGTGGATTATCTTTAAGAGGGATAACAAGAATAATTGTAGCTTCTTCATCTGAAAAAGTTGATTGAATCAGGTTTACATTCCACGATCTTTCACCAGAACTCATGAGCTGAGAGACATGTTCTAGGGAGCCAAGATTGAGATTTAGAGAAGACACACAAAATTTATACTAGTGGGGGGCCATGGATCATCCCAAATTCTTGTAGAAGTTCCATCACCAATTTTCTATATAAGGCCCAAAGCAAGGGTCTTCCTTCCTTTGAAGATGCTCCTCCAAGTAAAAAATGGGTTAAATCCTAAGTGAGCAGACATAAAGTTCTCTCTAGGGAAATACTTGGCCTTGAGAATTCTAGCCACAAGTGAGTCCGGATTGGTTAGGATCCTCTGCCCTTGTTTTGCTAACATAGTTATATTGAAAGTATGGAGATCTTTAAAACCAAGCCCTATACACCCTTTTGGCAAACACATTTTGTCCCAGCTGAGCCAATAAATTTTCCTAGTATCAATATTTTCTCTCCACCAAAACTTGGTCATCATCTGACCCAGCTCATAGCATAAAGAGAGAGAAACTTTAAAACAACTCATGGTGTATGTTGGAATAGCTTGTGCAACAACTTTAATAAGAATCTCTTCACCACCAGCTGAGATAAGCTTTTCTTTCTACCCCAAAATGTGTTTCCAAATTCGATCTTTTAGAGACTAAAAAGAATGATTTTTAGACCTTGCAACCATTGTAAGGAGGCCCAAGTACTTATCTGATAATGCCACTTGATTGATCCTGGAAATCTGCAAAATAGAATTCCTAGTATCCCTTTCACATTTAGACTGAATAAGACATATGATTTCTCAAAATCACTACATTGGCTCGAAGCTATCTCGTAGGTGTTCAAGATGTCAGATAAAGAAGTGGCATCTCCTTCCATGGTTTTGCAAAAAATTAGACTATTATCTACAAAGAATAAATGAGAGATCATAGGAGCTAATCTACAAATACTCAAACTCACTAAAAATTGATTTAATTCTGCTTGATATAAAAGAAATGAGAATGCTTCTACACAAAGGACAAACAAGTATAGGGAGACTGGATCACCTTGCCTAAACCTCGCCAAGGTTGAAAAGTAACACCAGGAAATCCACATAAGAACTTTATATGAGACACAGCTCATGATTAAAGAAATCCATATGTCATTGAACTGCATTTTCCTTATAAAGGCCTTCAAAAAACGTCATTCAACTCGGTCATGGGCTTTACTCATGTCTAATTTCATAGCTATGAAACCTTTTCTCCCATATCTTCTGTTCTTTAGAGCATGAACAAGCTCGTATGCAATAAGGACATTATTCATAATGAAGCGATTCTGAATAAAGAACTTTGAGAATCTGATATTAAAGAGGGTAAAATGACTTTGAGCATGTTAGCAAGTATAACACCCTAATAGAATTATCGTAAAATAAATGGAATATTTCAAGATACATCGCATTAAGCATGTCATTTCTAAAAATGCATAAAAATAAAAACTCATAATAACATGTATAGTCATTATAGAGAGTCACGAATGATAAAAAGATCATATATACATATATCACTGGCTAACAAGTCATACTGTATATATAAACTTTTACAAACAACCAAAAAAGTACAAATATATAATCTGATTAAAAAAGAAATAAAGTTGTTAAACTAAGTCTTCTACTTCTTCTTCTTTTTTGTCCTTTCCCTTTGGAGGGTCTTCACCTTGATTTACATGGAATACACAAGGGTGAGAAATTACAATTTCTTAGTATTCGTATATGAAAACCAGTAGTTAATCATTTACAATAAATAAATCAATTGATCACATAGTTACACTCTAGGAAAGAAAATATCCAACAATTAACGATACCAAAGAATCGCTCATACAATCCTAAGATATTATCGAACAAGCAACCAATCAATCAACCGGTCACGCAATGACAACTGCCTATACAATTGTCAACCATACAATGTTTTACGTTATGAGGTATGATTATGCTCAAATAATGTCCTAATAACACATTTATGTAAATGTTATTTAGGTTTTAACTTTTGAAAACACAAGTTACTTACTTATTTTTCAAGAACCTTGGTTCCCTTGTATATAGTGGGTAGGATAAGCAATTAAGCCCTGACACTACCTGGTGATGTGTGGACTCGTTCCTCTCACAAAAGTAAAAGTACTATTACCAACCTTATAACATCAGTAACCCTGACCTCAATAAGCCTCCGCTCTGAGAATTTGAATTCAACACCACATTATCCGGTCACATGGTTGTGCACACTATTTCAGGTCACAATACATAGAAAATTAGCGAATATCAAGTTTGAAAACTAAATATCCAAGTCACATTTAAACACTAGAACGTAAGAATCTTAATCTCACTTATCCAACAAAGTAGTAAGATTCATATTTCTAGCTAAACAGTATCTAGAACATCACACAATCACTCACAAGTGATTTAGAAATCAACCTCATGTTGACCAAAGTTCTAAACACCAACCTAGGCATTTTATCACACTTTGAATGTCTAAGAATTTCCCAAACTTTTCATATATGCAAGTTAATAATTCTCTCCAAGAAATATTCACAAAAATGCCTCAATACACTCTAGAAGCCTCGCACAAATGATCTCAACAATTAGGGAATTAAATTAGCATCACAATGCTAAAATCATGTTTCTGCCCTGTCCAAGTGCTTGAGCGCGCGAGCACTATCAGCGTGTTCTTCTGAGTAACGGTTGAGTACTTGAGCGCTGACAACCAGAAGCAAGTTCTGCATAATTTTGCAGGTCGTGCACTGTTTCATTGGTGAAAAAAACGAAATTTGATCACTTTAAATTTGTTTCTAGGTGATTCTAAGTTTCTAACAAGTTCACTAACCTAAAGGAAACATAAAATATCAATTGATTTCATAAAAAATGGATTCAAAAACCAAATCACTCATCCAAACCCATAAAATCAACAATTTGAGCTTAAATGGTCCAAATCGAGAGTTTTCATTTTCTAATCCAAATTCTTAGCATGAACAAGTCATAAACAACACATAAGACTTATCCAAGCAAGAAAATCACTAAAAATACCACTAAATCTCATTTTGACATCTTAAACCTCAAATAGCCTAAACATGAAAATGAGAATAAATGAAGTTTCAAGCTCAAGAACCCCTACCTCAAGATGACTTGTGGTTGCAGATTTGAGCTTCAATCCAGAACCTTGGATTTCCCCTTCTTCTTGTGCTTCTTGCCTTCCTTTTCACCACTCAAAACTTCACCTTTTCCTGTTGTTTTTGGTGCAGCTGTGAAGAGAAGAGGGAAAAGTGAGAAATAAGAGTAACAAAGTCACTTAAAAGAAGTCCAGAAAGAAAGTAATAACCACGAAGTGTTTTAAGTCTTTAGTTATAATACTGATACTTCCCGATCTATTAAAAATACTCAGATTTAGTTAAACCAAGTTTTCAAGTTCCAACAATTTTAAAATAAATACTAAGATTCATTTAAAAAGTCTTTTCATCAGTATCATAATTTTTTATATCTGTGACTAGTCATTCCGGCTTTAAAGAGATAACCAATAAGCTTAAAAATACCAAACTGACTTTGATTATTCTCAAACTTTACACTATGTTTGGATGATATGTAAAGAGGGGAATGGAAAGGAAATAGGGGGAATGAAATTAATTTTTTGTGTTTGGGAGTTTTAAAATGCATAGGAACGAAACGGAACACAGGGGGAATCATTTCCCCCCTCTTCCCCTCAAATGACCAATTTTTGTTCCCCCCAAAATTGAGGTGGAATGGGGAGAACACATGTTCCATTTCGTTCCATTAATGAATCTTTCAAACAAAGAGGGAGGGAACTATGTTCCATTCCTTTCCTTTCCTTTCCAATTCATTCTCACATATTCTGTTCCGTTCCGTTAATGAGAAAACATCCACACACAGGGTTAACCACATCACAGAATACTCATTTGTGACTTAAAAATAAATTATTCACATCTATTTCTATTAGCTAAATCATTTAATAACTTTTTAACTTTCGACTTGTAATAAAGTACCTAAACTAACTCAAATTATCATAAAATTAAACAAACATGTTAAATAAATATTAAATTACCTCTATAATTATTTACAAATCTAACATGTTTTAAAAAATATTAACTTTGCTAATAACCTTGTAAATAACATTGCACGTAGAGATGGGGCATAATTGTAACATGAACTCAGGATTCTGAATATTTGGGATAAAAGTTTTGTTAAATTCTTCACAGAACTCACCTCTATTTAGAAAAGATAGAGCCGTATCAATCACATCCTCACGTACTAGGTGCCAATACTCGTGATAGAAAAGAGCAGGAAGACCATCTGGGCCTGGGGACTTTGTGGCTCCCATTTAGAAAAGAGATTCCTTGATCTCCACTCTAGTAAAAGGACTAGCTAGAAATTCATTCATATCTGAGTTGACAACATTAAAACTTCCTGCTAAAGCTTCTAGGATTTTATCACGATAAGAGGTGGAGAATGAATCTACAAAATAGCTTCTAGCAACTTTTTAAATAGAATCATGCTTATTCTGCCATTCACCTGATTCATATTTGATTTTCTTTATACTATTTTTCTTTGTTCTCATAGATGCTCTATTGTGGAAAAATTTAGAATTTTTGTCACCTTCCTTTAACTATTGGGCACGGGACCGCTGCCTCCAAAGGATCTTTTTTCTGCTTAGTGCATGTTTAGTTTTACATTTATAATTTTAAACAGCAGTTAAAACTTCATGAACAAAACAAAAAATTGTTTAGTTAAATCAGAAGTCTATTCATTTTAACTCACTTTTAACCCCCAAAATATGTTTGTCCAAAAACAAATTTTTTTTTTTTGCTTTTAGTTGTAATTTTATCTATTAAAAATTTTTATTTTTAATATTTATTTTTTAAAATTCACTTTTAAATTAAAAAATTTCAAATATAAATTATATTATTTTAAATTTTATTTTAATTAAATTTAAATTTACATACTTTCAATTAAATTAAAATTTATTAATTTTAATTCAAATACACACTTAATAATTCATTTTGTTCCTCCTTGACCTTTCTAAGTTGCTCTACGTTGTTATCAAATGAGGGAAGTTTCATGAGATATTCAATTCAATCCTGAATCTTATTGATATTCTTTTCAATATGAGCAAAAAGATACTTTGTTCCAATTATGACACTTAATTTTATCCGAACAAAACAAAACAAAAAAAAAAGTAAAAAAGAGAAAATAAAAATATATGATAATTTCGGTTTAAAAAAAATAACAACGTCTCACTCTCATCACTGCACATTTTCACTACTCACTCACTCAATCACTCTGCACACACGCAACAGGCACTGCTACAGCACACAATTTCACGCCATTCTCACGTAATCCACTGGCACCCACTATTCACTCTCGCACACCTCAAGCATCATAATTCTGGCGATAAAGATTCAATACATAGCAGAGAAACAAAGGAGGGGGAGGAGAGCATTATCCGGGAATTGGGGGAACTACGTCTCTGGTTTGGCCATTTAAAAACAAAACAAATTATAGCAACCGAGTCAACTCAGCCACTATTCATCATCTTCTTCATCCTTCTTCCATCACCACCTTCACCTTCACTTCACCATCTTCTTCAACCCTCAACCTCTAAGCCTCACCCACCATCAACCAAAAAGCCACCCACTACACTTCATCTTCTACCTTCCTTCATTTTCCATTATCACCTTCACCACCAAGCTTCATCAACCCCCACCTCTCACCATTCAAAAAAAAAAAAAATACAGCAACCCATTAGAACTCAGATCCAGACCGCCTCGTGCAACCCAGACCGACCCGCGTCGAACCACGTCCTGCTGTGCAGCACCGGCCTCGCCGCCGCACTCATCGTCGCCGGATCCGACCATTCCCCACCACGGTTCCGATCTGACCAGAGAGGTTGGAGTTTCTTTTTCCTCCTCCTCATTTGCTTTCTCATTTTACCTTGCTAGTTTCTGGAGGTTTTTTGTACTTTTGAAATCAGAAAAAAATGATAAGAAAACAAAGAAGAGAAGCCTTTGGGCTGCAGCTTGGCAGCCAGCCCACTTTACGTGGGTTTGGTGCTTGTAGGGAAATAGGATGATAATAATAATAAAAGGGAAATGTGGTTGGTATACTGATAGTTTCTAAAGAAAAAATGATAATAAAAAAATAATAAAAAGTATGTTTTTTTAGTTTAGTTGTTTTTTTTAGATTTTTTGGATAGTGTTTTTATTTGATAATGTGTTTTATATTATGTATTGTGTCTAATAACAATAAAAAAGTAAAAATAAAAAATTTGAAAAAATATGAAAATTGTTAGAAAAGTAAATAATGTTGTTTGGGATTATTTGATTTGTGATGTTTATATTTAATTTTTTTTTTATTTAGTTATTTACTTGATTCATAGAAATTTTATGTTTGTCTTTGTATTTTTTAAAAAAAATTAAAAAATAAAAAAAAGGAAAATTCATTAAAAAATATTTTAATCAATATAATTATTAATGATGATAATTGAATAGCGGATGTTATCTTAAATGTCTTTTAGATTATAAGAATTTATTGAGTAGTTTAATGCTACCTTGAATTCTGCACAATGATGATTTTTTTTTTAAAATATTTTTTTTAAAAAAAATCATTTTTAATTAAAATCAACCAATTCACACTTATTTTCTAAAGAATTACGTACGTGACTTTAAGTTCCTCATTGCACCTGGTGGTACGTAGGAGCAGGATCTCTATTCTGTCAAGTCAAAAATTAAATTTTTACAATTTGATTGTTTCTTTTCTTTTTTAAAAAAATAATAAAAATAGAAATAAAAAAAATAGTACAATGTCTTTTTTTTTAAGATGAGTAAAATAAATACTTAAGATTATTAAGTTTTATACAATCGACTTAAGATATCGTCTTAAGATAAGTGTGTTAGGAGTGTTGTAAGATTAAGTTTTTACCTTTCTTTATTCATAATCGACTCCCAAATCTAATTTAATTTTCGAATACTATTTTTAAACAAAGATTTTTTAATTTTTCTTAATTCAAATAAAATTAATGACAATTTTATTTTCATCTTTTAATAATTTTGTAAGTTGTTATTTCACCGCGATTCCGAGACAAATCTTTGAGCATTTCACTCACTTTCTTGATCTTTCAAGCCGTATTACTTTCATCATTATCCTAAGGAAAACTCTTCCATCCCTGAAAAATCACCTCTACACAATCTGTAGCTCTAATCTACATCTTTTCAAACCTAAAAGGTTTTTGTTTCTTTATAGCACCACCTCTAGGATTCAACCCTTCAGTGTCTATAAAGATAGGAATATGGTCTGAATAAGATGAGACTAGATGTTGAACTTGAGCATACTGCCACAAATCCATCCATTTATTATTAGCAAGCAGCCTGTCCAACCGAACTTGTACATTTTCTCTGCTTTGCTACCATTATTCCATGTAAATGGATATCCTTCAAAGCCTAAATCCTTCAGACCACAGTGATCAATTGCTTTCCGAAAGTCCCTGATCTGCCACTCCGGTCTTTGAGCACCAGTTTTTTTCATTTTGACCGAGAATGTCATTGAAGTCACCTCCCCCTATCTATAGTATCTCATCCTCTTGAAATAAATCCTGTAGCCACTGCCATGACATATGCCTATTGGAGACAATCGGTTCTCCATAAAATCCCATGAAATGCCAAGAACCTTAATTCTGTTCATGAATTTTAACATCAATGAAAATAGTACTGTATTGAGTAACAACCATATCCAACTCTTGTTTCCAGATCATACCAAGCCACCCCTCCTTTCATTGGCACTGACTCCTATACCCACAGAAAAACCAAGCTTCCATTTTGAACTTGCAAATTCCTCGGCAAAAAGTTATGTCTCCATTAAGAAGACAATATCGGGATGATGTTGCCTCAATAAGAGGCGCAAGGCTGGAATTGCCTGGGGATTCCCGAGCCCTCGGCAATTCCAAGTTATGATTTTCATAGCTGTTGGTGGAGTTGCAAAGAAGCCTCTGCCGCTGGTTCTTCTTATGTTTCACCATCCTTCTCATGCTTTCTTCTCATTTTCTGGCTAGTAGGCACAAGGTCCACCTCCATAGCACTAGATCCATCTAGAAGAGTATCCAGGTTTCTCTTTGGGCCACCCTTTTCCTGATCTTTGTTACTGTTACTGCTACCTCCTCGAGCCAATCTCTTCTTGTTTTTCCCTTGCTTCAGTTTTCCTTTAGCTGGTGAAGTAATCTTCACTCCTTTCTCCACTCCCATCACCCGAAGCCACAGATTTTTTCTCAATCACAATAGAGGAATTCTTATTTATATTTGTAACTATGATAGACTCCCTGTTTTGGTTGTCATCCTTCTTGATCAGTTGTTTCTCACTTTCATACCTAACATTATCTTCCATTCTTCTGAGAACATGTTGTATAAGAGCAGAAGTTTCAAGGCTCCATTCCTTTGGAGGCTCTATTTCTGAATTGGCACGCAATTAATATTGGTTTGCTTCTCCTTCATCCTCTCTATCACAGTCATCTACCCCATGGCCTATAATAAACCACAGCCTTAACCAAAATTTGGAAGCCTTTCATACTGAATAGGGAACCATTGAGGACTAGTTTTTTTATTCACCTGCATCATAATTGCCCTCCTCAACAGTTTTGTAATATCAAGAAGGACCCCAATCAGCAAGAACTGCCCCTGCACCCTCCCCTTATTGCTGACATATGTACCAACAAATGCACCACAAACACCTCCTATTCACCTTCCCATCGTCTCATTCATGGCAATGATTGGAAGGTCCAACACCATGATCCAAAACACTTCTTGGGTAAATTGAATCTCATATGGCTGGCTCACACCATTATACTCCTTTACAATCAAAAGGTTTTTATCAAATAATAACTAGGGTCTTCCATGAAGAACTCGGTCAAAATCTTTCCTACTGAATAGTTTAAAAAGAACCAGACTTTCACCCATCTTCCTGAATTCTTGTCCCTTAATCGGCTTCCACACCCTCTGCATTATCTTGCACATAGCAATAACATTAAATGGTCTCACCGTGATCAGACTCGCCATTAACATGTACCATGTCTGACTAGACGATGATCCCCTTGTCTGATCTTCGAGAAACACCAGAACCACTTCATCTTATGAGACGGAGAGTTTATTGCACCTAATCACTAAATATTCAACCATCCCAAAACCTCCACGCACCAATGACAAAAAAACAGCCCCAAAAACAACCTTCTACACGTCACGAAGATTGAGAAGGACTCCCTCACATCGGAGAGACACACAAAATCTCATGGAAAAACCTAGAATTTGCCAACGTTGGCGGCGTTAGCAAAACCTAGGAAAACCAGAGAGACTTTGATAAGTTTATTAACAGTTTAAATTTGATTCAAATATAATTTGATGACATGTATTTTCATCTTATGCATGTGGTATATTTGTAGTGCTCTTAATAAACGTGAGAATTTCTCCACTTGATGAGAATGTCATGTATGTTGTTATGAGTTGCCTCCCATTGAGCCTTAGATATCAAACATCCTCCATAGCAGTCTAGGTTTTGTAAGTTGCCCAACCATTTTTTTTAAGGTAAATAATTAATTACTTTATTTGCATAATAAATATGTTTTGTATTAATTTTATAAATTGATAATATTTTAAGTACCAAAAATCACATGTCAATAATCCAATACTAACTTTGCATTGACTTATATACCGCTTTGACTTCAAACTTTTTTAAGAAAAAAATTAATTTTACTAAAAAATATTATATTAATGCTAATTTGGACACATACTAACAAAATCCTTAAACCCATTATTTTAAATAAGTATTTTTAGGACTAACAATAAATTGAACCAACTTAAAATTAGTTTGAAATTTAATTCGTTAATAAGCTTGGTGAACTTAATTCATAAACTAAATGAACTAAACTCAGATGCGTCCTTTATTCAAAATGGAAATCTTGCTTCCTGTGGTGGCATCTTACGGGGTGCATGCGGAGCCTTTATAGCAGCGTATTCCTGCAACCTGGGCTCTTGCTCTATCAACCAAGCTGAACTATGGGGTATTATGCATGGGATTAGGCTTTCTAAAGAGTTGAATATTTCTCACTTAATAGTGGAGTCGGACTCCATGTGTGCTACCAGCTTTTGTCTAATGGATGTGGTCCAGAACACCCTAGTGCATCGTTGGTTCAGGCAAGTAAGAGGATGTTGGATCAGAATTGGGAGGTGAAATGGCAGTACACCTATAGGGACGCTAATACATGTGCAGATTGCCTTGCAAAACATGGGCATAGTGTGGAGTTGGGTTTGAAGACTATTTCCCATGTTCCTGAATTTTTAAATCTTTATTTCTTTTCTGATTTATCTGAGACTCTCTTTGATGGAGAGGTGATGGTGTAGTTTGTTGCTTTTGTTCCTGCTGGGTCTTTGACCCCATTAACTCACCCCAAAAAAAAAACTTTATCTAATTATTGCTTGACTTGTTCGCTAGCTCTCTCTCTCTCTCTCTCTCTCTCTCTCTCTCTCTCTCTCTCTCTCTCTCTATATATATATATATATATATATATATATATATATTATATATGTAGGGAACGATCTGAAAGTAGTATTTATCAGTAAGATGAAAAAAATAAATCTTGATCATTAAATTTTACATAAATTGTCAATATTAGAATAAATGTATGTTGACGTCTAAAAAGGATCCATCATTAGGATGGATCATAAGAGATGCTCACAAGAAGAAGGAAGAAGAAATATGAAAGGGGCGGAGTGTCATGTGGAATTCAAACTTCGACACTCTCCTTACATATCCGATAGTTCTACCAAGTGAGCATTTTACCTACTTTATCTCAAGGGTATAAGTTTTAAATTTAAGGAGAATGGGATGAGATTTATAGAATGTGCAGCCTCAAAATTGACAAAAATAAAGTAGGCTAATTGTCTATCTCCTTTTTAGCAAATGTAACTACGTTATTATAAATATGCATGATTGTGGAACAACATTGTCTAACACTTTTCTGCTCCACGTTTCAATTCAGAATCCTGATTTTTGGTGCTATTTTAACTACCGCTTGTTCATCATCTAGACAGAGACATATATTTTGCCATTGTAAATCATGTTGATATAAATAATGTATTATGCAAAAGCATGAGACATCACATGTATACATGAAATTTTTTGGTACAAAGATGAAAGGAATGCCATATTATATTTTAATATATCTAAGTAAAATTAACGGATTACTGCGTCTTTAAATCCTGCATCAAATGGAAACAGATCAATTTATTTCTATACATAGAAATTTGTACAGGAAGATGGACCTAAAGATAACCAACGCAAGAAACAAATTTTAAATTCTCATCAAATTATTTAAAGTGAAAGTGTTTACATAAACAGGGCCAGGGTTCATAATATTTCTGTGATTTTTTCAAATTTTTTATTTGGTAAAGATGTTTATTAGTTTCTTTGAGCTTGCATGAGCATCAGTAAGTTAACGTGAGCAGGAAGAGAAATCTGAAATCCAGAATCAATTGTTCTCCTTACTCTGCCTCTAGCAAAAGCTATAAAGCATGCTAATGGGGAAATTTTCTGTAAAAGAAAAGAGATAAACACATTTTGATGATGAAGGATGCAAAATGAAGGCATCAGAAATCCGTTATAGATATCACTAGGAAATCCAAATAAAAAGTAATACATGTAATTCAAGGGCTGTCTATGGATGGTTATTTTCAATCCTTCTAGAATACTAGAGAACCTTTGCCTTGCAATTGTTGGCATCCTAGAATGCATCCCCTATAGCAAGATGGAACATCTGCATATCTTATTCTCATGCATATAGGCATGCATTGTTTCATACAAATGGAAAAGGGCATCCTGCCACCATCTGAGTATGGACCTGTAGCTCCCATCACCACCAATGGCATGTATATAATCAATATCACTACCACCCCCATGGATTTGTGAGCCATGTATAAAATTAGTTGTGTGCCAAAGAAAAGGAAATTTATCAAAATGCAAGTGAAATGGAAATCTCCCTGTAATGAGTTGAGATCATCCAATGTGTGGTGAAAATTGAATTGGTTTACTTGTTCTAATTAATGTGAGTTTAGGAATTTGTTTTCCCGAAAAAGAAATGAAGAAGGGGAATAAATGCCATTGTAAGGTAAGAAGTTAAAGGAAATGGTTATCCCTCCCAAGGAGATCCATGATGCTCGCTCGGGCTACAGGTGAATAGCCTTGGTGTAAAAAAATCTTTTAAATACCTTGAACTTGAAGGGAATTGTCTAGTTCAACCTTTGCCTGCCCTTTCAATTACGAGGCATATCTCTAGCACCCTGTGACAATACTATTGAAGTAACATATTCTTTATCACCTTTTCCTTTCACAAAATAAAAAAGAATGAAATATATTTTAAATTGATATAAACTATATGCAATCATCGTTGACTATCTTTTCCAAATAATAATACTTACAAATGATTATACTTACCAACCCACGAAAATTGTGAGTTTGGTTACTTGATATTTAACTTACAAGGAATGGGTCGTTTTGAGCACATTCATGAGTAATGTGACATGATTCTCACCTTCTATTTGTCGTTAATCCTAACCCTTTATATTATTTTATTTTTATTCTATTTTCACTTATTTATTATTTTTTTATAAAAAAGAAAAGCCGAAAACACTCATACCCAAAAATATAACTGAGATTCCTAAACACTAATTAAATTAGTCTTTCTAGAAACTATTTTATTTTACCATATAATATATTTTTGAAATATAAGTAAATATCAACTAATAAATTAGATATTTTACATGCCTAATTTATCATAATGCATAATCATTATAATAACATCATATTATCCTGTGCTTAAATTGATAAGAAGTAAAAACACAAATTTTTATTAGACTGAGATAATAATTAAGTAAAATATTTTTTAAAAATAAAAATTCTAGTATTCAAACTGTTAACATTATAAATAAGATTCGTGATATCACCAACCAAGTTTTTCTTTTTTAAACCAACCAAGTTGTTAATGAGTAATAATCATATAATTGTTATACCTCGACTAACTTATCCCACCAGCTTCAAAAACATATATAATATATAATATATAATAATAATAATAATAATGATAGGTATAGTCATAGATTAGAATGAAATGTAAAGTCTAAAAGTCATGGATTACCTGGCGAAATTTTGGGTGAGATGATGAAATTGAAGGGGATGATGGGTTTTAAGATTCAAATCCACTCCAATCAACCAAAGAATTAGTGAGAGAAAAGGAGCATCAAAATCAACATCAAAATCATGGTGTTGAACAGCTTGGTAGTGGTTTCAGTGGCACGTGTTTCAGCAGAAGCGTGGCAATGGGTGGCATGCATGGGAGACCCTCTGAGCGGTGAGCAGCTGTTGGATCTGCTATGCTGCTTCCCTCTCCACCAACTGGGTCGTCTCGCTTTCTGCCTCTGCTCCTTCTTCTGCCTCCCTCAGCCCGATTCCTACTTCTCCTACCTCCCTTCCTCTGACTCTGATGATGACTCTTCCTCCACCACCCTCGATTTCGATGACTTCTATTACCATTCTCACTCTGATTGATCCTTTTTCTGTAAAGTAATTTCCTTTTCACTTTACTCAATTTTATTTTTTTTTGGTTTTGGTGGGGTTTTCTTTAATCTTCTGTTTTAATTTGAAAGTTCTTGACTTTGAATGAATTGGGTTGTTTTGGTTTTGGAGTTGTGTTGATGCTGTTGCTTGCTGGGTGATTGGTGATTAGTGGTTTGCTTATTTGTTTACTTCCATGAATTATGAATTGGTTAGATGGGCATTATGTTAGTACTTTCTTTCATGCTACATTTACCCTTCATGTTTGTGATGTTGAGAATTTACTAGTTTCCTGTATTCAAGACATATTCTGAGGTTTGTTTGCACTTTCATCAAGGGGGAGAATTTTGTCTTGGTGCAAATTTGTACCTTTTTGTGGTGATTTATTATCTTGTTTGGTTTGTAAAACTATGGTGTAAACACATGTCAATAGCTAAGTCAGTTTTGGAGGGGTTTTCTTTTCATGATGAATAAATTGGCAATTCATATTTTGCATGATGCAATCTGAAGCATCTACTTGCTTTCCACGGATGTGGTGATTGTATCCACTATTCAGATTTTATGAAACAAACAACCGGATGCAGCAAAGTAGGGCATAATTCAGATTGAATGATATTTAAGTTTGTAGTTCACTTAGACTCTTTAAAATGCATGGGACGGTGATGTGATAATTGAGTTCAAAACCCATGATGATCAGGTGTATTGGGATAATACCATTGTATGATACTAACTAAGAAGTACCTTAAACAAAAATGTCATTTATGGATATATTGATTTGTAAAATGTTGCAGGGTTAGAATGTTTACTGTGATGCTTAACAAATTATGTGTGAGTGGACTCCCATGGCATGTAGCAAAACCACAGGCTTGGTTGAGCGAGTGGGGAGAAAGATAAATTATATGAAAAAAGGTATTTTAAATAAAATTTTAAAAATATGTATAAGATTAGAGTTACCTAAGCATTTAGTCACTTGATAAAAAGCTCAATTACAATGGCAGAATTCGCCAAGTTGGTTGTCATATTCATTGCATGCTTGCTAATCTTTAGTCACTAAAATAAGACCCCATTAGTACACAAAAAACTGGATATGAAAAATACTAATAAATGATTTAGCTACATGACATGTGACATATTTTATTGTTTAACCAAAATGGAACCATTAGCGACATCTTCCAAGCGTTCTACAAAAGATAAAACTCTACATAATTTACTATAACGCATAGTAGGTTTGAAAACCTTATTTGAGTAGGTAGTTTTAAAATATATGATTGCCAATGAGAGTTAGCTCAATTGAAAGGATTGAACAACATTGACAAAATGGTGTTGGGTTTGATTCCTGACGGTGGTCTTTCATTGGTAAGTCATCTATAAGTACCAATGTAAGCCCTCACTGAGGCTTGTGACATGCCTTCATCTTAGAATGGGGCAACCTCCCCTCTCCCTAAACTTTTTTGAATATATATATATATAGATTGTTATAACTTTTTTTTTGGGTAGATTGTTGCTAAAATTGTTACTAAAATGGGAAATGTCATAATTTTTGTGGTTAACTACTAACACTTGAAGCTAAAAGAAACATGCATGTCCTAAATTTCCTGTGATCACTTTGATAAAACATGGTAGAGCTTTGATAATTGAATATGTTAACTGGATATGTTTGGGACATTTTGAAACTTTAAGTGTCACATTCTCTGATGAACTTTCATTGGAAATATGTCCAAGTCTGAGTCTGAATTTTTATGTGCTGATTTGAGAACAGAAAAAAAGAAAAATTATTATAATAACATCTATAGAAAAAATGACTTCACTTTTTTTTTTTGGTTTCCAGAGTATCCCCTCACCTGATAGATGAGAGACTAATCTCCTGGAGTATGGTCAAGTGCCTAAGCGGGAACCTCTCCCAACGATGTTATTTTCATACACATGAATCCTGGGATCAAACCTAAGATCACATGTTTAAGGGACCCGAACCCCTTCCACTCGGACTAATATTGACTTCACTTTTTAACGAGTATTAAATCTATCAGAAAAGTACCTAAAAGAGAGCATTTTCCTCTAAGAATACATTTGCAAATAACACACCAAAGAATTCCAAAAAGATGAAAATGAACCCAACTTTGAAATTAGGAACATCCTATCTTAAACAAGGATCCTGTAGAGAGCACAAGCAGGATGCAGTTTTGAAGAAGAATAAAAAATGATTTATTTTTTAGTATCTCTGTTTGGGAAAACTATTAACTGTTAGCCCGACGTACTATATTGGCTTCGAAGGATGGATTATATTTCTTATATCTATGTAGGTCATCCTGCTTTCTTTTTTCTTACTTGCTCCATTCACCCTATTCTTGAATCAATATTTCTTATTTCATCCATCTTTTCTTCTCTTTATTTTTGTTTGCAAAGGTTTTCTTGGAATTACTTATGAATTGCTCTGTCATATGGGATGGAAGGATGTTACCCAGTAACCTTTCCTATATCAACTCCTATTTCAATTTCTTAATCTGCCCTCCCAAACTGATGCATATGTTCTTTTTTAAGTGTCAAATCTGCTATAGTAAATTCTGAAAAAATTATTTTCCTGCTGAGGGGGCAGGTTTTAGAATTGAGCTTAAATTCCATGTAACTGCAGATGATTCGAAATGTACAATACTAGGAAGTTGAGATGACAAATTCTTTATTCAATCTTCTACTCTCAACACAAGTTAAAGATAATAAGGTGCAAAAATGGTGTGGAAGGCTTCTGAAAATGGGATTTTACTATGATAATTCTCTTTACTATGTTTTTCCAACTAGGGAAAAAGAAAAGAAAAGCAGATGAAAAAAAAAAGGAAGAAAGTCTATTATTTGTTCATAAAGGAAATATAGCCACTTCGATTCCGTGAAAATATATTTAGTACACCCAAATTCCTTCAAGAATGCTTCTATTTGGTGCAGCTACTTTTATTAAAAAATCCAACATTGGAAACATATGGAGGAAATGAATGTTGTTATTGTAGAATGATGTTGAACCTAATAACTCTGGTTGGAAAAGAGTTGGGCATCATCTTTCATTTGAGGTTATGTATGTCATCTCTTCTTCGGGTTTGACCTGTGCCTCAAACAGATTTGAGTTGCTAGCTTTCTGGAGGAGAGGTTTTAGAGGCACAGATCTGACTTGATCTGGAAGGCCTCTTCTTTGTGCTGGGGATGGTCCTTATGGTGCTAGAGGAATCATTTTACCTCTCTGGGAAGATGATTTTCTGCATACCTGCATTGAATTCCTAGTTTCATTGGTTTGGTTGATTCATTTTGGCCTTCTTAAGATCCTTTGGCTCCATTTTATGTACTTGAGTTCATTTTACAGAATGTTTCCAGAGAGGACATCTTCATATTGTATGGTAAATACTTATGAAGCCTAAGTAAGCATAAGAATTTGAGTAAAGTGCACCAGTAGTCCAGTGACAGCATAAGATCTTAGCAACTTCCCTACCAGGACCACCCCCAAGTTGATTTATCCTGTTCACAAAGTAGAGTTAATCCTTGTTCATATATTGCCTTCTCAGACACATTGGTATTAAAAGTTGTTAGTATTTCTCCTATTCTTGGCCTCCTAATCCCTCCTTAGTATCTCTCTTCGACATTTGTTTGTCCTCTTTTTCCAAATTTATCTAGTTATCTAGTGAGTTCTGTATTGACCTCTTGTTGTATATTTGTATTTAAATAAACTGACATTAGGTTTGCTGTAGTGAGTTATAAGTGTGCTTATTAACAACTATAGAAAGGAATTGGTCATTGCTTAGAGAATGTCATTCTCCAAAATGAGGGAATACCATTCCCTCCAAATTGTAACGAATACTATTCCATTCCTGGAATCTAAGTTCAATTGCCATTACGCCCAATATATTTTCTAAAGATAACAAAAACATCTTTTGCCACCACCACAATACTATTGCCACCTACCACTACCATAAGACCGCTGCTGCCGCTGCCACCACCACCATCGCCATTTTTTGGAATCATTCTATTCCTGGCGATACCAAATATGATAAGAGGAATTATGTTTTCATTCCTTTCCTTTCCATTCCCATTCAATCAAAACCATTCCAGTGAACCAAAAGTTAACTAAATTGTTCAACAGAATTTCCTCACTAGTGTTGTCAATGTTATCACAAGAGCTGCTGTTTTGTGGTTGGAAATTTTATTCCAATAGTCTGCAATATGTTCTCACCTCAATTGATTGATTACTCAGTAGATGTGAACTTCTGGTTCTGGTGATTTCACCTGCAGTTAAACAAATTTGAGAAGTCAGAACCATTGTTATGCTGGAAATTTTTAGTTTATATATTAAGCAGGCCTGGTTAAGTTTCTTGTAGCATTAATTATTCGTTGAAATGTTGTGTTCTTTTTTGGAATTTAGATTATAGGAGGTTACAGGAAGGGCTTTTACTTGGTATTTGTGCAATTTCTGAGAAAATGAAAACATTTTGTTGTAAACTATCGTTGGACTCTTTATTAGGTCTCTGGCTGACTATGCTTTATGCTCTTTTTATAGGAATTTGCCTGCTAATTATCTTCATGAAGTGTTGTAATAATTGCAGTCTCTGGTTTCTCATTCAGTCCCTTATCTGGTTGCCAATGGATGACAAATGTTTTTTTTCAGAATAAGATGACATTGAGGACTTCAGTTGTGTTTATGCTACCTGCATTATACAAAAGATCTTTCACACTTAGATTCGTGTAGTTGATTAATTGATCTATTCACTTCTTATATTCTTGTAAAGAGTGATATGTGAGTGTTAATATAATTTTAAATTGCACTTGAAAGGGAGCATGGTGATATAAGTTAACATTTATTCAAAACTGAAATTTGTATAGTATAAACCTTCATAACATATTTTTGAAATTTTGGCTTTTTTTATACATAATTCTTTCATTTAACATGATGTAGTTGGGATGCTAATTTGCTCATGAAGCTAAAGAATGAATGGTGGCAAAATTCAAAACTAGGATGTTTAGTATTCCTCTTAAATGGAGCGAGTCTAACATAACATATCAAGTTATGCAACCCTGTTTACCAAAACAAAACAAAACAAATGCAACAATGGCAATATTACAAATCTAATAGCTCTGGCAGTGACTCAAGTTTATTCATCGGCATTGCCAATCCTTTTTATGTTTTCTCTTCTTTTTTTATCTTTTTCCAGTTGTTTCTTTTGTATATTGTGTTGGACTCGTAATTGCATTATATATGGGATTTGAGTCTTTTAAAGTGAGAAGAAATTATTGCATAAAGATGGAACACCCAAGTTGAGTGTACTAAGTTAATTACATCATTAATTATGATGGATTATGATAGTTAATTATTAATTAACTACGGCAGTTATTTATGAGTTAATGATGTGATTAGCCTAATGTACCTAACTTAGGTACTTTAGATTTATGTAAGAATTTCTCTAAAGTAAGGGATGCAGTAAAGTGCAAGTGTTATTTGCTGATTAGAAAATCAACAGAGCAGATTAAGTGCATGTGTTTTATAAAATTTTAAACTGATGATTTTTTCATCTCAACAGTTATTAATAATGCAATCCATAGTTGCTAAGGGAGAAACAAGTGCAATTAGACCCCATAATCACAGGCAAATAACATTTTGAGAGGGATTGTTAAACTTTGCTATCTGTTCCCTTTCTATGAGTAGATTTGTTTAAACCTACCTGCCTACCTGGTTGTCTGTCTTAATTTTGCTGTCCTGGTTATTTTCATATTGACAATATATAGTTATAAGCTCTATTTGTGCATGCAATTGTGCTCAGTTCAACCAACAAGTAGCTCAGATTTCCTTCAATGTTCAGTACATTGAACACTAACAGATGAAACTGCTATTCTTAGATCTAGCTTATCTCTTACATATAAAGACACTGTGCTATGCATCCTTCTTTTGTTAATTAATTGCTAGAGATTGCCTGTGGCTGATGTTAATTTAAAAAAAGAAAAAAATTGTGAGCAAGTAAGAATTGTGTTGGTGGGGTGTAGTATGCCAAAGCTTTGCTCATTTTTTATCTCCTTTGAGATTATGTGCTGCTTGAAATGTTCCCTTAAATTACGGTCCCAACTCATTCAGATAGTGAAGGTAATCACTGCTACCAAAACCTTCAAAAAGCATTTGATATCTTTAGATGCCTTTCCAAGGGTACACCATTAAAAAAGGTAACGCATAAGTTCCATTTATAATTTATAATATTTATTGAAGTTCCATTAAAAAAAGTAACGCATAAATTCCATTTATAATATTTATTAAAGTATTATTTTTATTAAAGTTGCATTAAAAAAAGTAATGCATAAATTCCATTTATAAATTATTGTAGTTTTTAATATATTTTTTACTTTCATAGTTGACTAGTTGTTAAAAGCTAGTTGAGTGAAGTAGAGTGGAACCCATTCTGATTCAGGGACTTTTCATTAGGAGATTTATAGTTTTCGCAACTTATGATTTCTATGTTTCTCTTTTTGGATAATTTATTGTCTAGAAATTGTGAATTTATGAAATTTATGATTTTAGTGCATAAATTTGAGTTAAAATATTTATATATCTATGATACTTTTTAATGGTAATTTTTATTTAATTTTTGTCTTCAGTTTTTAAATCCTCAACAATACTAAATTCAATATTTTACTAATGTCACAAAGCATAGAGTCACAATTATAATATAATAATTATATGGGATGAAAAATTCATTAAAAAAAAACAATCAAAATATCTTTTATCAAGTTGTTGAAAAATTAACCTTAAATGCTGTTTAAAAAAATTGCACGCGCACACATAAAGGATATGTATGGCAAACTTTTTTAATTTTTTCATATTTATGTCGTTTTAATCCGTTTGTATTACATTCTAATTTGTATTCATATATATGGCACATTGTGTACTCACTTTTCAAATCATTTTATTTACAATTCTGCCAAACTATGGAATTATAATAGAATTTTCATTCTAGTTTATTAATTTTTATTTTATGATATTTTATTCTTTATACTAAACGCAATTTTAGTTATGTGAAATAAAATTCAGAATGGTATCCTCATTTCTTGCTTTCTTTTTTTTTTTTCCCTCCCTTTTTTTGCTAACTTAGAAATCATTTTATGGGATAGAGTAGGAATGAAATCATCATTATGTGAATTAAATATGCAGTTAATTTCTTTTCATTTTGTATATTGCAAGTGCAAGCAACTTGATAAGGGAAATGTTAGATTTCATAGGATCTATATTAGGAATTAGAACATCGCAATCATAACACAAATCATATTAAACGGGTATTTCTTGAAAGTATTTTGTCAATGAGTGATTTTATTGATTTATTTTAACGAAAGTGTATACACAATTATATACGTCAGGATAATTTATAAATCTAACTTTTTGTCTTTTTAATTGTCACTTCGATGGAGTCATGCACAATCAAAATGTGCTAAAAGTGGAATGAGAATCTTATTCTTTATATAATATATCAATAATTTAGTTTATCTATCACAAACATGGTAACCAACTTACATTGCAATCTATCAAACTCATTGGGCTCAAGCCTAATAAAAATAAATATGATAACTTTTAAACCCATTATAGATCATATAATTAATATGAGTTTCTAAATAAATTAATAGACTATTCATTCAACTTATTTTCAATAAAATAAAATGCATTAATTAATAGAAGTTCAAACTCCAAAAATTCTAACAAGAAAGTGATAAGTGGTCTAATTGAAGGATTAAATCTCTAATATCATTTTGAAAAAAAAAAAAAACTCTGACATCATCACCACACACCAATTTTAAAGATTGAGACTAATACCATAGCTACCAGCTACTTGTCAACATGCATGTAATGTTTTGGAAGAGCTTCCACGAGCATTAATTAATGTAAATAGCATGAAGAGTATATTTTCAATATCTCGTGTCAAGCACAATGCTTGCATTCTGTTTCGTTATGCTTTTCTATAGATCATTCATTCCTAACCAAATCTACCCTATTTGCTAGTAATTAAGTTATACCCACCATTGTTTATTTGGTTATGGTACTTTTTCTAAAATCTAATCTATATAGTACTTATAAAAAAGAAGGCCATGCATTCATTAGTCATTATATGAGCCGACCCATTACGATTCTTTATAAACTTGAAAATTAAAGATGAAAACATGTAGACCCCAAAGGATGACTCTGATCAAAATTTCCAGCTTGTGTTCATAGCCTTTTTCCGTATGGCATATACTATGTCTAATACATTTTATTTCAACCCTACCTAGAAGCTTTCTAGGGCCATTTTCAAAAGGCTCCCACTTGCCCACCATTATAGGACCTTAAAAGGGCAATAATTTGATAAAGTCGATTTTGTATCAATTCCTTTACCTTGTTCTTTCTTGAGTCCAATCTTTCGCTGCATTTGTCTTTGCGGTTCACATTAATATTGGGATAATATTTGAACAAGTCACATATATTTTAGTTTGTATGAATCTCAGCCTGGTATGGAGCTGGGCAATGGAAATGCGCCATTCAAAGGGACACCGACACTGACACAAGAACATGCTCTGTTTGTGCATTATAGATGATGTTGAAAAATCAACACCACATATAGTTGGCAATGCACGATAATATTATAAGAATACGTTTTTTGTTTTGATAATTTTATCATAAATGATATATATATATATATATTTTATTTAATATTATTCATCATATTTATTTTTTTTATTTTTTTTTTAATCATAACTATTTAAAATGATGTAAAAAATAATGTTAATTAAAAAATAATATAAAATAATCATTTTTATTTAAACGGCAGGCCTATCTTTATGTATATAATAAAAAATAAATGCACATTTATAGATATAAGGAAAAAAAAATATGTAAAGGAACAAAATTAAAGTTATTTTTAAGATAAAAAAATGCAAAGAGAGAGAAATTAAAGGAAGAAATAGGAGAAAGATGTTAATAATAAAAAAAGGAGAAAGATAAAATAAAATTAAAAATATATATATATATATGATAAAGTTCAACTTTTGTGTCATAGTTCAGATAAAATAATAATAAAAAAGAAAACCTTTTGTGTCATAGTTGTAAGAATCGAACCAAGAATTGGTTAAATAGTCAAACTCTTCAATTGGACTTATCAAGTAGCTGGATCATCGGTTTTTCGATTTTATTAGTCAAACTGATCTGATTTTTACAATCATGCTTTGTGTGTTATTTATCTTTTTGAACAAATATATCTTTTTTTGAGGAAAAAAAAAAGATTAAGATAAATAAGGCGAAAAAAGATGGTGAAAAGATCAACTTTTATAAGATTCTCTTTTAAAGGAAACAATAAATAATAAAGTGATATACAGATAAAAATAATAATAATGAAGTGATATATTTGTGTGTAATTTTAAATTTAATTAAAATAATAATGATATGAATGGGTTAAGGGTTTGTTTAAAACTTTGGTATCAATTGTTGTTTTGAATGATGTTAGTATAGATTCGAAACCTTCTATATAGTAGTATATTTATTATTTAATACATAATTTAAAATTATATATATATATATATATTATAAAATATAATATTAAATATACTGATACGTATAGGATTTATCGTATAACTCAGTCTACATTAATATTACTAGTTTATTTTCGGTTTCTTTTTCTTTGGGTTTTTTAGACCCGTTGTCTATTAAAAAATAAATAAATATTGTGTTCCTAAAATTTAGAAATGTAATTAAAGAGAAAAAAAAAAAAAAAATTATGGGTCAAAATATACACAGTAAAGGATCTCTTGAATATGGATGATCGAATTCTAATTACACAGTCAACTACATAGACGAACAAAACTATCTCGAACAAATGTTTGGTGGCAACATGATATATAGAATGGTAGGTAGAGATTGAAATAGAGAAGTGTATAGAGAATTGAGAAAAAGAGAGAGACTGAGAGATCACAAAGTAACAAACAGAATGTATTATTAAGTTGAATGAATTACACTATGATATACTGATATATACATTAAGTGGAGACTTATGATCTAAAAACGAAACTTTATTGTACGAAAGAGAAAAAAAAAAAACTAAACTTTTTAACCACTTTGATAACAAGATAACTAACTTGTCTTAACCAATTGTGCCATCTATATTGCGGCTTTGGTTCTATAATCTAACGTGCCTCCTCAAACTCAAGGTAGGAGAGTTTAGTTTACGAGAAGGCTAATATGCACTAGGTTATGTTTTCATACAAATTTTCATATAAAGCTTATCCTTGAAATTTTCACCCCATTTTTATGGAGACACCAAGTTGGCCCACACTTATCTATCTCTCGTCCTTTTGACTAAATTTCCCCTACTTTTGTTTTTCAGGTTGCAAGTTCTAGCTAATAGTGGCATTGCCTCATATCTGGTTGTAACTATAAGATAAAGATCTTTTCCTGTTGATAAAAAAAATGAAAGAATTATGTTAATTAAAAATACATGTTGAAATTTATATATTACATGTAGTATATGTATTTTTTTTATCATGCATATGAAAAGTAACAGGATCTCTCCTGTCACTAGAGAAAATCCTGATCTGTAACTATATGGGTATTCACAGAAAAGCAGGATAAGTGCTTTAACTTTAAAGACTCGGCCCTGATCACCTCTCTCATTGGTGGTGTTATCGCCCATTACTCATACTGCAATGGAGATGGAGACACTTGGTCTTCAGAGCTTGGAATTCTCAGTGATGACCAGGTTCGTCTAATCACAACCTTCAAGGTGAATAATCTCTTGGTCAAAACCCTACATTCGTGGATCTTTCTACTCGTATTTGACATTCTCTTATTCAATTCAACTTGAATGCAAGTTTAAGTTCAGTTGTAGTAACCAGAGTGTTTGGTGATTAGTTTGCTAGAAGCATTCTCATGAATGCTTGACAAAATTCTCTGCAATATTCGATTAATGTGTTTGATTCAAATTCCATATTTCCAGTAATCTTGGCCATCTTTCCAAAATCTTAGCCATTAATGTGTACAGGAAATGACTTCTTCAAAATGACATGTTCAGCAATTTTTCGATAACTAATCTTTACCATTAATTTTGAAAATTAATATATCAATGGTGTTAGATTTTCGGTGCACGCATGCACAAGAAATTACCTGGTGCATATTAGATAAAAGCCTTAGTTGACTAAGATCCTAGACTTTGAGTTTATACCTAAGAAGAGTGAATCTTGAGCTTGAAAAGGCCTTGGCTAGCACATCGGCAGGTTTGATCTAAGGAAGGGATGTGAGAGGGTTCCAATTCACTTTTCAGAACCTTTTCTCTAACAAAAAAGAGGTCTAATTCCATATGCATTGTTTGAGAGTGTAGAATAGGATTATGATTCAACAATGTCAGAACAGTTAGTTCTTTGAGCAATGATTGGAGTCAGGTTATTTCTACTACAATGTTACCAAGGAGAAATTCTAAAATATACTTTGGATAAATTTTTAACCTTCAAATATGATTTAATAATGTTTTATATTTAATCTAATGGCTCATATAATTATATGATATCACATATTACATTTTCATTCAACCGGTGTAATCCTCCCAAAAATATATAAGAACCTGTTAGCAAGACTCCTCTCATGGCAATTAATGCAACTATAAACTATCAAATGTAATATTATTTTAAAAATTTATTAAATGCATTATTAACTATTAATTTAATGAATAAATAATATCTTTTTATTAACAATTATCTAAATTCATTATTGAGAAAATTGTAAAAGAAAAAAAATTATATAAATTTTTATGCCGTGTAAGAAAAATAGATTTATTTTTCTTCTTTTAGTCTATTTACATAACTAAATATTGTCACAAATAAACAAAACAAAATAAATCATATAATTCTTAAATTTAAAATATACTCTTTACTACATTTTAGGTTAAATTAAATAATTAGCTAATTTCACCTTATTTAAATTTTAGTTCCTGTAAGTTTTTATTTTAGATATTAGTTCTTATATTTGTACATTTTTTAATTTTAGTCTATGTTGTTATGGTATTAGTTGATAAATTTTTTATTTATTTGGTTTTGATCCATATATTTTTTGCCCGTTTGAGTTTTAGTCTTTATAGTTTCTACTTATAAAAGTATTTGTTTATAATTTCCATTAAGAATGGGTCTTTATGAAAATATATCATCTCATATAAAATTTTCACATGACTTGTGAAGAGAGAGAAATACATAAATATTAAATAATAAGATTTTTTTTTAAATTTGTGAGACTTCATGTTTGAGCTTTGTGTATATCTATCTCTTCACATGACCTTGTCATGTAAAAATTTCACATGAGAAGATATATTATTGGTTCTTATAATTTTAAATTATTAAGATATTTGCCCTTAAGAGACCAAAATCTAAATTAATGAAACTATAAGAACTAAAACTTTAAAAAAAAAAACTATGAGGACCAAATTCTAAATCGGGTGAAACTATAGAGAATAATAATTTAGTTTAACTTTTCATTTTATACGAGTATAAGTATGTATGAATTATTAATTTATTTTGTACTTTAAAAAAATCATTTTCATTTTGAATACTTTGATTATAAACTTTTCTAAAGGGAAAAGTGTAATTCAGCATGTGTTTGGTAATTTTTTTTTGTCAATAAAGTATTTTCATAGGTTAAAAAGTTTTTTGTTTATTGATTAAAGTGATAAAAAGTTTTTTATAGGTTAAAAAACTTTTTTACATAATCTCTATTTTTTAACATTATTGATTTTTTAAAAAATTGATTATGTTATATTTTTATCAAAATAACTCAAAAATATAAAATATTATATAATATAAATAAATTATTTCATAACTTTTTTAATAATTTATTATAAAACATGATTTTTTTTAAATAATTCAAATCAAACATATTTTTTAAAATTATTTTTTAACTAATATATTTAAATATAAAATTAATTTTATTATAATCAATTATATATAATCAATTATTAAAATATTTTTTTCAAAACTAATTCAAACAAAGCTTTAGTCTCCTGAACTTAGATCCATGTATACTTTAATCTTTAATATTTAAAAATGTGAAACTCAATCACTAAAATTTTCAGAATGATCATTCTCTCTCTTTCAATTGATATATAACGAAACTAGTCATGTTCGGCTCACATGCCTAGTTTTGACACTAAATTACCCTTAAAGCATTATTTGGTTGAGGTGAAAATGAAAGAAAATAAAATAATTATATACTTTTCTTTTATTTGGTTGAGGATAGAAATCATGAAGGAAAGAAAAAAATAACATATGAGACCCACAAAAAAATATTTCCACGCCTCACCTGCGAAGAAAACCAGCGAGGACGAGAGAAAATTATTGAAATGACAATTTTATCATTTCTTTTTTGTGTTGTTCTGCCAATGCCAAGGCCAATCATTCTTTTTCCCGGTATGTCTCTGCCAACAGATCATAATAACTGCACTATCTCCTAATATAGCAATTTAACAACTGAAGACGAGACAAAAAAAAAAAAAAACCAAACGAGAGTAACAATGAAGGGTGGGGAGCGATTATAATTTATGTTTTGGATTATTGATTTAGAAGGGAGGGAAAAGAAGAGGTAATGGGGAGAGAGAAGAAGAAGTGAGAGTAGGATAGGGTAGGGTAGGGAGGAGAAACCGATGGTGAAAAATTTAACCCATATTTAATAATTTTTTTAGATTATATTTATTATATAAATGTATTTATTTATAAAATTTTATAAAAAAAATATTTTATTTAGAAGTATAAAATAAAATGAAAAATAATATATAAAATTTTTACCAGGGGACCTATTGTTTTTACTGGGGTCAACAATCTAACATTGGATTCCTTTTTCAAGTTTCGAGTTTTTCAACCGTTGCGTAATTCCCATTTTGTATTAAATTTTTAATTTATAATTTACCATTCAAACTTATCTCGCTGCCTCGTACCGTGTACATATTGATTCGGTGACGGTCACGGGCGTGCCTGTACCTCTGACGAGTGACTGTACACGTGTAGGGTCAGTGATGCGCTTGCACTTACAAGGATTCATGCATTTTAACTCTTTCTTCACTTTTCATTCAACTCTGTATTTCTGTGTCACTGAAACTACTTTGCATCATGACGAAAACCTCCATGACTTCACCCTGCTGCTACTTATGTGCATGGGGAATCACATGTCAATAATCCCATTTTATAATAATTAATGAAGTTGGTAATAAATAGGAAAGAAAACTATTTACTTTTTTAATTAATAAGGTTTTTAATTATTAAAATAAATATTATCATTTAAGTTTAATATGAAAAATTCAGGATAATTTTTATCTAACTAGAAGAATAAAAAGGCTAATCACCCAAAATATTAAAAATAATATTCTTATATATATATATAGAGAGAGAGCGCAAGCAAGAAATTAACATTTTTTTATCTGCAAGAAAAATGAACTTTTATAAATTCATAGATGTGTAAGTTTAATCAAAGAATAGCACACATGACTACAAAAATAAAATGCTACACGGCTACACCCAATATGATTGTCTAAATAGTTTACAAGTAGGCATCTTAATTATATTCATAAATATCAAATAATTAAGTAATTCAAAATGTTTCTGCAACAAATAATTCGTACAAATTATCTCTAACATCCTCGGTCTTACTTATAATAATTGTAACTTTATATTATTAAATTAAATAGTACATATATTTTTTTATATTTTATTTAATATTATTTATTATATATAGTTTTTATTTAATTATATTATTTAAAAAATATAAATAATATTTTTATTTCTTATAAAAATATAAGATGATTTTTATTCTAATAATTGAAGCTATATTTGCACCTATACCGCAGGCCCCGATTTCAAAACTGAAAGTGACGTGCTTCAGTTAAAAAAAAAAACTGTTAAATAAATGTATAATAAAGCTGTTTACTTTGAAATTTTGAATAGTTCGGACAAGAAAATATGACATAAGTCCCATCAAATAGGCCTCACGACTGATACCTATTTTACTTTTTAGGTATATGGTTTCATTTCACTTATGAGTTATGAGACATGCTGCGTCTGGCAAATTTTTTGGGACAATATTTTGCACTGCAAGTTAATTCGTCTTCAGTTAGATTGTAATTGTTAAATAAATGTATAATAAAGCTGTTTACTTTAAATTTTGAATAGTTCGGACAACGTAATTTATTTGAAAAATTTTACCTCAAAAATAAGTCCCATTTTAAAACAAATAGGCCTTTTTACTTTTGATCCAACTATTTTACTTTTTTAGTTGAGGTATATGGCTTTCATATTCACTATGAGTTATTTCACATGCTGCGTTCAAAAACGTTGCAAATTTTTTGCGACAATATTTTGCACTGCAAGTTAATTCAAATCTTAGTTTCTCACAAAATTGTTAATTATAGTCCTTCTATTTAGATATTCCTATTAAGCTAAAATTTAGTTAAACACTGTAAGAATTATTCTGCATTAGAACTAATAACACTTTATAAAATTAGTATGCAGTAATTAATATTAAAGTTAATATATCTTACAATGTGCATGAGTTGTGCCAACACAACAAGAAAAAAAATAATTTATTATGATGAAATAGTATTTGAATTAATTTATGTGTATATTGTATAATTTATCTTCTTCGATTTAGTCAATATAAGTTATTTATCATAGAAATAAAAATTCATAAAAATATTTTTTATCATTTAATAAAAAAAATTAACATGGCTAAAATATGAATTTATAACCATAATTATATATATATATATATATATATATATATATATATTATTACTTCATCATTAGACTAACTCTTTGGTTTTCCAACAAGAAAAAGCTTGTTACATTATAAGTGATCTCTATATATCTTTACATGCAGGCTGATATTGCTTGATGAGATTCACATAGAAATCAGAGAAAAGAAAGAAACTATTCATATCTAAAATGAAGGAAAAGATTTGAGAGAAAACAATAATTTACTATTCTGTTGTTTACAGAGAATGAAATCAGATATTCACTATACAATCACTTATTGATACTTATATAAACTCAAGCTACAGACTCACCAACTCTTTAACAGAACTCAACGATTGTAATTAATTAACTAACAGTAACTAATTATTATAATAAACTTATTACAAGCTACTCTCTATATTTCCCCTTCAAACTCAGGGTGGATGAGAAAAATCATAAGAATCACAAATCCTGAGTTTGTGTCTTAACAAACTGAACCGTGCAAATGAAAGAGGTTTGGTGAGTGCATCAACTGTCTGGTTTATTGAAGGTATATGAGTGACAGAGACTAAGCCTTAGACAACCTTTTCACGTATAAAAAATAGATCAAGCTTCATATGTTTGGTTTTGGTATACAAAACTGGATTATGTGTCAATATTACTGTGCTTAAGTTGTCACAAAAAATGGTTGGAGTGGAGAAAGGTACATATAACTCCTTTAACAATGACTGAATCCACAAAACTTCAGCAGCTGTGCTGCTATGCTGGCCAAGCTTCGAAACTCAGCTTCAACGTTGGACCGAGCTACCACCTATTGCTTCTTAGACCACTAGGAAATGATATTTGAACCAAGAAAGATGCAAGACCCTGAAGTGGACCTACGATCATCCAAATCAGTCGCCCAATCAGCATCACAAAATACAGACAAAGACAAGGGAGACTGAGAAGTAGGCTAGAGAGTAGGCTGGAGAGTTAAACCAAAGCTGATTGTTCCTTTGAGATATCTTAAAATCTTTTTTACTGTCTTCCAATGATCATCATAAGGATTCTGCATGAATTGGCAGACTTTGTTCACTGCATAGGACAATTCAGGTCTTGTAATTGTAATATATTGGAGAGCTCCAACTATAGACCGGTACAACTGAGGGTCTTCCATCAGGGAATGACCAATTTTCATAAGTCTAGAACCAGAAATCATAAGAGTGCTGATGCCTTTTGATTGCAGCATATGGACCTTAACCAATAAATCTTTAATACACTTCGACTGAGTAAGATGGAGACAGTCATGCTAAAGTTCAGTAACTTCAATTCCCAAAAAGTAACTCAACTTACCAAGATCCTTGAGAGCAAATTCTTTATCAAGACTAGAGATCAAGGACTGAAATATAGTAGAAGAGCTACCAGTTATAATAATATCATCTACATAAACCATAATATATGTAGTAGCAAGTGAATCTGAGTGAATGAAAAGAGAGGGATCACATTTGCTATTAACAAAACCAAATTTGTGTAAGGTAAGTGTAAGCTTCTCAAACCAAGCTCTAGGAGCTTGTTTGAGGCCATATAAAGCCTTATGCAACTTGCAGACCAGAGATGTTTCATTGGAAACAAAATCTTGTGGTTAAACCATATAAACTTCTTCCTGAAGAATGCCATTAAGAAAGGCATTATTAACACCTAGTTGTCTAATTGACCATCCATTTGTGAGAGACAAGGTGAGTAAAATCCGTACTGTAACAGGTTTAATGACTAGAGAAAAAGTCTCCTGAAAATCAAAGCCATGCTGCTGATGAAAACCTTTAGCTACCAATCTTGCTTTATACTTGTGTACTGAACCATCTAGATTTTGCTTAACTTTGAAGACCCACTTACAACTAGTTGCAGTTTTGTTGGAAGGTAATGAAGCAAGAGACCAAGTTTTATTCTTCATCAAGGCATCATATTCCTCTTGCATTGCTTTTCTCCAAAGAGGATTAGATAAGGCTTCAACCACAAAAGATGGTTCCTCAGAACAAGTGCTAACAACAGCAGACACCAAAGCTCGAGGCTTGAAAATCCCAGATTTGGATCTAGTTTGCATAGGATGAGTTGATGAAACAGTAATTGGAACTAAATTTGAAGCCTTAGAAGGAGCACTACTGGTGGTAGGAGTAATGGAAGAAGAGGCAGTAGCAACAACATTAGGAGGATGATTATCAGGGACAATGTGATTATGTGTATCAGTAATTAAGTGATCTGAAGCATTATTTGTGGAAAAAATAGTATCAGTAACAATGTGATCAGTAACATTGTGACTACTAGTGTTATGAGTATCATTAACAGTAACTGTGTGATTGTCAGTAAGATTATCAGGAACCAGAGAATGAATAACAGAATCATGAAAAACTGAAGACTGCACTTGATTGATACTTCGTGGACTGGATGGAGGAAATGCAATAGGTGGAATGGCAGAAGTGTAGGATACTGGTAAAGAAGAAGAACAAATAGGTAATGATGCAGAAAAAAGGGATTTTTGTCTCATTAAAAACTACATCTTTGGAGATATATATTCTGCCAGAAGGATCAAGACACTTATATCCTTTGTGATTTGGACTGTAACCCAAGAAGGTACATTCATTCGACCTGAACTGAAGCTTATTTTGGTTATATGGTCTGATTAGAGGAAAATATGAGCAACCAAAGACTTTGAGGAAACTATAGTCAAGTAAATAAGAGAACAAGTTAGTGTATGGAACTGTGTTTGAGATGGAAGATGAAGGTAATCTGTTAATGAGATAAACTGCAGTAACAAATACCTCATCCCAAAACTTTAGAGGCATAGAAGCTTGAGCAAAAAGAGTTAAACTAAGTTCAGTTATGTGACGATGTTTCCTTTCAACAACACCATTTTGGTGATGTGTATGAGGATAAATGAGCCTATGAGTAATACCATGAGACTTGAGAAAATTTGTGAGTGGACGAAATTCACCTCCCCAATTAGATTGTACACACTTAATTAGTCTACCCAATTGAAGTTCAACCATCTTTTTGAATTCAACAAAAACAGACACAACATCATATTTTCATTTTAACAGATAAATCAAAAAATACCTTATGCATGCATCCACAAAGCTAATATAGTAGGAATAACCACCAGAAGATAAAATAGGGGTTGGTCCCCACAAATCAGTAAATATAAGATCTAAAAGTGCATCATAAGAAGTGGAAGATGCAGGGGAATGTAATCTATGAGCCTTACAAAGACAACATACAGAACAAAATTCATATTCAGATTTTGATGGAATTGAAAAATTACAAGATGATAGAACTTGTTTGACTACTGTAGCTGCAGGGTGGCCAAGTCTACAGTGCCACAAAGAGAAAGAAGATACAGTTTTATTTGTTGAAACAAAGGAATTAGTAGAAACTTGAAATGACTGTAGAGGTTTTACAATAAAACCAGAAGGCAAAATAGGAAAATAGTTATTTTTGCTTGTAGTTACTGAACTATTGGAAGATGAAGAAAGATGTTGAAGCTGAAATGAATTGAAGCAGTACAATCCATCAGATCCAAGTGTGCCTTTTAGAAGTACTTCATTGGTTGCCTGTGATTTAACAAAACAATGGAAATGGTGAAACTCAAAGAAAACTAAATTATCCTTGGCAAATTTGCTAACATTGACCAGGTTTTTAGTAATCTTAGGCACATGCAAAAGATCATTTAAACTGAGTGAAACAGAAGAATTATATGGAGATTGAACTTTTGAACAACCAATACTGTTAATGTGCAAACATGTACCATCACCAGTGTGGAGTTTGTCCTGACCTTCAAAAGGAACTTTATACATCAAGTTGTGATCAGCAGGAGTTACATGTGCAGTAGCTCCTGAATCAGGAAACCAAGACTGATTAGCTAAAATTTCAAGAGTAGTAGACATGGTGGAAACATGTGCATTCAGAGGAGGAGTAAGATATCGAAACTGTGAGCATTGGGAACTTGATGTTGAGGATTGAGATGGAATAGGTAAAAAGGAAGGTTGAGAATTTGGATGAGATTGTGAATGAGAAAAACCAGGAGGTGGTGATGTATAAGAGAAAGGGGTAAAACCAGGAGAAGGTGAAGTAGAACGAAATTGTGAAGATAATGGATAATGATGAGAGAAGTAAAAGGAAGGGTATATCGAAGGTGAAAAAAATGGTAATTGCTGAGAGGAAGATACATTGTGAGAATAAATTTGTGGTGAGGTATCATATCTATAATAACAGGTAGCTGCTAAGTGACCAGAGCGATCACATAGCTGACAAACAAGGGAAGAAAACCTGCCTCCAAACCTACCAAATCTTCCTTTACCACGGCCATAGGAATCTCTTCCTCCACGAGAATAGGTGTTAAAATCACGAAATCCACTCTGATTGGAATTAAAATTACCACGATATTCACCTGTATTTTGATAACTAGATTGAGTGTGATCATTATTTCGAAAACTAGATTGATTAAGATCATAAGCACCATAACCACCACCACGATTTTGGTCATATGTAATGTGTTGTGGATCAACAGACCGTGAATTATGTGAAGGACCAACAATATTAGCAACAGGTTGAAGATTGAAATTGGACTTAGAAACCTCAAATTGAACCATATTTGTAGTCAAATTATCACCAATAACAAATTTAGATGCTGCCCTTTCAATTCGAGCTTCTTGTGCCAGTAACAGAGATTCCATTTCACCTATAGTGTAAGGATCTAAACGAGAATTAATTGATGTTACAAAAGCATCATACTCATCTGGAAGTCCATCAAGAATTATTTCAATGTGCTCTTCCATACTAATTTGACTACCAATAGAAGTGAGTGCATCAATCAAAGCTTTAATACGGAGAACATACTCAGTAATAGTTTTAGAATCTTTCTTTGTATTTCTCAATTCTGATCGATATTGTTTGATTTTGGCACGAGTTTGTGATGAAAAAAATACTTGAATTTGCTTCTAGAGTTGTCAGGAGAAATCACAACCTACCATTCTTGTTAACATGCTTTCATTCATAAACGACAGTAACCAAGACAAGATGAGTTGATCTTATTGTTCTCAGGAAAGATATGCAAGATTCACAATACCATTGACTTCATCATCAGAATAAAGATATTGAGGTGGAATTGAAGATCCAATAAGGAATTCTTGAAGACGATGACCACGAATTGCTGTAGCAATTTGCTGTTTCTATACGAGGAAGTTCTTTTCATCTAGTTTGACAGATATAGAATGAGTAAATGTGCCAAAAGAAGATGATGTAGTAGAACTGAGAGGTGAAGCAGTAGCGGCGTGAGCACGAGGAGAAGAAAGATCTGCCATGGTCCCAAGAAATCAAGCTCTTGATACCATGATGAGATTCACAGAGAAATCTGAGAAAAGAAAAAAACTATTCATATCTGAAATGAAGAAAAAGATTTGAGAGAAAACAAGAATTTATTATTCTGTTGTTTACAGAGAATGAAATCAGATTTCACTATACAATCACTTACTGATACTTATATAAACTCAAGCTACAAACTCACTAACTCTCTAACAAAATTCAACTTCTCTAACAAAAATCAACGACTATAACTAATTAATTAACTATAACTAATTATTATAACAAACTTATTACAAGCTACTCTTTATTATCGCCAAACAAACCTATAAAAATTACTGTCTCTTTTTTGTCAGACTTAAATTAATAAGATCGTACAAGGATAAAATAAATAAATAATAAGGTAAATATATGACCATGAAAACTATAGAGTCTATAAATAGTTGTGTCAAATTCGATGAAAGCCTAATAATGCGAAACAAGGTAAACTATTACTTAATTATTAATTACTTTTAAAAATAAATTTACCCAGTATTTCATATTATTAGAATTATATTGAAACTATTTGTTCCACAAAAAATAGTATAAAATTATATGCAAAGGATATTACACAAAAAACCTACACTTTGTGGATTTAATTATTTTTCTTATTTAATTATAAGTGGAAATATCTAGATTTTTTTCACTGGTTGTCCTTTTTTTTTTTTTGATTATTTATAAGATTTATTTTTATATACAATCAATATAAAAATTAATTACACTATTATCTATTCATGTGTTGTTAACATATTAAAAAATTTAACTTTTTTAACAACTATCTAAAAAATATGATATACCGACTCATTATTAGATAAGTGTATAAAATAATTTATATTTACTGTGCATTAAATTTAAACTTTTATTTATAACATTAGATTCTCTTTAGGACATATATGGTCTGCAAATAAATGATCTGGAAGCTTGTGCTTTCATTCATATCATAATAATAATAATAATAATATACTATCATCAAACCGCAGTTTGAATATTATTCAATTCATTTGTTGTAATTATTCAAGTCATTTGTTGTGTGCAAAGATTTGGTTGTGCAAATCCAGATCATAATTACTTTTTGTGTTTATTAAATAATGTAAATTGCAATATGATTCGTATAAAAGAAAAAGAAAATAATGGAATATGATTCAAAAGGAAAACATATTTTAGAATTGGAACAAAGGAATCTTTGTCTTTAGATTAACACAAAAATAAAATAAAAGAAACACATGATCGTGGATGAGACGCCAAGTTGCAGGTGATTCTCTGGGAATTGTATAATGTCCATTCCATATCAGTAAAATATTTTTTTTCATCGGATTCCCTAGCGAATGATTAAAAAATAAACAATCATTTTGAATATTTTTGTACAACAATCATTTTTTTTTATAGAAAATGGACCCACTTATTCATTTACTAAATGATGAATTATTGATTGACATTATCGTTTAAATTTTTATTTTGTTATATATATATATATATATACATGAAAAATTAAAACAAAATTTTATCTTTCTAAAAAAATATTTTATAAATATCAAAATATATACATTATATTTATACTATATATAAATATAATAAAAATGTCAAATTATACTATATAATATTTTTACAATACACAAAATAATTTTATAAATAAATTAAATAAAATTAAATATATTTTAATTAAATAAATAATGAGACTATTCTAAAAATCACCACTTACTTTATCTTATTATTATTTGATGGCTGACCACTCGTACTTAGTTGAGAGTCCATCACATTTTTTTATTCCTTTGTGAAAATCTGATTCCAGTTTGGAATAAAATTATATTTCAAATTTAAAAAAAAACCTCTCGTTACACTCAACTTACCATAAACTTGAGTGCATAACAATTTTTTTTAAAGGAAATTATTTTAACAGAATTATAATATATTTACTAAAATTAATTTTAATTTTTATGCAAAATTTAATATATTATAAATTTTTTTATAATATTAAAGATTGAAACTTCTGATTATATATTATAAATTATTACATTTATTTTGAAATATATTTTTTTTCAATTATATAAATTTTTTAATTTTTTTATATTTTTTAATAATTTAATATATAAAAATAATTTTTTATATCATTTAAATAAAAAAATAATTTAAAATTATTTTTTAATTAATATATATAAATATAAAATTAATTTTATTATAATTAATTATAATAATAAATTTTTATATAATAATCAATTATTAAAATATTCAAATTCTATTAATTATTTTATTTGACAACGGGCTGAACGAAAAATTGACCCTTGCAAAGTAGGAATTCGTAGATGTTGTGTTATTATTTATTTATTTTATAAATTAATTATATTTATATATTTTAAAAAGTGATTATTTTTTTTTTAAATAACTTATCAATTAATTGTTAAAATAAAATACAACGCCTAATCATTACTCTTAAATTTACCTAATAAAAATAAAAGAATAACAGATAGTCACAGTTAGAACTTAGAACAAAAGTTGGTTTTTTCATGTAGAAAATAAAATTTTCAGTCTAGGATGCCCTTAAAGTGAAAATCGTTTTATGCAACGCACATTTAAAAGTAAGAAAAATAAAACAATGAAGTTTACTCAATCAAAATTTAGTGAATCAAATTAAAACAGTAATCATTTGAATAGAGAAGGGAAAAAATATTACAATTATATAAACAAAGAAATAAAATTTTAAATAAATTATTAAAAGTATGTGTATAATTTTAATAAATTAAAAATTGAAGTATTTTTTCATCATTTAGATGATAATATATGAATATAAATTTAATTATACAAGGATGAATACTTAAAAAGATGAGAATAGGTTCAAGGTGGTGAAATACTGAAATGGAATGAACTAGACAAATTTAAACGAATAATGCATCTTGTATATTATTTCGAAATATATCTTGTTATATTACGGATAAGTGTTAAAATTAAAATATAAATATATAGAAAATAAAATGTGATTAATTATAATTAAATAATAAAAATAAAAATAAAATTATATACAAATAGAATGGTCTATAAATATTAAATATGTATGTTGCGTTATTTAATTTCAAAGGATATATTTTTTTTAACAAAAAAGATATATTTTTCTTTACATAAAAATAAAATCTATGAAAAAATAAAAAGTTAAAGGATAAAATGGTAAACTGGTTACAAAGTCGTATTGGGTCTGCCACAGACACAATTCACAATTCAGAGTGTCTATATAACGACAAAACTGGAGTGTGGACACTGCACACGCATTTATGAAATACGAACGCAGAGACCCACATTGTTTTTTATTATTATTTTCCCATGCTTTTTGGTTTTCCCCCTCGTGCAAAATCTAAGATAAACTTTTTTGTATATGTTTTGATCAGTAAACTTTTTTTGTATATAAAAAAGCCAAAATGAGATTAAGAAAAATAACATTGAGAGCATTTTCCCATGCTGTTGTTCAATGTTTCACACTTTCACTTATAAATAATATTTTTTTACCGGCACTTATAAATAATATTCTATATATATATTTTATTTTATATTTATTATTTAATTATAATTAATTTTATTTTTCATTTTATATGTTTATATTTTAATTCTGTCATATTCTTGATATAAAAGATGCCTTTGACATTAGAAATGTGAGTTTGATTGTTCTAACCCGAAATGTTGAATGAGATATGTGTGTATTTAGATTACGATCAAATAAATTTAAATTTGAATAAATTTGATTTTATAAATTTAAGTTTAATTAAAAATAAATTTATAATAATATAATTTTATATTTAAAAATTTTTATTTTAAAATTGAATTTGATAAAATAAATATTATTTAAATTAAAGATTAAAATTATTTTTAAAGAAAGATTGAAAGATAAAATATTTTTTAATAAATTTTTATTTAATAAAAAAGTAAAAAATACTTACTTTTCACTTTAATTAAAATTTAAAAATCATTTTTATTAAAATTAACTGAATTTT
Source organism: Ormosia emarginata (assembly GCA_029884605.1). Taxonomy (NCBI): domain Eukaryota; kingdom Viridiplantae; phylum Streptophyta; class Magnoliopsida; order Fabales; family Fabaceae; genus Ormosia; species Ormosia emarginata. The sequence goes on along the minus strand of JAQQTP010000076.1, from coordinate 38,625,874 downwards.
GTTAATAAATTTTTTTATTAAACATATTAACATATTTTTCAATACTTAAAATTTACTTTTAAAATATTTCAATTAAGAACTAAATACACTCTATTTCTTTAGTCTCAAGTCTCTGCCTCTATTAATGGTCAAATTGAAATTAGGTTAATTTAATATTTATATAAAATATATAATATTAGATATAATTAAAATATAAATTTAAAAATATTTTATAATATATTATTAAATAAATTAAATTAATATAAAAATATTATTATATTATATAAAATATATTAATTATGTATAAAAATCTTAAAATTTTGTTATCAATTTTAAAAATATATATATAAATTTTAAAATATTATATTTATCAAATTAAATCAGAATGTAATTCAAACTTAACTTAAAAATATATCAAATTAATTTTTAAAAACCTGAATCCGGACTAATTATCTTCGATTAACAGTTGAACACCCTTAATACGTGAGTAATAAAGTAACGTGCTTTAACCATTTCATTTCCCTTCAACAAAAATCTCAACTGAGACTGACAGAAAAAGGAGAGGGAAAATGACAAAAAAGAGAGGGCTAGAAAGTGACGGTTTTCAATTAAAATTAATTAATTCGTTAATTAATAATATAAAATAATGATGAGAAAGTGAAAAGAGAGAGAGAGAAAAAAAAAAAACCATTTTAGAAAGAGGAATAAAACAAAAGAGGCTTAGCTTAATGTTACTGTTGAGTGGGTTCCTCTTGAAGGAAAGTAAGAAAAAGTGGGCACTGGCTAGTTTTCATTGGAATTTTGTGATTGAAGGAGTGGGGGCAAGCTCACTGCAAAACTGCAAGGTTTTGAAGCTGTGAGCTTTGTATTTGTTTCAAGTTTCAGACTCTAAGGCTGAGACAGAGTTTTTTTTTTTTCTCCTCTTGTTGAGATTTTTGTTGGTGGATTTGAAGGGGGTGTGGTGTTGTTATGGGTTCTCGTTGTGTTGCCACTGTGCTACTTGTTTTCTGCTTATGGGGTCTCTTGATCTCACTCTCTTCTTCTGCTAGGCTCAGTACTTCAAGGCAGAAGCTTGAGGTCACCAAGCATTTGAATCTCCTGAATAAGCCTGCTGTCAAGAGCATTCAGGTTCTTCCTTTAACTATTTTTTTTTATATTTTTTTAAAGTTTTTTGTGTGTGGTTTTGGTTCTTATCCATCCACCACATTTTCCTATTTTTTGTTGTTTTGATCTGTTTGGCACCCAAGCAAAAAAACCTAGTCTTTTCAGTCTGTTTTTGAAAAGAAAAAGAAAAAGATTGCTCTTTTTTTTTCACCCCATTTGCTTGTTTGCTCAAGTGGAGATTTTACTGGAATTATTCTGTACTTTTCAAACATTTTCACTTAAAAATCAAATTGCCTTCTGTTGCAAGCTGCTGCTAATGATTTCTTTTTTAAAGTATTCTGTGATTTTTTTTCTTTTATTTTATAAAATGTAGAGCATTTATGTTGATGTTCTGATTTCTTAAAGCCATTTTTTTTCAAGTTTTTTTCTACTTATTCCTCCCTCCCCCAAAAAAAAAATCATAGCCCTTTTTATGAAGTTATTGATTCGCTTTTGAATCAGTAGATAAAGTACTGAAAGAAAGAACTGGGTAATGATTTGCTTTTTTTTTTAATCAGCTACTGGATTTTAAAGGGTAGAAAGATAATAGCAAGGTTGGTTTGAATATTGTTTACATTTGTATGCTATTTCTTGAGCTTTTGTAGTTTGTTCACTCAACTGGTTGCTTAGCTGCTTGAGTGAGGTTCATAGTCATAAATTTTTATATAGTATTTCAAGTGTTAATAGTATGATTTATCATTGTTGCAGAGCCCAGATGGGGACATAATAGACTGCGTGCATGTCACTAAGCAGCCAGCCTTTGATCATCCATTCCTCAAAGATCACAAAATTCAGGTCCATTTTCTTCATTCAAGATCTGTATTTGTTTAACTCTTTCTTTGTTTTTCCTTTTTTTTTTGTTTTTTCATTTTGTTATGTTGTTCTTTCTAATTTCTAATTCTATGCTTTGATTAATTAGATGAGGCCAAATTTCCAACCTGAAGGGCTTTTTGATGAGAACAAGGTATCTGAAAAACCCAAAGATAGGCCAAATGCTCCCATCAATCAACTGTGGCATGTAAATGGCAAATGCCCTGAGGACACAATACCCATCAGGAGAACAAAGGAGGATGATGTTCTGAGAGCTAGCTCAGTCAAAAGATATGGAAGAAAGAGCCACAGAACTATCCCTAAGCCCAGGTCTGCAGAGCCTGATCTAATTAACCAGAGTGGTCATCAGGTAAGAGTTGTTATGAGTGCCTTGTAGAGTAGTGTTTTATCAAATATCAGGAGATTTGGTCCAGCTTTGTTGTTTCCTCTTTTTTAAGTAGCCTTGGTCTAATTTCCTTATTGTGTCTTTGTGTGTGTTGTTGTTGATCAGCATGCAATAGCATATGTTGAAGGAGATAAGTACTATGGAGCAAAAGCCACTATAAATGTGTGGGAACCCAAGATACAGCAGCCTAATGAGTTTAGCTTGTCTCAGCTCTGGATATTAGGAGGCTCATTTGGTCAAGATCTTAACAGCATTGAAGCTGGCTGGCAGGTACTAACTACTAAGCATCGATATTCATTAATTCAAGCATGGAAACCAAGCACCTGTCTTTGATTTTGAAAGTCCTCTTTTTCTTGTAAGTTGTTTTCATTTTGAAGTCCTCATTTCCTTGTAAATTGTAATGCCCTACATGTGCATGATAACAGGTTAGTCCTGATTTATATGGTGATAACAACACCCGGCTATTTACCTACTGGACGGTAAGCTTCTACATTTTAAGCTTGCCTATCCCTTTGTGGCTTTGATTTTTTGTTCTATGTGTTAGTCCCAAATCATTCTTTTTGATCAAACTCACAATCTGCATTTTGCAGAGTGATGCATATCAAGCCACAGGTTGCTACAATCTTCTCTGCTCAGGATTTATTCAAGTCAACAGTGAGATAGCAATGGGTGCAAGCATTTCTCCAATTTCTGCATACCGAAATTCCCAGTATGATATCAGTATACTTATCTGGAAGGTAAAATTCCACAAGTTCTCACATTATTAATCTGCTACAATAAACCAGCCTATAAGCACCATGAGTGTATCATCTTTGTCCCAACTAGGTGTTTGGTATGTGGACCATTGTAATGTCCCAAGTGCTTGGGTTCTTGGAAACCTATCATCTTTCTCCCATGGGTATGTAATATATTATATATCATATGTGGAAAATTCAAGATGCACACGTTTGATAAGTTATACCTAGTATGGGAATCTTGAATTTTTCATCTCTCCACTTATTAACCGGGTAGCAAAAGCTTTTTACTTGGTATTGAATGTATTCTTGGTGGCAGTGGCAGCATAGTTAGAATCATCTTTACACAGATCCTAAGTATCTTTTCCCAATTTTCTTTTGATCATGATATGGCCCAACTGTAATTGATGAGTGGGACACTGTAACAGTTCAACTTGGAAAAGTCATGAATTGCTTATACTAATCAACTTTGAAAAGTCAATAATTACTTATACTAATACCTATAATTGCACAGCACAGAACACATGTAAACCACTTGTATTTTTACCTTTTTGCCCTAAGAGTATCAGGTGGCCTCTTGAGAAACATTATATATTCGTACAGAATGCTCTTTTCTAATGGTATTAATTAGTGTTTTTTTCCCCCCTTTTTTTGTCTTTTTTTTTCCCTGTAGGATCCAAAAGAGGGGCACTGGTGGATGCAATTTGGGAATGACTTTGTATTGGGTTATTGGCCTTCTTTCCTGTTCTCATATTTGGCTGACAGTGCTTCCATGATTGAGTGGGGAGGAGAAGTTGTTAACTCTGAGCCTGATGGTCAGCATACCTCAACTCAAATGGGCAGTGGTCATTTTCCTGAAGAGGGATTTGGCAAGGCAAGCTACTTCAGGAATATTCAGGTGGTTGATAGCTCCAACAATCTCAAGACTCCCAGAGGACTTGGCACCTTCACTGAGCAATCAAACTGCTATGATGTCCAAACAGGAAGTAATGGGGATTGGGGTCATTACTTTTACTATGGGGGCCCTGGTAAAAACCCAAATTGTCAATGAGGTAAAGATGAACTAAAAGAACAAAAAAAATGAAAAAATGCAGCCTCTCTTGTATCATTCAATCCTAGTGTTAAAGCCCTTTTCTTCTCCCTTGTATACCCTTTTCTGTAGTGGAAAGTTTTGACTGTTTTTTTTATATTGAAAGATTCTCCATTTAAGCTAGTGGGGAAGTGTGGCCAAGTTTCTCAAAAGCCTAGAGAAACAGGCCTTTTATAACACCCTTTATATTTTATTTGTTTGTCCACTCCTCTCTCTATTGGACTGTTTGTCAATGACAATGAATGGAGTTCCTCTATATCTTAGTCTTTTGTAATTACCAAAATTAAAACTTACTCCTAGAATGAGTTACTGATCTTGTTCCATAATTTTGAATATGGTATGATACCGTGGCCATGCTTGGGGAATCCAGGCATTTAAAGAAAGTGAAAGTTAGAGTGACCAATGAAAGAAAAATGAGAAAGAAAAAATGAATTGAATTTTACCTTTGAAAAAAGAACTAAAAGAGACGCCTTAGAAAGGGGCTGCATGTGAGTGGCTGACGGTACTTTTGTTTGCCCATGTCAACTTTTTGTATAAGTGGCCCACTTCCAGCACCGCACATTTTCAATCACTTTCTTCAGCCTGCAAATCCATCCTTACTTACCGCTAAAGCCTGTGAACACGCGGTGCCAAAAAGTAATAGGCCCCACTTATTTCTATCTGGATTTTATTTTCATTTTTACAGCAAAAAAATTTATACTAAGAGTCAGTTCAATATCACCTTCCTTAAATTGAAAATGAGAAGTTTAAAGTATGTGATGTGTATAGATATATGATTTTTTGACCAATATGTTTTCAGTGGTAAAAGTATTTATTAAATTATTATATTTTTAAAATTATTTGTCAGAATGTTATTTTTTTTGTCACATTAGATTTTTTTAATGGTTTTTGTGTCACGTAGGATACGTCAGAATACTTGGCGCATTCAACGTGGATACGTCAGAACGCTTGGCGCATCCAACGTAAACACGTCAAACGTGTTGGCGTATCCACGTTGGATGCATCAAACGTTCCGGTGTATTCACGTTAGATGCGTCAAGCGTTCTGGCGTATCTAAGACACGATCATGCTTTTAACTTAGGCAGTGTCCTGTCTAACTCAGATAAAGCTTTTGACTTTGAGACACAGCTGTGTCTGTTGGCCACGGTCGTGTCTCACCTAAAGTCCATATACGTGATTTCATGTTGAAGTAATTGTGTCGTGTTTTCACACGGACGTGTGAGTTTTATTGACTTGAAAAATAAGTTGTTTGACTCCTAAATCATTCTAAGTATACTTAAGTAAAAAGTCTAAAGTGAGTCCAAGTTTAAAAAATTGAGTTTATGAAATTATCAATTGACCGAATTTAGCCGTGAGCACCCTTAATGAAACATATTTATAGATATTGAATTCCACATCAACAAATCACGTATATGATGCATAAGCATAACACAAAAATGTGGGGTACATACACATACCATAATCTCAAATTAAGCAAATGTAATATAAAGATAATATACAAATGACAGTGTAATAAGTACATCAATGAGAATGGTCAGGGTAAGAATGTGGTGGTATGTGAGGGGGATCAAAAGAAGGTCCTGCCTGTGATGGGTGAGGATATAGTAGATAACTCATATATAGTGGATATGGAAATGACGGTGTAAGGGTAAAGGTATAAGGATATGGTAGGTAAGTGTAAGAAGGTGGTGGGTATGTTGTAGGTGGTGGGTAACTAGTAGATGGTGGATAGCCAGGATATGGCGGGTACGATGGAGGTGGTGGCTGAGATGGTGGGTAAGTAGCAGTAGTAATGGGCGGTGGGTGAGTACTAGGCACAGCTAAAGAATTAGAGTCATCTGGAAGTCGTAGTCGTGACCGAATACTTGCTAACCCTCTCCGTCTACGGTGCATCCTCTGTTCATCGGACTGTTCGGATGGTCCTGAAATGTCATCTGCAGGAGGAATTGGACGAAAGTGATCCAATGTGATGCGATCATGCTCCCTCACAGCAGATAAGATGTCCTCCATGAACTGTTGAAGACTAGCCATACTAAATTCCGAACTAGGGTTCCTGGCCGAAGCATGGACGTTCTCTGCAATGTCAGCCTAAGATACAGATATAACACATGTCATAATCAATACAAAATACACATAACGAATAGCAGAACACATTGGTAAATAACTTACCACAAACCCAATGGATGCACCAGTAATGGAAATCCAACGTCGGGTAGTTTGTCTGTACCAGCGCATGTACTCAGACTGTGCAGTAAGGGAAGCTTCCAAGGGCATTCCAATAACACACTTTTCCCTTCGACTGTCCCAGATAGCTATGTGTGCATGGTGTGTGAGTCGTCAATCCTCGTCCTGTCGTCCTGCCAATGTAATGGAGTGCAACTCGTCAGGTTGGTGTTGTCTCCGTGGTATTGGTTGGTCCAAACCAAACTGACGCATCACTCTATCTGGTTGGTGCCACTCAACAATATGGAAAAAGATGAGTAGAGCCACTGCTGGTATAATGTCTCTACCAGCAACACAGAATGCTGGTAGTGAAGCCACAATCTCATTCGTATATGGCTGCTATGTTATCTGCAATCACAATTATACAAAGAATTAGAAAGCAAGACAAAGTAACTTATTTAAATCAATGTAAACAGATATTGACCTCGTCACTCTTCATCTGATCAAAGAATCGACGGTAATACGGAAGCACCCCTATTGGGGTTTCATTCAACACCTTGTGTTTATGCCACATATGTAAATGTCAAAGTCATATGATGTTAACAAAAGTAGTATATATAATAAATTAATATACAGATATGTTAAGAAACTTACCGAAATCCCAGTGGACGTTGGGGACCACAAGAAGCAACATAGGCAGCCATAAAGACAGGATCAGTATCATCCACAAGTGTAAGGATAAGAGGTAGAAATCTGTGTCATGCTCAATACTGCAACAGTATGCAACCATGTCCAATCTCGTGCACGTTGTAGTCTGTGGCCTTGCACAGCTCCCTGTACAAATACGTCAATACCGCAGATCCCCAACTATACCTTCCAGTAGTGGTAAAGTCCTCTAATAGCGAAAGGAACATCGTGTGCACGTATCTACCAGAATGGTCAAGAAACAACAATCCCCTGATCAACTGAAGTATATACGTTCGTGCACACTACATCGCGTAATCAACTCCGTCAGCCTCGGTAAGTCGTCTACGGAATGCACTCCAGAGCCACGACATATCAATACGTCCACCTGATACCTGTGATTCAGGCGGCTACGATCCTAACAAGGTCTAACAAAGCTACATCCAATCTCGGCGGGATGTATGGCCAGTAACTACATCGCTGTCAATGGGAAGTCCCGAAATAATAGTTATGTCCTCCAATGTAATGGTGCACTCTCTAGTTGGCATATGAAACGTATGTGTCTAGGGCCGCCATCTCTCAACCAATGCCGTAATTAGGGAGTGATCAACGATGCAATATCCCTTGTGGGCAACTCCCACGAAACCAGCCAACTGAAGATATAGCAGTAATGCAGTATCCGCTCATCTGGGTCTATATGTCTGAATTTATGAGCACATCTAACACACAGACGACGATCTGGTCTTCCTTGCCATATATGCTGTGAAACATGAAAGTCTTACAACTCAAGCACTGAAGGGTCCTCCGGGCTTGGGTGCAAGTGGAATGCCATGTCTCACGCTGTAATCAGGAACAATGGGTAAGTTTTCAAATAATAAGACATACTATAAAATTAAATATACATATTAAACACGAGTGTCTCGAATATAAAGTAAAAGACATAGCTAAAAGCACAAGGACGAATGATATTAAACAAATATAATCACATAGATTATCAAATTACACACTAAAAATCTTCAATTACACATTGATAATCATCAATTATAATACAGTGGGTATCAAATTATGTCCTAATCAAGTAAATGACCCTTCTTGTTCATTCCTCAAAGAAGTTGATCCACCACCACGACAACTACGAGAGTTATGTCCAGATTCACCACATTTTTTTACGTCTTTGTCCCGGTTCTGGTTCGCGCCAATCCATTTCATTTCTAAGTCGAGTTAATTTGGGTCGACTTTTAGATCAAAGCAATTGACGATCTGGAACCAATGTAATCGTCGGAGCTGGTGACCATCATGGTTCATCCTTAATGATTCCCCAATTAACCTCGTAAGCCTTATACAAAGTATGCATTCTATAAATACTATGCACATATTGAAAAGGGTCAAGTGTCCTAGAAGAACATGCTGCTATTGTATGAAAGCAAAGGAAATGCAACGCTTGAAACAAGACACAGTCACATGTGCCTTCTTGAAGGTTTACACAATATTTAACTTCACCTTGCTGTATAACAGGGTTGAATGCCTCTTCCACTAAGAATCTGGTTGATTGTATATCAAATCGACAGACTTGGTGAGAGCTTGCCTTGAGCATATTGGCATTCCATCTTTTCATAAAATCATCAATCCAATTTATCCCATCAACAAGTTTCTTGTTTGTGTCATCTTTTCGATTAACAAAATACTCTACCAATTTGTAATATGTCATTTGAATCAGGACAGTTATTAGTAGGTTTCTGCCACCTTTCAACACTCCATTCATGCACTCAGACAAGTTCATCGTCATATGACCAAATCTGTGGCCACCATCATATGCTAAACTCTATTTTTCTTTTGGAAGCGAATTAATCCAGTTTACCATTTCAGGAGTAGCGGTCAACTTTTCCAACTTGGCCTCAAATTTATATGTAATTGGTTCGTACACTGATATTAAAATATTGAATGACTTGGTGTTAGCAACTAAATTGTAGTATGGTAAGTAGTATAGTAAACTCACGTAGAAATTTAAATGTTTAACTACCTGTGTTAATCAGATATTTCTTTAGGGCTAGATTGCAGAAGACGCTATTAAAATTGCTGCCAATATGTCGAATGCATAAAACATGATGCGCATGCGGTGGCTGCCATCCTATATGTGGATTCACCACTGACTGTAGGATGCTTTGATGTTGATCAGATATTAAGCACAAGCCCTGTTGTTGTGTGACATGTCTTCGAATCAAGGCTAAGAATCAACTCCAAGTATCCTTTGTTTCTCCTTCAACAATGGCAAATGCAATTGGCAGAAGTTTTCTATCGTCATTTTGTGTTGTTGCAATCAAGAGTTTATAACGATATTTATCATACAAATAATTGTCGTCAATCTGAATTATGGGCTTGCAGTATTGGAATCTAACAATACAGGGTTTGAATGTCCAATATAAGCGTGCCAATACAAGTTTTGAATAGTCAACTCTATTGCCTTCAACATAATCAACAGTTTGCAACTCCACCACTGTGTCTGGCATGTCTCTTTGCATGACAAGTAACCATCTAGGCAACACTGCATAAGATTTATCCTAGTCTCCAAATACTTTCACAATGGCCAGTTCTTTTGCCTTCCAAACTTTCCAGTAAGACACGTCATATCCGAATTGACATCGAACCCTTTCAATAATCAAGCATACAGGTACATTGGGTTTTTGCTTAACTATCTCAAGAATGTAAGAACATATCATAACAAAGTCTAACTTCTGATGATCCTGTGACATGGCTCCAATTTCCCATATCTTTGATTTCTTGCTTTGAATGACCCTGACCCCCCAATTACAACCATCGATAGATCTGGGACACTTAACAGTTAGTCGCTATGTATCAGAATCTTCAACCTTGAAATTTTGATGTCTAATAATGGAATAATGTTTTTGGGCCAAATTGACAGCATTTTTAGAGGAAAATTGCAACCCAACATATAATTCTTCTTCTGGACTCCAAATATCACGAGAATCCAAATCAAGCAGATTATCAGGTGTACTTAGTGCATCTCAATTGATTTCAGAAAACTGAGGGCATGGAGGCACAAACGCAGATTCAGAAGCAACTACTAATGGATGGACTAGTTGTTGTATATTTACTTCAGGGCCAGATTGATCTTCTTCTAAGTCAGTGTCTGTATTTTCACCATCAGACATCTCCCCTTCATCATCACTTGTGTCAAATAATGCAGCTGTCATAAGCGGGTTATCGGTTTCAAAATCCAACCTAAATGAGCTCCATTCAGGCATTGCAGATGTACCAACTTCTTGAGATTGTACTAAGACAACATCATATGTCATGGAGAATTGAGTGTTGATGGGGTACGATGATTCAACAAGATTAGAAGGACCAACTTGTAATCTTGTTTCAGAAAGAGCTTCAACATGCTCATTGTGCTCACTCGTTTCTGTCTCGACATACAACTCCATGGAAGTTAAGTTAGGATGTTAATCAAAGCAATCAATCATGCAAGCAACGTCTTCATCATCTTCTAATGGAAGAGCTATCCATCTCAGTACATTGCTCCATTGTGAGAATCTATACACAATATTAGACACAACTTGATTTTCTTGGAGCCTTAATTTTAAATGAATTCTCCTTTTTAGAAGCTCAAAAGTCGTATCACGTTGAATCATGATAGACTTAGGACGAGAACCTTCATACATTAGACCCTCTTCACCTTCATACGTTCTCCCATTGTAATAAATGAGAACAATAAAGTGTTTGCTCATCTTACATTTTTGAATAATAACAACACAAACAATTTATTTTTGTTCAAACACATTCCAAAAATAGATATAACAAATACACAATTAATAATAATAATAAAACAAATAATAATAATACTAATAATCAATAATAATAGTAATCAATAATTATAATCAATAATAACACTCAATTATTCTAACAATAAAACAAATATACATTACACAATTAATATAAAAACTCAAAAACATAAACAATAATTCTTACAATAAAACATATATACATTATACTTGCTAATTTTTCACATCAAGCGTGTTGGCGTATCCAATAATTAATCGTCAATGCGTTCTCCGTATCTTACGCGACAATAAACCATTAAAAAATTCATATATGACAAAAAAAGGTTACATTCTGATAAATAATTTTAGAAAAATAACAATTTAGTAAATATTTTTGTCACTGAAGGCATATTGGTCAAAAAGCCATAGATATATAGTTACAATTTTAAATTTTAGCTATGTCAAATATTTGAAGTTAAGTTAAAAAAAATATTTAAGTAAATTTTTTAATCTTAACAAGGATGATTTACCTTTCTCAAACAGTTGCTGGCGAGCTTACATGTCGTTAATGCCGAGCAAAATCTCCTTACTGGCACATCTTGCCTTATGACGCCTCCGTTCATTAACACCACCAACCCATTGAATTGCCAACGGTTGCCTTTGTTGGTCTAAGGTTTACCAAGTGATGGAAGGGGCTAGCTAGGTTATGAGAACTATAATGGTTCTTGCATAGTTCTAGCACGATTAGGAGTGTGTAGTCTTCTTGGTTATTATTCTGCACAAATATCTGGAAGTGGCATTGCATTGTTTGTAATATAAATGTGGCAAAGAGATGTAATGGATTTTACACTATCAGCATCAACATTAACTCATAGATTTTGCAGTTACATATGTGTGCAAACATGTTGGATCAAGATCTTCTGCAGTTTATTAAAAAAAACTGCAAGAGATCTCAACCATTGATTCAATTTTAATATTGGTAATTTTAATGCAAGAGAGAGAGTGAATTTTGTTTGAATGCTTGGATCTTTAATTGCACATCCTGCAATTGTTTTTATAATAACTGCTGGGATCCGGATATATGGATCAGGTGCAGTTCATTTTAGAACTAAACCTCTAGCAGTTTCAAATCCCACGGTTGGAAAATAAAAACCATGTTAAGCTTTAATATTTTATCATTTAAAATTAAAATTTTATCAAAATAAAAGCCTTGTTAAGCTTTAATATTCAAACAGGTCTATATGCATCAGAGAAAGAGAAACCGTACTTATTGAAGTGTCATTAAAACGTAACTAGAGTATATATAATATAAGGTAATATTTAGCTTGCAGTGTCGTTATGGCTTAAACTTATTGCCTGTATTTTAACTTTTCTTTTCCACTTTCTCTGTGTAGATTTCTGGAATACTAATATCAAATGAACTGTAACAGGTTTTGAGAGAGGGAAATAAAGGTTGACAATTGAACAAAAATTAACACTGATGAGTGTCCTAAGGAGGGAGGAAAGAAGGCTGGTTGTGGTGGCTGACGTGTAAATCGGCAAGTATTTGAATGTATTTTTAAATAATTTAAGTGAAGACTGAATTCTAATACTTTTTTATCATTGTTTTCAACTCCTGCTTATTTTAATTATTTTTATTTAATTATTTTATTTTTACTTTTGTCAACTCTCTTTTTTTGTGAAGTATAAATAGTGTTAGTTTAACGAAATTGGTAATTGATGATATAATCTTCGTGAGACGATACTCTTTTCACTATTTTATTACTTGTTGCGATTCGGTACACTTACCGATTTTACACATCAAGATTTTGGTGTCGTAGCTGTTTTATGATGAACCTGCAAAAATTCATATTTTTTATGATTCAAATTATAGATTTTTATTCTCTTTTAATCATTTTAATTGAGCTTTGTTCTTAAGTTTTATTATATTTTTATTATTTTAAATTGTGTTTTAATTATGTGTTTTTATGTATTTTTTTTAGATAATTGCATATGAAAAAAGACTGAGCATTTAAAGAGTAGAAAAATCCATTCAGAAGCCCAACACTTGAGCTCTGGGCCACCAGCGCTTGAGCGCTGAGAACGTAAACTGCAACGTTGTTTTAATGGGCCAACGCTTGAGCACTGGACGAGTAGGCTGACACATTATTTTAATTATAAATAAGAAAATTTTGCCAAATTAAAAACACGCTTACACACTTGGACAGAACACAGCAGCCGTCAAGAGGCACAAACCCTATTGTGGTGTGGGCGCAATTAGGCTTGAAGATTAAGAATTTTCTTCAACATTTCCACATTTCTACAATGGAATTTGTCATATTCTACCCTTTGTATTCTTTTTTTCCATGTGTAATTAAACTTCTTTTGTTAGGGGGATGATGGATCTTGATACTTTGATAATGTAACTTCTTTTATGAGTTTAATTTATGTTTCTATTTCATGATTTACGTGTTTATTTCTATTCTTAATGTTTTTCTAAACCTGATCAATTTAGGAATAATCTTTTTGGTTAATGTATGATTTAAAAAAAATTGCATGAACCTAGAACATGTGATAAACACAATAATTTATGCAATCACTATGAATAGACGTTGTGTGTTATGTGATCTTTTCTTTAATTCCCTCGTTTTTTGCGATTCGGTGCACTTGCCAATTTACACACTTGATGTGGAAAATCGGCAAGTGCACCGAATCGTAACAAGTAATAAAGTAGTGAAAAGAGTTTCATCCCACAACGATTATATTGTCAATTACCAATTTCGTTAAACTAACACTATTTAGGCTTTACAAAAGATGAGATTTGACAAAAGCAAAAATGAAACAATTAAAGAAAAATAATTAAAATAAGCAAGGGTTGAAAACAATGATGTGAAAGTGTTATGGTTCAGACTTTACTTGAATTCTTTAAATGCACATTCAAATATTATTTTAACTATGTTTTATTTCAATGATTTATAGTCAATTCCCAAAATTAATTAATACACAATCCCTTGGTATATCAATCCTCTTACATTATTTAGAATTAACTAATCCCTTAGTCTAACCCCAAATAGAAAGGCATTATCAAGAACGAGAGAATTAAAGAAAAAACCACATAACTCACAACGTCTATTCCTAGCGATTGCAGAAATTATGGTGTTTATCATATGTTCTAGGTTCATGCAAATTTTCTCAAATCATACATCAACCCAAAAGATCATTCCCAAATTAATCAGGTTTAGAAAAATATTAAGAATAGAGATAAACACATAAATCATGAAATAGAAACATAAATTAAACTCATAAAAGAAGTTACATTATCAAAGTATCAAGATCAATCATCCCCCTAACAAAACACATGGAAAAAGAAAAACACAAAGGGAAGAATATGACAAACTCCACTGTAGAAAGGTGGAAAGGTTGAAGAGAATTCATAATCTTTAAGCCTAATTACGCTCACACCACATTAGGGTTTGTGCCTCTTAGTAGCTGTTGCGTTATGTCCAAGCGTGTAAGCATGTTTTTAATTTGGCCAAACTTTCTTATTTATAATTAAAATAACGTGTCAGCCCATGCATCCAACGCTCAAGCGTTGGGTTTCTAATGCTCAAGCGTTGGGTTTCCAACGCTAAAGCGTTGGCTCATTAAAACAACGTTGCAGTTTACGTTCTCAGCGCTCAGGCGCTAGTGGCCCAGTGCTCAAGTGCTGGGCTTCTGAATGAATTTTTATTCATTTTTTGCTCTTCAAATACCCAGTCTTTTTCCATATGTAATTACCTACAAAAAATACATAAAAACACATATTTAAAACATAATTTAAAATAACAAAAATATAATAAAACCAAAGAATAAAGCTCAATTAAAAAGATTAAAAGAGAATGAAAACACATAATTTGAGCTATAAAAAATATGAATTTTTGCAGGTTCATCACTCCCCCAAACTTAAGTTTTTGTTTGCCCTCAAATAAAGAAAAACAAAAACAAAAAGACTAAACAAAGAGACTCAAAACACACAAAATCAAACATGACAATACCAGGTATTGAAAATCATTTATATCCTCAGAAATTGCTTCACAATCTAATTTCAAAGTGTTACACATGATCAATCCATTTATCACATTGTCTCTCACATGCAACTCTTATGCAAAAATGACTTCCCAAAAATATGAAAGAAAAACTCAATCTCTTCATAGAGTACAAACCTAAATAGGTCCATAAAAATACAAATGCACATCAAACCCACATCCATAGAGTTATTCTTCAGCTCTCTCTCCACTAATGTAAATAACACATAACCAAGGATCAAAAGAGACTTTAAAAGCTTGTAATGTAAGACCAAGGGTGAGGGTTAAGAAAGAAGTGGTAGGATAAATAAAACAAAAGTTGAGGTACACATCATGCACATTCCACAATTCAAGCCTCAAAATTAAGAACAAGTGCAACTCGGAGTATAAAAATCCATCACTTTATTTGCATATTTTTTTTTCAATAACTTCCACCCCCAAACTTATTTCTTTACAAAACTTTGGGTGGACTTTCTCTTTTTAACTTTTTCTTCCATTTCTCTTTTTTTTAGCTCCTGAAATATTTCATGCACACGAAAATAACAAAGGCTTGAATAATAAAATAATACAAGAACTGCACTCAACAAAGGGTGTGTAAGAGAGGTTTTTTTTTTACGGGTATGGAAGAAGGAAAATATGGGTAAAAGAAAAGAAATAAAGGCCAAACATAAATAAGGTTGCAAAAGGGACCTAAGGATATTCTGTGTATACAGGTTGGCTTGAAAGGCTCAAACGGTTCAAAGAAGGCCCTTATGATTTCCTTAATCATGCATTGCCTAGGATTTCGCCTCAAGAGAGAATCAAACAACTTCTAGATACAAGTCATCCACACACATGCATTCTCATAAACTTTCTCTAAGCCTGACATGCAATTAAATTCCAAGGTCTATTAAACATAAAGATGTGAAGAACATCTATACACAATTGAAACAATAGAGATAAACATAACTCATAAATTTTCATTTGATATCCCAAGAAATTAAATCAATCCATAATTTATGTAATCATTGGATATTCAATTCAACACTGACTTACACAATTTCAACACAATGACTCAAAACACAAAATGAGTGATGATGACAAAAAATAAAAAGAACAAATAAAGTATGGAAGAAATGAAAAAAAAAACTCTTTTTGGCGGCTGACAACTATATACACCCCTTACAAAGGCTCTGAACTCAGGGAAGCACCTAAACCGACTCAACACTAGTTAACTACAAAATAAAAACAAAAAAAAATGTTAGTCAATAAAAAATAAGAAATAAGAAAATAAGAACAAAAATAAAAATAAAAGAGAAAAAGAGAGAAAATTTGGGTTGCTTCCCAAAAAGCGCTTGTTTAGTGTCATTTGCTCGACGTTGCCTTTTTCACTCATCAAGGTGGCTTAAAACAAGAGAAACACAATGACACTTTTCTTTTGTCAGATCTTTGCCTCCATACTCGGTCACTGGCCTTAGAATCTTCTCCAAAAATATTCTAAACTCTAGTTAGAACTGGTTGTCCCAAGTGTGCCTTGGCATCAGAAACTCTACTAGGCCATGGGATTTTCAATTTATCAATAAGTAAAGTGTCAGGTTTTATCTTATCAGAAGAATTCAGATCAACTAGCACTACACTCTGAGAACTAGAAGAATCTTTTTCTTTTTCAGCAATCTTGGAGACAGGAGGATCTTTCTCTATCTCATCAACACTCTTGGAAGTACAAGAATAAACATTAATGAATGAAGAATAATTCTGACCATCCAACTCCTTTTGAGATTTACCTTGAATGTAATTAACAGGGGCATGAAGATCTGATGTTGGGGCAGATTTATTAAAAACATTGAAGGTCACTTGATCTCCATACACCCTCAAAATAAGCTCTCCTATAGGCACATCAATTAATGCTTTTGAAGTTGCTATGAATGGTCTTCCAAGAATTAATGGGATATCAGCATCCTCATCCATATCCAAGACCAGAAAGTCAGCTAGGAAAATAAATTTGTCTACCTTCACTAGCAAATCTTCCACAATACCATATGGACATCTGATTAATCGATATGCTAATTGGAGGGAAACCATTGTAAGCTTAACTGTATCAATTCCCAGCTTGCGATGGATGGACAATGGCATCAAATTAATGCTAGCGCCTAAGTCACATAGAGCTTTATCAACATTCAACTTCCCAATAGTACAAGAAATGGAGAAACTACCTAAATTTTTCAATTTAGGTGGTAATTTCCTCTGAATTATAGCACTGCACTCTTCAGTAAGTGTCACAATCCCATCTTCATTTAGGTTCCTTTTCTTTGAAAGCATATCCTTCATAAATTTGGCATAAGAAGGCATATGCTCAAGTGCTTCAGTAAAATGAATATTTATCTGTAATTTCTTGAAGACTTCTAAGAACTTAGAGAACTGCTTTTCTTGAATCTCCTTATTAAACCTTTGAGGATATGGAAGTTTAGCATACAATAAAAGATCAATTATTTTCTTCAGCTCTAAGTTTTTCTTTTCCCTCGGTACTCTCGGTTGTTCCTGTCTAAACTCAACTTCTTTAGTATTATCCTGAGACAAGATCTCTTTAATTAGTACCTCATTACTTCCATTTTGATTTCCTGAAGATCGGGATGCTTTTTTCTTATCTCCCTCTAAAGTCTTACCATTTCTTAAGTTGATTGCATGACATTGCTCATTTGAATTTACCACAATATCACTTAGAAGATTGCCTTGAAGTCTCTCTTGAAGTTGTTTTACTAGTTGTCCCATTTAATTCTTAAGACTTCTGATAGCGACCTCATGATTCTTGAAATTAGTTCTCGATATTGGATGAGTCTAACTAAGTGGGGCCCAAACCATATAGTTAAAGAAAAAGAGAGAGAATTGGTTTTTAAAAAGGCAAAAGGTAAAAAAAAAAAAGTTTCCTGCTTCTTCGTGACGGCACCGCGTGAGAAAGAGGAGAAAAAATTTCAGTGCTGATCTTACGTGTTCAGATTGGGTGGTCATTTGTAGTCTGATCTGGATGATTTTTTAGTATGTTGTTCCTTGCATTGTGAGCTTCTACTTGTATGGTCAGATTTTTATTTTTCCATCTCTACTTGTTGGGTTGTTTGTACCCCTTTATGAGTTTTGAGCTTTGTTGCTTTGTTGATTTCCACTTTGTTGGTAGTGAGTAGGAGCCATTGTGATATCCTTATTTATTGGGAGATACTTTGCTGTACTCATTGATTTTATAGTGGAGATTTTTCTGGACCAAGTCCCGTGGTTTTTACTTCTCACATTGAGGGGGTTTTCCACGTTAAAATTGTGTGTGTTCTCTTTACCTATTTATTTTTGTGCATTCTTAGATATATCTTTTGGTGGATATTTTTGTTGGCTGTGTATTTTTCTCCTCACAGGTTCTTTCAAGTGGGAAAAATTTTATTATCCATTTGTGTATTATTATTTTCGCTGTGTACACACTCCTTTCTTTCCCAACGCTGGTATCAGAGAAATTTATTTATTTATTTGCTGGATTGAATGATGGAGCCAAATTATAGTAGAATGATTAGTTTGAATGACACAAATTACCACAAGTGGAAAGGAAAGATGAAAGATTTATTATTTGTGAAAAAATTACATTTATCGGTGTTTGCTACTACAAAACCTGAGGCTAAATCTGATGAAGATTGAGCTTTTGAGCATGAGATGGTTTGTGGTTTTATTCGGCAATAGGTAGATGATAATGTTTTGAATCATATTGCTAATGATTCACATACCAGAACCTTGTGGGATAAGCTTGAGACCTTGTATGCCCTTAAATCTGGGAACAATAAATTGTTTTTGTTGAAACAGGCCATGAACTTGAGTTACAAGGATGATAGTTCTATTTCTGATCACTTGAGTGATTTTCAGGGATGCTTTGACCTGTTGTCCGGTATGGGTGTGAAATTTAAAGATGAAATTTTGGGACTTTGGTTGCGTAATACTCTACCTGATTCTTGGGAAAATCTCAGAGTCATTTTGAATAGTTCTACTCCTGGAGGTGTTGTGACTATGAATTGTATAAAGACTGCTGTTTTGAATGAAGAAGTCAGACGACAAACTCAGCAGACGTCCTTTTCACAATCAGAGGTTTTGGTTGCTGAAAACAGGGGGAGAAACATTGAGAAGGATCAGGGACAAGGCAATAGAGGAAAAAGCAAGAGTAGAAGCAAATCAAGGTCTAAATACAAAACCCTTGAGTGTGATTATTATGGTAAAAAGGGGCATATCCAAAAGTTTTGCTACCGATGGAAAAAGGAGAACAAGGGTAACAAGGGCAAGCAACAAAAGAAGGAGAATGACAATAATGATCATGTTGGCACCATTACTGGAGGAGATCTTGTGATTATCTGTGATGAAAATTTAATTAATGTTGCCTGTGATGAGACTAGCTGGGTTATTGACGATGGTGTCAGTTTTCATATGACATCTAGGAAGGATTTCTTCACATCTTATAATCCTGGTGATTATGGGATTTTGAAGATAGGTAATGATGGTATGTCAAAGGTGATTGACATTGACAATGTTTGTTTGGAAACCAGTAATGGGACAAAGTTATTTTTGAAGAATGTCAGACACGTACCAGACATCCATTTGCATCTGATTTCTGTTAATGTTCTTGATGATGATGACTATTTTAGTACCTTTGGTGGTGGACAGTGGAAACTCTCTAAGGGTTCTTTAGTTGTGGCACATGGAAAGAAGTATTCAGGTTTGTATTAGACTAAGGCTTCAGTTTCTATTGATGCTGCTAATATAATTGAGTGTGATAACCAGTCAAAGTTATGACATAAGAGACTTAGCCACATCAGTGAGAAGGGACTTGATACTTTGGCCAAAAGGAATCTACTTTCATGTTTGAAGGGTGCAAGTTTAGAAAAATGTGCTCATTGTTTGGCTGGGAAGCAGAATAGAGTCTCTTTCAAGAGTCATCATCCTTTTAGGAAATCAGAGGTTCTTGAGTTAGTGCATTCAGATCTTTGTGGTCCAATGAGGACTAGAACATTTGGTAGTGCACTTTACTTTGTGACTTTCATTGATGATCATTCAAGAAAACTTTGGGTATATGCCTCAAAGACTAAGGACCAGATGCTTAGTGTCTTTAAGCAGTGTCAGGCTTCAGTTGAGAGAGAAACACGGAATAAACTGAAATGTGTTCGCACTGATAATGGTGGTGAATATTGCGGACCATTTGATGAGTACTGTAGACAGCAGGGTATTAGACACTAGAAGATGTCCCCTAAGACTCCTCAGCTTAATGGCCTGGCAGAAAGGATGAACAAGACTTTGATGGAGAGAGTTAGATGCTTGCTTTCTGAAGCAAAGTTACCTAAATCTTTTTGGGGTGAAACTTTATATATTGTTACACATGTTATTAATTTATCTCCTACTGTTGCTTTGCAGGCTGATGTTCCTAACAGGGTGTGGTATGGAAAGGATATTTCCTACGACTACTTACGTGTCTTTGGGTGTAGAGCATTTGTACATGTGCCCAAAGATGAGAGATCCAAGTTAGATATCAAGACTAGGCAGTGCATCTTCATTGGCTATGGTCATGATGTGTTTGGCTATAAGTTATATGATCCAGTTGAGAAGAAGCTTGTTAGAAGCCGTGATGTTATTTTTATGGAAGATTAGACTATTGAAGATATTGATAAGGCAAAGAAGTCAGAGTCTCCGAGTACTAATGGTTTGATTGATATTGATCCAATTCCTGAGCCTCATATGCCAGATGTAGCTGACTTTGGCGATCATGATGATGTGCATAATCATATTCAGGGTGATCAGGTTGAGGATGTTGTTGATAATGTTGCTGATGAGGTAGATGCTCCTGCTCATGGGGTTGTTGATGAACTTGTTGTTTCACTTAGGAGGTCTTGCAGATATCTTATTCCCTCCACCCGTTACTCATCTGATGAATATGTGCTCCTTACTGACAGGGGAGAACCTGAATGCTACGAATAGGCTATGGAGAGTGAGCACAAGGTTGAATGGGTTGCAGCAATGAATGATGAGATGGGATGTTTGCTTGACAACCATACTTTTGAGCTGGTCAAGTTGCCTAAGAACAGGAAAGCTTTGCAAAATCGATGGGTTTACAGATTGAAGAATGATGAGAATACTTCCACTTCGAGATACAAAGCTAGATTAGTTGTCAAAGTCTACCGTCAGAAAAAAGGGATTGATTTTGAGGAGATCTTCTCACCGGTTGTTAAAATGTCTTCTATCTGAGTTGTTCTTGGTTTGGCAGTCGGTCTTGATTTAGAGATTGAGCAAATGGATATGAAAACTGCTTTCCTTCATGGTGATTTGGAGGAGGAGATTTACATAGAGCAACCTAAGGGTTTTGTGATGAAGGGTAAATAAAATTATGTCTACAGGTTGAAGAAAAGTTTGTATGGCTTGAAATAAGCCCCGAGGCAATGGTACAAGAAGTTTGAGTCTGTTATGCTTCAGCAGGGATTCAAGAAGACTACTTCGGATCATTGTGTGTTAGTGCAGAAATTTTCTGATAATGAATTCATCATTTTATTGCTCTATGTTGATGATATGTTGATTGTTGGTTATAATTCTTCTAGAATTGACAGGTTGAAAAAGGAGCTTAGTAAGTCTTTTGCAATGAAAGACTTAGGACCAGCAAGATAGATTCATAGCATGCAGATTACTCGTGATAGAGTGGCCAAAAAGTTATGGTTATCTCAGGAGAAGTACATTTAGAAAGTACTTCAACGTTTTCACTTGGATAAAGCTAAAGTTGTAAGCACACCTCATGCTTTACATTTTAGGCTTAGCACTAGACAAGCTCCTTCTTGTGATGAAGAGAAACAAGACATGCAACGTGTTCCTTATGCATCTGCAGTAAGAAGTTTGATCTATACAATGGTTTGCACAAGGCCTGATATATCTCATGCTGTTAGTGTGGTTAATCGTTTTCTTTCCAATCCTGGTAAAGAGCATTGGAAAGCTTTGAAGTTGATATTAAGATATATCCGGGGCACTTCGAGTTTGAAGCTTTGTTTTGGAATTGGAAAACTTGTTCTTTGTGGTTATACAAATTCAGACTTAGCAGGGGATGTTGACTCTAGAAAGTCTACTTTTGGCTATTTGATTACCTTTGCAGGGGGAGCTGTGGCTTGGCAATCTAGGTTGCAAAAGTGTGTTGCATTGTCTACTATTGAGGCTGAGTTCGTTGTTATTATCGAGGCTTGTAAGGAATTGCTTTGGACGAAGAATTTTGTGCATGAACTTGGTTTTACTCAAGAGATGTATGTTTTGTTTTGTGATAGTCAGAATGCTATCCATCTTGGCAAGAATCCTACGTTCCATGGTAGATTAAAATATATTGATGTGAGGTATCATTGGATACGTGATGTTCCAGACTCTAAGTTGTTGGAACTTGAGAAGATCCATTCTGATGATAATGATTCAGACATGTTAACAAAGACTCTACCGAGAGGGAAGTTTGAAGATTGTCGTTTAGTCACCGGTTTGGCATTTGCCTCCACTTGAGTTGGAGGGGGAGTTTATTGGATGGGTCCAACTAAGTAGGGGCCAAACCTTATAGTTTAAAAAAATAGAGAGAATTGGTTTTTAAAAAGACAAAAGGTAAAAAAAAAGTTTCCTGTTTCTTCGTGACGGCGCCACGTAAGAGAGATGAGAAAAAATTTCAGTGTTGATCTTACGTGTTCAGATTGGGTGGTCATTTGTGGTCTGATCTGGATTATTTTTTAGTATGTTGTTCCTTGCATTGTGAGCTTCTACTTATATGGTCATATTTTTATTTCTCCATCTCTACTTGTTGGGCTGTTTGTATCCCTTTGTGTGTTTTGAGCTTTGTTGCTTTGTTGATTTCTACTTTGTTGGTAGTGAGTAGGGGCCGTTGTGATATCCTTATTTATTGGGAGACACTTTGCTATACTCATTAATTTTATAGTGAAGATTTTTCTGGACTAGGTCTCGTAGTTTTTACTTTTCACATTGAGGAGATTTTCTACGTTAAAATTGTGTGTTCTCTTTACCTATTTATTTTTGTGCATTCTTAGATATATCTTTTGGTGGATATTTTTGTTGGCTGTATATTTTGCTCCTCACAGGTTCTTTCTAGTGGAAAAGATTTTATTGCCCATTTGTGTATTGTTACTTCCGCTGTGTGCACACTTCTTTCTTTCCCAACACTCGACTCCTCCATGAAAGCCAAAGTCTGTTATACAAAAACAGAGGTCTATAGAGAAAGTTTCTCTACTACTATCTCAAGAGGAGACTTCTGTTCGGGCT
The DNA here is from genome assembly GCA_029884605.1 of Ormosia emarginata. NCBI lineage: Eukaryota > Viridiplantae > Streptophyta > Magnoliopsida > Fabales > Fabaceae > Ormosia > Ormosia emarginata. The sequence goes on along the minus strand of JAQQTP010000076.1, from coordinate 38,602,766 downwards.
GAGCATTCAATGGAATAGCCTGATTCTTCCAAGAGAAATTGGGATGATTCCTTCAACCTAGATTGTAAATATTAGAATAAGGATTACCTTGTGGCCTTGAAGGGTTTCCCATATAGTTCACCTACTCTGGAGCAATAACACATGAATTCCATGTCTCACATTGACCATTAAGATGATTGCCTCCACAGAAATCGCAAGTCAGGCGTTGGTGATTTACTGAATTTACCTGCAAAGTGCCAACTTGCTTAGTGAGGTTGACAACGTGTTGCAGCTAGGTTTGATTCTGTACAAGTATAGCATCAACAACGTCTAGCTCCAATTCTCCCTGTTTGATTGTCGATCTTCTGCTAGGAACCTGATACTCATTAGTAGCCATGGTCTCAAATAATTCTTGGGCCTCTTCAGGAGTTTTGGTGTTTATAGATCCACCTGCAGATGCATCGATAATTGCTCTTGTAGAATGACTCAACCATTATAAAAGATTTGTACCTGCTGTCAAACCACGAAAGCATGGTGAGGACATTGTCTAAGCAGCTCCTTGAATCTATCTCATGCTTCATAAAGAGATTCACCTTGGTTTTGAGTGAAACAAGTAATCTCACTCTTTATCTTCACAAACATCGATGGAGGGAAATACCGAGTGAGGAATTTACTGACCAGATCATCCCAAGTGGATATACTTCCTTGAGGCTGGGCTTGTAGCCAGTTCTTGGCCTTATCCTTCAAAGAAAATTGGAAAAGTCGTAATCGGATGACATCATCACTAGCTCCATTAAACTTAATAGTATCACAGAGCTACAAGAAATTGACAATGTGCAAATTAGGATCTTTTGCTTGACCTCCCCCAAACTGATTCTGTTGCACCAGTTGTAGAAGTGTTTATTTAATCTCAAAGTTATTCGCTTGGATGACAGGTCGCACAATACTGGTTGTAGGGGTGTCAAAATAGGCCAAGCTTGATGGGCTGGGCCGAATAGCCTAACAAAATAGATGGGCTAAACTAGCAAACTATCAGCCTGAAACTTACATGGCCTGAATGAGCTGAACCCGAATGGATTTGACCAGCCCGCTTTTTTAACACTATATAAGGCTAAATGAGTTAGGCTGAGCTAACAAAATGCCAGCCCGAAACTTATATAACCTAAATGGACTGGGTCGAAAATGGCCCAACCCCCGAATGGGTCGGGTCGACCCGTTTTGACCTGTCTTCTTTGTGCATTATTAATCTCAGTCATCTTTGATTCTTCAATTCTCTTCGCTTCCCTGATTGCCTTTCTGATTACTCTTTCAGTCTTTGTTATCTTTGGATCAAAAAGTAATACTTCTGATTCCAAAGAACTTTGCATAAACAAACAGACAAGCACACCATCGTGAAGTAAAGAAAAGAAAATAAAAATAAACTAAAATGAAAATAAGAATAAAAATAAGTAATTAATAAAATCTAAAATTAATAAAAAGAATCAAAATAAAAGAAAATTAAATTAAGAGAAAAATAAATCAATTAAGACAAAAAAATAAATTATCTAAAATTAAAATAAAATAAAACAAATTAAAATTAAATTTAAACAACTAAAATTAAAACAAAGAAAAAAATGTCTAAATTAGTGTTCTTTTACTACTACTTAATATTGACAATTAATAATCTCAAAGAATCATGCGTAAAAAACTTGATGTGTAAATTGGTAAGTGTCTTGAATCGCAAAAAGTAATAAAGTAGTGAAAAGAGTATCGTCCCACAATGATTATATTGCCAATTACCAATTAAACTAACACTATTTAGACTTCACAAAAGGAGAGAGTTGACAAAAGTAAAAATAAAACAATTAAAGGAAAATAATTAAAATAAGCAAGGTTTGAAAACAATGATGGGAAAGTATTAGGGTTCAGACTTCACTTGAACTCTTTAAATGCACATTCAAATATTAGTTTAACTATGTTCTATTTCAATGATTTATGGTTAATTCCCAAAATTAATTAATACATAATCCCTTGGTATATCAATCATCTTACACTGTTTGGAATTAACTAATCCCTTAGTCTAACCTCAAATAGAAAGACATTATCAAGGACGAGGGAATTAGAGAAAAGACCACACAACTCACAATGTCTATTCCTAGCGACTGCAGAAATTATTGTGTTTATCACATGTTATAGGTTCATGCAAATTTTTTCAAATCATACATTAACCCATCATTCCCAAATTGATCAGGTTTAGAAAAACATTAAGAATAGAGATAAACACGTAAATCATGAAATAGAAACATAAATTAAACTCATAAAAGAAGTTACATTATCAAAGTATCAAGATCTATCATCCCCTAACAAAAGATGTTTAGTTACACATGGAAAAAGAAGAACACAAAGGGTAGAATATGACAAACTCCATTGTAGAAAAGTGAAAAGGTTGAAGAAAATTTCTAATCTTCAAACCTAATTGCGCCCACACCACAATAGGGTTTGTGCCTCTTGACGGCTGTTGCGTTCTGTCCAAGCGTGTAAGCGTGTTTTTAATTTGGCGAAACTTTCTTATTTATAATTAAAATAATGTGTCAGCCCAATGCTGACCCATTAAAACAACGCTGCAGTTTACGTTCTCAGCGCTCAAGCGTTGGTGAGTGCTGAGCTTCTGAATGGATTTTTCTTATTTTTTCTACTCTTTAAGTGTCCAGTCTTTTTCCATCTACAATTACCTACAAAAAATATATAAAAACACATAATTAAAACACAATTTAAAATAATAAAAATATAATAAAACTTAAGAATAAAGCTCAATTAAAAAGATTAAAAGAGAATAAAAATCTAAAATTTGAACCTTTAAAAATATAAATTTTTACAAGTTCATCATTGACTTATTGTATGAGAGTGGAGTTAATTGGATAAAGGTTAATAGAAACTGGTGAGCGTCTATTTAAATTTAGCATCCAAAGAAGTATAAACTAAAAGAGAGAAAATGTTTAAAACTAAAAAAAATGATATGTATAATAATTAGATTAAAAAAGAATTTGAATTTAAAATTAAAAAAAGAAAGAAGTTAAGAATGACAACTATTATTCTTTGAGATATAGTATAATAAGAAATTAGAACGTTCTCAAATAAATGTACTCTAATTTAATAGATTGAGGTAGATTTATCTTTGAAATTTTTTAGGTTATTTTAAGTATTGCAATCAATAGACCTCCCCAAAGACAGTTTTTAGTTCTATTTTAATGTTACACTAAGTTGATATTTATCAACTGTTTAAAATTGTTTATTTAAAATAAAAAACAATTATTATAATAATATATAGCATTTTATTGTTTATTAATAGTTAAAATACTTTACACTTATAAATAATTAAATTTAAACTCTTTATTCATATTATTAGTTGAGCAACACGCTCATAACATGACTCCCAACTTTTAAAATCTATACATTACTTCAATTTAAATAATTAATAAATAGATACATTTTATATATCTTAATATATGAATGTAATTAGAGTAAGAAATTTCATATATTATGGTTGGAATTCTAACACATTAAATATTACAATGGAAATTCATTTTTCAAAATATTTAATAAAAATTGCTATATTAATAAACCAGTTATAACATTCACTAAATAAGTCACACATTTTCAATATTTTGATTTAATTTTTTTATAATTTCTTTTCGGAATATAAGTGACATTTCTTTTACTTACAAATGTAAAATTTTGTAACTTTTGTATATAAAAATTGCAAGGTTTTTTTTGGTAAGCATGTAAAAATAATTGCAAGTTTACTTCTTAAAAAAAATGGTAAAAGTTACACATCTCTTTTTTTTTCCAAAAAAGGGTTATAAGAAATCTTTTTCATTAAACATCAAAAGTTTTAAATTTATAATAATATTACATGGGCCAAAAAAAAAAATTTAACTATATTTAAGAGTGGTTATTGGATAAAATAAAGTGGCAAGGCATGTAAAAAAAAAAAAGTTACAAGGACAACTTACTCTACCAAAAGTCAAACAAGTATATTTCTAACAAAAACAGTGTTAACAAAATTTCATACCTTTTGTAAATGATTCTTAAAAAATATGGTCACTTCATGCGTTAAAGTTATAAAAAATTATTTTATTGTATTCAAAATTTCATGTGTTAATGATTTTTACAGAACTTATTTCTCTTTCATATGATATTTATAAATATTAAAACATATAAGTATAGAATAATATCATTCATGAAGAAGTCATGTGAAGTAAAGAATTCAGTTCAACCTTCAAACTATTTTTACAATCACGAGAATGAATTTCAGCCACATTCATATCTTTGTTCAGTTTAATTTTCTATTATTGTGTAAAAAGCTAAATCTAATGTGTTTTATGGAAAAGAAAACAAGAGGAAGGTAAAAGCTTTTCAAAAGAAAAAATCTAGAGAGAGATCACAAGGCAAGAGTAATGGAATAATTAACGTAGTCTACAATCACTAAAACACGTTTTTTTTAATTATTAAATTAATGATATAGTGAGGATTTTAGGTATTCCAGAATAAGTAGAAACTTCTTATTTTATAATATTTAATGTATACTACTTCAACTATAATATTAAGAATATTGTTAAATTAAGAGACAGCAATGCTCTACACAGATAAGGTAGTTCACTTTAAAATAATATATATAGGAGGAGATTCATTTACACTTAATATAAGTAAAAAAGACTTATACTCAATTTTATATATATATATATATATATATATGAAGGGGGATCGACTTACACCAAATAAGTCTTTTTTAACTTTCTTTTCATTTTTAATCGTTAGATCCACTTTCATCTAATGGTTGAGATGATTTCATTAAAAGTAACCATTAGATAAAAGTAGATCTAATGGTTGAAAATGAGTGTAAGTCAAAAAAGACTTACACTAGTGTAAGTTGATCCTCCCTCTATAATCACAAGATCAAAATAAAATAAAAAGTATAAGATTAGATGTAAGTCTTTTTTACTTACACTAGGTGTAAGTGGATCCTTTCCTATATATATATAGATGGAGGATCAATTTACACCAGTGTAAGTTAATTTTTTCTTACACTCATTTTCAACCGTTAATTTTACTTTCATCTAATGATTACCTTTAATGAAATAATCTCAATCATTAGATGAAAATGAAACTAACGGTTGAAAATGAGTGTAAGAAAAAATCAACTTATACTGTTGTAAATAAATCCCTCCTTATATATATATATATATATATATATATATATATATATATATATATATATATATATTAACTAAACCACCACTTTAGTCCTAAAAGATCAAGCACTAGTCATTTTAGTCCTTAAAAGATTACAATCCCTCACTTAGTCCCTGAAAGATCAATCAATCCATTAGTTTAGCGTAATTGTTAACTCTCATCCATGATAGTTAACAAACATGATGAATTGGCATGTTAGGTGCCCATTTGTCACTTCTGATGCGTGACGTGACCTTTATAAAATTCAAACATGACACCATGTAATCAAATCCCAAAATATCCAAATCCCAAAATATCCAAATCCCAAAATTCCCAAATCGAACACTTCCTCTTTTCTCCATCTCTTCTGGTTTTCTTCTCTTTTCTTCCCTTCACTGTTGTTGTTTGTAGAGCTCATGATTGCTCGTCTGCCATGGAATATGTTGGACGGTGGATCGAATGGACTCTCCTAAATCTGAGGGCTCTATATAGGCGAAGTGGAGTGGTACTGCAGGGTACATAGGTAGTGGACCTTATTGCAGGGCTTTCTAACTGAGGCTTTGCAAATATGAGTTTGAAGTTGTATGTATAACCTTTAAATCATCTAAAAATTCTGGTAGAAGATTTTGGTATCGTTTATTGTATGAGGTAATAATGTGGGTTGATTTTGCATTAATTTGTTGAACTTTTTGAATGTAAGATAATGATGCACTAATTTGGTGTTATGTTAATGCATAACAAGAAGTTAAAGTGTGGATACTTCGCTTGATTTGATTATGAGCATCAACATTATGTAGCAAGAAGTGACAATGGCAAGAGCTCAACTGTTCATCCTAATCTGATCAATATCATTGCAAACTTGGAGAATGCAGTTAGGATGGTTAAATTGTGTGTAATTAGCCTGATTATTTTGTGGGTATTTAGTATTGTAGTGTTATGCATTTTTAAGTAGAAGATTGTTGTAATGTAATAATTGGAATGGAAGTAGGGTAGGGAGCGGTTAAAGTGTTTTGTGTAATGTAGGCAGTGAGTTGGCATTTTGTATGTCAACTAAATTCTACCTGTAATGTAATGACCATGTTTTATAATGGAAATTGATGATGATTTGGTATATGTGTATATGTAGTGGTTATGATAGATGGTTATAATTAATTGTTATTGTTAAATGGCACAAAAGAATAAATGAGGTAGAAGTGCACAAGACATACATATTATAAACTTAATTGAACTTAATTGAACAACTGATAATGTCATTGGTGGTAATTATACTCATTTCATTTGCAATTACTAAAAGTTAGATTATGTTTTATTTTATATATGTTGACACTATATTTAACTTTTCTTATAATTTTATCCAAAATAATATTTTAGAATAAAATATCAATGTATGTTAAAATGTAAGACAACAATAAGAATATTGGCCACATAATTTTAGTTTGTGTTGGTGTTAAAATTATGATACTTAAGTCGTTTGTATAATTATACTTTCCATCTATGATATATTAAATAATAACACTTGAAACTAATCATTGTTATTTTTCTAAAGTTTTCTTTAATACTTAAAAAATCTGATTATGAAAATTTTGTTGAAACTTTTATCTGATCCATTTAGAGTTGAATAATGTCGAGGGAATTAAATTATTTACAAAAGGTCATAAGTTCAAATTTTCATCCTACCACTATAAAAAATATAACAAAGACCACATAATATCCTCAAAGTAATAAGTCATTTCATTATTAAAATAAGTCACATAAAAAGGTTAAGAATATTTGAATTGATGCATAAACGTGTGCGCTTTTATAGAACTATTGAGAGCTTTAATCATGCACAATTAGTTTAGATTTGGGTGTGTAGTTACATAAATTAATGTAATTCAAGGCATAGATTTTGATAAAAGTGTTTAGAATAATATGTAGAGTACTTCTCCTTTACAATGCCAAAAGAAAGCAATAGTATTCATAATTAATTAAAACACAAATAAGAAAAAACTAAACATAATTTGACTCATCTTAATGCTGCTTCAAGCAATTTAGAGCTTATTGAATGAGACAATTTTCCATTTTATTATCCATAGTTTGATATGAGCTTTCCCAACCTTGCCATACGCTTTCCTTGACACAGCGTCTCATATGGTCAAACTTCTTAAGGTTCTTAACTAAGAAACAAGTAAGGAGAGGTGCTTTTGTATAAGGTTTTATGCACTTATTCATACGCCTAATGAAACAAAAATAGAACACATTTTAGTTTCCCACTTTATAACTGACACTCATTGCTCTAGAGGGTGCGTCCTTAATGATCAAGAGTTTGCAAACAAATACGATAACTAACTTCAGTGCAATATTGCACCTTTTTAGCATTGTCTCCTACGACTTGAACTCTAAGCTATAGTACTACTAATAGTACTAAAAATATAAATAAGGATTTAGTTAACAATCATACCTATCTCATATTGTATAAATTTCTCAATCTTACTACTATCTCCACACCTAACGTTATCACAATGTTGTTATATATATAATTTGAGTATTGGAGAATGGTTAACTATAGTAGTCATTTAAGGGTTATCAATAACCTTTCATTTAATCTAAATTATATATTCAAAATGTTTGTTGAGAATATGAGTCGATCCATTTAACTAAAGGACACTTAAGAATTAGTCTATGATACTTTTAAGATATATGACTAGCATTATATATGTTTGTTTGTGTAAAGGGTATTAATGTTTGATGAAGGGACACATCTAAGTTATATGGTTAGATAATGTTGAATGAATCGACAATGAAACAAGAATCCTCAAGGTTCCAATAACCATGAATCCTTAGAATTCCAACAAAAACAATGAATTCAAGTAATTCAAATAGAACTAAATAATGTTTATTAATTAATATAAAAAATTAAATAATAGAGGGCTCTAAATGGTATCTATAACCTAACAACAATGATATTTCCACATCTAACAGTATCCACACCTATTTTCACACCGATTATTGTTCATGGAACCCACCCGTGAACAGTGTCAAATCATGTTTCTGTCTTTTTTTTTAGTATATGTTCATTAACCAACTTCTCTACGTAATTAACCATTTTTTTGTTCTTTATTAACTAATTTTTTTCACGAGTATAGAAACAAAGTTGGTTAATAAATAACAAAAACATGGTTAATGACCTACAAAAGTTAGTTAATGACACAAGATTTTACCACATGATTTCTATGTTCGTAAAAAAAGTTAGTTAACAAAGAACAAAAAAGTGGTTAACGACGTAGAGAAGTTAGTTAATGGACATATAAAAAAAATAGAAAAATGATTTTGGCACTGTTCACGAGGTGGGGCCTATGAACAGTACCCCAATGTTAAAAATGGTATGATACTGTTTGCGGTAGGATGATAAATTTTCATAACCTAATGATTGTCAAACCTTAATCAAATTCTAATAAATATTGGTTTCTTAAAAACAAATAACTTATTAGAAAAACCTTAAAAAATGGTAAATAAACAAAAATAATATAATTATTATCCCTTGGTAACGTAATTATCCTAATTTAACATGTTTGTCTATTCTGCATCATTCTATTAATTATAATGAACAAACAAAGAATTAGGAAATCTTAGGATTCCAACAGCCAAGAAGACTTAGGATTTAAACAACAACAAATCATCTTCTTTTTTTTTCAATATATGTGATTTAATCAATATTTAAAGTCGAATAACATAGGCCACCTAAAGCATATTTATAACCTAATAATGGTTAAACTATAGTCAAATCCTAATTAAATATTTGTTTCATGAAACAAATAAGTTGCTAAACATAAAATCCCTAAAGATAAGGCCATAAAATAAAGGAATCCTTCCTTAAAACTTAGCCCTTAGTTCTATTGTTGATTCTAAAGATGATGATGATGAAGAAGAAGATGGCTTAGATGAAGATAAATTATCTTTTCATCTTAATAAAGATATTCAAGATGAGGAGGAGAATATACAAGAACAAAAAAGACTTTCAAACAAAGCAGGACTTTTAGAAGGGAAAAATTAGCAACTCCAACACAAACCAAATTATATGTTATGAGTGTAAGAAACGTGCACACATCATATTATAATATTCGTAACTCAAGAATCCATTCAAGAAGAATAATAAAAATAGAGGAATGATGACAACATGGGACGACCTAGGTGTACAATTCTTTGATAGTAAATATGAGAATAATGAACCTTCTCTTATATGTCTTATGGAAAATGGCAACAATGAGAATGATGAGGCATCGTATTCTGTAGGGGTGTCAAAACGGGTTGGCCCGTCCCATTCGGGCCAGCCCATTCGGGATTGGACCATTTTCTGGTCGGCCCATTCGGGCTATGTAAGTTTTGGGCTAATATTTTGCTAGCTCAGCCCAGTCCTTTTAGTTTTATGTAGTGTTAAAAGAGCGGGCTAGCCCGACCCATTCGGGCTCGGCCCATTCGGGTCATGTAAGTTTTGGGCTGGTATTTTACTAGCACAGCCTATCCATTTTGTTGGACTATTCGGGCCGGCCCATCGAATTTAGCTCATTTTGACACCCCTAGTATTATGAACCTCCTATGTCTTTTGATGAATTTCAATAAGCCTCTAATAAACTCCTCTGTGTTTCAAAGACTCTTGCCTTTCTTAGTACTTTTCTCTCTCTATTTTTTTTTTCAAGATGTCAAAATAATTAGAAGTTTTGAAACTTGGGAAGGATATTTTAAGAAAAGAGAATGTTTGTCTAATAGAAAATAAATTTATCCTAAACTTTCTATGGAGTAAAAAAAAGTTGACCATTTTTGAGAAATTTGTTTTGAAATTGAATTTTTGCAAAGAAGTTGGATTAACTCACTGATGATTAGCTAAGTTTGTTAATGAAAATAAAAACATGACACTTGGTTTGAGAAAACATTTCATGTTTTCATTCTCTATTTTTATTTTCTAAAAACAATTTCTATTTTCAACTTTCTATCTTTCTTAAAAGTAAAAACACATTTGTTTCATACTGTTGTTTAATATCAAATAATGAAATCATAAAATTGTCACTTACTCATCTTCTCAATTTCTTAGTTGCTCAAATTCAGGGTTGAGAAACCAATTGCTCTAATTCAGATATCGGCTCAAATAAGGTGCTAAGTTGTTGCAGAAGAGGAAGCAAAGATGGTCATATTTTTTATTTAACTTTACTACAGTAGAATATAATCATAGCACCATTTTGCATTTTGATAAATGGGTATCATAAGGATGTCATTGTAGAGTAAAAAGAGAGGAAACAATAAGTGAAATGTTTAACTTATATATATATATATATATAAAGTGTATCTGATGAGATGAATGTTTATTATAAGATGTGAGAGAAATAAATTTTGACAATTGGATCTTGCATGAATGGTCAATATTTGAACATAAATTCATGTGACTTTTTTAAGTGATCACACGATCTTTAATTATTTTTTAATCTTGACCATTCATGTATGGTTGTATGGTCAAGATTTACTCCTCTCATTATCTCACAATAAAAACTCTTTTTACTCTCTCTCTCTCTCTCTATATATATATATATATATATATATATATATAATTTTAATCAATAGTAAATATAATTTTTCTAATAATGTTATCCAATCATACAATGTCACATTATTAATGAAGATTTTAACAAAAATTAAAGAGGTTTAACTTGATCACAACTACTTAAAGGATTAAATTATTTTAGAACACACCAACATGTGTTAGTTTGAGTGAAAGTGACTTGAGTCCCTTAAGCATGTGGTTTTAGGTTCAATATAAGGATTTATGTATATGAAAATAAAACTATTGGGAAGGATCCCTGCTTAAGCGTCTAATCATACCTTAGAAGATTAGTCTTTCATCTATCAAATGAGATACTCTGAGAAACTATATAAAAAAAAACTATTTTAGATCACAAGATCTAAAGTGCAAGCATTGATGACCAATAATTTTAAAAACATGATTGGCTATATTTTGATAAAACGCCAACCACTGGACATAGAACTGTCAAAACAGGCTAACTCGACTCACTTGGTTGCTCATAAAGTGAGTCGAGCCAGGTTGGTCCACTTTAATGGTGAGACAAATTTTGATAAACCCGGCTCAATCCTAGTGGGTTGGTGGGTTAAACGGGTTGGTCTACCTAAATTTTAAAAAAATTAAAATATTTATATAAAAAAGAAAACAGAGAAATTACAAAAAAACAAGTAGAAAAAACATTAAAAAATACAAAATAATATGGTGGCAGCCTGACGGTGATGGCGGATGGTGACAAATGGCTGTGGTCATCGACGTCGTCGCGATTCTTGGTTGCCTGGTCATTACTATTTGTGGCTACCTAGTTGTTGCGATTCATGGCAGATAATGGAGGATGGTTTATTGAGTGTAACTTGGTGGTGGTTGCAGACTTGCGACTCGTGTTTGCCTAGTGGTTGCTGTTTGTGGCGGATGGCAGGGATAACAGTAGATGGCTTAGTGGGTGCGACTCAGTGGTAGTCGCGAACTTATGGTTCATGGTTGTCCCTAATGCTTGATGGTGATCGTGGTTTGTCCTTTGTGGCTGGTGGCTTGGTGGCTCGCAGCTGATTAGAGAACAATGAGAGAGAATTGAGAGGGTGAAAGGGTTTGGGCTATAGTTCCTCAAAGCTAAAAATGAAAAATGGGTTGAGAGATGTGATGTTTCTTTTTTTTTTTAATCTTAATATCCAGGTCATCTTGACTCGAAACAACTTATCTTGCAAGTTAAGTGAGTCACACCATATCAATTTAGGGTTCTTGTGAATTGTTTTTTTAGGAACCTAACCCACCAATTTTGTGGGTTGAGCTTAATTGACTTACAAGTCACAGCACACTTTGACAACTTTACCTCAGTAGATAAACATTTACCATTTGTTTCATGTTTTGAAGGTTGTTGCACGAATCCCACCTCTAGAAATTTAACATTTTTATTAAAGAATAAATGGCTAGATTTTGATACAATACAAGCACATAAATTATGAATTTATTAACACTACTCTCTTAATTTATCATTAGGTGTAATTAATTACATTTTCTTTTACCAACTATACCATACCACACATTTTAGAAGATAAAAATTTAAAATTTTTAAATACGACACGATTGAATTATAATTTAATTACAAAGATAAATTTTAATAAGCTATAAGAATAATATTTTTAATGATTGAGATTTGATTGAAAATTTATTAAATAATATTTTAAATTTAATGTAATAATTTATATGACTCTATAATTCACGTGTTATGTTTTTATTATATTGAGATAATACTTTTATAATACATACAAATTTCTCAAGCTACAAAATCAAAATTAAATGGTTGAATAAAGGTGTAATAAAATATTCAATGGGTAACAAGTAAACCCAACTTAAAGCAATTATTTTTCTTTTCTTTTCGCACAATTGTCTCTTTTACGCACACACTCCCTCTCTTACTCCTACTACTACATAGAAGAGAGAGAAAAAGATAATTTTGTTTATTTATTAATTTTTTTTTACTTCATATAGTTCACAGAGACAGAACAGAGAGAAGGGACAGTAGGGTTTTAATCTTTACTCTTTCTTTACCCTCTGAATTCTGAAACAATCTGAGATAGATAGATACCCAAACAAGATACAAACAAAAACAAAACCCTTCATCTTCTAATTCTCTCCTTCTTCTCTTTCTTGCTAACCCTAGCTTCAGCTTCAGCTTCCTCCATGCTCCGCTCAAACCCTAGCTTCACATCCATGACCCATTTCCACTGAATTCACCATCATGTTGTTGCTGCCGTTTCAGTCCACTACAGTCAAGTAGGTGCAACACCCATTCATTTCCCCTTCCACATTCCAAAAGTTTCATCCTTCGCATGCATCATCATCATCATCATTATTATTATTTATTATTATTATTTTCTAATTGTTCGTAATTGTTTGTGGGTTATAATCAGGTGATTGTGCTTTATCTGAGAGGAGGAAAGGCATGGAAGGGGGTGACCGTGGGGTGCTGCTGGCTTGCGTGATTTCCGGGACCCTCTTCTCGATTTTGGGGTTGGCTTCCTTCTTCATACTTTGGGCCGTCAACTGGAGGCCCTGGCGAATTTATAGGTATCCCATCGAAATTTTCGAAAAATTGGTTATCTGTTTACTTACCCATATGGACTTTGATAATTCATTTATATAGTTATAGGTTAAATTGTCTTAGTACACTGAAAATGCTGTTAAAATGTGTCATATGGTTGCAATTTAATTAATACTTGTTTAAAATAATTAAAATTTTGCTGCCATTGCCTGCTGTGTTCTCTGAATGCGTAATTAGTGACATACTTAGCCACATTTGTATAACAATAATATCATTTAGGAAACAAGTATAAATTGTCGGGGTACTTCCCGGTTCTTTCGATATTCTGTGGAATGCAGCCATTGGGCGCCATTTTCGAACCGTGTGAGCCGTTTGATTTTTAATAACTTGGAATTCTATATATGGTAAATTACTATCGTGTCACAAGCTTGATGCTTCCTAATTTTAAGTGCTTAGCTGTCTTTTTCCTTTATGCTTCTTTTCAAATAATTTTGTGGGATTCCGTATTAAGATGCATGTCGGTTACTGGTAATGTTGACAACAGAGCAATCGCTGACAGAATGGATGCCACATGTAAGATGAGCAGCCTAGAAGGCAACCATTTGTATCTAGATGTTTTATACTAAATTGGATGTTCAACTGAATTTTCCTTCATTTCTTTGTAGAAAGAAAAAAGACTATCCAAAGATTGTTATGGAAAATTCTCAAGAAACTTATATGTATTAGGTTTATAATATTTTTATGGCTGTTGGAATCTTAAGTAACATTGGTGTGCAGAAATTATAGCCCAAATTAAGAATATAATTAAGGAAATATCATAAATTTGAGATTACGCACATCTTTATGGTCATATTCTGATGCTCAGATTGCAGGGAATTCACTTTTTCGAGACCCTGCATTCATCTTGGCATAAGGTGGAATGTAATATTCCACAGTTCTGGGAATATAACACCCACAAAGGAAAGTTAATGAGAAATATTGGCAAGATGGTTTGTGCATTTCTTAGGTTTTTCTTAATTTTTTGGATTTTATTTAGAAGCTTGGTATTTTATTTTGAAGTGGCGACTGTATTCTATGTGAATATTTAATTAGATACTATGAGTGCATTTTTGGTTGGAAATTTATTAGGAAATGGAAAGTATGCAGTAATGTTGGGCACACTTATGCTAATTTCCTTCTTTTTTATGCAATATAGTAGCTCTATATTATCTCAAAAACAAGTTACAAGGATCACTTTCTTGGCGTTATTATGAAGAATTATGTAGGGGAAAAAAAATCTTAGTCTATGCTTATAATTATATGATTTGCATTAATTATTACATCAGAAATGACGTGCCATTTAAATTTTTTTCTATTGTGAACAAGTAGTCATTGTCTGAAACATAACGAATCTATGTATTTGGCTCGATGTGACTCATTTGAGTTCTTGAAAATTAATTTTTGAAAGATATGCATCTTTCATGCCACCGTGTCCTCTAAAGGTCGGTAATGATTCTTGAATTGTATTTTGGGAGGCTTACTGGATGGGGTATATTATTCCTTTTTAGAGGCCTTTCTCTTCCATGCAGAATTCTATCCAGAGTTTCTCTGGTGTCAGTTGTCCAAATTTTATTGAACTTTCACTTCTTTATGGGAAGGTAAGCCTTAGCAAACAACAAGGTAGCTGTCTTGCAACCCGGTGGTCATGGTTTTAGCCACGGAAACAGCATCTCCCCTTATGTTGTTAAGATTGCGTACATCAGACCCTCCTTATACCCACAATGGTGGGAGCTTTTACACTGGGCCGCCTTTTTATTCACTTCTTTAGGGATCTAAATGATGTAAGAATGTCCAAATTGGATCCTTCATTCCTTTGTTTTTTGATAAGACCAAATTCTTTAAGGATAGAGTAAAAATCAGGAGGATCAGGAATCCTACTAAAGCTACAATGACATTGACAAATGAAAGAAACAAGAAACAAAATACATCACTTCAAAAGAGTAATGCAGTCCCATTGCAAGTCTGACCAAGAAACACCCTTAAAAAACACAAGATGCTAAGAAGACAAGCATGTCCCATAAAAGTTGAGGAGGAGGAAATTTATTGCTGATAATCCTGGAATTATGTTCTAGCTGATTGCACCAGACTTCTTTATAAAGAAAAACGAATATATTAGTCTTATATGCCGATACTAGAAAAGGGAAAAACAAAGCAAAAAATAACCCTCTGAAAGGAAATTGGCTAATTTGTATGTAATTGAATTTAACATTTTGTTTTTTTTTTTAATTTCCTTTTGCTTGTAATTTGAAGGTTATTTTCCAATTCATAGTTTACGTTGATAATAATTGATGCATTTTCAAGAGGAAATCAAGTTGTTAACCCAAAAATAATACAGATTTCAAATTTTATATTCATGAGTCGTACCTGTCTAGATATCCAAGATTTGACCTACTTTGTTTGACAGGAATCTCTATACCTGTTCCAAAAATTGGATAAACAATACTTCTTTTTTGATGTGATCTGTTATGATATCTTTTTAAAATATTTGTTGCACCCACAGTGATGACAACTGCATAATTGAACATACCAAATATCGTTACTCTGGTCCTTTTGACTGCCTTTGAAAAACAAATAAATTGCTACACCAATGACTCTTTCTTTGTCATCTTGTAACATAATGTTTTGAGAAGAAATACAAGTTGTTTTATGCTGGTTTAATCTTGCAATTAAAGTATTCTGACTTTTTGACCTTGTTTTGGGCTTCTTTACATATATATTTCTATTTATTTGTTTCTATTTCCAGTTGGATCTTTGCTCGGAAATGGCCGAATATCTTGCAAGGTCCTCAACTCCATTTGCTCTGTGCTTTCCTGAATCTTTCTGCATGGGTTGTTGTTGTATCTCCAATTCTGGTGCTTATCATTTGGGGCTCCTGGTTGATTGTAATATTGGGTCGAGACCTGATTGGTTTGGCTGTAATAATGGCTGGGACTGCTCTTCTACTGGCATTTTATTCAATTATGCTATGGTGGAGAACCCAGTGGCAAAGCTCAAGTATGTATTTGCTGACCTATTTGTTATTTGACAAAACTAAATTTCATGTCTGATTCACAAGTAAGAGCTTATATTATGTATTCTATTTTATGTGAAACCAAAATTTCTAAATACTGAAAGTTAGGTAGAGATGGTTTGTTGCATTACTGTTGTGGATTGTTTTCTGGGGATGATCTTCCACCAGCTAGACAATTGACAGCCTTTGGACACAATGGTGATGTCTGTTTTGTGAAAAAGTGAATAAAAAGGGAGAAATAGCAACTGCAGCCGTGTATGAGTTTTCTGGCGACGAAATTGGCGTGATTCTAGAGAAATTTTTGTCAAAAAAGTTTCTGGATGCACGGGCGAGTGGTCGAAAAGTTGCCAAAAATAGTGAGGCAACAATTGGAAATTACAACAGGGTGAAAGCATAGGAAACCAAGCAATGGTGTTCTATGTTTGGGAACATGGCAGTGGATTAGTGACATGATTATGTCACGGAGGGTAGTATCACTTTGGTAATATGTTGATTTTATAGGGTTTAGGTGAAAAGAAGTAAAAGAGAATAGAGATACTCTGAATAATATGAGATTAGATTGATATGGTGTGTGCTACTCCGAACACATGAATAACCCTAATATTCTAACACTTACTAACAACACTCGCAGCAAATAAGAAGGTAAACATTAGTCATAGTTCTATTGATAGATAGCAATTTTAGCCTTAGGTTGAGCAACTTCAATTCCTAAGAAATATCATGAGTTTACCCAAGTCTTTGGTCCAAAACTAGCGAAAACGATAATGTCTAAATGCTTTTAGCAGATGAATGCCATGATGATCGCTACCTATGATGACAATGTCATCAACATAAACAACCAAATATATGCATTACTGAGAAGTATAGTGACAAAAAACTGAGTGATGTGCTTCACTACAAATCAGACCAAACTGCTGGAAAACAATGCTAAAGTGACCAAACCAAGCTTGAGAAGATTGTTGGAGGCCATAAAGAGATATTCGTAATCGACACACCATTCCAGGAGACTCGCTCTTATCAACAAAGCCTGATGGTTGCTCCATATGTACTTCTTGCTGTAGCTCTCCATGAAGAAAGGCAATCTTTGTGGATTTGCCCTCAGGAAGGGGAGCCATTTCCCCAGTTCCACTAGATTGTAGAGCGAACATTTCTTCAATCATTGCTTGTCTCCATCTTGATAAAAAAATGCCTCACTTGTATTCTTAGGAACAAAAGTTACGGCTAAGAAGGGTACAGTTGCATAGTGGGATGAAGATAAATGATGATAAGTCAAACTAGTATAAATTGGAGAAAGGTTACTAGCAGAATGATTACCTTTTCTTTGAGAAATGGGAAGGTCACACTCACTTGGTAGGTTTGGAGTAGGAGAGGATGTTGGATTAGAAATTTAGAATGTGAGTCATCAAGCACCTTTTTAACCGTGCTAGTGGTGGTGGTAGTAGTAGTAGTACTGTTAGCAGGTTTAGAATGCTGTTTTGGTTGTGGATGACAATGATAAGTCAGAAGCGGTGGTGTAGAAGACTGTGTTGGGTGCATTGGAGGTGTGCCAATAATATTTGAGCCAAGAGGAAGGACCAGAGAAGGAATATGAAGTACAAGGACCAGAGAAGGAATATGAAGTACCTCATATGATTTGTCTTTGGGTTAAAAAAGTGTTGACTCAAGGAATGTAACATCAGTAGACTTAATACGTCGATTGAGATTAGGAGGTAAGCACTTATACCCTTTTTGTAATTGGGGATTTCCAGGTAGAACACATTTGAGTGAACGAGCAAAAAACTTATCTTTCCTTACAAAGCATGTGGAACCAAAGTTGCGAAGGGGTACTAGATAAAGTGAATGGTGAAATATTAAAGATTGAGGAACTTGGTTTTGGAGAACAGATGATGGTATCTGATTCTTCAAATAGCAAGTAGTAAGGGCAGCATCTTTCCAGAACTAAGATGGAACTTTAGAATGAATAAGGAGAATTCATGCTGTCTCAATCAAATGTCTGTTCTTTCTTCCTGCAACCTTGTTTTGTTGAGGGGTGTGTGAACAAGAGGATTGCTGAAGAATGCCTTGAGAAGTCATAAAGGATTTAAACTGTGTAGAATATTTTTCAGTGGCATTTTTGCTTCTTGAAGTACAAGTAGAAACACCAAATTGAGTTTGAACCAGAACACAGATATTTAGAAAATGGAAAACAATTTTATGTTTTTCATTAAGAATAATCAGGTGTAATTGGAATAATCATTGATAAATGTAACAAAATGTTGAAATTCCAAGATTGAAACAACATTATATTGGACCCCATACATCGGTATGAATTAAAATTGAAGGAGGCTCAGCTTATAGGCATGGCTTGGAAATTTACAATAGACGTGTTTCCCAAGTTGGCAGGACTCACTCTAAAGATGACAATTTTGACAAGCATGGTATCACCCTTTGATGCTTAGATATGCTTGGGTGTTTGACATCCAGTTTCCCAATCGATTGTGAATAAGATTAGGCGAATCAAGCATTGGATGAGATTGAAAGTTGATGGAGGTCATGTGAATCACCCTTTGTCAAGCCAGGTGGCATAATTGATGCCATCCAACTTGTCTGTAGAGATATCAAATGTGATTAACTTGTGACGCAGGGGGATCAGTTTTAGGATCATCAATTTTAGGAGTGGAATCAGCCTTAGGACAAATTTCTGTTTCAAGCTCTGTTTCAGACGTGTGAATTTCTGACGGAAATTTACAGATTCAAATAACCCTTGGAAATGACTGGAAAAGGGCTGCAAGGATGATCTAGGTGGCAATCTGGGTGGCGTGTTGATGACAAGCGCTGAAGAACTGTTGGTGTGTCAGGCACTTGAGGCCCATGCGCATAGGAGAACAGTGGCGTGGGACCGTGGGTGCATGTGGTGGCAACTGACAGTGAGGTTTCTTGGTTTTGCTGATTGGAGTATTTTGAGCCCATCTGGGATTGGTATGGATGCCAAATACTGGAGATTAGAGGGCTGGTGCGAATCACAAGTCGCAACCAAGAAGGATCTCCGCTGGTATGATTCTTGGGGAGTATAGATGTTTTGCTTATCGCTGGCAGTAGGCCAGCGGGTTGAATGCTAAGGTATTCTTCCCCAACCTCTTGATACCATGTAGAACATGTAAAAGTGAGAAAGGCTTATATGGTCAGCTAGTCACCAATGTTTCTATTTATTCTGAAAGATCAACTTGATTTCGAAGTTTACACAATTATACAGCTGTAAATCTGATTACAATGTAACTATTTACATTTACCTAACATAAATATCTTCTTATTTAAGTAACAATTATGTTCTCTGATGAATTATTCAATTAATAATTCAGTTTGGGTGGTTTAATTGTATCTTGTGATCTTGTCTGTAGATGTTTCTGGATTCTGTAATGCAGGAATGTTTAATCTTCAAACTGCACAATAAATTTGGAAATAGCCTTTTTGTACGAAATCATGGGATTTTCTATAGCTGCACCTTCTTTCTGATAACACTGCCCAATCATCAAGTATTGTAGCTGTGATGAAGAAAATTCGTCACCTGAGAGAAACTTGAGACATAAGATAGAAGCACTGATAGGAAATAAATAAGGTGAAGCGGTGGAATAAGTTGCTAAAAAATGGAAATTATGTTACATGTAGCAGAACAAACAAGAGGAAAAGTTATTTGTTGATTAGATCATCAGTCAAAGCTGTTGATTGGAAACTGTCTTCATCTGCTGTACATTACCTTTTTTTTGTTCTTTATATGTTACTTTTTTAAGTGCCTAAGTTGTGTGGTAAATTCTCTAAGGTGAATGATATTACCAAGGTGCAGTGATGTTGTACAAATTAGTCGTGAAAAGTATATTTACCTGTTTTTACATACAGTTGTAGTATGTTTGGGCATCTTATTTGTCGCCTTATTTAGTTTCACTTTCATGTTGGTTCTTGTTATAGTCGTCATAGCTAATATCCACATTTTTCTTTGACAGGGGCTGTTGCCATTCTGCTTCTTCTTGCTGTTGCTCTACTCTGTGCATATGAACTTTGTGCAGTATATGTTACAACTGGTTCACGGGCATCTGACCGTTATTCTCCTTCTGGTTTCTTTTTTGGAGTCTCAGCAATTGCTTTAGCAATCAACATGCTATTTATTTGCAGAATGGTGTTTAATGGTATGCTTTTGAATCACTTTCTTCGTTTACAAATTGGTATCCTGATTATTAATAAATTATGCCTTGGTTATAAACATATTGCATTCTGATTATCCTTTATGGTGTAGATGATTTTCTGTTGTACTGACTGCTATTGGCTTAATTCTGTTTGTTTTGTTTTTTATTTCTTTATGTGGAAATTTTTATTACCATTATTCATTGTAGGGAATGGCTTGGATGTGGATGAGTATGTGCGAAGGGCATACAAATTTGCTTATTCTGATTGTATTGAAGTGGGTCCTGTGGCATGTTTACCTGAACCACCAGACCCAAATGAGTTATATCCTCGGCAATCTAGAAGGTATGTTCTAGTTCTTGCTCTCACTTTTGACGATCCTAGCAGAGACAAAATAATTGTAAGGTTTTCTAATTGGCATTCAAAATTAGCTGTTAGTTAGGCAGGCTTTTTTTGGGCTTGTTTTTATCCCCCTTCCAATTAGTTTATTAATTGGTGTAATTACCTTGTTTTGGGTTATTTGTTCTCTTTCTTGTGACAATGGGTGAATGATGAATCTCTAACATTGCTTCTCAAATATTTATGTGGATATAGTGCTAGTTCATCATGCTTTCTTTCAAATTTTCATTGTCTTTCTTTGTCTTGACAGGGCTTCCCATCTTGTTCTTCTCTATCTTGGCTCGCTATCTGTTCTGTTAGTATACTCCATCTTGTATGGTCTAACGGCAAAGGAGGAAAATTGGCTTGGAGCAATTACATCAGTTGCTGTTATTATTCTTGGTGATTTAATTAGCCGTGCTTGTTATTGATTATATTCTTTTTTTTTTGTTTTTAATTATGTCAACAGAGAAAATTTTTATGTACTTATTAGCTCTGTTTGTTTGATTTGCTCTTTTTCTCTGCACTTCTTGTCCTTTAGATTGGAATATGGGAGCTTGCCTGTATGGTTTTCAACTTCTTAATAGTCGTGTTGCAGCACTATTTATTGCTGGAACATCTCGGGTGTTTCTTATTTGTTTTGGAGTGCAATACTGGTTAGTGCCTTTAATCGTAACATATGTCCTTTTACCGCAACTGCTTGTATTACTGGTTTGTTGACTTATCTCTACTTTCCTCTCACATCTACTTTCCTCTCACAGGTATTTGGGGCACTGTATCAGTTATGCTGTTATGGCGTCTGTACTTTTAGGAGCTGCTGTTTGTCGCCATTTATCGGTCACAAACCCATTAGCTGCAAGGAGAGATGCCTTACAAAGCACTGTGGTTCGCCTGAGAGAAGGATTTCGTAGAAAAGAACACAACAGTTCATCTAGCTCTTCTGAAGGATGTGGCTCAAGTATGAAACGAAGTAGTAGCGTTGAAGCTGGTAATCTTGGTAATGTCATTGATGCTAGCAGGGGTATGGCTGCAGGCGATGGGAGCAATTGGAATAATGTCCTGTCTCAAACTGCTAGTTTACCGGATGGAATCATTAGTGACAAAAGCATAGATAGTGGAAGGTCAAGTTTAGCATTACATAGCAGCTCTTGTCGCTCAGCTGTTCAAGAGCCTGAAGCTGGAACATCATCTGATGATAGAAATTTGGATCACAATAATTCCTTGGTGGTTTGTTCTAGTAGTGGTCTTGATAGTCAAGGAAATGACTCTAGTGCATCAAACTCTGCAAATCAACAAACACTGGATTTGAGTTTAGCTCTTGCTTTCCAAGAAAGGTTGAATGACCCTAGGATCGCAACTATGCTGAAAAGAAGGACAAGACAAGGTGATCGGGAACTGAGTAGTTTATTACAGGATAAAGGCTTGGATCCTAATTTTGCTATGATGTTGAAAGAGAAAAGTTTAGAATTAGATCCAACTATTCTGGCATTATTGCAGAGGAGTAGTCTGGATGCAGATAGAGATCATCGTGACAATACTGATAATACAAGTGTTGACAATGCCATGCCAAATCAAATTTCATTTTCTGAAGAACTGAGGCTACATGGACTTGAAAAGTGGCTTCAGTTGTGCAGACTATTATTGCATCACATTACGGGTACTCCAGAGCGAGCATGGGTTCTGTTTAGCTTTATTTTCATAGTTGAAACCATCATTGTTGCTATATTTCGTCCAAAAACAATCAAAATCATTAATGCAACACACCAGCAGGTGAGTGCTGAGCCTCTCCCTAGATTAATTTCTGTTTTGTTTTGGGAGAATGATTTATATACAAAGACACTTATTTGTAGAAGCCTAATATATGTATTTTGTTTATTTGATTTTGGGGTGCTAATTGTGTAAACATAGTTGTCAATGTTACTTATGCTCACCTTGATATTTTCTGAACCTTTATTTCTTGTAGTTTGAGTTTGGCTTGGCTGTGCTACTGTTGTCTCCTGTGATATGTTCAATTATGGCTTTCCTTCGATCACTTACGGCAGAAGAAATGGCCATGACATCAAAACCAAGGAAGGTACAGTGTTGACTTTTTTTGGATTAAATATGCAAAATTCTTCTCTTGAAATTGATGAATTTAATTATTAACGTTTCATCTTGTTGAACTGACTAATGTTTGCTTTGTCTGATTGACTAATGGTTGTAATATAGGAAATACTTCTGTTGCTTTATAATGGTCCTGGCTTGAGTTCTGCAGTTTTATAGTCTTTTGATATTTATTGACTTATAAGGCACTTTAGATGAGAGGGCTAAATTTGCCATTGCTATCATGATACCAATCTCATGCCCATTTCAGCTGCTCTTTGTAATTTATCATAAAATTCTCGGTGATTTCTTGAAAATCATTTTAATCTGCAAAGAAAATCCATTTGCACATATTTTCATGCAAACATTATATTATAATCTTGATGAAGGAACTTTTAGAGCCGTATGGCTTTAAAGAACTCATAGTGGTCTCTCTATGAATGTTGCTTTTGATCCCTCTTTTAAAGGATGTATTATGTATAACTATTGAAGGCCTGATTCTGCCCTATGTTTTGTACTTGTGGTGATTGTATTATTGTAGTAAAATCTTGTGTTCTAAGCAACAATTAGATGTAGATGCTGACTTTAAGGCATCGTGACAACATAAGGCCAATGACAAAAATTTAGCCATTACTTCCTCCATTCAATGCTTGTCTATTATATGTGTTGAGATAGAGAAAAGAGAAGCATAGGGATTGTGAAACCGTGTGTTTGAACTACACAATGGAAGCTGTATTATATAGACCTATTACAATAAATACAAAGATCCTAATTACTATAATTACATGATTTGGTTAGCCTATACAATGAACCTAAACACTATTGAACCTAAACACTATTTACATAGTTTTCAACACTCCTCCTCAAGTTGGAGCATATAGGTCATATGCACCAAGTTTGTTACAAATATAGCTTATCCAAGGACCTCTCAAAGACTTAGTGAAAACATCTACCAATTGATCATTTGAATTGACGAAGCTAGTGCTGATGTCTCCCTATAGGATCTTTTCTCTAATAAAATGACAATCTATCTCAATATGTTTGGTCCTCTCATGAGACACTAGATTAGAGGCTATATGCAACACAACTTGATTATAAAAAATGAGCATAATTTGCATAATTTCCCCAAATCGAAGCTCTTTAAGTAGCTGTTTTAACCAAATGAGTTCACAAGTAACTGTGGCCATGGCTCGATATTCTGTTTCAGCACTTGACCTTGCAACCACATTTTGTTTCTTACTCTTCCAGGATATCAGATTACCCTCGATGAATACACAATACCCAAAAATGGATCTTCTATCAGTAGGAGAACTTACCCAATCAACATCTGAGTATCCAACAATCTGAGTGTGATCCTTATCTTCATAGACAAGGCCTCTTCCAGGAGCTCCTTTAATATACTTCAGGATGTGAATCACTGCATCTCAATGTTCATTACAAAGTGAATTTAGAAATCGACTTACCACACTAACTGCAAAGGAGATGTCAGGACGGGTAACAGCGAGGTAGTTCAGTTTTCTAACTAATCTTTTGTATCTTCCTGGATCCGAGAGTGGCTCCTCCTGATTTGGTAGAAGTTTAGCATTCAGATCCATGAGAGTGTCGATAGGCTTTGCATTCAACTGACCTGTTTCCTTAAGAATGTCCATGGCATACTTCCTCTGTGAAATTACTATACCATTCTTGGATTATGCCACCTCTATTCCCAAGAAGTATCGAAATTCGCCAAGGTCTTTGGTTTGAAAGTGATGACCAAGATATTGTTTTACTTGAATTATGCCATGGTGATCATTACCAGTGATAACAATGTCGTCGACATACACAATCAAATAAATACACCCTTGAGCTGAATGGCGATAGAAGACAGAGTGGTCAGCCTCCCTCCATGTCATATCAAATTGCTGAACTACAGTGCTAAATCGACCAAACCAAGCCTTAGGAGATTGTTTAAGGTCATACAGAGATTTGTGAAGACAACAAACTAGTCCAGAAGACTCCCCTTGAGCAATAAACCCTAGGGGTTACTCCATGTAAACCTCTTATGCGAGATCACCATGGAGAAAAGCATTTTTGATGTCTAGCTGATGAAAAGGGGCCAATGGTGAATAGCAGCCGTAGACATAAAAAGTCGAATTGAAGTCATCTTCGCCACAGGTGAGAAAGTGACCCCATAATCCAAGCCAAAAATTTGGGTATACCCTTTTGCCACCAGACGAGCCTTGAGGCGATCAATCTTACCATCAGAGCCAACCTTGATTGTGTAAATCCATCGACAGCCTACAACAGACTTCTCGGGAGGAAGAGGAACAAGTTCCCAAGTACCACTGCTCTAAAGGGCACGCATCTCATCGATTATAGTTTGTCTCCACTCAGGATGGGAAAAAGTGTCGCTTGGAGATTTAGGAATAGACATAGAAGACAAGGAAGAAAGACAAGCATAATGCGAAGAAGATAGGCGATGATAATTCAAAGTAACATAGTGAGAAGAAGGATTACGAGTAGACCGTATACCTTTTCGGAGGGCAATGGGAAGGTCAGGCTCAGGAGGTAGTTCTAGAGTTGGTAAAGGAATCGGTGCTGGAGGAGAGCCTGCATTGACCTCTGCAATCTCTGGTGGAGGTAGGGGCGGTGGAGGTGGCTGTGGCCGACGATGATAGACTTGGAAGGGACGAATAGTGGTGGTGGGTTCCTCGACATAGGGGGTCGGAGGTGTTTTTGACTCAACACTGATAAGAGGAAGAGGAATAGGTAAGATCTCAGAGATAGGCTCAAGAGTCGAGGAAGGAGATTGGAAGAAGGGAACAAACTCAAAGAAGGTAGCATCGGCTGATATGAGGTAACATTAGATATCAGGGGAAAAACAACGATAGTCCTTTTGGGATTGAGTGTAACCAAGAAAAACACACTTAATAGATCGGGCGGGAAGTTTATCAAGACCAGAAGTGAGATTATGAACAAAATAGGTAGACCCGAATATATGAGGTGGTAGGGAATGCAGAGGTTGATGAGGATATAAAATAGAGTGAGGGACCTGGTGATCAAGCACAGAGGAGGGCATATGATTAATCAGATAATAGGCAGTAAGAACTACATTGCCCTAGAAGCGTAAAGGAACATTACCATGAAGTAGAAGGGTCCGAGTTGTTTCTACAAGATGTTTGTTTTTGCGTTCAACGACCCTATTTTGTTGAGGGGTATAGGCACAAGAGATTTGGTGAAGAACCATGAGAAGCCATAAAGGATTGAAATGGTTGAGACAAATACTGATGGGCATTATCAGTATGCAAATTACAAATAAGAGCACCAAATTGAGTTTTAATTTCATGATGAAAGTTTTGAAATATTGAAAATAACTCATACCGATTTTGTATAAAAAATAACCAAGTTCAGCAAGAGTAATCATCAATAAAAGTAACAAAATATCTGGATCCTAGAGTATAAATAGTACGACTAGGACTCCAAACATCAGAATGTACTAAAGCAAAAAGAGATGATGCTCGACTGTTGACTTTACCGGGAAATGGACTACAGGTGTGTTTTCCTAGTTGACATGACTCACAAGGGAGACTCGACAACTTAGAGAGGCTTGGCACCAATTTTTGTAGTTTGGGAAGGCTAGGATGACCCAACTTTGCATGGATAGTGAGAGGAGAATCCTTGACAGCACAAACACGAGAGGGGTTGGAGAGCTGGTAGAGGTCATGGGACTCACATCCGATGCCAAGTATTTGACCCGAACTCCGGTCCTGCAGAATGACAGAGTCTTTAGTAAAGGTAATCATACAATCAAGAGACCGAGTCAAACAACTAATGGAAAGCAAATTAAAAGGAGACCCAAGAACATAAAGTACATAGTCTACGAAAAAGGAAGGGAGGGGATGGGTAGTGCTGATCTCTTGGGATTGTGATTTAGAACCATTTGCTAAAGTGACAGTAGACAAAAAACTATTTTGAGAAAGTTTGGAGAAGAGTCTTATTACTATAAACGTGGTTAGTCGCACCAGAATCAAGAACCCAAGTATCAATGGATGGGGAACGAGAGACTAACAAATGAAGTACCAATATGTGCAACAGAGGTAGTGGAACTGGAGGATTGACATTGCTCAAACCACTTCAGAAAGTCGGCATAGGCAGCCGTTGGAGCAGAGGAAGCAGAGAACTGACGTTGTGCAAACCACTGTAAAAAATCTGCATAGTCAGCTCGTGATGGTCTTGGTTGGGTAGATGAGTCGACAGTGTTTGTCAGAGTATTGGGGGCCATAGATTAGAACACAAAGTGCCAAAAACAGAAGCTCAAGGTACCTGAACAAATCCGGGAGAGAGACAGAGATGCTCTGGTGAGCGATTGAGGTCGTGGTGGCCAAGATCTAGCTGGAAATAGGATGGCGATCACAGCAGGAGAAGGCGCGATCAGAGACGAGGCGTCACACGCTGTCGGAAGTGTTACACGTGACGCTGCGTGCTAAGGCTTGAGGTGGCGCGTGAGAGCGCATCGTCGGAGATATGGGGCTAGGTCTTTCGGAGGTGACTGAGCAGCAAAGGCAAGTCTGGTGATGGGGTCACTTGTCGGAAAGGTCACCGGACGACAGTAGATAGAAGCGGACAGTGGTGGACAGGGGCAGACAACAGCGGACAGAGGAGGATGAGAGGACTGTTGCCGGAAAGAGGACACGACAGAGTGAAACTAGAGATGAAACACGGTTGGTCGAAAAAAATTTCACCGGTAGGAAGTGGGTCCACTTGGCATGCACAGTTTTGGGATTGTCACTCTTTAGGCTCTAGATACTATGTTGAGATAGAGCAAAGTGAAGCATAGAGATTGTGAAACCGTGTGTTTGAACTACACAACGGAGGCTGAATTATATAGACCTATTACAATAAATAGATTCTAATTACCATAATTACATGATTTGGTTAGCCTATACAATGAACCTAAACACTATTTACATAATTTTCAACAATATGATTATGTTATTGATGTTTATTATTTCTCATGTTGATGTATAGAATACCTTTTGTATCTATTTGGGATTGTTAGCAATTAATGAAAAACGTCTACAACAACAAAAGCCTTTTCTCACTAGCTGTCAGTTATATGGATTAAACAATGCCATTGTGTTTTGTCAAAAACCAAGTTTTGAAAAAGGCCATTTAGATCAAGGTTTATTTTATGGTTTCTCTTAGAAGTTTCTTTGGTCTTCCTCTACATCTGTTTATTGGGCTATCCTCCATCTAATTAACTTTTCTTACTGGGCCCTCTCTTGGTCTTTTCCTTACATGGCCAGACCATCTTAGTTGAGATTTTGTCATCTTTTCCTTAATAGGTGCTGCTGCAACTCTCTCTAATACATTCATTCTTGATCTTATCTTTTCTTGTATGTCCACTTGTCCATTGCAACATTCTCATCTCCGTAACACTTAGCTTATGCTCTAATTGGCACTTTAGTGCCCAATTGTCATAAAGAATTGTCAAAGTTTTACGTTGGCTGTTAGCTATCTATCTTAACCCTCATTTTATATCTGGGCTTGGGACCAGCTATGTAAAGATATGGAACAAAGCGGGGGATAGGCTGTGTTTCTTAATGGAGGAATAATTGAAACCAAGGTCGTCAAAGGTTAATGGCACCAAAAAATGCACACCTGACCAAAGAAAGGTATTAACATTAGAAAAAGAAATAAAACAAAATATATTTGATTATTTTACATTAATTTGCAGGATAAAATATAGTAAAACAAAACAGTAAAATACTCAAGCGATAAAGCATGATAATGAGTTGATAACAAGCACTAAATACTAAAGTGCACAACCAAAATTCATGTGGCAGCCCTAAAAATTAAAATTTGCAAGAACAAGAGATAAATAGCCCTACGTTTAGCAACCCAAAGTTCTGAAGAGAAATAGAAATAAGTCAAAGAGTGCATCCGTGGAATCATCTGATTCATTTTTATAGCTGTCATCACTTTCATCTCATCCTTCATTAGATTTATATCTTTCTTCAACATCATTTGCTGTCTCATCTGAATTATTTCTTTAATATTATGAAGTGACTTTGAGCCTTTTGCTGCTGACCTCGCTCTAGATTTAGCCTATTTGGCTTGACTATTGCAAAAATTTAAGTAATGCACTAAAGGCGAGTGCCTCATCCGAACCAAAAATGCACTAGATGTGTGCACCTGACTTGAGGGACCACAGCTATAGGTGCTGATTGCATTTGGTACCTCGCCTCAGCTCCTTACGTATGATTTTAACTACACTGATTGAAACAAGTTAACTGTAATGAGGGATTTCATTTAATCATGTTTCTTTCCTGGTTCCTCTATTATTATTTTTAGCCTGGTTCTATGTGTCCGTTACTTATTCTATGTTACCTTTAGTTTTCATTCATGCATGGTACTTCAGTATGATGTGTAAAAAAGTATTTATTTGAAGTTTAAGTGAATACTTACTAATGTATTCTCTCTGTCTCTTGCTAATTTGCTGTCTTCAGTATGGTTTTATTGCTTGGCTGCTCAGCACTTGTGTTGGATTGTTGCTCTCCTTCTTGAGGTAAGCCCTAATATTCCCAAAAGTCATTCGTACTTCTTATTTTCAATCTATTTTTTGCTGAAGTTGTTTTTGGAGAACATTTTTTATTATGATTGCAATTGGATTCTTAACTTTGTATTCAATTATACAGTGTTTTAAAATGAAAAATCTACTGTGCAGCTGGAACGCACAGGATCTAGTCGATATTATTTTTGTGGTTAATTAGTAATTTTATTCGTAATTAATATGATGAAACGTGTCATTTAAGATTTTTCTTTTTGTGTTGTTCCATTGGCTCAAAATCCTTAATAGAATCCATGTCAAAGTAGGACACAAAGCAATTTCATTCATTTCATGAAAAAATAAAATATTTTAAACATTTAAGAGAATGAATGCAGTTGCTTATGAAATTGAACCAGATTTTCTATTTGAATGGTTTCATCATTATACAACAACAACAAAAGCCTTTTCCCACTATTTAGGATCGGTTACATGGATTAAACGACGTCATTGTGTTCTGTCATGAACCAAGTATTCAAAAAGGTCATTTAGATCTAAGTCATTTTTAATTGTTTCACCTAGAGTTTTTCATGGTCTTTCTCTACCTCTAACAATTGGATTATCCTTCATCTAATATACTCTTCTTACTGGGCTTCTATTGGCACCTTAGGCGAGATTCTACCATCTTTTTTTCAGTAGATGCTACCCCTACTTTTTCTCTAATATATTCATTCTTGATCTTGCCTTTTCTTGTATGTCCACTCATTCATCACAAAACTCTCATCTCTACAACACTGAACTTATGCTTTTGTTGGCTCTTTATTGCCTAACATTTAGTACCTGGTTTCATCACTATAATCCAGTTAATTTAGTTTCTTGTTGGTCAGGCCACCACATAATACAGTACACTGATTGTGCGTATGATTAGCTTGTTGCATGTGAATACTTTTTCTCCATTAGCATAACTATTACACTTCTGTTTGCATTTTATTTATAATTTTCTGTATAATTTGTGCAGCAAATCATCTGTTCTCCTCGGATTGTCCTTGACTGTGCCACTAATGGTGGCATGCCTTTCTGTTGCCATTCCTATATGGATTCATAACGGTTACCAATTTTGGGTTCCCCGCCTGAATTGTACCGGAAGTGCTGGAAATGATCGAACTCCTGGTACAAAGGAGGTTAGTTCTACTGCCTCTTCCTGCCTACCATAAGGGTGTCTGCAATTGTGTTTCCTATGTCTTTTAGCTTTGTCTCCTGATAGATCAATTTTTATTTTCATTGCAAGATATGACGGACGTACATATTTGCCTGTTACATGTTTTCTACTATCATTAGTCCTTTGAAGACCATGCATTCATTCTTGTTTGGCTTGGGCTCGTCAATTTTTCTTCTTATCTGTTTTCTCACTTAGTCATAGGTACTTCAGTATATGTTGATAGTCTTTTACCTTGAAGGATCCATTTCCCTTTTAGGGAGACATACACGGAGTAATATTTCACATTTTTGGTAAAAGAAAAATGCATGATTACTTTAATTATATTTATTTGATTTTCTTTTGAACCAATGTCATTGTAGGCAGATGGTGCTAGGAGTACTATTGTGTGTCCTTATTTAGTTAGATGTAGGAGTATTATTGTAATTGTGGGCTTGGGCTTGTTCTAGTAGTACAACACTAGTACTTGAACTAATTACTAGTATAAAAAGGTACTGGTGCTTTGTATATTACGCACATCATATCAATCCAATTTCATATTATTCATTAGTATTCCTTTTCCTGCTTGTTTTGTGTCTTTGCTTTGTATTAGTTCTTTAGGAAGTTTGTCTTATCCTTTGTCTTTGTATTACATCTTTCTCTTCTTCGATATAATTTCTTATTTTATCCAACATCCTCATCATCAATTTTCAACACGAAGGTATTAGATTTGTTGTCATCAATATTTCTATTTCTCTTGATAAGAGAAGTAATATTATTAGAGAGCCAAAGATGACGTACAATTTTTTTTTGGAAGGGGGGGAGGGAGAGGATTAGACATCCTCC
The DNA here is from genome assembly GCA_029884605.1 of Ormosia emarginata. Lineage (NCBI taxonomy): Eukaryota > Viridiplantae > Streptophyta > Magnoliopsida > Fabales > Fabaceae > Ormosia > Ormosia emarginata. The sequence continues at coordinate 38,571,258 of JAQQTP010000076.1, read as the reverse complement.
AAAACAGAAAAGAACTAAATTAAAAACTCAGAAAACAAAGAAGCATAATTGCAGCAAACCAACCAATCTCTTGGAGGCTCCCCTATAACAGCCATAAGTAGTGCACCAAGAGAAGATATGAAAACAATCCTGAAAAATTTGCTTTGGGTCTAGTGTCCTTTCCTATAGCTATCATCATATAATCTTAGCTGAAATATCAGCTGTAACATTTTCCAGTTATTGGGTACTTTGATCTGGTAATTATATAATGGTTTTGATGTTGGAGTGGCTTTTATTATAGAATCTTGTCATGACATTCATCCAATAATTGCTAGTTTCCAATGAAGCATATACTTCAGTTTATCTGACTGGTAAGCTGGAAGATTGTAATTATAAGAATTTATTACTTTGGGGCAGGGGTGTCATTCATTTATTGTTTTTTTTTTCTTTTTTTGTCTAGTTAAATTCCTTGTCAATGCATAACTTTGTCTTGTTTCCTTTTACAGGGTATAGTTCTTATTATTTGTATGTCAGTATTTGCTGGATCTGTACTGGCTTTGGGAGCAATTGTTTCTGCAAAGCCTTTAGATGATTTAAGATACAAGGGATGGAATGGTGATCAGAAAAGCTTGGCCTCCCCTTACACATCATCTGTTTTTCTTGGCTGGGCAATGGCATCTGCCATTGGTTTAGTTGTTACTAGTGTGCTTCCAATAATTTCATGGTTTGCAACATATCGGTTCTCCTTTTCCTCTGCTATATTTATTGGAATATTTGCAGGTATTTCCTCATTTTGTGTATTCGTATTCACACACACACACACACACACTTGTACACACACATATTGATTGTTATTCTAGCTGCCGAGATCTATATTTTTATACGATATTTTTCTGGCTGCAGTTATCCTTGTAGCATTTTGTGGTGTGTCTTATTTGGAAGTTATCAAATCTAGGGATGATCAGGTTCCAACAAAGGGTGATTTTTTAGCTGCTTTACTTCCTTTAGTCTGCATTCCAGCAGTGCTCTCACTTTGCTGTGGATTGCTTAAGTGGTTGGTAAAACTTTCTTAGATTTGTCAATTTATCTTTTATGGTAAATTGACACAATTGTTGGTTTGCAGTCTAATAAGTGTCTGATCTTTTTTAAAATGTCTGTTTGCAGGAAGGATGATGATTGGAAACTTTCTCGAGGTGTATATATCTTTGTTATAATTGGTCTTCTTCTTCTGCTTGGTGCTATATCAGCTCTGATAGTTGTCGTCAAACCTTGGACTGTAAGTGCAATTCACTTCATTGTGATGAATTTAATATATTTTACCTGTCTACTTAACCATATCTTTCCTCCCCCCCCAAACTTTTTTCGATTTTTTTCATCGCAACCTCTTCTTTTCCATTACTACAGATAGGGGTAGCATTTCTTTTGGTTCTTCTCCTTATGGTATTAGCAATCGGTGCCATTCACCACTGGGCGTCAAACAATTTTTATTTGAGCCGGACACAGATGGTCTTTGTTTGCTTTCTTGCCTTTCTGTTGGCTTTGGCAGCATTTCTTGTTGGATGGTTTGAAGGTGCTTGCCTAGTCTATATCCTATGCATACCTTACCTAGATAGTAGCTGCTCTGGTCATAATATTATCTTCTTTGCTATCTGCTTTTCAGATAAACCATTTGTTGGAGCATCGGTTGGTTATTTTTCATTTCTTTTTCTTCTTGCTGGACGGGCATTGACTGTGAGTTATTCATTCAAATTTTCAACCTTTAGGCAGCATGCTATTGTATTCTGAATGCTTTCATGCTTCATCTTTGTTTTGCTTAGAGAATAGAGATATTATTCCTTTATTTTTTCAATTTTCCAGGTGCTTCTTTCAAATCCCGTTGTTGTATATTCTCCCCGAGTTTTGCCAGTGTATGTGTATGATGCTCATGCAGATTGTGGAAAGAATGTCAGGTTTATCCATATGCTCTTTATTAACTTTGATTTATTATTATTTTTAAAATTGTTGATTAATTTCTGATTTCTTTAATTTTACATGTTGTCTAATCTATTACTTAATGTATCCACTTCTTGTATCTGCTATTTACAGTGTGGCCTTTCTCATGCTGTATGGGATTGCCCTGGCAACTGAAGGCTGGGGGGTTGTTGCCAGTTTAAAGATTTATCCACCCTTTGCGGGTGCAGCTGTATCAGCAATTACACTTGTTGTTTCGTTTGGGTTTGCTGTTTCTCGTCCTTGCCTTACTCTTAAGGTTTGAGAAGTAATTGTGACCAACCTTGAATTTTTAAACTACTTCAAAATTCAAATGATTGGATTCATAAAATATTTTAAGATCTGTGTGTGAAGAAATTGGCTCATCATTATCTGCTAACTTCTTTCTTCAGAAAAATCCTTCTAATTGAAGTTCTGACCTTTCTATGCTGTACAGATGATGGAAGATGCCGTACTTTTTCTCAGCAAGGAAACTGTTATTCAAACAATTGCTAGATCAGCAACAAAGGTATGTAAATTTGTCATGAGATTGCAGGACCCTACTGTACCAATATTTTTATTTTATGCTTGTGCTCTTAGCATTGTTTGTAGTAGTAGAGTAGGCCTTCTAACTTTTCTAATTTCTATGTCTCCAATAATTTTTTTTGAATAGAATGTCTACAAATTTTCCTCTTTTACAAAAACAAAATTCTTGTTAAAATTTGGTTTATTGCTGTGCAGTTAGTACTTCTGTATATGTGCTGAGAACTCTTTACACTTGTCATCATAAACATGTAATGTGTGGCTATATGTATTTTAAAGTACTTGACTTTTCTCTTCAAGCATCCTGATTTTGGAGAATTTATGTTTTTGCATAAATTTGGTTTTGTCGGCTTCACTTAAACTTGATTCTTTACATTATTGTTGTTTAGTAATTCATGTATTTGTTGTTTTTACAGATAGTGTTGTCTTATCGTAATCTTATGCTAAAAGAGTCTGGTTTTTCATAACTGTTTTGAAAAGTGCTGCATAGTTACTTCTGTTTCCCTGAACTGGAAAAGAAAAATATATTTTGTTGAGATTTATTTGTTATACATAAACCTTGCATCAAGTATGATATTTCCTATTAACTTATTGTCGTTGTTTTTGAAATAATAACCCCACTGAAGCCAATCTTTATTGTGAACAATTTCCAGAATGCATTTGAAATAAATGGCTCTCTGCCCTTACCTTGGAAGCAGAAACTTGTTCATGAAATAAAGTTTCATCAACCATTCAGTCCCTGTTTCCGTTTCTTGTGTATGCATCTTTGCTTTCCAAAAAAAGTTTAGAAATATCTCTTGCAATACCCTGACAATGAATATAACTAAATTTTTCATAAGGAAATGTGTTATTTACTTGAATTGTGCTCTTTGATCTTGATACTGATACCCATGTTATGGGTTTTTTTTTGGTTATCAATCTTTTCTCCTTTTCTGTGTGTGTGGATTACTTTATTGAATATGCTAATGTTGGAAAAGAACTTCCTTCCCATTTGTCATGGTGGTATAACTAGAGTTAATGTTATTTACTTGCATTGCAGACCAGAAATGCATTATCTGGAACTTATTCAGCACCACAGAGGTCAGCTAGTTCTGCAGCACTTTTGATTGGAGACCCTACCATTATGCGTGATAGGGCAGGAAATTTTGTGCTTCCCAGAGCTGATGTCATGAAATTGAGAGACCGTTTGAGAAATGAAGAATTAGTTGCAGGGTCATTCTTTAGTAGATTAAGATATGAAAGGACATTTCGCCATGAGCCTACCAGTGATGTAGATCACAGAAGAGTAATGTGTGCTCATGCACGGATTCTGGCTCTAGAAGAGGCCATTGATACTGAGTGGGTGTACATGTGGGACAAGTTTGGTGGTTATTTGCTTTTGTTGCTGGGTTTGACGTCTAAGGCAGAACGAGCGCAGGTAAAACGACAATTGTAGCTGCTTTGCATGCAGTGGATGATATCTAGGTTTTTTTATTCTTGTGACAATGATAATCCATTTTCTCTTGTAGGATGAGGTTCGTTTGAGACTCTTTCTTGACAGCATCGGATTTTCTGATTTAAGTGCTAAGAAAATAAAGAAGTGGATGCCAGAAGATCGTAGGCAATTTGAAATCATTCAGGAGAGGTACTGTCCTGATATCTGATATTAATATGTATAGTACCTTTACCAAGCTTTTTCTATCTAAATCTTTTGCTATGAATTTTCTAGTTACATAAGAGAAAAGGAGATGGAAGAGGAAATCTTCATGCAGAGGCGTGAAGAAGAGGGGAGAGGGAAAGAAAGAAGGAAGGCCCTACTTGAAAAAGAGGAACGCAAATGGAAGGAGATAGAGGCTTCTCTGCTCTCCTCCATTCCTAACGCTAGCAGCAGAGAGGCTGCAGCCATGGCAGCTGCAGTGCGTGCAGTAGGAGGTGATTCTGTTCTAGATGATTCTTTTGCTCGAGAGAGGGTTTCAAGCATTGCACGTAGGATACGTGCTTCGCAGTTAGCCCGTCGTGCACTTCAGGTTCATTAACTGTCTTTGCTATTACTTCTGAATTCTGATGGTAATTGGTAGGACCATTTTACAGTTTTTATCACAGCCTGTTTGATTTGTTGGAGGGATTTCACTAGGAATAGAAAAAAGGATCGACAAATGGTATGGAATGGAATGATCATTCCTTTTATCTTTCATCTTTGGTGTGGTTAATAATGGAATGGTCTCCATTCCTATCTTTGGTTTGCGAGAATTAGCAGGAATGTGGTGGAAGAAGTATGAGAAAGTAAATATTTATTTTCATTTTTTGGAAGGGTGCTTATTTTTCTTTACACTCATTCAATCTTGTTTGGCAAGCATTCCCCTTTATTATCTTTCCCTGTTGCAGTGGCACAGAGATTGGAGAGAATTATGCTGGTTTTCCTCTGGTCTGGGGTTGGTGAGCTAAGGAAGGATCATTTGGTAGCTTGGGAAATTTGTTGTAGGCCGAAAAATGAAGGAGGTTTGGGTTTGGGTAACTTGGTTGCTAAAAATATTTCCTTGGTGGGTAAATGGTTATGGCGTTTTTCTGAAGAGCCTTCTTCCTTATGGCATCAGGTTATTCGCCGCAATTATGGTTTGAATCAAAATGGGTGGGATGCCAATCTGGCCCTCATTGCTACTCATGAAAGCCCTTGAAAATTTATTTTACATTGCTATGTTTCTTTTCTTCTGTTGAATTGGAGGGAAGTAGGTAGAGAAGGAGGAAAAGAGAGAATATAAATTGATAATGATATTAACTTGATGTGTTGATAATGTGTTTCAATTCCATAACCTAATACACTTATTTATACTAATATTTAGGTCAAATACTAACACTACTAGTACTGGTCCAAGCCCATTAACATAAGACTAATAACCTAATAAGTAATAACCCTAATATTCTCTAACACTCCCCCTCAAGCTTAAGCTTACTAAGCTTTAAGCTTGTTACAATTACATCTTAAAGAAAATAAACTAAAAACATAATGCGCCAAACAGTGTGACAAAGGGCAGCAACTCAGAATCTGGGATGGAGATAGGGCCAATGCATCTGGGACTAAGATGGACAAGGCCAGTGCATCTGGGACAAAAGCTGGACAGGGCCAGTGCATCTGGGACAAAAGCTGGGACCAGTGCATCTGGGACAAAGTCGAGGCCAGTGCATCTAGGACAGAGTGGAGGCTAGTGTGAGTCATAACCAACATAAGTCACCATTGGAATGATCGTCGATGGGAAGAAAAAGTCACCAGTAGCATGATTCATCTGTGGGAGAGAAGTCACCATCGGAATGATCGTCAATGGGAAAAGAAGTCACCACCAGTATGATTCATTTGTGTGAGAGAAGTCATGACAAACACTAGCATTGAAGTATATGTAGAGATGAACTTATTCCCATTCTCCCCCTCAATGCTATGCTAGCAATGGAAAAGAACCAAACAGCCAAAACCAGAGATAACTGAAAAATCCAACGCAAGAAAACAAGGATCTGAGGGCAGATCGGCGTAGAGGAGGCCAAGACGAGCCTGACGAGAGGAACGGCGGCCGGACGCGCCGTCACGCGCCGGAAAACAGGCCGCGCGGTGGCTGGGTGGCTGCGGCGAAGGGCGGCGCGTGGGGGCGCGTTACGGCGGCGTTGGGGCTGGGCTTCGGGGGTCTGGCCGGTCGGAGGGAGGCGGTTCCAACGGTGTGGTCGGCGGCCGGAAAGGAGGCGGCGGACGGCGGTGGCAGCGGCAAGGGAAGGGAAGACGTCACGGCAAGGGAGAAAGGTCGGCAAACCGGAATGGAAACACGGTTGGCCAGAAAAGATATAGAAAGAGGGTGCCGAAAGGAGAACTCGGCAACCAGAGGCAGCGGCTAATCGGAGTTCCAGATCTTTGGGAACTCGGCAGCGAAAGTGATGGGACAGGTCACGGAGGATGGTACCGCTCTGATACCATGTTGAATTGGAGGGAAGTAGGTAGAGAAGGAGGAAAAGAGAGAATATAAATTGATAATGATATTAACTTGATGTGTTGATAATGTGTTTCAATTCCATAACCTAATACACTTATTTATACTAATATTTAGGTCAAATATTAACACTACTAGTACTGGTCCAAGCCCATTAACATAAGACTAATAACCTAATAAGTAATAACCCTAATATTCTCTAACATCTTCCTTTTGTCTCCTTAAAATTGGGCGATGGTACTTGGATTAGATTTTGGGAAGATATTTGGGTGGGTGGCATTTCTTTCATGGAGGCATTTCCACGCCTCTATAACGTTTCTTCTTTGCATAATGCACCGATCCATCTTTTTGGTTCTTCTCAGGGTGACTCTATTTCTTGGAACTTTCACTTCTTTAGGAATCTTAATGATAGGAACACTCATGACTTACAATCTCTCCTTCTCCTTCTAGAAAGTGTCAATCTTCTATTCATTCCAGATAGGAGAATTTGGACTCTCGACCCTTCTAGTGGTTACTCTTGTAATTCGATCTTTTATTTCTTCTCATTCTCTTAATAATTAGAAGTTTGCCCTTGATAAATATATTTTGAAATTCAAAGCTCCTTCTAAGGTGAAGTCTTTTTTTCTGGACTGCGGTACTGAATAAGATTAACACTAATGATTTGTTGCAGATTTGGAGACGTAAAATGGCCATTTCCCCTAATATTTGTATGTTGTGCATGCATAACTCTGAATCTGCTATACATCTATTTTTACACTATCCGATTGCTAATTTCATGCGGAATAGACTGTTTGGTGTTTGTGGGGAACATTTGGTGTGTCCTAACTCTCTAGAAACCTTTTTGAAAATAAGGTTTAAAGGCTTTGGAAGAAGAAAAGAGGTCAAGATTTTGTGGAACTGTGCTATGTTTGCTATTCTATGTGCATTTGGTTGGAGAGGAATAATCGGATTTTTCAAGGCATTTTGGTGTCAATAGAAATGTTGTGGGATAGAATAAGGTCTTTGGCTTCTCTTTGGTGTTTGGCCCATGGTCTTTTTAAAGGGTTTGCTGTTTCAGATACACTTAGAGCTGGGCTGCCATTGTACACTGTTATTCTCAAGTTTCTTCTGCTGTTTTCCTTGGTAATTTTTTTTTTTTTTGTAGTTTTCTGGTGGAGGATATCTTATCCTCCTATATTTGTAATCCTCTTCTTTCTTAATAAAATTCTTTTAAAAAAAAAAGATAATGAGGTAAAAAAAAATGCTAGATGAATGGAGCATAAGCGCTTCGATTCCTATTTATAAGAACAAGAGAGATATACAGTATTGTGTTAACTACTGAAGGATTAAGCTCATGAGGCATACTATAAAACTATGGGAAAGGGTAATTGAATAGAGATTAAGACAAGAGACTCACATTTCAAAGAACCTATTCGGCTTTATGCTAGGTAGGTCAACCATGGAAGCATTATACTTTCTACAAAGATTAATGGAGAGGTATCAAAGAAAACAAAAGGATCTACCCATGGTTTTCATTGATTTGGAAAAGACCTATGATAGGGTGCCAAGAGAGGTTTTGTGGAAGGCATTAGAGAAGAAAGAAGTTCGTATCACTTACGTTTGAACAATCAAAGATATGTATGCTGGGATTAAGCCTAGTGTGCGAACACATGGTGGGGCCACAAAAGATTTCTCTATAATTATAGGATTACATCAAGAGTTAACTTTGAGCCTTTATCTTTTTACCTTAGTTTTGGATGAACTTACTAAGCATATCCTAGCGTTAGTGCGCCAGTGCATGTTTTTTTGTAGGTAATATAGTCCTAATGGGAGAATCGAGAGAGGGAATAAATGGTAAGTTAGAGCTGTGGAAACAAGCTTTGAAAGCACATGGCTTCAGATTAATTAAGTAGAAGTAAAGTGGAATATATGAAATGTAAGTTCAGCAAGAAGTGCGCTAACACTAGCTTAGAGGTGAATTAGAGCTAAATGGCCTTTCTGAAGACATAGTTTATAATAGAACACAATGATGTCATTTGATTCATATAGCTGACTCCACTTAATGGAAAAAAGCTTTGGCAGTTGTTGTTGTATTAATGTAATATGTTATTTTTAAATAATTCTATTGAATTAAAAATTTGAATATTTAAAATTGGCATTTTTTTATTAAAATAATTTTTTAAACAAAATTCACCCACTAGATAAAAATAATAAAATGTCAAATATATATTTTCTAGATAAATATATATTCATTTTAAAAAATATTTTGTTGAGATTTCTTAATTTATAATACAATATATTTCTTCAAATATATGATTTTAATGTTTTTAAATACATTTTGTTATTTAAAATAAATTTATTCCTTTCCAAAGTTGGCACTAAACAAATTTCTGATTCATTGAATTCACATTCCTATTCCCACCGGCACATTTCTTTAAACCAAACTTTCTCTATGAAAATTATCTATATATAAAAATTTTTTGCACATGCAAGTCTATATGTTTGGTTGATGGGTAACAAGAAGAAAGATGGCTCGCAACTTCTCTAGAAATTATATTCTTGATTGGTGTTTATATGGCGATCCATCACCATAGTCTAAAACTTTTAGGTAGCGTTTTGTTTGTTTTTTGTTTTAATTTTTAGTTGATATGTGTTGAATTGGAGGGTTTTAGGTAAGGAAGGCGGAAAAGAGAGAATAGAGACTTAGAATAATATGAGATTGATATTGATTTGATGTGACAATAATGTGATACAAAAGACAAACTCAATAGTCTTATTTATACTAATTCTAAAGACTCCTAATTTTAATTAAATAAGGAAACAAATCATTAAATAATAAATAAGAAATAACTTCTAAGAGATCATCTAAGATACAATAAAGATATTATGAGATATTTTCTAAATACTCTAACAATATGTTTTCACTAATAATTACAAAAATGCCACATTGTTTTCACTTTGTTTCCTGGTTTCAAACTTTTGTGAAGGAAATAGTGAAAACAAAAATGCCACTTTGTTTTCACTTTGTTTCCTTCACAAAAGTTTGAAAACAGGAAACAAAGTGAAAACAAGGTGACATTTTTGTAAGTATTAGTGAAAACATATCAACTATAAATGGAAACAGAAAACAAACCAAACACTTCCTTGGTTTTTTTATTAACTCCACTTGTGGTATCTATTTTAAATTTTAATTAATTAGGATTACTCTTTTGGTGATTACTTAATTAATGTGGTTCTGATACTAGTGATTATTTTATTTTTTTGGCAGACTGGAGTGACAGGTGCCATATGTGTTCTTGATGATGAACCAACAACAAGTGGCAGGCATTATGGTCCAATTGATTCCAGTCTATGTCTAAGTCAAAAGATTAGCTTCTCCATTGCATTGATGATTCAACCTGAGTCTGGTCCTGTTTGTCTTCTGGGCACTGAGTTTCAGAAAAAGGTTTGCTGGGAAATTCTCGTGGCTGGTTCTGAACAAGATATTGATGCTGGTCTAGTTGCACTTGGATTGATTACTAAAGGTGATATAGGCAAACAACCGTTGCAAAGGAGTGGTGCATTAGTGCAACAAGTATTGCAGATGGAAGGTTTGGCCTTTCTCTTTATTTTATCTTATCTTTGGTTTTTTAAAATTCAGGTTCACATGTTTCTGAATTCTCTTGTTATTTATGTTTTACCTGTTGTTGCAGGTTGTTTTTAAATGTGTATTAGAAATTTTCTTAGTTTAACATTTTGTTATTATAATTTATCCAAAAAACATTTTGTAATTAAATGGTTTCAGTCTGTATTATTGCTTCTTTTGCAATTATTTTCTCCTGATTAAGTTTCACGATTTCATCAATAACTCATAATTCAAAAGATAAAGCTTTCAATCTCTCTGCCAGCTTCCTTGAGATGCACAAGATAACTAGATTTACCTTTAAAGACTGTTAGCACTGACTTTTGTTATTTTGGCTTTGTAAATCTGCAACTATGAACAGAATTTATACTGCATGATTCTTTTAGGACTCTATTTATTTTACCTTTTGTTATATTATTTGCTTGGTTGTTTGTGCTTGTCATAATATAAGTGTTTAATTTGGATTATTCTGTCTAGACAATGTTGTTTAATGCACGGTAAATTATTATTTTACTTTCTAACGTTTCTGTGTGAATAATATCTTGCAGGTGGCATATTGTAACAATGACAATTGATGCTGATTTAGGTGAAGCAACATGTTTTTTAGATGGTGGATTTGATGGCTACCAGACTGGATTACCATTGTGTGTGGGTAGCAGCATTTGGGAACAGGGGACGGAAGTCTGGGTGGGTGTTAGACCACCCACGGATATTGATGCATTTGGGAGGTCAGATAGTGAAGGAGTTGAATCTAAGATGCATATTATGGATGCTTTTCTCTGGGGAAGGTGCTTAACTGAAGATGAGATTTCTGCTCTATATACCTCAATGGCTTCAGCTGACTTCAGTGCACTTGATTTCCCTGAAGATAATTGGCAATGGGCTGATTCACCATCTAGGGTATTTTTTTTTTTTTTTGGTTTTTCCTTTGTATAGTAGAAGAATAATTGAAATTTGAAAACAGAATAAATAAATTATAGAAACAGAATAAGATGTCCTCCTAATACTGCAAAATGCTCTAACGTATATCCATGTTCTTATCATGCATTACTTAGCGTCATACTATTTAGTCTGCTTTACTATTAAAAATAGTAAAACAACAAAGGGTATTTTAGATTAGTATGTTTGCTTTGGTTGTCTAATCTTATTAACACATTTTGCACCTAGGTTGACGGTTGGGACAGCGATCCTGCTGACGTAGATTTATATGACAGAGATGACGTAGATTGGGATGGACAGTATTCTAGTGGGAGGAAAAGAAGGTCAGAACGTGAGGGCATGGTGGTCGATGTGGATTCCTTTTCCAGGAAGTACAGAAAACCTAGAATTGAAACACAAGAAGAGATTAATCAAGGGATGCTCTCGGTAGAATTGGCCATCAAAGAAGCTCTCTTTGCTAGAGGAGAGTCACGTTTTACAGATCAGGAATTTCCTCCAAATGATCAGTCATTATTTGTGGACCCTGAAAACCCCCCAGCAAAGTTACAGGTACTTCTCATACACACACACACACACACACACATTGAATTTAGTTTTTTTTTTTCCCTCACAATCTTGGTATTGCTTCCTATATATAGGTTGTTTCTGAGTGGCTGAGACCAGGTGAAATTGTGAGACAGAACCATCTAGACTGTCATCCGTGCTTATTTTCTGGAGCTCCAAATCCTTCAGATGTTTGTCAGGTTTCATATTTTGCATCTCACTTGCAAGAATTTGGCAATAAATGCTTGTTCTTATATATGTTTTAATATTACTTGTGTTTTGCAATTTCTCTTAATAGTTGTTCTATGTATTGAATAGGGCCGGTTAGGTGATTGTTGGTTCTTGAGCGCTGTTGCTGTTCTGACAGAGGTTTCTCGTATATCAGAGGTAATCATCACTCCAGGATATAACGAGGAGGGAATTTACACTGTTCGCTTTTGTGTTCAGGTAATAAGCATATAAAAAGATTCGAATTCACATGACTTTCTTTTTATTGATCTCTTTTTATGCTGTATTTGGATAAGGTTTTCCAAATGATTGGCAATTGTTATGATAGCTTGGAGCTTAAGACACTGATAAATTGTTAGCTTTGTTTTGCCCTTTTTAATGCTCTGAGGAAGGTTAGTAACAAGGTGGTGAGAAGTGCTTGATGTATTTCCTAGGCTACTGGACATTTTTTAATGCTCTCTTTTCCAACTATTCAGTTGGTTCTGATTTCCTCCTAACATTTTAATACAAACACAGAAACTATCTATCCATTTATCTTGGCCTTTGAATGGAAAAATAATTTAATAGTATCAAATCAACTCTCCCAAAAGCTTAAGCTAGTAGGTGAAGGCTTATGAATGATTTTATGTCTAATACGCCCCCTCACGCTAGAGCCCTTTGGGCTAGAAGCATGGACAATGCACAGCCCATCTTTACCTTGTGTGAAATTCAACTCTCTAATTTCAAAGAATGGGGGCGACAAGGGACCTCTTAGTCAAGGAAGCTCTGATTCCATCTCAAGGACCAATTCTCCCAAAAGCTTAAGCAGTTAAGTGAAGGCTCATGAATGATTTTATATCAAACGAATAGGAAGAAAAATCGAAGAATTCCTTTGATTCTCTTGGTTTTGCTGCTTAACCTAATAAATGATGTGGTTGTGGAGTAGTTTTTAGCTAAGCTCCTGATGAAAAAAATATAAACTAACTCCGTTGTGTCGTGAACCAATTCTCTCAAAAGCTTAAGTTGTTAGGTAATAGCACATAAATCATTTTATATATCTAATACATTGATTAATAGTTTTCATGATAGTTAGCTTGATTATAGGAGAGAAATATTCAAGGAATAATTTGTTAGAACAGTGATTTATTTATTTATTATTATTGTTATTAGTATTATTATTATACATCTTGAGGATAAACTATCATTTAAGATGCCTTCACCTGATTCTAGAAACTCGATCAATCTAAATTACTGAAATAATTTCACTGCTTTTAGGACAGCAATTCTATTTATTATCTGTTTTAGTTGTTGTCAGTTCTGTAAATCACTTCCAGCTCACTTGACAAGTTCTGGATGGTAATGTCTCTAACCACTTCTAAAAGAGGTGCAAAGGTGCCATTAGTCCAAAATGTGTTTGATGAATTCTCTGTGTTTTTTTCTTGATGCATAGTTCACTGGTTAACAAAGACATAACATGAGCTTGTAGCCTTGTAAGAATATAAGGGCTCTTAAATCTGAAAGTGTATCATTAGAGGTTTCTCTTCTGCATTGTTTCTGACACAATGTTTTGGCATGCTTCAATTTACTTATACATGAAAATTGTGTCTTGAATCTCTTGTCCTGAGGTACCTGACATTTGTCATATGGGCTTCGTGTTCTTTCTAGTTATTGCATATTTATCTGATGCTTGCTATAACGTCTATTATTTTGGCATCTTAATTATTGCATATTCTGGTTCATGATATCTAGGGTGAGTGGATCCCTGTTGTTGTTGATGATTGGATTCCATGTGAATTACCGGGTAAACCCGCATTTGCTACTAGTAAGAAGGGTTATGAACTTTGGGTCTCTTTATTGGAGAAGGCATATGCCAAGTTGCATGGCTCTTATGAAGCACTAGAAGGTGGGCTTGTTCAGGATGCTCTTGTGGATCTTACTGGGGGTGCTGGGGAGGAAATTGACATGAGGAGTGCTGAAGCCCAGATTGACCTTGCAAGTGGTAGACTGTGGTCTCAGTTGTTACGCTTCAAGCAAGAGGGTTTTCTCCTAGGTGCAGGAAGTCCTTCAGGTTCAGATGTGCACATCTCTTCTAGTGGCATTGTGCAAGGACATGCATACTCAATACTGCAGGTAATGGGAGAATGTTATATATTTGTTATATTCATAATCCTGATGAGTTTTAATGATCACTAATGTAATACAATTTTAGGTAAGAGAGGTGGATGGTCATAAACTTGTTCAGATCCGAAATCCATGGGCCAATGAAGTTGAGTGGAATGGCCACTGGTCTGACTCATCACCTGAATGGACAGATAGGATAAAGCACAAGCTGAAGCATGTTTCACAGGTAGTTTTTTATGTTTTGCTATTTTGGGTTAATCTTATACTTTGACTCCTTAGTCTCTCTTTATGAATGAGCAGACTATTTGCTCTCCAGTGTTATTAACATTTACAGAAACGAAGTGACCATTTTTTGTATTTTGTATTTTTTAACTTTTTTGGATAGTCAAAGGAAGGTATATTCTGGATGTCCTGGCAAGACTTTCAGATTCATTTTCGATCAATATATATTTGTCGTATCTATCCGCCAGAGATGCGTTATTCTGTTCATGGTCAATGGCGTGGTTACAGTGCTGGGGGCTGCCAGGATTATGATACATGGCATCAAAATCCACAGTTCAGACTTCGTGCAACCGGGCAAGATGCATCATTTCCAATTCATGTATTCATTACCTTAACTCAGGTACAAATGGTATTGGATATTCAGTAATGTTTTTATTGAAAATAACATCTCTTGAATTTCTATAAAACCTTCTGTCATCATATTTATAGGGTGTGGGATTTTCAAGAACAACAGCTGGTTTCAGAAATTACCAATCGAGCCATGATTCGCTGATGTTCTACATTGGAATGAGGATACTAAAAACTCGTGGCCGACGTGCTGCTTTCAATATATACCTACATGAATCAGTTGGTGGGACAGACTATGTTAATTCTCGAGAAATATCCTGTGAAATGGTTCTGGAACCTGATCCAAAGGGATACACTATAGTTCCTACTACTATACATCCTGGGGAAGAAGCACCCTTTGTACTTTCTGTTTTCACCAAGGCATCAATAACTCTGGAAGCTTTGTAGTGCCTAGGGGTATCGTGTCCTCTGCTTAAGTTTCTTTGCTTGGGTTCTCGGGGGATCATGTACTTGCACTGGTGAAGCCCTGCATAGGACAATTGGGTAATTTCCTGTCTTAGAACTTTTTTTTTTCCTATTTTCATGTAGTATATGTCATCTAACATTGATGTTTATATATTCACAGCCTGTGATGATGTAATTCTTAAATGTTGGAGGTTCTTACATGAGTGGACAGCCTCACAGCATTGAGATACTATTCCTGATTGGAATGGCATGGCATCTGTTCAAGAGACGAGGTAGAGCTGCATATAAATGCTTGGTCTTTTAATATGATGATTCATCCTCTTGAATTATGCTTCTGCCAGCATTGAAGAGGGCTATCGGGGTGTTTATTATGTACATAAAAGTTGGTACTATAGGGGTATACTTGTAACCATTTAGGAAAGTGGGAAAGGAAATAGCTGAAAATAAGTAGGAAATTACTAACACCTGGTTCAAATGGAAGTGAAGGTTTGGGGAGGAATAGTAACGAGCATTGAGTAACTGAATTGTAAATTCAGCTGTCGTTTTGACAATTGCAAAAAATTGTACATGCATTAACGATTACCAATTCCTATTATTTGTTGACATTTGGGAAAATTTTGTACAAATGTTTTTTTAATCTAATTTGATTTCAGAAGATAGGAATATTCGCAAGTTGTATTTATTTATTTCTAATTTAGTTTATTTAAAATGTATCATTTAGTCTTCTATTTTTGTTTCATTTATGTTCAATTGAATGAGTTTTTTCTTCTTCTTTTTCTCTTCATGTCTAACAATAAATTTACGTACTCCTGGAATATTATTCCACTAACATTATGATATTGGAGAGATTCTTCTACATTTTCGGAGTATTATATTGTTCTAGTAAAAATATAACAGTGACTATTTATAATCAACCATCTGGTTAGATTAAAATTTAAATATTTTTAAATCAGATTTAGATGGTTATAAATTTACTTAGAGTATTAATTCAGAAGTATTTTAGAATTTTTTATAATATAGACACTTGTACAAGTCTGAAGTAGCAACTTCACCGACTTTCACGTCTTAGCGTAATGCTCCATGAATATATACAGTAATTTCTCGTATGAATGGTGGGGTAAATCCAGGTGATACCATGATAGACCCCCCCAATAGTATATTCTCTCGCATGGATTCGATTATGCGTTGTACTGTTTCATTGTCTTATGCGATATATCAATTTAAATTTATTAATTAATTATAAGACAATTAATAAAAATTAAATTAAATAATAATTAAAAATTAATGATAATATTGTATAATTATAAAACAAAAAAAATATTTCAAATAAAATTAAATCATCTAAAATAAAAATTAAGATTTATTTTAATCATAAAAAATAAAATTAATCATTTATGGTAAAAATATCAAACACGAAAAGAAAAATTACAAAGGATCCGTTTGAATAGTAAAATTAAATTTAAATATAAATTTTAATTTTAATTAAATTCTTTAAAAAATTAGAATTGATTCAAAATCTTAAATTTTATGTTGGGGTTGTCGATAAATTATGATAAGAAATTGTAATTAAATTCAAACATAATTTTATTATTTAAAAGTATAATATAAAATATTTAAAAATTATTTATAAAATTAAAATTAATAAAAATATTCATATAATAATATTTTTATAATATAATAGTCATATCTTTTTTTTTAATAAAATAAATAAATAGTTATTATAATATTTTTTTATATTAATATAAAAATAATTTTTATATAAATATAAAATATCAATAAATATGATTGTTCATTAATAAATGTAGAGAGAAAAAAAATTTAATTTTTAAGTTATGAAATTGATAACTTTTAAGGTATATGTTAAGAATTGAAAAAGACTTAATTTAAGTTTTTTTTTAATTTTATAAAATTAATTTATAAAATTATAATTTTAATTCTAAATGATATTTTAAATATAAAAATTAAAATTAAAAAATCTAATTTCAATTTTAAATTTTAATTACATGTTCAATTTTAGGAACTAAACGGCAACTAAAAGAATAAAGTTTTCTCCTTCAAACCAAACAAAATTCCAAGCTTCTTCCTTACGCAACAACTTTTTAACCTCAAGCGACGTGCGTCAATCGTCAATTCTCTGATGTTTTGGTTTAGTTATTCTCTTAGCATATTCTTCTTTGAGTAACAATACTAGCCATTTTGTTATGTTGTCTAGAATTTATCATAAAATAAAAAAAATTAATAATTAATCTATTTAATAAAATTAATTAACAAATCACAGAATTATTAAAAATTATTTGCATTAAAGTACAATAAAACCTAATTTAATATAAAAAATACATATTATTAAACAATTATCAAGTATATATAGTCAGTGATACATGACATTGCTTATCACATGCTCTAGCCTTAAGATAACAGCAATTTTTTTTTTTTTGTATATTGCAATTGCAATTATTTACGTAATTTCACATTAGGATTGTGGTTAGATAAAAAATTCCTTTTCAAAGTGGCGAGTGACGATTCCAGCAACCTTCGTTATGCCTGAACTTTTCTTCAAAGGTTAATAAATAAATAAAATATTGTATGTGCTTGGAAAAATTGTCAATAGAAAATAGTTATGATACCAAGCAGTTTTGTATGGGCATAACAAAGAAAAAAAAAATTCAAAAATCAACAATCAACAATTAGAAGAAAGAAATTGGAATATAAGGATTTGGCTAAAGTGCTATTTAACTTGAATTTTATAGTTAAATAAAATATAAATATAGTGGTGAAAAAATATTTATTTGTATAGTCAGACCTTGATGAAGTATACGTGATGTTGCACTACGTGCAAAGCAAAGAAACCTATGCCATTTGTCGACGTGTTGCTTTGAGTATCATGTTGTTAGGATAAGAATAATATATAATGCTTGGTTGGTGTTTGAAACTTGCAATAGTAATTGAATAGAAGAACAGGATAGGGGTGTTCCAATTGTATAGCTTGTGTCCACATATACTTGTGAGAACAAGAAGATGGAAGAAGGAAACAGCAGAGTGAGTGGGAGTAGTAGGCATGTATTAATGGTTCCATACCCAAGCCAGGGCCACATAAACCCAATGCTCCAATTCAGCAAGCGCTTGAGCACCAAAGGAGTCAGAGCCACCATGGTCACAACCATATTCATCTCCAAATCCATGCATAGACTCCAATCATCATCCTTACCAGACTCCATTCAATTTGACACCATATCAGATGGCTTTGACCAAGGTGGCTTTGCTCAAGCTGGTGGCATAGCAGCCTATCTGTCTCTCATGGAAGCCATAGGCTCCAAGAGCTTGAGGGAACTAATCCAAAAGCACAACTCTTCTGACCACCCCATAGATTGCCTAGTATATGACCCCATGGTGCCATGGGCATTGGATGTAGCCAAAGAATTTGGCTTAGTAGGAGCTGCTTTTTTCACCCAAATGTGTGCAGTCAATTACATATACTATCATGTCTACCGTGGACTTTTAAAGCTCCCAGTTTCTTCAATACCAGTCTCTATTCCAGGGCTTCCATTGCTTGAGCTAAAAGACACACCCTCCTTTGTTCAAGAGCCTGGCTTCTATCCACCTTACTTTGACATGGTCATGAATCAATTTTCCAACATCCACCAAGCAGACTTCCTTCTTGTCAATTCGTTCTACAAGCTAGAGGACCAGGTTTTTGGGTCACCTTATTCTCCTCCTCTTTATATTTGTTGTCACTGAGAAATTCTTGGGCAGTAATTTTCTACGTTAAGTATGCAAATCAATATTTGACGTGTGTAAAGTTGTGTGGAGCATATTAAAAATACACATTTCTATTAGGACCTCTGTTGTTAGAATCGGACAATTCAAGATTCGAATCATGCGATACGAATCGATGTTTTGTGCGATTCAGGGACATAAATTTTATTTTATTTTTTACTCTTTTTTTTTTTTTCACAGATTCTCATCAGAATCTGAAATGGCAGAGGATTAAATAATTAAAAAATAAAAGAAATTGAAAGGTCTTCTTATTCTTAGACATAAATGTTAGAATATGGTCATCTTCTTCACGTTGCAATGGGCCTGTATTCTGTTCGTGACCAGTCTCTGCAACTCCATCGTGACCAGTGAGTCGTCTTCATCACTTATATGCGACTATGTGCTTCTGTTCATGACCATCGTGAATAGTGGGTCATCTTCATCACGTATTTGCGACTCTGTGGTTCTGTGACTCTGTTCTTCTGTTCGTGAAGAGTGGGGTCGTCTTCTTCATGTTACAAGGGCTCTGTCTTCACATAATGTCTTCTTCACGTATCAGTTGATTGTTTTCACGATATGATGACTTATGACTTATATGAGTTTACTTATACCTTATGACTTATGATAATATTTTGGTATTATTCAAGTTTATTATTTGAGTATATTTCCTTAGTTGAGTGTATTTCCTTAGTAATATACTGATATATGAAATTTTAATACTTATTTGAGACTTTTTAAATATTTTTCTTTATGTTATAGGTGTGTTATTATTTATATTTAAGTTTTTTATTGATGTGTTTATGAATCGTACAATTCGTTACAATTTATGATTCACGATTCAAAAATTAAACAAACGATTCTCGAAACAATTCACGATTTGATAACTATGATTAGAATAACTTTACACATGTCAAAAGTTGATTTGCATCCCTAAAAAAGAAAGTTCTCACACAAGAATTTCTCATTTTCACATGTACTTGTATACTATTTTTTACTCTTTTTTTGTGAACTTCAAGGAAAGAGAAAGGAGAGAATGGAAAAAACCATTGAGAGGAAAGTTGTGATCTTTTAGGTCATTTTGCTAATTTTATTATATGTGTGTAAAGAATAGCTAGTACAAAGGAATAATAAAGTAAAAAAGATCAAAGATAAAAGCTTATTTATCTAGTACTCCCCTTCAAGCTAAAGCATATATATCATATGATTCAAGTTTGTTATATATATATATATATATATATATATATATATATATATATAAAAAACTAATTTGGGGTCCTCTAAGATATTTTGTGAGAATGTCTCCAAGCTGATCATTTGAGTTAACAAAGGTTGTGATAATGTCATCTGAAAGAACTTTAACTCTTATAAAATGACATTCAATCTCAATATGTTTAGTTCTTTTATGAAAGATTGGGTTAGAGTCAATATGTAAAGCGGATTGGTTATCATAGACAAGGGTCATCTGTCCAACATCTCCAAACTCAAGTTCTTCGAGTAACTATTTTAACCAGACAGGCTCACACGTTGCCATTGCCATAGCTCTATACTTAGCTTTAGCACTAGATCTAGTAATCACACTATGCTTCTTACTTTTCAAAGAAATCAGGTTACCTCTAATAAATACACAGTAGCCTAAAGTTGAACTTCTATCAAAAGGTGAACATGCCTAGTCAGCATCAGAATAACTAACCACTTGAGTGTGTCCTTTATCTTCGTAGAGGAGTCATATTCCTGGTGCTCTTTTAATATATCTTAAAATCTGAACCACAACATCTCAAAGATTATCACATGGAGAGTTAAAAAGCAGACTAACAATACTCACAGTAAAAGAGATATTAGGTCGAGTCATTGTGAGATAATTCAGTGTCCCAACAAGTCTCTGATATATGCCTAGATCAGCTAATGGCTCCCCCTGATTTGGTAGAAGTTTGACATTAGGATCCATCGGGATATTAATAGGCTTAGCATTTAACATGTCAGTTTCCTGAAGTATGTCCAAAGTATACTTTCGTTGTGAGATAGAAATATCATCCTTAGATTGAGCAACTTCAATTCCCAGGAAATATCGAAGTTTGCCCAAGTCTTTTGTCTGAAAATGATTGAAGAGGAATTGTTTAAGCCGCTGAATGCCATAATGATTACTGCCTGTGATAACGATGTCATCAACATATACAACTAGATAAATACATCCTTAAGAAGAATGGTGGTAGAGCACTAAATGATCTGCTTCATTGCGAGTCATACCAAATTGTTGCACTACAGTACTAAAGCGACCAAACCAGGCTCAGGGAGATTGTTTGAGGCCACAAAGAGATCTTCGTAAATGATACATATGTTTAGAACACTCCCCCTGAGCAATAAAGCTTGGCGGTTGGTTCATATAGACTTCTTCCTGTAGCTCACCATGAAGAAAGACATTTTTTATATCTAGTTGGTGAAGAGACAAATGATAGATGACAACCATGGATAAAAAAAAGACGAACATATACTACTTTGGCAACATGAGAGAATGTATCACCATAGTTAAGACCAAAAGTCTGAGTATAGCCTTTAGCAACCAATCGTTCTTTAAGGCGATCAATGTGATCATTTGGACCTACTATAACAGTGTAAATCCATCGACAACCAACAATAGATTTGCCTTCTGAAAGGGGGACCAAATCCTAAGTGCCACTAGTTTGAAGGGTTGACTTCTCCTCAATCATAACTTGTCTTTAGCCTGGATGAGAAAGAAATTCACTTGTATTCTTAGGGAGATGCATAGAATCCAAGAAGGATACAAAGGCATAACGGGGTGAAGATAAATGATGGTAGCATAACATAAGCCAGCATAAATAGGAAAAGGGTTATAGGAAGAACGAATACCTTTGTGCATAGTAATAGGAAGATCAAACTCACTTGGAAGGTCTGGAGCAGTGGGAGATAATGTTGGAATAAGATGTGAGTCATCAGTTGTGGATTTAACAGTCTCAAGAGCGTCAATAGCGGTTTGTCCAAAAGGTTGGATTTGCCGTGGATGGCAATGGTAAGTCAAGAATGATGGTGGTGAAGGAGGTGTCTGATCTATATGATAAGTTGGATCAACTTCAGACTCAAACCGGGTAATGAGAGTAGGAATATGGAGTACCTCAGAAATAGGTGGTTCTTGGGAGGAGATTGAATGGGAAAAGAGGGTTGACTCAAAGAAAGTAACATCAGTAGAAATCACATATCTCTTGAGGTCAGGAGAAAAACACCTATACCCTTTTTGTGATCGAGGATATCTAAGGAAGACACACTTGAGTGATCGAGGAGAGAGTTTATCTTTGCTAGGTGTGAGGTCATGAACAAAACATATAGACCCGAAGACTCAAAGAGGTAATGGATAAAGAGGTTGTGTAGGAAAAACAATGGAGTGAGAAATTTTGTTTTGGAGAACCGATGATGACATCCGATTGATGAGGTAGCAAGCAGTGAGAATTGCATTACCTCAAAAACGATATGGTACTTTAGCATGAATAAGGAGTGTACGGATTGTCTCAATTAAATGTCTATTTTTTTTTTCAATAACCTCATTTTGTTGTGAGGTGTGAGCACAAGAGGATTAATGAACGATTCCTTGAGAAGCCATAAAATATTGGAACTATGTAGAAAAATACTCACGGGCATTGTCACTTCTTAAGGTGCGAATGGTAACTCCAAATTGAGTTTGGGTTTCATAACAAAAACTCTAAAAAATAGAAAATAATTCTAATATATTTTTCATTAAGTATAATCAAGTACACCTTGAATAGTCATCTACAAAAGACAAAGTATTGATATCCTAATGTTGAGATAACATGACAAGGTCCCCATACATCAATGTGAATTATAGTAAAAAGAGATTCAGCTCGATTACATACTCGACTAGGAAAGAAACTATGAGTGTGTTTTCCCAATTGACAAGATTCACACTCCAAAAAAGACAACTTTGATAAATTAGGAACCATCATCTGAAGTTTAGAGATACTAGGGTGTCCAAGACAAGCATAAATAACATTGGGAGACTCTGTGGTTGCAAAAACATTGGAGGTTGTTGAGAGACGGTAGAGGCCTTATGACTCAAGTCTTGCGCAAATCATCTTCCTTGAGCTCCGATCCTACACAAGAACATAGTCTTTAGTGAAGATGATTAAGCAATCATGGGTGTGAGTTAGAAGGCTAATGCAGATCAAATTATAAGGACAACCAGGAACATAAAGAACATTGTCAACAAATAATGAAAGCAAAAGATTAGCCTTCCCAATTGCTTTAGCTAGAGTTTGAGAGTCATCGACCAAGGTAACGATTGGAAGGTGCGTTGGATAGGAAATGACAGAAAGCAAATGTTTGTTACCAAAGATATGATTTGAGGCACCAAAATCTAGTACCCAAGGTCCAAGGGATTGTGATTGGGATATGCAAGCAATGAAGTTATCAGTGTGTGCAATCGAGGTCACAGATGTGAAGGGCTGTCTGACTTCAAACCACTTTAGAAAATCTTCATAATTAGGTTGGGATGGTTGAGTTGTTAACCGGTGACTTGAACTTTCAAAATTGTCAGGAGTGACGGTCTGAGCAGCATTAACAATTAGAGGTTGTCTTCCATGCAAGATCCAACAATGGTCCATAGTGTGACCAATCTGCTTGCAATTATCACACTTTGGAAGAGTGTGATTTCTCATACATCCTCCTCTTCGATTTCTACCACTGCATCCCTGATTATCCACTTGGGAGACAAGAGCTGAAGTTTCAAAAATTAGAGGTGCTGAAACTTTAGCAAAAGAGTGTGATGTGGAGGGTCCCACAACTATGAGAAGGCTAGAAAAACCTTATGAGAGAATGGGAACAACAGTGCTTCATAAAATCTGATCCCGAGTTGAAGAGTATTCTGATGGCAAACCATTAAGTGCTTGGAGCATGAAGAAGGTGCTTCTTTGTTCATACTCTTTTTCTGGAGAATTTGTTGGAGGTAACAACTCATTGAAATTTGAAAAAGCAGCTTGAATTCTTTCTAAATAGGTTGACATACGCCCTTCAAGTTTGCGGGGAGCTATAAGAGACATAAGATTAGAACAAACAACATATATACATACATTGTATGTCATTGGTGTAAAGTTCCTTTTCCTGCTTCCATACTATATAGCATGAGATGTAAGGGGCAGAAGATTTGTTTCAATGACAAGTGAATGGTTTGCTTCATCAAGCTACATAATTGAGCATCAATCTTCTCCTATCGAAGCCTTTCAATTGCTGGGATATCCTCAAATTTCTTTGTCAAATAGTCAGTATATCCCTGACCTAAGAGTCATAGCTTAATGTCTGAAGCCCATGTATCATAGTTGGTTTCATCTAGTTTGTCAATGGTGATTCTAAAAGAGACATAGCTAGTGAAAATACGAGTCTCACTCTTAGAAGTGTCATTTTTGGCATCCACCTCAATTTCAGGTTCAGCCATGACTGTGTGAGAGAGAGAGAGACAAACACGAGAGGATTTTAGGGAGAAATGAAAGTGCTTTGATCTAGCCAGAGGTGGCTGAAATAGGTCGGAAAACCACCAAGAAGAGGCTCGAAGAAGGCCAGAACTCGAATAGAGTAACGCGTTTTACTCACGCCCTCAAGTTGGGGCAGTGCATGACAACCACGCGTAGGGACAGTGGCTGCACGTCTGGCTGCGAATAGAGAAGGGCTCTTGGGTTCTAGCCGATCAAAGCCTTATAAGTCTCCTTGAGGTCGAGTCTACTCGAAACGATGAAGAACTTGGGTGGTTGGAAAAGTCAAAGTTGTGGAAGAGTCACATAAGAAGTCAGAAAATGCACCCAAGCAGGGATGTTGGGTCATGACAATCACCACCACTTCATAAGAGTGGTGAGTATGGGTTTAATGTTCACCACTTGCAGTGGGCAAGCGGGTAAAGGCAGTGGCTTTTGCCTTTCTGGCTCTAGATACCATGTGAACTTATAGGAAAGAGAAAGGAGAAAACCATTGAGAGGAAAGTTGTGACCTTTTAGGTCATCCTACTGATTCTATTATATGTGTGTAAAGAATAGCTAGTACAAAAGAATAATAAAGTAAAAAAGACTAACGATAAAAACTTATTTATCTAACATCTTCCATAATATGTAGCAATTTATGATTCATTTGATATTAAGAGTTAAGTCATTGTTTGTAACAAAAATGGCATACCAACATATTTTAAAGGTTATCAGAATCCATGTAAAAATATAAGGGTGTTAGAGCTAGCCAATACTATAATTTCGTTCCTATATCAATAATAATGACTAAATTATTGGTAATATGTGCACGATCTCATCTTACAGAAACTACCATTTTATAGAATTATATATCAGATATTAGTCACAGATTTTAATTAATGTGGTTGTGTGGTGAACTGATTCGGAAAAGTAATTTTGTAATTTTAATTAATTGTGATTGAGTTTGGTTCAACAATCTATGATATAGGTGGTGGATTCCATGTCAAAGCTATATCCATTATTGACGATTGGGCCAACAATTCCATCCTTTCACTTGGACAAGGCAGTCCCAAATGACACAGATAATGATTTGAATCTCCACCGATTAGACTTATCAGCATGTAGTTGGCTCAAACCAAAGCCAGCAGGGTCAGTTGTTTATGTATCATTTGGCAGCATGGTCTGCTTGAGCACAGAGCAAATGGAGGAAATAGCATTGGGCTTAAAGGGAACTGGTTTCAACTTCTTGTGGGTGATCACTGATTTGGAGAGAAAAAAGCTCCCAAAAGAGTTGGTGGAGGAGATATGTGCAGGTGGAAGGGGCTTGGTAGTGAATTGGATCCCCCAATTGGAAGTGCTATCAAATCAGGCTGTTGGTTGCTTTCTGACACATTGTGGATGGAATTCAACCATTGAGGCATTGAGCTTAGGGGTGCCCATGGTTGCAATGCCACAGTGGACTGACCAACCCATGGATGCAAAATTTGTTGAGGATGTGTGGAAGGTGGGAATTAGAGTTAAGGTAAATGAGAATGGGATTGTGAAAAGAGAAGAGATTGAGTTTTGCCTCAGGCAAGTAATGGAAAAGGACCTTGGGAGAGGATTGAGGATAAATGCTAAGAAATGGAGGGAATTGGCTATAGAAGCAGTAAGTCAGGGTGGAACTTCAGACAACAACATCAATGAATTTGTAAATAGTCTGATGAGGTCCTAAACTAAATATTGCTATTGGTTACAATTAATATGTATCATGATTCCCCCAGTAAATTACAACTGAGGGAGAGTGTTTGGAATTGGTATGTACGAGAATTTTATTTGAGTAATACTATACAGCCAAAGAAAAAATAGCTAGAGTTTTGATAGAATATAAAGGTAGTTGTTAGATGGATTCAAAAGTTAACAAGTATTTAAGAATCAACAAACATGTCATATTATTCTGACAAAAATTTTGAAGCATTTTTCATTACATTTTCCTTTAATTAGTGGTCCAGAAGGTGGCATTACTGCATCGCTGGCTGGGATCCGAGAACTCAGATCCAGTCTAGAACAAATGTCATTAATTTAGTCCTCTGATAATAACAAATCAAAATAATCATTAAATGTTAAATTTTAATATTAAATTGGTCCTTTTGAAATTTAATGTAAAAAATAACATTAAAAGACCAATTTGATGTTAAAAATTAACATCTAAGAACTAATTTAATATAGAGCAATTAATTATGTCATTTTGTGATACTATATCGGTGTGGCACGAAACCACTTCTAACTATTATGAAAACTTTGTCGTAAAGTTTTTTTCGTATCACACCAGTTGCAATCAATTGCGACCTATTTTGTGGTTATTACAATAAATAAATAATGATGATCTTACAATTTTTTTAAAAATATAAATACTGTATATATTTTTTTAAAAATATGTATTAAAAAAAAATTAAAAAAATAAATATAATAAATAATATTAAATTAAATATAAAAAAATATATATATACTATTTAAGATAAAGATATCAGACAACAAATTGAGGGCATTTGAAACATTTTTCGTCCATCCCATCCCATTTCTCAGCCAGCCCACCCTGCTTTTGGGAACCCCACCCTCTATTCACACCTCCCAGTTCAACAAAAAAATAAAAATGTGAACTTTTCGCACAGCCCTACGAGTCTTTTCTTTCTTGCAAATAAATGAAAAGACATCACTGTCCTATTTTCTTGATAATTGACTTCACTATCTTGTTTTTTTTTATTTTTCTTTTTAGTAAAATAGTCCTTTCCCATTTGGTTATGCGTTTACCTGTTAGACTATTTCTCTTATTTTTAGGTAGATAGATGAGGTTAGTGCCCCAAACTTGTTAGACTATTATATTTGCTATTTGCTTTGTTTCAGCAAGTTCAGAGCTTCTATTGCTCTGCTTTGATTAATGATGCTTGTGGTTTAAGCTATGATTTAATTATTAATGATGAATATATCTTAAGTTTTGAGTACTTTTTGTGTTGAGTATTCATGTATGTAATAGAATTTATTTGAACACGGATACGGGATACGAATATATTGATACGATAAAAATTTAAAAAATAATTAAAAAATATATAAACAAAAAATATTTAAAAATATTGAAATATCATATCAACTCTTATATTCTTACATTTAAATAATATATACATTTATTTTTTCACATATCATCTAATATAATTCATTATACATATTTTTTTATCACTTTTTCTCTCATTCAATCACATCTATTAAAAATACGTGAATAATACTTATATCCTTAAAAAAAGTGTAAGATAATTATTTTTTATATCATATATAATACGTATTTGATATCGATACGACGACCATTTTATAGTATTGGTGTTGCATAGTCTTAAGTGTAATGACTCTATGATCCCATATACTGCTATTTAGGATTAACTGCTATGATTTGATGTATTTATGAAGACCAAATTAATTATACTAGGTTTTTAAAAGACAGAAATAGATGTTTACCCAAAACATTAAGTTTTTGTAGTTGAAGTAAAAATCCACTTGTGAACCTTATCTGAGAAAATGGCACATGCTCCTGTGGATGTTCAAGGGTTGATCCTAAGTGATGTTATGGGAGTTCTTACTCCGAGAGGAAGTTGCTAGTGTTGTGTTTCTGTTTTGGGCCATGGGCCCCAATTGTAACCAAAAAAGGAAAGTAAAAATTCATGATAGCTTACATAACTAACGTAATGGGGATTCACATAACTAATAGTTTGATTTCTGAAAATGTACCTCATCTTATTTCACCATCACTAATAGGACCTAACATGAAAGAGTTTGAATAATTTAGGAACCGAATTGCACTTATAATTTACTCTTTTTAATACCTGAAAGTATACCTCACGTTACTCATTTTACTCATAATTTTGATTTCCAAGTACTTAGTGAACTGAATTCTTTTGGTGTCTCATAAACTTGAGAAAAAAAAATGGCTTGAATACCTAGGAGTTTATATCTAACCAGTTGACTATAACCATCACTTTACTTGTAGCTTTAAGAGTTAGAGTAATTTACAACTGGCTTAGCATAGCATTTGTAACTTACGATATTTACCATCAGATGTAAGTCATGCTTTAAAATTATAATCACCCAACCACTAAGCAAATTGACCCAAGAGAGTTCAAGAATATCATTTATTAAAAAATAATACCTTAATTATGTTTCACTTATATTTCGCGGGATTAATTTTGAAGTTTAATATAGTAGATGCATCCCAAAAGCCAACAAGGCCCTAATGTTGTATCATGTGTAAATGTAAGTAAATTTGTGTGATCAGCTGTCATAAATTTACAGAGCTTGCACACACTTCATTTTCTTTCATCTGACTGCTACACTTAAACAACTTGTGAATACATGAATACAAAATCAATGACTAAAAGATTCGAATGGCCTAAAATATATTTGTGCAACATTTTTTGTAGCATTGAAGAA
Source organism: Ormosia emarginata (assembly GCA_029884605.1). NCBI lineage: Eukaryota > Viridiplantae > Streptophyta > Magnoliopsida > Fabales > Fabaceae > Ormosia > Ormosia emarginata. The sequence goes on along the minus strand of JAQQTP010000076.1, from coordinate 38,542,696 downwards.
CTAATAAGATGTATCAGGAGGCCAAATGAGGGATCAATATTACCCTTTACATCGTCCCATCTTCAGCTGCATTACCATCTTCCCTCCAACCGCCCAATTTAACAATGTCCTCCACAAGTATTTTCCCATCTGCAGCAACAAAGAATGACTGCAGTGATTATTGTATTCATGAACTAATCTTCATAAAGAAAAGATTACTTTGATAACATAGTCACTGAATTACATCATTTAGAGAAACATTATAAGTACCCAGACTATTCAATCAAAGATGCCTCCCTCCCTCACCCCACCCCAAAGGGGAGGAAGGGAGAAGACCTGTCAGACTTCAGAGTCCCGTCACATCAAAACAGAAGAATTTATATACCCAAGTATTGTGGTTGATTTCTCAGTCCACCTTGCTTATAAACACATAATGACTTGCAACTCCCAAAGGTCATGGAGGAAAAAAAATGTTAACACAAGATTGAAAAAATGTAATGTAAAATACTGGTTAAGTAACTTCTCAAAAGCAGTCATTTTGAAATTAATTTTTAAATAATTTTAATAGCCCACTGAAAATAATATTATAATGACATAACCATCCCCCGCAAAACTAAGAAATATATTTGGTTGATCTGTCTGAGATACCGTTCAGTCACCTATTGTTCTACAGGGGAAATTCCATGAGAATTTTACTGGAATTTATTTTATGTGAATGAAGAATAAACCCATTTTTTAAATGCATTAGAGAGCAAACAAAATCTAGAATTAACAAGAAATACTAGATTTGTGTGTGTGAGGGAGGGAGAGAGAGACAGACAGACAGACCTCTATCTTTAGAAAGATTGCTGACAAGTTCTTGGATACCCTCCTTGCCCAATGTATCCTTTAAGTACATTGCAGCAGATGCTACCTCCTCAGGAGTTACTTTCCCATCATAATCTCTGCAGAAAGGCCAAAAAAAAAAAAACTCAATCTCTGCACAGTAAGTCATTGTAACCATACATTATCCCAGTAAGGTACAAGACTTGTATCAGTGGCAAACAAGAAGAAATCAAGCACAAGGCTCCAACAAGACCAGTCAAATTTATCATGTGAAATTAATAATCACACGCTGACATCCCAAACTAGTTTTAACAATAAGATGTAGCAATGAATTCTTCCAATTTGGGGTTGATTGATATGAGTTGCAAATTGGAAAATGCATCCAAAAACTATTATACCTCTGCCATTCAAATGCCAGTGCCTTATAATCACTATCAAAATGTAATGAAAATATATTCACATCTTTTTCAGTTCCCCATGTATTAGCGAACTTAAATTGTAAACCAAATCCTTTGTAGATAATAAAGCACGACAGAGTAGATCCAGCTGTGACACATCTGTAGATACAAATCCTTTGTGGAAAACTGCCATTAGATGGTGGCCTTAATGGAAACAACCCCACTTGGTGGTTATGGCAATAAAAGGAACAGAAGAAAGAGATAAACACAGTATCTTTGGTGGTAAGTCACTGAGTTCTTTCTATGCTGATTTTACTGAGTATGTACATGCAATATGATGCCCATTCTTACTGACAATAAAGATCCTGACCCAAGAAAGGTCCCTTCTCTTACCCAATTACAATATCTTGCCCCAAATCTCCATCCAACAATAATCACTTTGCACTGTCCCTTAACCTATCTCTCCTTCTCTAGTAAAAAGATCAATTACAAAAGAAAACGTTCTGTGACATCAAACTATTAATAGAGAATACTAAGAAAGATTCCCAACCAATAACCGAATGCAAGCAATAGTAACTAGATCAAATGACTTCTATTAGTAACTTACTCGAAGCAGTATATTCAAGCATGCAGTCATAATCATAGTTCAACTTTCACTTAACTGAATTTATGCAAAGCTTTATGAAACCACATATTTCACTGTAAAGAGATCTGATAAGGTAAGGACAAAAGCATGACCAACAAAAAGTGCAATGTCAAAGAGCCTCAGCTCAAGTGGCATCAAGTCCCTTTAGGGACTTGCTTGATCCTAGGATCCATCTCAGCCAGGCTGTTTTGCCTAAACTTTAGCATACTATCCCTCCCTACACCAGGTTATAGACCTCCTTTGTGACCGAAAAAAAAAAAGACAAATGTTGAAGAGCAAGTGCAAACCTATCCAACAGCCTCCAACGGTCACCAATTTTGGCATCCACATCATCTATTTCCTTCTCAAGATTTTGGAGCATAGCATCAACCTGATGGAATTTCAAATAATTACAAATTCAGAAGTGGAAAATTTAGTTTCTAGCTTTTCTTTAAGACTATATAAAATGATATGGGTCTTACTCTATCTATGAGTGCTGATGACACCTCATCCCCTTCACCCGACTCAGTAGCATGCTCATGTTCCTCTCGGGCAGCTTTATATGCCTTAAAGGCATCTTTTTCACCACTTGTACCCTCTTTTTCTACCATGCTGTTATAAAGTTCTATCTGGAGACACAAAACCAAAGATGAGGGTGACAAATGGATTACACACACATATAATAGAGAGAGAGAGAGAGGGAGGGGGCTCGCCCCACTACCCGCTAAAATAAAGGATTGACTGGGTATTTAAGACTTTAAAGTTATTTTAAATTCTAATTATTAATCATGTCTGAGATTAATCATTTTCAGAATGAAATTTAGATTACATAGATACAGAAATATTTGAAAGGTATTAATAATGAGAATAACATTCAGCATTTTCAACATATGAAATTGTGTAAGAAACAATTGTAAACTTATCTTAAATTATTTTATATTATTGTATTTTTATATATAAATAATATTTAAAAATTTATTTCTTGTGAGTATGTATTGTCTTTGACCTTGCCCCTGCTACAATAACACCAATGCAAGATTTGATCCATTTAAACCACTCAATAACTTCTTATAGAAAATCATATTAGAGATTAATTTTAATACATTTCGATGAAGTACAAAATGATCTCAAACTAAAATAAAATTTTATGAGTACAATACAAACTTTTAATCCAAAAGTGGATTTTGTGAAAAATCCATCTTATAGAAAGTTATCCATTGGTGTATCACACACACACACACATGTATGTATGTATATAAAGTGAGAGGAGTGGTTTATTAGGAGTGGTTTATTGTGACTGATGAGAGAAATGAATAATAACCACTGGATCTTACAAGAAGACCACTTAAAAAAGTTACATGATTTTATGTTCTAAATCTAATCCTAACCACGCATGATCCAATTGTCAATATTTATTCATTTTACTAGCATAATAAGCCACTACTCTCGTTACACACACACACACATATGGTATTGCTAACTTCATCCCACTTCTTTTTTCATTGGTAGATATTAGCAACTTCCCCTTTTTTGTTTTGGATAAAAGTCTCCATGTTTCTTTTTAAAACAACTTAATCTTATTGGTATTTTAGTCACTTAATATTTATTTATAAAAAATAAAAAATAACACAATCTCGCTCCTCTCTCCTCTCTCTTCTCCCCCTTTCCCTTTAGTATCTCTTAGCCTCTCTCTCTTTCCTTTTTCTCTCTCTTGCCCCTCTCTCTCAACCTGACTTTCTCTCTCAACCTCTCTCTCTCTCTCTCTCTCTCCCACCCCTCTGATGGTGGATATTGGATGAATCTAGTTTTTGAGGAGAACAAGTGCCAAAAAAATAATGTGCAATGTATCAAAAAATAATAATAATAATATGCAAGTCAAATAGTCATGGTGATGGTTGAAGAGAGAGATGAATGAGTTAAGAAAATATACGAGAGAGATTAAACATGAGAAAAACAGAGGAGGATAATTAATGAATTCTAAATTTAAAAACACCATCTTAATAAAATGTCTTAAATACCCCTACATGTTTTTATTCATTAAAATGGAAAAATAGGATATTTTTGTCCAAAAAGATAAGGTGGAGGTTATGTTTTATATATATATCAAATTTCAGATTGTCTCACTTCCTATAAACATAGAATACCAACCATTTATGCAAAGAGAAATAGAGGGGGAGGTGGGGGCCAAAGCTATAACAGAAATCATACAGGCAGCCAACTTCAGAAATCAAATAACATAATCCTTAATGTGAGAAATTTTAAATCCACATAGTAACATAAATCAGAATAACATCAGCAGATTTCGAGTACCTATTCAAAAGCATGTGGAAACTTCAGCATACCAAAAAAAAATAAAAAATAAAATGCAATGTATATAAGATGACAAAGCAAATAATGAGTACTAAAAGTTCCAAAATACCTCTTTATTAACAAGCCTCAGAAAATCCTCACGCTCTGCGCTAACAGACTGCCATCAGAGTAAAAGACATAAGCATGCATTAGACTGCTAATATGTTATTGTAGCAAGCAAAAGCCTTAACATCAATTCTCACCGATGCAGAAGCTAAAACAGCTAATGCACGACTAAGTTCACACAGCTGCTCTTTGTTTTCCAATGCTCTGGCTCTAGCAAGTTGATGTGCTTCTTTTGCAGTTGAAATATTCATCTCTTTCAATGCCTTATCATCTTGACTAGAATTAATCTCCATTCTTGCTTGCTCCACCTCCTCTCTCTCTTCCTCCACCTGCATTTTTATTTTTAATACAATATTATTTATTGCAGCTTTTGGAGCCATGGAATCTTGATTCAAAAGAAAGTTACTTAATTTTCATTGATACCAAGTCTTTAAACCTAGAAAATGACCTTTATGGTAAACTCTGCATATCAAAAACCTGACTCTTTATTCTTCCACCTTATTAGACTCAAATTGAATTCTTTAACACAAAATAGTCTTATCAGATGAACCAAAGCATTTATCAGAAACTGGTCAAACTGAATAACTTTGTCATCCTAGTGCAACAAAGAGACCTTCTAATAGGACAAGTGTAAAGAGCAACACATTTCCAGATTTTACCTTAATAAGTTCTTCCTGCATTTCAAGGAACTCCAATTTCCTCCTCCTCTCCGAGACAGAATCCTCAGAGGGTAAAGAAGTAACACCAACAGTATCTACAACCTCATCGGGGAGAGAAGAAATTGTAGCCTGCACAGCTTCTTCTGGCTTCAACTTCCCAGACACAGTAAATGCCCTGTAAAGGGTATCAAGCGAGATTTCAAAATGCATATCCAGCAGGTTCTTTCTTTACTTTTTTTTTTATTCTTTGACCCGGGGGGGAGGGGGCTTGCCAAAATTACCTTGAAAGTATCAAAAGAGATGACGGTACAGAGTGATTCAGAGATAAGTCCAACCAATCTCGAAGCTGCACAAGCAGGTTAACAATTTTTAGAACAGATATACCAAAGTAACATTTGATATTTATGAAAATTGAGGTTGCAATATCATGATCCAGATCCAGAACTTCAACAGCACACAAAAAGTCATGAATTGTTCCCAACACAAAACCTGTTGGCGCATTTCTTCAACAGAAAGCAACCCAAGCATGCCTCGCTCTCTACAATCTTCCCGAAGTTCAGCTTCCGAAAGAGAATCCACACCTTCTGCTTGAATCAATTTATCATCTTCCTTAATCCTAACAAAAAGGGGGGAAATGTTGCATGTGACACACAATTATGAGGTCTGTAGAGTTATTGTAATTTAAGTATAGCATCTCAAAAAGGTGAAAAAGTAAACTATATTGCTGAGTTTTTGTCACTTATGATGCTAATCATAGTTATAACACCTGAAAATGAATGCTGTAGCATACAATAGGCAGTTTGAAGCAATATTCTCTTATCATACATATTAAGGAGAGATTAAGATGGAACAAGGCCTACATTACAAACCATAGATTTGTACCAAATCTTTTAGGGCCATAGTTGTGGAGTTCAAGCCTGATGTCTCATATCCGTTTCCGCCCTGGTCCAAAGCTTTAATAGATGGCTTGTATAGTGTTCAGACCAAAAAGAGGAAGAAAGAAAGGAAAGTATTCCTCTTCAAATGATTTTTTTTTTAAAATAAATTCCTTTTCAAATGATTCAACCTTAAACAAATGGAAAAAACCTATTCCTGTAATAACTTAATAATGCATGATGATCCCAATTTTCAAAAGTTATCAAACAGAGCATCAAACCTTCAATCCAAACATAAAAATAAGAATTAGTAGGCCCAATTCCAATTCCAAGCCCAATTCTGGGCACCAAACTATGTGTCTGCGTGTCAGTGGATTTATTGAGAATTTGATTTTTGATTGAGTCCAATGGTGTCATTTGATCTATGTAGTTGACCCCATCTAGTGGAATAAGACTTTGGTTGTTGCTATTATTGTAGCTACAAGATATAAGAATGTTCTTATTGTATTTTTAATCTTCTTGTATTTATATTTGAATTGCACAATTTACATAGGATTATTTGTTTTCTTATTATCTTTTCTTTTCAAATAACATAATAAGGGGGGGGGGCGATCATATTAAATCTTTTCTAATGACAATGTATCTTTCTTATTAGAGAAGATAGAATTCTTTTTAAAAAAATTCCTAATTGTAATAAACTTTTTACAATTAATTTTCAAGAAATCTCCAACTTGCAATTAAAATTAGTAAAGAAAAAGGTTAAATAAACTACTATGATAAAATGCATCTTACCTCTGTAAACGTTTTCGTAGCATATAACGCAAGTATGCATCAGTGCCAAAAGGGCTGATTCCCATGTACTTGCACATATTGACTAATCGTGGCCTACAAGCGGTAAAGACACAATAGAAGTCATGATACCAGGTCACAACTAAGAAAAACAGCATATTGAAGCCAAACAAAGCTAAGAGACCAACCTGCTTATATTATCTAGAGTAAGTTCATCATTAAACAACTTAGCAAAGCCCAAAATTTCCTCATTTGAGACACGTGCACCTCTTCTAATCTGCAGAAATAAAAGAAGGGGTACAAATGACAAACTAAACAAAAACAATTGAGCAGAAAGATTGATAGACAGTTCTTTAAACTGAATTTTTAACCAGGTTCAAAAATTCATCAAGATCTTCTGCTGTTTTCTTTAGCTCTCCACTACGGGAGTTCTGAACTTCTTTTGCCATTTCTTTGACTGTATCCTGGAGGAACCTTGCATATTCTATTCTTGCCTTGAGTCTCCTTTTCAGTGCTTCCTACACATTGAGCAACTGAGTCACCCAAACACCCTACAATGGGCAATACAAATCCCACACATTCATAATAACTGAATAAAATATTAATGCACACTCAAATACAGAGACACAAATTTTTTTTTGATAAAAACTGGTTAATATCAATACTATTGGTGATGTTGCATTAACAAAAGTAGTTTGCAATCAGGGTCATCACTATTCACTACCAGTGGTTTTTCCTAATGCCAGAAAACATAGAACATATATTAGCATATGGTCATGTACAATTTGTAACTGGCGATGCAAACTAGTGAAAAATAGACATTATGTTGAAATTGATCTTCGGGAGCAAAAGATGAGAAAACAATTATCACTTATGCATAAATATTTATGTACAGTTTACTATGAGCTAACATAATTTGCAAAAAGAGAACAGACAAACAACAAAAAAAAAAAACATTTTTAGTGATTACCTGTTCTTTCATCTTGTCTTGAAATGTTGATGGCAACATGTTGGGGAACAATTTCAGAAACACTGGCAGGAGGAATTCCATAAAGGGAACGATAATGAAAACCGCGAAAGGAACCAGTCTAAAAATATCAGCAGTAGTCCTTGTCAGTTGTTGTCTCTCCCTTCTAGAGAGACTCTTCCCACCAGCAAGCTTCAATAACAACCTTGAACTGATTCTCACATCAGCCCACAGCAGCTTAAAACCCAACCAGTAATGCTGCAACGTCGATATGATTTCCCCTTTCCAGTGAATGAGCTTTTTCGCCCAGTCCTCCCTGCAAGCAATGATTGGCAAACCAAAAAGGCAAAATTGTCAAATATTAATGAATAATGTTTATGTTTATGTTTATTAAACAATACATGCCAATGCTTTTAAATTGCGGTTACAATTGCAGTTGCATTGCGATTATGAAAGTTGCAGACAATTGCGGCCACAATTGCAATTTAAAATCATGCTATGTCATCCTCAAAAGGGAGATCAACCGACCTACTCATCGATGCTACGGCTCTCAAAGCAGGACCAATCCCCAAGAACACAGCCCATACTCGCTGCAACACAGATTGCACATCCTTTTGAGATTCCTGGGACCGTTTTGCCTTTGCTTTAGCTTTCACCGTGGTTAAACCTTCCACGGCTTGATCACATTCTTCCGGCGACGCTTCCTTCCTCTTCTTGGCAACCATTTCATCATTCCCCTCATTGTCACTGCCCAGTTCGGGTTGTTGTTTCGCCGCCGCCGCAGATTGTGACACCCACCTGACACCTATCAGGGCATGGGCATTGAATTCCGACATACCGTTCCGGGGACCCGGCCTCGCGACCCCATAGAATCTTCCTGTATATTGTACCAATCCAGAGAGGTTGACTGATTCCCCTTTGGACAATGATATTTTGTCATAACTATTGACGTGCTTAGAACGAAGAGGTGTTGTTGTGGATGAAGGAGAACTCGAATTTTCTGTGGCAATAGCACGCCGCAGAGAGTGAGAGCTTAGAATTGAAGGTGTGGAAGCGTTCACGTATTGATCGATAAATTTTCTCCTCCTCAAAATTGCTCTCGATGCCATTCTCAATTGTTATTATACCTAAACAAAACACACATCAAAATCTGTCATGAAAGAATAACCGTCTAGTTTTAAGGTTGTAACAAGTACCAATCACAATAAAATCAGAAATTAAAAACTTCAAAAAAAAAAAAAAGCATAGATATAAAATTGAATAGATCTTTTGTAAGAGAATAAGTGAATTGCATAGACAAGGCGGAGTTTGTGGAAATTCAGTTACAACATTAATCGAGTGAGTGTATTGCAAATGGATCATAAGAAAAGAGAGTGTGCGAATTGAGATGATTATGAAGCTTACGAGATAACTTGTGAAGAGCGTTGAAGAAAGAAGTGAAAGGTGGGTGCAGATGATTGAATGGAGCTATGGAATGAGGAGAGAGAGAGTGTGACTTGTTAGGGTGTAAGGGGGGCCAAGCGGCAAGTGCTACCAGGAAGGAGAGGTTTAAGGTGGTTTTGTTATGCTAATGCAGCGGGACGGGAGAGTGGGTTTGTTTTTTACGACACGTTATTCATTTTTCACCATTTGATACTCATTGTCCGGTGACGATTTCGGGCTAGTGGCTTGACTTGGATTTGGTGGATCCACCCACTTACTTTTTCTTTTACAAAAATAATTATTTTACAATTTTTTTTCATTATTTTTTATATTAATTAATAAAGTATAAATTTATAATTAAGTATATATATTGATTAGTTAGCCAGAATTATATATATTAATTATTTAATTAAATATTTATTAACTAATTTGTATATATAATTAATTATAAATTTATACTTCATTAATTAATATAAAAAATAATATAAAAAAATTAAAATCATTTTTTAATGACCTATTAGGGTTTAAGGGTGGCTCCACCCTTTAAAGATATGAAGAATCTCTCTAAAAGCCAAAAAAGATAAAAAAGAAAAAAAAATGTTTCGTCAGATAATATTAACCTACTTGATGCTCTAGCCGTGTTTATTAAAAAATAAAAATTATTTGATTGGTTGTAAAAACTTTTTATATTTAGAATTTAGAATTCATTAAAAATGAATTAAAATCATTTACTTTTAATATTTTTAGAGTTAATATATATTTTATTCTTTCAAATATATAAATGTCTTCAGTTTAATCCTATAGTAATAAATATATCAAAATGATTCTCAAATATCAAATTTCGACATCAATTTAATTCTTTTATAAGATTAATTTAATAAAAATAATAATAATGAAGGATCAATTTAATGTCAAAAATTAAAATTAGAAAATTTTTTGACATATTTTTTATTGAATGACCAATTGATTATATGTGTCTTTGGATAATAAAAATAAGTGTTTATTTTAATTATTATTTTATTATCAAACTTTTAAATCAGTATATACATCTACATACTTTTTTATTAAATAGGTCCTATAAATTATATTTTATAATTAAATTTCAGTTAAATTAATCTATAAATTCTTATAATTTCATCGAGATTTTAATTAAGTCATTATAGTTTAAATTTTTTAACAATATCTTTATAGTTTTAAAATTTTATAACTGAATCCTTAAAAACAAACATTGTTTAAGTTTTATTAAATATTAATGACATGACATTTCATACATGATAATAATATTTAATGTGACAAATTATTATGTGTCCAACTCACATAAGTCCATCTACCTTATAGGCTATTTTATCCTATTCCTATAAATTTTTACCACTCACCACTTTTTTCATTTCCTCCACATTACACTTTTTCATGTTCTTAGAACTTTTTCGTCCCATTCTTTTTCTACACTTTTCACGTTACTGATTACATAACTACATTTTTCTCATTCTATACTTTTTTTTTTGTCTCCTTCTCCTCCCCATGTATCTTTACTTTAAACCCAAAATTACATCACATACTTAATAGCTCTATTCTGCTGCAAAGCTAGTGAAAAGCACGTGAAGAAATTCTTGGATCAAAAGTAAAAACGCCATCTTTTTGCTTTATTGTGATTTTTTTTTTTTTGTGATTGTAGGATAATTTTGGTTTACTTTGGAAGATAAAAATGCCCTTTTTTTCGCTCTAGTGTGAGACAATCTTTTTTTTTTATTGTAGGAAAATTATGTTGCTTTCTAGAGTAAAAACGTCTTCTTATTGTTGTGACACTTTTTTTTTTCTATAGAAACGGCTGAGCAAGTTAGCCCTCAATAGCAGTCAATGTGTTGTTCCATAACCAATACGAGCAGAGTGACGGAGGCAGAGCACCCTTCCCGGTGACTGCAACAAAGGACGCACGTCCGATCCTCCTCCTTCTCCATCTCCCCTTTGACTCCTTCTTTCTATGAATAATCTCATTCCCCATATTTACCTTTTCCATCCCCAACAAAACCCTCCATTCTCCATAACACCCTCCTCTTTCTTTTTACCTGTTTTTTCAGTTCAGTTAAACCTCCCCTCCCCTTTTTCTTCCGCACCTGTTTCTCTCCTGTCAGGGAAAATTCAATTCAACAACTCCCAACCCAACTCTTCCTTCCCTTCAACCACTTGAACATCACAAACACTCTTCTTTTCTTCATCTTTTTACCACCAATTGGTGTCACACTACCGCGGAGATAAATCCTTTTTCCTTGAGACATCAAAAACAAAAGAAAATTATTGTTATGCTAGGAGGATCAACACACGATAATAAAATCTTAATACAATGTGAGTATATAAGGTAGCGTTGGTTAAATGAGTCAATTTAGGGCTAGGGTAAAAATTGGGAAAGAACATGTACAAATCACATGTATTTTTATGTGTGAGATGACTAATGTCACACCAGATATTGTTGTCACGCATAAAATGTTATATCAGTAATATTTAATGGAAGTTAAATAATGTTAGCTTTCAAGGACTCAGTTACAAAATTTTATAATTATAAGAACTTTGTTAAAAACTTTTTAATTATAGAGACTTAATTAAAAATTTGATGAAATTACATGAACTTACAAATTAATTTAACCTTGAATTTCTATAGCTTTAAAAAAGTTTTAATTGAGTCCCTATAACTTCCAATCTAATGATATTACAAATTTTAAATTATAAAAATTTATTAAAAAAATTTTAAGCATAAGGATTTACAAATTAATTTAACTTGACTCCAACTCAACTTGGAAAAAAATTCTCCAACTCCCTCTAATTTTATGTCATGTGTCTATTTTATCAATCTAAATTTGTAACTCACTTATTTCAACATAAAATTAGAGGGAGTTTGAGAACTTTCCTCCAACTTAGGTTGGAGCCAAGTTTTGTCCATCTTCTAATATAATGCAAATAATAGAGGAGAGTGAACTTCCCTTCAAGGCCACAAGTTAATGGTGCTGAATGGGTACGCCATAGATAGTCACAATCGAAGCCCTTCAATTTATCACACACACTTCCAACATAATTTATAGCTGGTGAATAGTGTAACTTCCCTTCATAAATATAATAGGTATGTTATAGTACCCATCTATAATAGCAAACAACAAAATGAGGGACAAACCCATTAAGACAGCTTACAAGCACATTAGGACAGCGTAGATACATATGAGGACAGGTTACAAATACACAGGGTTAAAATATATTTTTAATTCTTATTCGTGATATTTATTTTTAATTTGGTCTCTATATAAAAAAAAAAGTTTAAAATTTAGCTCATATATGTATAATCGTTTCCAATGTTGTCCCCGCTATTTATTGTTGTTATAACAATGTTTATTAGAGTTACAATATAGTGAAGCATTAAAACCAAATTAAAAATAAATGTCAAGAATATGGACAATTAAAAATAAATGTCAAGAATATGGACAATTAAAAATAAATGTCAAGAATATGGACAAAAAAACATAGGTTAAAATATATTTTTAGTCGCAATGCGTAATAGTCATTATCAATTTGGTCCATATACTTCACTGTAACTCTACATCAATATGACGGTGTTATAACTGAAATAAGCGACGGGAATGATGTTGAAAATATATATACAGACTAAATTGAAAACTTTTTTCTTATAGAAATCAAATGGAAAATGACTGTCAAATACAAGGACCACAAAATATTTTAACTAATACATGAGGGAAAGCTTAGATACGCATGTGAACAGCATACATGCAGAGACAACATAGATAAAAACATAGAAACATCAGGAAAAAAAAAAAAAAAAAAACATAGCATCCACCTCCATTTCTTAGGTCTACATACAGCATTAGGATCAGTGTAAAAAAATTAAGTAACAAACACTATTTGTACACAAAAAAATAACAAACACTCGTTTGGGTCCACACACATAATTAGGAGTCAGCAAAAATTCATAAACCAAAGGATTTTATATTTGGAACCACACACAAAATCGTGCCCATAGAGAGTAATGATTTTACCCAAAAAAAAAAAAACATTATGAACACTCAATGTTAACACCACAATCAATAAGTAAACCACAATCGGAACCACATGATAAAATATGAAAACAAAAACTAACATGCATTCCATACAAATCGAAAATAGTTATGTTAATCTAGGGTTTTTAAAAAACTTACCTTTAGTGTGACGCACGAATGAATCTCTTATTTGGTAGTTTTGTCTCTTCTTCACACAGGTTTTGTTTCTTATTTGTCCTTCAATGACCGCAAGGAAATGGAGGAAGGGAGATTAGGGATTTCGGTGGGTTGTGATCAGAAATGAAATTACAATTTTGGGTGACTTGATAATAGGGAAGAGTTTAGGGTTTTCTTCCCCAATTCGAAGAAGGTGTTTGAGTAATGTGGATTGTCAGCCTCACGTGCCTCTAACGTGGGAGACTTAATGGTATTCTCCCAAAAATGCCCTCAAGTGATCTGCGATGCTGACCCCTCAACCGTTTTCAACATCACTTGCTAGTCACGTGATGATTTTCATCCAAAAAATAATGGACGTTATGATTTTGGGATTAATTAAGTACAAACATTTGCAAGTTAGAGAACATCATACACATTTTGAAAGTAACAAAATTAAAGTACACGTAAACCAAAGTTGAAAAGAAAATTCTTGAATTTTTTTTCATTTTTTATAACTCTATGTATCATTCATGTATTAATTTAGTTTAAGACTACGAAAAAACATATTTGGTTTTATTTTTAAATTACACTTAACAAGGGAAGAAGACATTATAAGTGTGGCAGTTACTACTATATACCTTGTTTAATTAAGGTATATGGTACACCATTCAAAATGACCTGTAGCGGCAAGTCAACCAATTGGATTTTTTTTTCTTAGTTTTATGTTTTCTTTTTCCCTCTTCCACACTTCATTTTGACAGTGGTTGGATTGCGAGGTGTTGCTCTGACGGTGAATGACATGGTGGCTCTTGTCGTCGTGGGTCCTGGCATGGTGGTGCGACATGGTGATTGGGTTTGAGGTTCACGTAGGGAGGCACAGTGATTCTGGTTTAGTTGAGGATGGTAGATGCAGGGTGCGCCACCACCCACCCACCCTCCCCTCCATCACCTCCTCCCCCTCTGCCTCTCCCACAACTACCATTCACCACTGACGAGCCACTACGATTTCCAAAGCATGGGCAGAGGAGAAGGTGGGTTTGGGTTTGGATCCGGGTGGTTTTGGGTCATTAGTCGCGGTGGATGGCAGCAAGGGCTAGTGGCCAGATCTAGGCTTGATTCAGTCAAATTTGAGTTCGTGGCTATGTCTGGTGGCAGATCCGTGGTGGTTGTGGCACGACGACAGTTGTGTGAGTTCGATAGAGGCGGTGTGGTTTCCTGCACAGATGCAGAATGACAAGGTGAGGGGCGACAAAGGTAAGGTGGTTCGGGTTCTTGATTGCTGGTTGTTTGGGTGGCAGAGGCGTGGTGATTGGGGTTATAGTGACTTGGGACTCGTGGTAGTGGGTGGGTGGTTTGACAGCCGCACAACGACTAGCTGAAGGGCTGCAATAGGTGGCTAGTGGTCGACTGGGGTGTGACAGAGATGGTGGCACGATTGCAGTGGCTTGGGACTCGCAGTGAAGATGGAGAGGGGGACCTTCTCTGTCATCAACTACTCATCTGAACCATTGAACCTGCCACACCATTGTCAGAGAGAAGGTGCAGCGGTGGATGGAGCTACTAGAGAATGAAGATGAAATTTGGGTAACCAATTATGTAGGTTACAGGTCATGAAAATTGTCCCTTGATGTATTTTAAACATAAATCAGTGGCTGTGATATAAGGTGTATCATACACCCTTCATATGAAGGGTGTATATTAGATAGAGCCCATAAGTGTTTGTTGATCTGGTTGGGTTGGGTTTAAGAGATTTTGAAAACTAACCAACCATGCTTACTTAGTTTAAGTTGGGTTAAAAAATTTGTCAACCTCAAGTATAGCCTATTATAGTCAAGTAGGATTAGTTTTGGTTACTCAGTTAGTCTCATTTGAAAAAAAAAGAGAAAAAAACATATAAATGAAATAAGTATTTCACCAATAAACTAGCAAAACATCATTAATGTATGTTGATTCAAGTGAAAGGAGCTTAAGTCCCTTAAGAGTGTAGCTTTGAGTTTGATCTCGAGATTCATGTATATAGAAATAATATCGTTGAGAAAGGTTATTGCTTAGTGCAAAACACCATGAACTCATCCCCAATCCTCATTTAGCCAAGAGTGGGGGGGAACTTCTTCTAAGACTAAAAATGTGTAAGTGTTTTGTAACTATTGAAATATTAAAATGACATGCAGAGTATTCTAATACGGACCTTAGAAGAACCACACCACAAAAGCTAGCCATTGTGATTAGAGAGCTCAAGGCCATATAAACCCTACACCAGAATCTCATACTTCTGATGTAATACTCAAGTCTCATACCTTACAATTAGATCGTAACATTTCACCACTCTCTGCAATCCCCATGTGCACAGTCCTCTAACTAGTCCGGGGCAAACACTGCAATGTCAACGTCACCATCCACACCACTCGTTTAGAGTTAAAAAGCATGATGGAAGGCTCTGATACCAATTGATATCAACCTTAAGAGAACCACACTACAAAAACTAACCATTGTAATTAGAGAACCTAAGACCATATAAATCTCACACCGAAATCTCATACTTTTGATGTGGTACTCAAGTCTTATACCTTGTAATTGGATCGTAAAATAATCAAACTTACTATCATTAATTTTCATAAAAACCAATGTCGGACAAAAAATGTGCAACTATGATATTTACTTTTTGAGTAATTAAGATTGGTTTTTTTATTTGTATTTTTAAATTCCTGAGAACTAGTTAAGATCATCAATTGTTTAAGCACGAAATCGTGTTTGGCCAATGCCACAGCATCCACGATATTGACTGTTGAGGACGCCACGCAACATACATCGTGCAAACAGTCACAAATTGTACACGGTTCTAAATTGCAACACATGGTAGTCGATTAATAAGCATAGAAAATACATTGTTGATTAGAAAATTTCTGAGAATAAATGTTCTAAAACGTATGCATGGCTTATGGTATATTTTACAAAGAGGAGCTGTTCCAGATCCTCTAGTGGACAGAGAACAAAGGTGGAACTGTGGAAGTTCATTTTCATGCTCAAATCCAAGCTCAAGTTAATATTATTCTGAGTTCCGATGTTATTAGTTGCAATGGACATTAACAGTACATCAACATCAACATGAGGCTCACAAATTGATTCTGAAGATGGAACCCTGATCTTTAATTCTTTATTCCTTCCTTGCCATGATGGTACTTCCCATGTTATTTATTTCCTGCACATAAAATTGAAATATTCACACGGTAATGCCAGTTTAAAAGACAGCAACAAGTTCATTAACGAGTAGAACAGTAATATTAGTATTCTCTGCAACAAGCATTGCTCAAATCCAACTAAAATGGCCCAAATTAAACATCCCTATCACAGACGCGTACCATGGGGATGAGAAGAAAGGCGGGTTCTAAGATACAATTGATAAGGCACTCCTACCAATTATATGTTAGACTCCACTAAAAATTTGTTGAAGCTGTGGATTCGTTACTAACTTACAGGAGATGCAAAATACACATAAGGTGGGTGGGTGTGTTCGTGGGTGTTTGTGTGAAGAGCCCTTTGGTTATATAAAGACATACCCAGAGGTATACATGACAAGATTTAGACCTAATTCAATAGTGTAAAACGGTGTTGGAAAAAAGGGTTGTAAGAAAATACTCTTTTAAGTGCACTGGATTTTACAATTTCTAGGTTTTCAAGAGCCACAGTCGAATCAGCCGTATTTGGAGGCTTATGAAGTAAGTTATCACCCTGGCAGCTTGTTTGACTCTTCACATGGCGACATTTTTACTCAACTTGTATATAAGCTAATAAAAAAAGACACACCATTATTGTTTGTTAAATAAATTATCATATTATACTGACTGTTTTGTTTATTTAATGAGTAATTAAGTCAATTTTTTTATTAGCACTTGTGTACATTAAGTCCATGAAAGAATTTCTCCTTCGCATCCTAGTATATGTGATGAGTGAAATGAAAGTATAAACCCACTTCACTTCCTTTTTTTTCTTCTCACTATTTTCTCTCCCATTTTTGGAGGAAGGGAAAAGTTGGAGGATATGGTCATATGGTGCCTTTTTTATGGTTTTGCAATATGATGGCGCGTTATTAGCTAGAAATCAAGTTTCATTTACATTATATTTGCAACAGATAAGGAAACTTCATGCACAAAATGTACGCCATCCTCATTACCAAATATATATATATATATGTATATACATGAAGTCACCTTCCAGCTGGCAACAAAACATTTATAGTAGCAACCTGAATACTCACTTCAGCGACTAAATTCCATCAGTATACTTCTCTGATCACACTAGACATCAATTCCATTTCATTTTCATGCATACAAATGATACTGATATCTGTAAATCTTTATTTATTTACCAAACCAACCCTTCCCCTCTTCTCATCCTTCCTGTTATTCCGCGAGCTAACATCATTATTCCTTTGTTTTATTTCCCTAAATAAGAAATGCAACAAATTTGCAGTGATCTTTTTTTTTCCAATTAATGACATTTTTAACTTTGTTTCATCTCTGGATATTCTGTCCAATATTCATAATTCTCTTTGATCCCAATTTTAGTTCACCACTGGAAACACAATTCTACCACCTTACCAGTCTTTAAACAAAAGTGATGATTGATTTTATCATTTCAAGGTATACTCAAAAACTTTAACTGCTTTGAATTCCTCCAAACAAATTAAAATTCCATAAGGAGATAATCAGTCTAGAAAACATACCAAGGAAGTTTAAAAGTATCTTTCCACCATCCTTGTTTTGAGCAATTTCCAACAATTCTGTCCAACCGTACAATGACCTGAGAAAATGTTGGCCTGACAACAGGCTCTGGATCCCAACATTCCTCAATCAACCTGCATACACCATGATAGTTAGACAGATTTAAAATTAGAATGAAGCTTGATGACCTGTTTTTTACTTTAAAATTGACTAACTCTTTCAAATCCGGAGGATAGTTTTTTGTTTTGATCTTGAATGGTGGTCTTTTCCCTTCTAAGCACATGAGTTTCACGACCTCCTCGGCAGACTTGGGATGAAAGGGCTGTATACCCTCTATCATCTGGGCCCATAAAAGAAATATTACAAAAGGAATTGCTGAGTTTCTACTAATAGAAGACTAATATAGGAAGATTGTTGTGATAAATTCAGAAAATCTAAATGCCCCTAAAATTGAATCACTGTGATGAGGTATGAACAATCAATGCATGTAGAAAAGCTACTAAGTTTCTTCAAGAAACTAGAAGTGCATCAGTAATTTTAGTCCCAATTAATAAGATCAATAAATAGGACTATCAGCGATACAACATAAACGATTTGAATAAATGCCAAGACAATGTTGTCGTCAAATTCCACATCCTGTCCCAAGCACCTACCCGCCAGCCCATGCCTTTATGAGTACCGAACTCATGACTTTGGCTATGATGATGCCACTTGTAGATCAGGTGTTGCCAGCCACTGGGCTAAAAGCTATAGTTAATAGCTAGAACGCAACTTTTTCCCACTTAAGTGCATCAGCCTAAGCATCATGGTTTGATTTGACTACAATTCATATGGGCCTTGCGAAGACAAGATGTTGGCCCAAAGCCAAGAAAACAAGAATATCGAGAAGAAATCATCATCTTGAAATTTGATGAATCTGATAATAAGAAACATATTAACAATATTACAAGTGTTGTAAAAAATAGGTACCTCATATATAATGAGACCAAAAGAATATGCATCCACACTTCTATCAAATTCATCATCTTTGTAAATCTCTGGTGCCAAGTACAAGCCTACAAAAAATACAGCCAAATCATTAATTGAACCATGGAAAAGATATTTTTAGCAACTCTAGTCTTCAGATATTTTTTATTAGACTTACAAAAATAGTTACTAACTTTAAGTAATAATACCGTATCACTTAATCTTTTCTCAAATGCTTGTCCATTTTCCTGACTTTTTTCTTTCAAAATGATAGTCTCCCTCCTCCACACAAGTCGTCATATTTAATTATATGCTGTCAGATTACCCATTATACTTTCTCAATTCAACTCAAATATATCTTCAAAAATATAATCAGTACTACGTCAAATAAAACTTTAGTCCAACAGGCAAGATGGAGAAAACAACAGAATGCATTTTCTCCTATAACTTGCATTTGTTGGTCCAAGGAACTTCCATTTTGAGACAGAATGAGTGTTGAACTACCAATGGAGAAAATTACACCACAAGTGTTGAGTTATTTATATGTAAATCACCAAAGCATAGAGGCAGTTTAACCTGTTGTAATTTATTTATACTGTTCCATAAAGGGGATTCCCCAATTTGACATCCAATTTTTGCTTTTACCAAAATGCCATCATTAATTACTCAATTACACCCAAATATATAAAAAAATTGTAAAAAGCTCCTTACACTATAGTTATATAACTACCTTCAAATCCCAATTTGCAGTTACAACTAACTTCAAAGACTCTTTATCATTTACTATTTTTTTTCTTAACAAAGAATAAAAAATGCAGTGCTGGACAATACACTAGTTAATTAGAAAGAATACAATATTCTGATAAAAGGAAACCTGCATATCTTGTCAGACTCAAAGTCTATTGACAAGATTTACTTCTCCTCCACTGAATTTTACCGGTTGTGAAAAATTATGTGTGGCTTTGCAAGTTAACTTTCCTTTTGTGAAGTATCATTGTACCAACTATTTTTGTTATGCCGTCCACTCTTGTTAACTGCACTTTTCTCACCCTTTCTCTAATCATCATTTTCCAAGAAAATATTATCCATGGCCATTGCTTACTATGTAAATGACAATAAAGGAGGGACGGATAGAGACGCATTCTACCTTACATACCCAATTAATACAGCCATGCCATAGCCCTAAATGTCAGCCATTTCCCAAAATCAAGAAGGTTGAGAGAAAAGGGTTTAAACCAGAAAACAATGTGGTCCCATGCAACATCATATGGAGGTAAAGTATGTGCATAGTCAAAAACCTCCATATCCCAAATGATGGACCATCCAACAAAATCCCGCCCCCCCCCCCCCCAATTTCAGCCCCCTTTAATCCATCTACCAGCGAGTTTTGACACAAAATTCAAAACAGATATTGAAATTAAGATGTAATAGGAGCTAATTTACAAAAATATCCTGCACTGTCTATTTTATTATTTTTCATGGCCTAACCTAAGCTAAGGGCAGCGAATAAAAATTGTCATATTCAATCTTAACATGTATACTTAATTCAGGCTAGAAAAAAAAAATCATATTGCATTCACAAACCTTAAATGTTCAACCAGTTATAATTAAACTGAATCTTGATGGAAGAAAATGGGTTACTGAAGAATAAATAAAAACCTTCCAATCAATTTGGAAGGAGATGAAATCCGAGTAAAAAAAAATGTGGAAATACTTAAAAACTTACTTGAAAGGTCAATGTTAGCCTCAGGCTGTACCAGCCTTGCTTTATCAGGTGAGATTTGCAATAATCTCACATTGCCAAATCCAGCAATCTTCAATTGCCCTCCATTATCCAGCAAAATATTTCTGGCACCTTACCAAAATTTCATATATTAAAGGAACAGTAATCCCAATGAGAAAATCGAATTTAAAATGCACTTATAAGTAAACATCAGATTGTATTAAGTGGTCTTACTTTGGCTTTAAATCACAGTGCATAATTGGATCTGGTTTGCATTCATGAAGATAGTTCATTCCCCTGCTAACAATAAATTATCAAGATATCTTATATAAACAACCTGGAAGAATGTCCAATAAATTTATAATCATTCAGTGCATTGTAAAATTAGCAAGCCAAGAAAATGACCAAAGGGACCACCAGGAAATCAATGACCATATATAATAAGAGATAAAGAAAGTAAGATAAGGAGTTGAGGACATGAAAGTTTTTTCGAAGGCGTGTTCACAAAGATTTCGTACAGCATAGTTCCTTAAAATGGTTACTTGCCTGGCAATATCAAGAGCAAATCGTAGAGCTTTTGATGGGGATAAACGCCCTTTCTTTTGAAGATAGCTTGCTAGGTCTCCCTGAAAAATCAACATTAATATGAGCAGTGAAAAGTGAATTAGATACAAGAAACTACTGAGCAACACTGTATTTCCAAATGGGCTTTTGCTATGCTACTTCCAATAAATTTTCTCATCTCACTAAGATGTACCAGCTCCAGCTCTCATGCTCCTCCTTGTTTGATATCTGCACCCTCTCTCTCTCTCTCACACACACACCCCTCTGCAAAGATAGAGAGGGAGGGAGGGGAAGCTTACCTTAGAATGGTACTCTCTGACAATCATCATAGGTATATTTTGGGTGACAGCTCCCACAAACTGGACCACATTAGGATGTCGTACCCTTTCTAACAACGTGAGCTCATGTTTGAAAGCATTTCTGAGTGAATTATAGAAATTGTCAAAATTTAATGCCAAGGTTGAGTAATAAATTATAGAAACAAACAGCAATTTAGGCCATCTACTTGACCAGAAATCAAAGTGGAAGTAGTGAGTAATATATGTAGTCAGCCAAAAACTTAGCCAAGCAGGACAAGCATCAAACAATCCAGTTGAGTGGCAAGAAGCATATCATACAGACACTCACACAAACATGTAGAATTGCTGAGATGTATACATACATGCTATCAGGATCTGAATAACTGTCCTTGTCAAGTATCTTCACTGCAACCTTTGTGCCATTCCATTTAGCTACTTGATATGCTCCCTGCAAAGAGATTGATCAAATATGAGTGAAGAAATACACAAGCAAGTAATTTTAACATGTATTAATATTTAGCATAATAATGTCAGATGTTTATACATCTAGGGGCACTAATGGCTGCTATAGTAGTTCCAAAGATGCATCAGGATATTAAGCAGTTCCAACGAGTAATGGCAACACATGTAACAAAAGAAAAGGCAAATAATTGTAAGAAATACCACTGCCCATTACGCACCATCCATTACCACTTTACCAGTGTTCGCTTGAAACAAACCCAAACAACAAAAATTAACAGAAAAAACAAAACAAAAAACCCAGATGGTTGCCCAAGGGTCCGAGTGCATAGCAAACAGAATACGCCAAAGCATAAATTTAACGCACGGTGGTAAACATCCTATGCCATGCTACTAGACATGCATATTACAGTACTAAAGCAAAATGGGACAGCCCATTATCGCAGTTGACCAATTTGAAAAAAAAAAAATGCTCCCTCAGAGTCAGAATAGTTGTGTCGGTTGCAAGCATCACTAAGCATTTCTGACAGATACCATGTCCTAGTGGGATCAAGTCGTATAATATGCCAGAAAAGCCATAACTATTGAATAATGAAATGTAACTATGTAGGTGAACAAAATCTACCCCCAACAATAAAAAAGAAAGAGAAGTATACCTTTGAAATACCATCACTCTTCCGAACCTGGAGTTCTAATGGATTGAGTTCATATTCTGGAACTTCACGAGGATTTGCAACAGTCATTGGAGTCTTCCTGGTTTTCTAACCACATCAAAGATTATTAATCAGTAAGTCTCTAAATTCAATTCAATATATTTTATATTCATAGATACATAACATGCAAAGAATGGTAATGATACCGGCACTTTTGCTCCACGGGCCTTCAACATATAATAAACTTCTGTATTTCCATAATATTTGGCATCAGCCGCTGCCTGCATATCCATATATCATATATTACTTACACGTTAAAATAAAATATAAAATTTAAGGACGTGTTTTAGACCCCCCAAAAAAAAAAAATCATCCTTAAATTTTTATTTCTAATTTTCAGATACATTAAATGGACTCTGACACTATGTTTCATTTCAGATATACTAAATTTCCCTATTTGATCCTTCTAGTTTAAGTGCATATTTGTTTTTATACATTTTTAGGAAAAAATATAAGCTAACCGCTATCGGTCAGATTTTGATTATAAATTATTTTAAATGCAAAGTAAGTTTATCTAAACATAAGGAGAACCAAAAAAATGGATTCTAAAAAAACATGACAAAAAATCCAAGAATGAAAAAAATAAATAAACTGCACGACATATTAATTTCAATTTGAAGAACATGAGAGAGAGAGAGAGACTCTCATGGAATTTTAAAATTACCGTACTGCCCCAGCGATCACGAGCGTCGATATTGGCCTTACGGCTGAGCAAGAGCCTGGCAACTTCGACATGGCCCTCGCAGGCGGCAATGTGGAGGGCGGTGCGGCCGTCGAGGTCGATGCTATTGACGTCAATGCCCTCGTTCAGCAAATCCTCCACTCCCTTGACATCTCCCCTGCACGCCATGAACAGCAGTTGCATCGTAGAGTCCAGATTCTCCGGCACCGTCAGATCGGCCTGATCCTGGGCCGGGCTGCGCCGGATCGGGTCGAGCGACGACTGGCGGCCGAAGCTGAACCGGAGGTTGTTCCGCCGCGGGTCCAAGGAGGACTGCCGCGTGAACTGTCGGCTCAGGTTCCGCCGCAGCGAGGCACCGCCCGACGAGAACTGGCGCGAGATGCCGCGCTTCAGCTGCGCGGCAATGCTTTCCATTACAGATCAATCGGAACCAATATGATAATGCTCTCTCTGTCTGTGTAGTGGTTGTTAAAGGGAGAGGGGACTCTACATGTTGGAACGAGGTTATTGAAAGCTAAAAAGGAATCAAGTTTTTTTTTATTTTTATTTTTATGTGGGAGTTTGCCTAATTGGGAAGTGAAGAAGGGACTGAAAATGGCAATAAATTTTTAATTTTTTTTTATTTTTGGGATCGATCAAAGCGGAGACCTTGTGTATGATATGAATAGACTATGTCTGGCGTGACCCACCACACATGAGACATTCAGAGGCGACGCAACGCAATGACAGTGCAGAGTCCTAATTTTTCCACACATTTGCGCGAAAAAAGCCGTTAATGTCTCTTTCTCTCTCTCTCTTTTTTTCCTCTTTTTCGGAATGTTGGGATCCGTTGTGATTTGAGAGGCTGCAGCGTGATAAAGGGTGTGGGAATTGGGTTTTGTTGGATGCGTGACTGCGGCCTTTCTTTTTTTTTTCTTATATATATTAAGTAGACCTGAAAAATTAAGGAAAATGATGTGAGATTCTGGCCATTCTTTTTTTTATATATTAAGTAGACCTGAAAAATTAAGAAATATGACGTTTTCATATTATTTTTTATTATATTTTTTTAATAATTATGATTAAATAAAAATAATGATAAAAAATAATACAATTAATTATATGAAAAATAATATAAAATGTAATGTAAAAAAATAAAATAAAAAAATCGAGGTTGAAAATTTAATCAAGCAAATTGATGGGATGAAATTTGATGGGATTGTAATAATAACAGTTTGGTTTGGAGACAGACCGCAAGGGTTGAGCTCTGTAGAATTATTTTTTTATATTTATAAAAATGGAATTTTGGTATTCGATAATTATTTTAGTCTTTATTTATATAAAATAAATTAAAATTAAATTAACCTAAATAAGCTGATTTAGTGGTAAATAAGTAAGTGATAGGTATATAGTTATATTTTTAAAATTTTAACTATGTTAATTTCTTAAAAATAAGGTATAAAGAATATTTTTATAAATTTTTTAATCTCAACATAAATAGATTATTTGACTATAATAAAATAAAATAAAAATGAAATGAAAATAATGTGTTGGACATAGACAAAAATTATTGAATTAACTTATCTTAATTAAAATAAAATAAAGTATACTAATAAAGCTTACTTTAATTGATAAAATTAAGTTGTGTCACCTCATTCATAATCCGTTTGTTTTAATTTTTTGTCTATTGTTAAATACGTTGTGTATTCTTTTGGACGTGTATCAGCATTTTTTTCTGGTACAAGGGAAAAAGAAAGAAAACTAGGATTTGGAAAACACTAAATCAGCAGAATCTGCTACCAGCGCTGGGCTCAGTCCTGTAGGGGGATCCTCCCAAACAAGCAAGTCTTCATGACCATTGACACCAAGCTTGGCCATATAATCAGTACACTGATTGCCTTGACGTAAAACATGAGAAATTTGAGCTCTCCAGTCACGACGTAATAAGAGCTCCCTCACATCTCCAATGACAGAAAGATAAGCATGGAACCTTGGAACGGCTGACTCAGTAACTAATCGAAGAGCCTCTAACGAATGATCCGTCTCGCACCAAGAATCATTCCAGGGTGAAAGTTGACTAGAGCCAAACCTCATGCGAAAACCATGTTCTAGAGAAGCAGAAATAGATGTAAATTTATCTTTCTTCCTACGAGATACAGACGGAGAACCCACCATCCTAGACTTGTCAAGATTCACCTTCAAGCCAGAAATCTTGAATTACAGTATTAATGATTCTCGATTTTTAGTGGCTTTGTAAAAAATGCAAGACATCGTCTACAAAGAGTAAATGAGATAATTTGAACCCCCTCTAGAGACAGCCACCGGAAACCGTTGCTTCTCATTCACCTTCTTTTGAATCATCAAACATAGTTTCTCCGTACAGAACACAAAAAGATAGGGTGATATAGGGTCCCTTGGCGAAGGCCCCTAGTAGGAGAGAAACCCTCCAACTTAATTAGAGCCATTCCAGAGGATGGACAAAGTAGAAGTGCACACACAACACATGATAAGCTTGACCGTTATATCAGGGAAACCAGCTCAGTCAAAGTAGCTTGGAGAAAATCCCAAGTTATCCTATCATATGCCTTTTCAAACCAAATCTTTAACATGCCGTTGACCTTTAGTGTTAATGGCACCTCTCACATTCCATGAAATAATCGTCATATGTTGGAATTCAGTCATGAAACCAACTAAAAAGAGAGTAACACCAAGTACCTTACGTGGGATAATGTCCTGTACTTACTACCGTTTTTGCGACGTGGTAGAATCCTAGACACAAACCCCTTGTTGAGTTTCTGGGATAATGTCCTCCATGGACTCATTACCTTCATCAATTGCAGGTTGGGATGCGTTGTGGCTAGCTTGCCCAGGATCAGGTTGTTGCTCCTCTAAGTCATCAACGAACCTAAACCGACAGTCACTTATTTTCACCACATTCAGACTGGTTTTAAACACAGTGTTTCCACTCACCTGAGGTGGACTCGCCAGTATGAGGTTATTCTATTTTGAAAAACTTAGGCCAACCTACTTGGCAACTCCACTTCCTTGCCCAATAACCTTTTCCTTTAGCTGGGCGTTCACCTTGCCAGCCCCTTTAGCCAAACCCTTTCCAGCAGAATTCAGGTCTTTATTAATGGGCTTCTCCGCATGAGATTGATCTTCCTTTCTCAGTCTTTTCTTTCTAGTAAAATTTCTTACCTAAACGCACATGTAATATTAGTTAAGTGTATTAAATTAATCAAAATTTAATATGTTTTTAAATTTTTATATTACATAATTAATTTTATAAAATATTATAAAAAATTAAAAGTTATAATTAACACAACATAAATTCAAGTTTAAACAAATATTTCTCTTCTTTCTAGCCCAAAATTTAGTTTCCTTTGTCTTCTACAGTTACCTATTCACCACCCTTAATTGACTGATGCGATGACTTGGGTGGCATATCGTCAGTTTCCTTTCCAGTTAAAGCATAAAATTGATTAGCTTTAAAGGCCCCTCCATCATTTCCTCTAGTCTTCAAATTATTTTGAGCACGTTGTGGTTAACGTTTTTTTCCTTTGAACCACTAGCCACTCTCCATACACCACGTTAGCAACCAAATCCTCATGATCTGCATGGCTGCAATTATTAATGTCGTTACCAATAATCATGTTTCCTGCAGGTTGGTTTGCTACGCCGCCCTGTGCCACCTCCTGGTTCTTGCTACCCACCACATCTTCCTTCAACTTCTTCTTACACTCCCTACTCATATGGCCATAGCAACCACATGAAGCACAAATAAGGTGAAGCCCCTCATATTCAATATGATATCAATGGCCTCTACGCCAAAGTTTGCCAACCACTGGCTGTGTTAAGTCAATGTCGACACAAACCCTAGCAAACTTGCCTTTTGCTGCCTACAAGGTGATCGTATCGAATTTGATAGGGTTATCCACAGATGATGCTACAGCTAAAAGAACAATTTCGTCATAATAAATCATATTAACTTGATTTTTGTTTTTTTAAATTAAGAAAAAAATACATATTTCGGCAAAACGAATTATATTTTATTTTTTTTTTCTTTTTCGATCATTCTCCATATATTTCATTCTCGAATAAGATTCAAATCCATACTAGAGTTTGCTCTACCTTGCCGCTTCCGCTACAAAATCTGGTGACCACGTTCTTCCTGACAAGTAATGGTGAAAAAGCATCCATAGACCACCACAAATAACCTTCCACCTATCCTTTGGAATATCAAATTTAACCATGAAGAAACCATTGCCAACGTCTCGAATATCAAAGGCACCAGCCAGTTTCCACAAAGCTTTTAAACGGTAATTCATCACCTTGAAGCCCGAGGTCTTTCTTTCCTAGCAACTTCACAATCAATGCATCTGTCCAGGGTTCACATAACTCAATAAAAATTCTATCGTCCAAAAAAGCTTTTGGCAATAGCCTGTTACCATCCTCATGTTCTACACGAAACAACTTTTCAGCTATCAAATCTCTCGTTACCCTTGGTTTGAGAGGAGAACGACCCAATACCTTGTCTTTAAAAGAAACCTTCATTTGCTTACCATTAACATGACCGCCATCCGAGGTTCCTCCACCGTCCGGAGGCTTTTCTGATGGTGGAGTTGCCTGGGGCCTTTGTGTAAAGAAAGTTAGACTTTCACTCGTCACATTTTTTTTTACCCTGGACGTGTATACATTGATGCCACAAAAGTAATATTAACACGTCATCAAAGTTTTTATTTTAAAAAAAAAAACACAATCCATGGAAAGTTTTAAAATCGATTTTTTTTTAGTTTCTTAGATCATTTTCTCATTGGTGAAAGATTAATCTTCTCCGTTCAACCGTCTAAATAAGAACTTATTTCAATGGTGTTATTTCTATATATATGAATTTTAAGATTAAATTTAAAATTACATATTTAATAAATCTGAATTCCTTCCGTTTAGAATAATCCACATTAGTTTTAAAATCAATTTTGATAATGGATCTTTATGCTAAAAAAAATATTACTCCATAATACATATATTTATGATGAATTATTAAATATTTATTTAATAACTTTTTTAATTAATTATTATAAAATTAACATAAAAATTAATCCAAATACACTTTTTATGGATAAGAATAATGTGAAAGAGATGTTATACCATTTTGCTTCTAATCTAAAAGAAATTTGAGATCTCGAAACCAATCGTAGTCATTCATTGTATGTGTCTGTAATCGACTGACAGCTCGAATTCCTTTGGCAGAAAAATTAATCCAAATACTTAGTTACTATCTATTTGTCTCTTTAGAGTCAACATCAAATATAAACTTTGAAATCAAGCAACCAATTAGAGATTCCACGAAGAAAGAGCATTAACGCCTTCAAATTTTAATTTTAATATGAGAAATTCCTATAACTTGACTGCAATTAATTATAAAAAATTGTTACATTATACTAGTATTACATCTCCACGTATGATACTAGTTTTTGAATGCTAAAGTGATTCTTCGGCGGATTTTTTTTTTTTACACCATTTCTCACGTTGTTTGTATCTTACATAATGACCTGCACACTTGATGAAGTTACTTATATTTTATATGGAATCATAGGACAAAATTATCTCACTAAAACAAAGTTGTCAATTCAAAACAAAAATGATCTTAAGGTGCTAAGCACATATATGATTAAGTTAAGAATGTTCATTACTTTGGATGAAGAAGGTTTGTGGGTATATCAACAAAGTATCAATACAATTATGTTGGGTGTGATAAATTCTCTTCTAGATTATTTAATTAGCTCTACCATATGATTAGCAATCAACGTGTACCACTATATATATATATATATAGGGATTGGTTTATATGGGTGTATTTTTTTTTTTTTACTTACATTCATTTTTAACCTAAATCACTTTCATCTAATGAAGATTATTTCATTAAAAGTAATTAGAAAGTGGATCTAACAGATAAAGTATAAGTTTACAATTTTATATATATATATATATATATATATATATATATATATATATATATATTAGCCACCAACAATCCTTGCAGGCACCCCATACCTAAATCATTGAAGAACAAAGTATTAGAGAGATAAAAGTTCAGTTTCTTTTTAAAAAAAAAAAATAGAGAGAAAGTAAATGGAGTCTCACCTATACAAATGTCATTTTGTGCAACTAAAGTTATGCACCAAATCTATTTAAAGATTGTTTCATCTTATCTTTGAATGGCTGGCACCAAGTCTATTTAGAGATTGTTTGATCTTATAATATTAAACTTCACTAATGGCTTTACCTATTTTAGCCAACCTCTCATTTCCCGTAATAAGTCCTAGACTATTTTTTTGTGACAAAAAAAATTAGGTAGATTACTCCTTTTAACTTTATGCGATGTGACAATAATTAGATATCAAATCATGTCAACAAGCCCCTTGTGTTAGTGTTAGAAGAGCGGTATAACACCAATTCTATCAGCAAAACTCTCTCCCTCGAGCATCAAATGTCTTAACAACTAAATTGGGTATGAAAATTGGACCATATCAAGAGAAAAAGTCCAACCCATCACTCTAAATTAAGTCTAAATCGGATAACACCTCTCACAATCATATGGGTCGTAATAATCCATTTCACAAGGCTATGCTCAAAATTCAACTTATAGGACCCGACTTATCAAATTATGTTGAATAAAAACCACTCCATCCTCATTGACTCTTAACTCGAAGGTTATACTTCATCTTGTCACTTAAAATATCTTTCAAAATATTTATAATAGTCTAGACACGTATTAACACTACGATAGAGTTTTTGAATCTATTACAGACTTACTTATATCTTAGAATGCATATTGTGATCTTAATCTTATTATAAATAGGCACTATTATAATACGTAAAATAGTTTTTTTCTAGATAGAATTCACGATTAGTTTATGGGAGATCCGGAACTTTGAGAGTTGAATAGAGCTTGACAAAGTATCCATGAAAAGAGAGAATAAAGAGCACGAGACGGAGAAGTTTTAAGTATTGGCTTTCGTGGAAGAAGCAAATGAGGCGGAAAGATTTAGCTGCGAAGTCTCATAGTGGTGGAGTTACCTTGAAGGCAACCATTTCTGAGTTTGGTAAAACTAAGTGACAGCTTCAAATATCATTTTATAAACGTTATCCTTTCCATCAAATGAATGAATACAATAGATTAAGGTTGTAGAGAAATATTGGTTTTTCAGTGTCAAATGGTTTTAACTATTGTTCTTAATTTTCAAAGCCCATTCAAATATTAGAGAGTGACTTTTTTCTCAATTGGAGAAAGGTCTGTGTAAATATTCCAAGTTCTATCACATGTTAACTGGAAGTCTGGAACTGAAAAAATGAGGTTTCTTTCATTTATGCCCGCATAATCATGGCAAGAAGGGTTTTTTTTTTCCTCCATTGGCATTTTCAATTTTAAGAAATGGTTAATATAAGAGAAATTGTTAAATGTTCATAGAAAATAATAAATGCATGTTTCAAAAAGATATTTACTATTGATTTTAAATACTTTTACATAAATTTTAAAGAAAAACATAAATTAATGATTGAGATTTTCTTATAATATGTATTTATTGTTACTTCCAAAACATGATATAATTTCTCACTATATAAAAGTTTATTAACATGATTTGGTAAGTTACGATGAGTCAATAACTATAGTCTATAACATCATGTAAAGTTTTTTATGTTATTATTTAATAATGTATTATTATGTTATTAAAAAAATTTCTTTTATAATAATTATTTCAAAAGTTATACTCTTTTAATGATGTAATAATATATAATTAAATAATAATATTATAAATTTATTCAAAAAAAAAAAAAAAAAGATGAGCTTATGTTCATGGTGCAAGAAGTCAAAGCCAAATAAAAGGAATGATAGCAAGGTCAACAGACTTAATTCATCTAAGAAAAAATAATTATATATTTTTTAAAAGTGTATGTATTATTTATATTTTTTTTAAAGATGTATAATTTAGTGAAAAAATGATTAAAAAATATTTATAATAAATAATATTAAAAAAGTATAAAAAATAATATAAAAAATAAATAAAAATATCAGAGTTATTCATCTAATTTTGGAGGCTAGAATGCAAATGGTATATAAGGAATTGAAATGAAAGCAGGAAGGGTCACCGTGCATTCATATTGATTGATGAACACAAAATTGTTAAGTTGACTTGGTCCACGTATTCCTTTATAAACAAAAGATAGAAATAATGGAAGGGAGAGTTAAGCCCAAATTCTTGTTGAATGGGCTTGTTGGCCATGGGTCAAATTGAAGGAATGGCAGTATAAGCATTACAAAAGAGGCCAGAGGGAATTGACATAGAGGGGAGAATTAAAGGAAAGGAAAAGGAAGTCAAATTGGAGAGCACGCGGAACGAGACTCAGAAATTGAATAGAAAGCACAAAGAGCACAGCGCAACGTGAGAGAGAAAGAATTGCAACGCACAGTACAGGAGAAAATTATCATCTTTATGAATTTTACTTATCTCTTTATATTTGATATTTGAGTTTAAGTTTTTTTTCTCTTATATTTATTTTATCTATTTCCACTTTCATTTATATTTTTAATAATTTTAAATAAAAGTTAAACTATAAATAGTTAATTCCTTATTTTTTTATAAATAGAATTTTATTTTTTAAAATTAAGATAAAATTTTTATTTTTTATTTTTAATGATTTAACTTTATTTGAAATATTTTTTTATTTTACAATTACATAATATAAATCATTATTTATTTTTAATTATTATTTAATTTAATTTTTATTGATTATCATATAGTCAATTAATAAATTTAAATTAATATTTTTTAAACACATATCTAATTCTTATAGCCTTAGATGTGAGTTGTATAATAGTATTTATTGTTTTTAAATTTAAGAATTGAATAATTTTTGTTATATTATATAATTTATGTCATAATTTGAATATGTTATGTTATTTTATATAAATTATATTATTAATTAAATTTTAATAATCTTTGGTAATGATCAAAGTTTGTAATCGTAAACACTCTATAAAACAATATTAATTCTTATTCGAAGTTAAATTCATCTTTACATAATTAGTAGTAGAATTAATGTCCTAAAATTATTCTTTAATTGCTCTTATATTTTAATTCGAGTCACTTTATTTAGATTTATTATTTAACTTTAATTTTAATTTAACAAGTAATTTATATTTTTAGTTAAATTAAATAAAATAAAAATCTCTTTTCTTTTTTTTTTTAAATTAATTTAAGTAGATATTATATTTTAGTTAATCATGTCACTCCTATTAAGACGAAATTCTTATATTTACTAAATATTATATTGATATTGTGCACTTACAATTAAGGAGTAATTTTATTACTTAAAAATCTCTATTACTTATTAACATGGTTTGGTGAGTTAGGAGGAGTCAATAACTATGGTCTATAACATAATGTAAAGTTTAATGTTAAAGTTTTTTTATGTTATTATTTAATCATGTATTATTATGTCATTAAAAAAATATAATAATTATCTCAAAAGTTATACTCTTTTAATTTTTAATAATATAACAATGTATGATTGAATAATATATAAATTTATCCATTTTTTTTTTTGAAAAAATCAATAACATACTAGCAAATATGAAAAATGGTACATAATAAAGTCTGTCTAATTTTTTGTGTTGAATCTTTCTTTCCTTTTTATGAAAAATCAATAGGATCTTTCAACCTTTTCAATTGAAAAAATATTATTTAAAGTGAATTAATCTATAAAGGGAGTAAGTAAAAATATATCCATAATTGATTTAATATAAAATATATTTAGATCTTAACTCACTAAAACTTATGGTTGTGTTTGGTGCATCGTATAAGGAGGACACGATAAGATAAGTTAATACTATCGTATCAATTGTTTGGTATGTCCAATTTGTGGTGTGGATTATGATTAAAATTTAGAATGAAAATCATTGCAAATACAAGTTCCACAAAAAATAAAAACCTTGCAACCAGCTTATATTTAGCAAGGGTCGATCCACGAGAATAATTCAATTAACACTATAAGTTGAATCCTAATTTAAACACTCAAAAACAAGAAACAATAAACGGGGTTTTGTTTGTTGAAATTAAAAACGTAAATTGAATCCAAAACAAAAATAGTAAATATAATTTGGAAAATCAATTAAAAGACAATGGTTAAGAGATTGAATCCACCACTAGATTTATATGATTCGCTGAATCGCTTAGCCCACATATCCTTTATACCAACAGGTCAATTATGTTTTTATGTGATCATGCGAGATTAATTCTTATTTTTCTTTAAGTTTTAGTTAATTCAATGAACTCCATCTCAAATCAATCCCTAATCAATAATTATTTGTAAAACAACCGCTTTCACCTACTTATTAATTGCATTAAGATTTAGAAAATCAATCACACTAAGATCCAATCTCACACGAGATTAAATTACTTTAGATCATATCTCACTTTCCTACCACCGCAACTCACAAGATAAGAATCCTATTTTACCACTTTCGAAATTGGCAAAAGTATAAAAACCTTTATACTAAATTAAGAACAAAACATATGAATAAAAACGCAATTGTATTGATATAAAGAAATATGCAAGAATCACATAATCAAAACTAGGGTTTCATCTTCCCTTAACCATATAAGAAAACTAGCCACACATGGCAAATTCAAAACCAAAAGAATAACAGAAGAAAAACATTGTCAAGAGTAGAAGTGCAGAAGAAAACTAAAGATTAAACTAGTTTCCAAAGGTTGGGGATGATTGATCTCCAATTGCTCGAACCCGAGACTCCAATCTTCGATTCAATCTCCTTCTCCCTTGTTCTTGGTCTTCTCCTTAGCCTCTTGGCAGTTTTCCAGTCCAGACTCCCTTATGACCCTAGGCAACCCTATTTATATTTTTGGATACCTAACACATCATTAGAATTCGTATCTAATGTTATGATGCGATGACACGGCCTACCCCGTGTCAGGTTCTGGTAACACAAATTCAAGTGTTTTGCAAGTCAGAAAGAAACACGGCCCACCCCGTGTCATTTGACACGGGCCGTGTTTATTGTCAATGCTCAAAACTGGATCCTCTTGTGAAGACAGAGATGTACACGGCCTACCCCGTGTCATATGACACGGGCCGTGTCATTGGTCAGGTCCATGTTGAAAATCCAGAGAAGGACACGGTCCAACCCGTGTCATGTGACACAGGCCGTGTCACTTACTTTATTTAAATTCCTCTCTCTTTCTTTGCTTCTAGGGGTGATATTGATCTCCTGAAAAACACAATGTAATTATGAGTGCTTATAAACACACTTAAGCATAGTTTCACAATAAAGATTTGATTAAACTTCATATCCAGAAACTTAGCTAAAAGTTAACAATTAAGCACACATGAAGTCCAATTAGATCAAATATAAGACACTCAAGATATAGAGATAATCGACAGATCATCCACCTGATAAGATAGTCAAATACGATCAAAACTTTTTATCTCATTCTCATAATATAACTTTATCCTCTCCATGACCCCCTGATATAACCTAATAAGATTTACCTTCCACCATTACCATTCACTTTTATATCCATAAATCAATAAACCCAACAACTGAAACCTATAGAAAACAAGCCCCACCACCGTTGGTAAACCCACTGGTCCAACTCGTCGGAAACTTTGCTCCGATACTGGAACAACTAGCCATCCACTCACTCCCCATCATCGGAACCATCTCGAGTTGCATCAATAGCATCTACCTCTGAAACGGTCCCAACCCCTTCTTCAACCCCATCGCCGACCACCACATCTTCCACGGCGACGGCATGGTTCACACAGTGACCATCGCCGTCTTCCTCCCTTAGCCTGAATCTGGCTATGGAAGCTTAGATCTGGCCATGACAGATTATATCTTTGCTTGAATCTTTCCCTCAATGAGACAGTAAGTTTTGCTTGAGAAAGCTTTCCTTATATGGTTCATATACATGTGGAAATCAGGTTCTATTGTGTTAGACACTATAATTGATGCCCTCCATCTTTATGGTTCATAGTCGTAACATTTCGTTTTCCATCTTTTGGGGAGTAATGGCATTTGAGGAAAAAGTATTAGATCCGCATTTGGTATCGCTTTGTCCAAAATCTAAGCCAATCCCCATTCCTACTATGACCCCAACACTCAACGCAGGTCTCAAGTTTTTTTCTTTTCTTCTATTTTCTCTCAGTTTTCATCAATTTAACTACAAGACTCAATCTTGTTTATGATTTTTGAATTCCCAATATGATAGAAAAAATTAAAAAAATAGTACAATTGAACAATGAAAGAAAAAAACAATGAAATTTTGAAGGAGAAACATGAAAACTTTCTTTTTCTTTAGAAATGATTGAACTTAGACTGAAGAAGGATCCCTGATGAAGAAGAAGACACAGTAGGCTAAGCGATCTGTAATTTTTTTATACTAAAGGTGTAACACCTCGAATTTCATTTTTTCTTAATATATATGATTTTTATAATTTTTATGATTTTTGTGAATTTTTGTGATATTTTAGATATTTTGAATATTTTAATATAATTTAAATAGTTTAAGATATTTTAAGATATTTTGAATATTTTATTATATTTTAGATATTTTAAGATATTTTGAATATTTTATTATATTTTAGATATTTCGAGATATTTTGAATATGTTATTATATTTTTTATATTTTAGAATATTTTGAATATTTAATATATTTTTTTTATTTTGGGCTGCGTGTGGGCCCGGGGCGAGTCCAAAAAAATAAAAAAATTTCGGAGTCGAAAAACTTAGTACTGTTGATTCGGAGACGGCAGATTTTACTAAATCCGAAATCGAAAATAATTTTTGAAGTTTTGTTTTTCTACGATTTTATCTGACAAAATAAAATCGGAGTATGTTTTATTATCCATTGGATAATAGCTTCCAAAAAATATCTAGTGGATGATTCTAGACGCAAGTTTAGTCACCCACTCTAAAATGTTCTTGACGATGACTCACCTTTTGGTGACTCGTCTAGATGACTAGCCTAGTAACTCACATGTTCTAGACTATTCGAGAAGATTCTAGAAAGTGTCTAGTCACGTGCCTAGTCATCAAGTACTTGAGTACTTGCTTTACATGTGGACCAATGAGGAGTTAGTCAAACTTGACGGTTATGACTCATCGTGGAGGACCAATAAAAGCTAGACACCATGCGTGGACACCTCACCCTATGACTCAGCATGTTCTAGAAGTTTGTAGAAACGATGACTCGCTATGTTCTAGAATGGTGACTCGCCACATTCTAGAAGGATGTAGAACGTTGACTCACCCTGTGACTCGCTACAGTGAGTCACACGTTCTAGAAGGTTCTCTGAATGACTCAGCTGGTGACTCAGCACTACGACTCATCTTGCTGACTCACCTGTTCTAGAAATTTCTCTTTGATGACTCACTTTGTGATTCATCAAGGGTAATCAGTAGAAAAATAATCAACAATAGTTGTTACCCGACTAGAACAAGAGAAAAATCTAGGTATATTTTATTATCCATTGGATAATATACACTGACTTTATAAGCAGTAATTATTATTCATTGGTTAAAGTATACCAGAAAAATATTTTGGAAGCTAATCATGACAACCTTTATGATGAACCAATGGAAGAGCTTGCTTACTTAGTAAATTTTAAAGAAAAGTCAACAATATTGGCTTGCACAAAAATAAACTAATGAGAGACTTTCTTGGTGGCTAAGCAATGAGGAAGTAGAAGAGAAGTTGGATACTCTTTCTTGAAAATATCTTTTGTAAATATATTTGATAAATATCTTCTTGATAAATATCTTGCTTGAAATATCTTGGATAAATATCTTGATAGATATTTTGATTAAATATCTTGATAGATATTTTGATTAAATATCTTGGTAGATATTTTGATTAAATATATTGGTTAGATATTTTTGGTTAGATATTTTGTTTTGATGAAAATATCTTGATCAAAATATCTTAAACCTTCATCTTTTTCATGAAGTCTATAAATAGGAGGGCTTTGATTCGTTTTCATCTTTTGCATGAAGCTCTCACCCTTTTCTCTCCTTGCGTTCCATGGCCAAATACCACTTAGAGGCTAAAATTCTACACTTGGTCATCTTTTCTTCATTTCTATTCAAGAAACCAAAAACTATACACCAAAATCTCTCACTTTTATGAAAAATTTCTCACCCTTTCTCTTCACTAAACCCACGGCCAAGACACCTTGGGAGATCAAATTCTATACTTGATTCATCATTTTCTCAATTTCACCAAGAACCAAGAGAACTAAATACAAAAACTCTTACATTTTCCCTTTAGAGAAGCTCACGGCCAAGGCGAAGAAAACCACCCTCCACTCTTTAATAATTTTAATTAACCATAGATCTCAAATCTCCATGCTATTCTAAGTAACTTTCATGTTGAAATCATCTTCTAAATCATTCATCTTCAAGTACTTTTTCTAAGATCTAAGTTTGAAGGATAAAGGGTGAAGTTCTTGATATTCTTTTCTAATTTTATATTCAAAGTTTTAAACCATGATTTGAATCCATGGTCATCCTAATTATGCCTTAGATGTTAATATTTTGGTATTTATTTTGTTTTCAAGAATCTCTTAGTAGTGAAGGATTGATTCAAGAGGACAAGTAAGGAGCTTAGGAAGCATCATAATAAGGTAAGAGAGAGATTAACCTCATCAACCATCCATGGTGGTGAGGAATGAATTGTATGTGTATGTGTGACTAATTCATGTGAGAATTTATTCACTTATGGTATAAATTTACTTGTTTATGTTTAATTACTTTATGTGGTTTATAGCCTTGTTAGTATGCATGATATTTATTATGGTTGTCTATTGGCTATGTGTGATGTATGATTTTAATAGTATGATTTTGATGTTTTATGTGTTGGTCATGGTATGTATGGAATTGTTATGATAGAACAAGGATAATTAGTATATGTTGTATATGTGAATCATATGGAAAAGAAATGATTTTTGGTTCCAAAGACCACTTGAGGCTCATGACCTCTAAGCCTAAAATGGGTTTTTCAAGTGAAAATATTTTATTGATCATGGATTTAGTAGGTTTTATAATAAGTATATGGATTAAGATTTTACAAGTTGAAGAAGGAAGTGAATAGAGTTTTAATATTGGAAAATGATTGATTTTTTAGTAAAGAGGAAAGGAAATGGACAAGATTTTATTATTGGGAAAGGAATGGATTTTTTATCATGAGAAAGGAAATAAGTTTAAAGGATATTTTTGAAATATTAGTTGATAAGGAATTTGATTAAATTAAGGATTTTTAAATGAAAATGGAAACATATAGTTTTATTAGACAAAGGATGATTTTTGGGAAATAGAAATGGAAAAGGAGTTTTAAAAGGTGATGTTGAGATTTAAGTGTTTCATTTTAAGAAAAACATGGAACAAAGTTTTATTGTGGAACGTCAAGTAAATTTTAGTTATATTATTAGAAATCAATTTTAAAAGTGATTTAGAACTTAACGTATTTAATTTAAGAGGATTTTAGTAAATGAAGTAGAAGAAATTTTTAGTAGATTAAGAATAATGCAGTTTTTATGGAAAACGTCATAAAATATTACGTAAAAGGGTTTTAAAGGAAGAAATTGGTTTTAAGGTCAATTATATTTTGAACTTAGAAAGTTTCAAAATGGAATTTAAAACGTCAAGAAATATTTTATATAATAGAAAACAGTGACTGTAAGACTGATGTACTGGACCCGGATGGATCAGTGGTATTATGTAATTGTATGGGTAGTTATCGAATACCATTGATACTAATGGCATTAGACAAATGTATGGGCGGTTGTTTTAATATCATTGGGAACAGTGCAATGATGATTTGTGTTATGCATTGAGTTATCATGCATTGAATACGACTTTTGTTGCCTAGGAATGAATGAGAATTGAATAGTGCATATCGTACAATGAGTCTTAGGGCCGTCAAGGCGCAGTGATTCATAGTGATAATTGTTCAACTTATATTCCTCTGACCATGATAAACCGTTACAACGCACTGACGTAACCCGACAAACATTATTTCTTTCATGATTCAGCGTAGACTGTCATTGAGGTTGACATATCTTCTGGAACGTTCATCTCTGAAATTGAGTTTAGCTCCATGGAGTAGGGAGTGGTGCATTGTGCATATGCATGGTCAGTACACATATCATTGACATTTATATTCGAAGTAATGTTGACATCTGTGTTGTTGCAATAGGTGTTTATGGAAGTTATTTATTAATTAATAGTATGACTATATCTGTGATTTCTGTGATATTTATATTATCTGTTGAATTATTGGTATTAAATTATCTGTTACTTGGTAAACATGAATATACTTATTACTCTGTGTTTGAATGACATTATTGTCATTTGT
This sequence comes from Ormosia emarginata, assembly GCA_029884605.1. NCBI lineage: Eukaryota > Viridiplantae > Streptophyta > Magnoliopsida > Fabales > Fabaceae > Ormosia > Ormosia emarginata. Next base: position 38,503,006 of record JAQQTP010000076.1, on the reverse strand, counting down.
ATTATTTCTACGCTGCCATGTTGGTATTGATGTAGGGGATCTCACCTCTTTATTATCTTGTTCTTTTTATATGTTTATGTTTTGTAAAGTTCATCGTGGTGGTGAAGCGGAGATCTTCCCTGGTTTTGAAAGGATGTAGCGTTGTGAGGTATCGTCATATGGTTTGTCCATCTGGATGTGGATGTTTTGAATTATGTCAAGTCTGTTACCGTGCTATTGAGTGAGACCCGTCATAGGGTTTACTACTGTTTCTCTTTGAGTCTGTAAGTTTTATGTTTTGATTGTTGTTGAATATTGTGTGGTGTATGTAATGTGTATTAATCAATTCAAGATGTTTTTATATTACTTACATCTTTGGTAAGTTTAAGTTATCAATGAAAGAAATTTTATAACTCATATTTTATAATTTAATTATTGATTTAGTAAGTTAAAAGTATAAAATGTAATGCTCTCAGAGGGTGTTACAAAAAGGTATTATAGTCATGTTAAATAATTATTATACTATCAAGATTCTTATATTATTGGACACCAAATATCTGATTGTATAAGAGTTAATCAAGTCTTTTATACTATCAATCTTTATCATACTGTCTTATACTATCAAACTTTATACTATTAGTTTGCGTTTGGTGGACAGGATAAGAAGGACCTGATAATATTAGTTAATACTATCAGGTCTTATCAGATATTTGGTGGGTTAACCTGATAGTATAATGAAATTAGGTCAAGCATTTTTATCCTATTCAAACCTGATAATTCTAACTTCTCCCCTACCTTCTGATTAGATATGATAGGATATCTATTTCCACTCTACCCCTCATCATCAAGTCTCTCCTTCCTCCCTTTTCTCACCCTCTGATCTTCCTCCACTATCTCAGCCGCAACCTTACTTTCGCTGAAACCCTCTGATTCAACTACTCCTCCGACAAATCTGACTACTTCCTCTACTGCCACAACATCCTGTTCCTCTTCCTCATCTTCTTCGTCGTCCCTTTCCCCGTCGTCTTCATGGAGATCAAACGCCTCTTACCCTTCGACAACTACAACATCCAACCTAAGGTCCGCCCCTCCTTTCATGAAATGTTCAAATGTTACACCCATGTGCCACCACCATCTTCGCCGCCGACGTTCCTACTCCAGTGTCCGTCGCTCCTGCAACCTATGTAACACCCTCCCTATGGTATCACATGTCTGACTCCCGACTCATAATCTGAAAAGAAGTTCACACAAAGTTTGAGTTATAAAAGATGGGTTTTAAAATTTTTTCTTTTCTTATTACAGAAACATAAACTTACTAAAATCCATAAGTATTACTGAAAATATATTTAAACTGATTAATATATAATATTGACACCAATTAATATTTAACAATTTAAAGAGAAATATAAAACTAACAAACTCTTTTTTTTTAACAGTAGCAAATCCTATAACGGGTCCTACTTAATAGCACTTTGATGCAACACTAACTTGGAAAAACTTAACATACTTATTCCTTCTTGTATCCATCTTGATGCATCAGACATTTGTTCTATGTCAACACTGCACCCTATCAAATCTGGAATAGTCATTCTCTGATGTTGTCTCAGAACTCAGAATATCTACCTCCCAGTATGTCTAAGACAACTCATTCCTTCTACTATTTAATTTTAACAAGACAACATAACAAAGAGGTGAGATCACATACACCAATACCAACATGGCAGCACAGAGATAACACAAACAGGAATCTCATACAGGGATATCATACCAGACTTCCAATAATATATTTAATATTAATCAACTATCATCATCCAATCATATATCAATCTAAGTATTCAAAACAGTTGTCATAGTCAATATTCCTCAATTAATATATCATACAGATATAAATGTTCAGATTCATGCATGTGCACATAGACTCAGTTTTTCAAAAACAACTCCATGGAAAATTTCACAATTTTGAGAAGAATGCTCTAGTTAATTGCCTAGCCTAAGCCCACAGACAATCTCTCAGTCGTTGAAAAGAATCGTGTTCTTGTTCTCTTGAAAAACAAACCCTTTGTTTATTTTCCATATTCTTCAAATCATTCATTTTCATCATTCATGAAAATATTAATTTGTGAACACCTATTTTGAGGTGTCTTGGCCGAAATTCACCATGTTCTAGGGACCAAAAATTAATTCTCTTATTCTTGAAAAATTTCAACATGAACCCTATCAAAACTGTAGCCCTTCCTTGGCCATTGGAGCCAAAAATTAATTTCTTTTCTATCAACACATCATGGCATACACATACATATTTCATCATAAATACTACAAGCATGCTATATACTCATCATGCATAATATAAGCATACCATCAAAGCCATAAAATCATGCAAAGCATACCAAGTATAGACAAATAATTAAAGCACATAAACACCCACAAATAAATTACAAGACCATGGATCTGAATCCTTATATGGATTCACCATCCACCAAATATAAAACCATCTCTCACGACCATACTTGATTGGTGAGGTGGATCTCCCTCTTACCTCTTGAAGATCCTCAAAAGCTCCTTGGTTTGCTTCTTTTTCCAAGTCCTTCAACACCAATGGCTTCTCAAATACAAAACAAAATACATAAAAATTAGTATACTAAGCATGATTAAGAGGAACCATGGATCAAACATGGCTTAGATCATGAAAAAGAGAGAAGAAATGAAGTTTCCTACACTTTACCTCAAAAACCTTAGAACTTGCTTCTTCTTAAAAACTCCTTGAAAATAAATGATTTGAGAAAGTCTACAACATGAAAGTTCTTAGAATATCATGTAGATTCAAGATCTATGGTTGGATGAAATTAAAAGAGATTGGATGGTGGTTTTGAGTGATATGGTCGAATGGTGTATTTAGGGAGAGAAATGGAGTTTTCTTTTGTTCTTGTTCTCTCCTTCCATGTTGCCATCCAAGGGTCACAATTGAAGTCTAAGCAATTATATAAAACCAAATTTCAACCATAGATTAAATCAATGGTTAAGATTAAATCTTGAAAGTCCAAGCAATTATTTGAAGCATTCTAAGCCATTAATTAATTGATGGTTAGGATTAAGGTAGACTTTTAGGTGTAGCTTTAGATAGAAGACTTAATTTAGTATTGGATTTTTCTTCTTTAAATCCTAGCCTTTAGATGTGTCTCCAAAATGAAGGGTTAAGATTACTCCTTCAAACTTTACATCCAATGGTCGTAAATGGTTAACTTTTCATTTTTTTAAGAAAAATCTCCACCATAAATTAAATCCAAATCCAATTTCATAATTGATCCATCTCCACCGTTGATTAGATTCAAATCCAACGGCCACAAATGGTCTATTCCTTTGCAAGACCAAATCTCCACTTGATTGATCAATTCTAAATCCAATGGTTATAAATGGTCATAACCATTATATTAGACTTATCCTACACTGTTGATTAAATCGACGATTGATATCAAAGTCTCTAATATTAGACTTGTTTCCTATTGGTCCATTATCATAACCACTAATGTTGACTTAACAGTATAATATTTATTTTTATCTGTTAAACCCCACAAAAATTATATTTACTGTATTTTTATCGCCTAGATAATTAAATACAAGATCAAAACACAAGAAAAAATTTTCTAAAACTGCTTTCGGATTCGGGTTTAGTAAGATCCCTGTTTCCGTCCTTCAAACAAGACAAAATTTTCTATGCGTAGAAAAAAATTTTCACTTTGTGGGACCCACCAGCCCACACACACTCCTGGGCCCACAAACAAGTAAAAAATTTCATAATCATCCACAAAAATCACAAATATTAGAAAACGCACAAATATCAAATCGATTACGTAAAATAATTAAAACCTAACGGTAAAAATTAAATTACGTAAAGTTTTTCCCCGACCCAAAATTTTTATTTTCCCGACACGGAGAAATCACTCAAAACGATCAAATACGCCGATGGAATAATCAAAATAATTTTACAAGATCTCAGAAATTACTAAACAAGAAAATTACATTAACTTGTCAAAATTACTATTTACGAGATACGAAATTTTAGGATGTTACAATACTCCCTTCTTACGAAAATTTCGTCGTTGAAATTTCATAACCATGATTTCACACCGTCAGAATAAATATAAATATCCTTCTTCTATCTTTTCTTCCAGCTTTCATGTAATTTCACCTCTTGCATCATTCAAACGATTTTAACTAATGAAAGTTCTTTATCTTTTGTTCACTTCTACTGATCACTTCTACGAATTTCCATTACCGTCTTAACTTTTCACACTGACGAACCTCTTCAATTTTTGAAGAATCCATCACGCTTTCGTTGCGCCACTTTGATACAATGACACAGATATAAACATAGGAATATTCTTTCTTGCAAGATATTCCTTCAATTTCAATAGATAAAAGAAAACATCATGAAAGATAATAAAACGAATCGAATATGTTATCGAACATATTCAGCAAAGAATTAGATGTAACCCAATTTCAAGAATAAAGTTTCTCTGAATTACTCACACTTGGTTAAAATAATCTCATAGGATATGGTTGAAAAATAACCAATCCATTTTCAAAGATCACATCTGTTTATGAAACAGATCAAACTAACACAAAAATTTTGAATGACAGATCAAACTATTACAATGATTTGATCTATAACAATATTTGAATAACACAAGAAGCTCGATCGGCTAATAATAGAAACAGAAAGAAACAAATCAGAGGATTATGGATAACTCTAAAATATAATTGATCTACTCAATCATATTACACAAAGAATAGGCTTCCTCACAAAGATATGCACTATGATCAAAGAATTACCTCTTGCAGTACAGTCTCCGTTGTTTAGGTCTTCAGCTCAGAACACTCCCGTTTCATTCAGAGTAACAACTTCCCTTACTATCTAAAATTTTACTAACAGAAAACTCTGTTTTCAAAGAGCATAATCTCTGGGAAAATGTGTTTAACTTTTCCGTAAATTGTTTCCTTGACGTACATTCCTTCATTAAGTACCTTCTTTCACATCACTTACTGCTTTTGGTTTCCTCAATAGTTGTAAATACATCTTCTGTTGAAATCAATTACTTTCCCAATATCCCTAAGAAAACACCAGGTTCCAAAATTACGTAGTCTTATATTCTAAGACTGATTCTCTTCCATTAGATCCTGAACTTCAACTTCCAGTTTTTGCTGTTCAGCGATCCTCTGTTCGTGCAGTCGTCTTTCCACATTACTCCCGTTGCTCTTGTAGCTGTAACCGCATTACTAGTAACATGTTCCACTTTCACACAAGTACAACTATCCCGAGCCATTTCCTTTTTTTTTTCTTCTCGAGGCGTGCAAATGAAAATACAATGGATTTGATATCCATTATAAACAACATTGTTTCCTTTCGGAAAACAATAACACAGAGAATACAACACAAGTAAAATAGACCTAACCACAAACTCCAAAAGACTCAAACCGTGCTCTGATACCAACTAATGTAACACCCTCCATAGGGTATCACATGTCTGACTCCCGACTCATAATCTGAAAAGAAGTTCGCACAAAGTTTGAGTTATAAAAGATGTGTTTTAAAATTTTTTCTTTTCTTATTACAGAAACATAAACTTACTGAAATCCATAAGTATTACTGAAATTATATTTAAACTGATTAATATACAATATTGATACCAATTAATATTTAACAATTTAAAGAGAAATATAAAACTAACAACTTTTTTTTTTTTAACAAGAAGTAAACCCTATAACAGTCCTACTTAATAGCAGATCAAGACACTAATGGGAAAACTTAACATACTTATTCTTTCTTGTATTCATCTTGATGCATTAGACATCCGTTTCTATGTCAACATATTTTACGCTATCAAATCTGGAATAGTCATTCTCGATGTTGTCTCCGAACTCGAATATCTACCTCCCGGTATGTCTAAGACAACTCATTCCTTCTACTATTTAATTTTAACAATACGAGATATTTGAAAGACAACATAACAAAGAAGTGAGATCGTCTACACCAATACCAAATACATAAGCGAGTAGATAACACAAACAACAATCTCATACAGGGATATCATACTGGACTTCCAATAATATATTCAATATTAATCAACTATCATCATCCAATCATATATCAATCCAAGTATTCAAAATTGAGTTGTCATACCAATATTCCTCAATTAATATATCATATACATATAAATGTTCAGATTCAAATGCGTATGCACATATAGACTCGAGCTTTTTCAAAAATAACTTCATGGAGGTTTTCACAATTTCGAGAAGAATGCTCTGGTTAATTGCCCAGCCTAAGGCCACAGACAATCTCCTAGTCGTTGAAAAGAATCGTGTTCTTGTTCTCTTGAAAAACAAACCCTTTGTTTATTTTTCATTTTTTTCAAATCATCCATTTTCATCATTGATGAAAATATTAATTTGTGAACACCTATTTTGAGGTGTCTTGCCCAAAATTCACCATGTTCTAGGGACCAAAAATTAATTCCCTTGTTCTTAAAAAATTTCAACATGAACCCTAATCAAGGACATCAAAACTGTAGCCCTTCCTTGGCCATTGGAGCCAAAAATTGATTTCCTTTCCATCAACACATCATGGCATACACATACATATTTCATCATAAATACTACAAGCATACCATATACTCATCATGCATAATATAAGCATACCATCAAAGCCATAAAATCATGCAAAGCATACCAAGCATAGACAAATAATTAAATCATATAAACATCCACAAATAAATTACAAGACCATGGATATGAATCCTCACATGGATTCACCATCCACCAAATATAAAACCATCTCTCACCACCATACTTGGTTGGTGAGGTGGATCTCCCTCTTACCTCTTGAAGATCCTCAAAAGCTCCTTGGTTTGCTTCTTTTTCCAAGTCCTTAAACACCAAGGGCTTCTCAAATACAAAACAAAATACATAAAAATTAGTATACTAAACTTGATTAAGAGGAACCATGGATCAAACATGGCTTAGATCATGAAAAAGAGAGAAGAAATGAAGTTTCCTTACACTTCACCTCAAAAACCTTAGAACTTGCTTTTGGAAAAACTCCTTGAAAATAAATGATTTAAAGAAAGTCTCAAACATGAAAGTTGCTTAGAATATCATGTAGATTCAAGATCTATGGTTGGATGAAATTAAAAGAGATTGGATGGTGGTTTTGAGTGATATGGCCGAATGGTGTGTTTAGGGAGAGAAATGGAGTTTTCTTTTGTTCTTGTTCTCTCCTTCCATGTTACCATCCAAGGGTCACAATTGAAGTCTAAGCAATTATATAAAACCAAATTTCAACCATAGATTAAATCAATGGTTAAGATTAAATCTTGAAAGTCCAAGCAATTATTTGAAGCATTCTAAGCCATTGATTAATTCAATGGTTAGGATTAAGGTAGACTTTAGGTGTAAACTTTAGATAGAAAACTTAATTTAAGCCATTGGATTTCTTCTTTAAATCCTAGCCAACTTAGATGTGTCTCCAAATGAAGGGTTAAGATTACTCTTTCAAACTTTACATCCAAGGTCCAAAATTAATTTTTCACTTTTTTTCTAAGACTAAATCTCCACCATAAATTAAATCCAAATCCAATGGTCGTAATTGATCCATCTCCACCGTTGATTAGATTCAAATCCAACGGTCACAAATGCTTCATCCTACCACTTTAAAGACCAAATCTCCACCCTTGATCAATTCTAAATCCAATGGTTATAAATGGTCATAACCATTATATTAGACTTATCCTACACCGTTGATTAAAATCGACGATTGATATCAAAGTCTCCAATATTAGACTTGTTTCCTATTGGTCCATTATCATAACCACTAATGTTGACTTAACAAAGATAATATTTATTTTTATATGTTAAACCCCAAAAAATTATATTTATGTATTTTTATCGTCCGATAATTAAATACAAGATCAAAACACAAGATCTGAGAAATTTTCTAAAATTGTTTCCGAATTCGGTTTAGTAAGATCCCTGTCTCCGTCTAAACAAAGGTATAAATTTTTCTATGCGTAGAAAAATTTTCACTTTCTTGAGACCCACATGGGCCCACGTGTGCCACCTGGGCCCACAAACAAAAAAATTTCATAATCATCCACAAAAATCACAAATATTAGAAAAAACACAAATATCAAATCGACACGTAAAATAATTAAAACCTAACGGTAAAAATTAAATTACGTAAAGTTTTCCCCCTGGCCAAAATTTTTATTTTCCGACACGAGTAAATCACTCAAAACGATCAAATACGGCGATGGAATAATCAAAATAATTTTACAGTATCCAGAAATTACTAAACAGTAAAATTCTGTTAACTGTCAAAATTACTGTTTACGTGATACGAAATTTTAGGATGTTACAGCCTACGTTGGTAGCGCCGTTGTACAAGCAGCGTTCGTGGTCGCCGGATGCCTTTCGTGACAAAGCGTGGCTCCTGCGCAAAAGGAACTAGAAGAATCGTCGTAACAAGAGCGTGACGGACGAGGACGTTGACGAACTCAAAACTTACATTGAATTGGGTTTCAGATTCGAATCATCACTAAAGGTGGAGTTGGATCAGTGTCTCTCCGATACCTTACCTGCTCTCGGCCTCTACTATGCTGTTAATAAGGAAGCTCTCAGCGTCTCTCAGGTTGTTGCAACAATGGAAGCTCTCAGGGACGGCCAGCCTTTAGCATATGGATCTAGCAGCAAAGACATCATTCAGTAGGACTATATGGCAAACCCATGGCTTCTTTGATTTGTCAGATCCATTCAGTTCGTTGTTTTTCATCACATCACTTTTTCTGCTTGTTTAGGGAATTGAGGATGATTTTTTGTATTATTAGGAAAGGTCCCAAATTTGCTCATTATGTTCGTAAATTTAGCTCAGAGAGTTACATTTGTTTTAGATGTGTTGATTTGCTGATTTACTGATTTTTGCTCATGAGTGATGAATGGTAGTATAGTAATAGTATATAGTTATATATACTATTAAGTTATTTATACTATTTGCATCAAATGTTTGATAGTATAAAAATTTATCAGCTTGTTTATACTATAAGACGTAATCCTATTGTCTTATATTATCATATCTTATACTATCAGGTGTACCAAACGCAATCTTATATGTGTCAAATGTAGCCTAAGAATTTTGTTATATCCTCTTAAAAAACTTCTTAACAACTCTCCTATTATTATTTATTAAAAAATATTAAATAAAGAAATAAATATATTCATTATCTTAGAAATAAAAAAAATATTTAATATTTTATTCATTTAATAATATAAAAATTAATTAAAAATTTTAAAATTACTCAAAATTTAATAATAAATATATCCTTCCTCTTTTAATTTGAAAATAAATTCATAGCAATATTCCATTGCGAGAGAGAGCAGCAGCCTTGTTGGCCTTTCAACTGTACATGCTCATTTCAAAAAATCTATTAATTTTTAATTTATCCAATTCATCCATATTAAAACTAGTCTAATCCATTCAATTAGAATAATATATTTTATTGAATTAGATTTAATGAATTAAATTTAGTGTGTTTAGTTAGTAATTCAACCAAAATGTCCATTGAATCCATTAGATATCCAATTAAAAACCAATGCAATTGATATCCAATATATATTTTTTTTATTTCAATACTTTCACTTTCACTAAAACTCAAAAGCTCATAACATAAAGTGTTGAGTCCCAAAATTTTTAGAAATAATTTTTTAGAGAGAGAAAAAAATTTTAGAGAGAAAACATTTTTAAAAGAAGAAATATTTTTTAGAGAGAGAAAAATTTTTAGAGAAAGAAATATTTTTTAGAGAGAATGAAAATTTTTAGAAAAAAAATATTTTTAGAGAGAAAAAATATTTTTTTAAAGAAAGAATGAAAACTTTTAGAGAAAAAAAAAATTTTAAAAATAAATTTTTTTAAATAAGTAAATTAAATATTCATTCATCTAATTTATTAAAATTAATTAATAAATAAATTAAATATTTATTTGTTAAATTAAATTATAAATAAATTAAATAATATTAAATATTTTATAATAAAACTTAAATAAATTAATAATTTATTTTAAATTCATCCATGATCTAATAGAAAATCAATCCTCTGTTGCATGAAACAATTTCATTTTATTATTGTTATTTTAAAAAATGAAATAAAAGGCGCCGCCGCAATGGAAATAGCTAGCAGCTGCCAGTAGAATTACAGTCACTCAGAGTCAGAGTCACACCCGTTACCATTTACTGTGATTTTCGTTTCATATCATCGCTCTTCTTTTGGGTACCTCAATCAATGGCGGCCACCCTAACAGCCGTTACCATTCAGCGTGATTTAATTTCAATGCTCCAATCTAAGCCCAGTTTGAAATTCCACCCTCCATTTCCTCACCCACAAACCCTCTTCCCAACAAAACCACCTCCCTCTCCTTCCCTCTCTAAATCTCTCACTTACACTCACACCTTACGCACTAACAAACTCCTCCTCTCCGCCGCCGCCGCCGCCGCAAGTCCCGGCGACAAACTCGTCGACGACGCACCCTTCTCTTCCAACGGCCCTCCCATTCGATCAAAGTACTCCCCCCAAATTCATTCTTAACACTTATGCAAGTATTCTTATTGTATATCTGATTTGGCATGCATGTGCCATTTTGTTGTAGGGTTCGGCGACACACAATTTCGGTATTCGTGGGGGATGAGAGTGGAATGATTAACCGTATTGCGGGGGTGTTCGCGAGAAGGGGATACAACATTGAGTCACTCGCTGTTGGTCTGAATGAGGATAAGGCTCTGTTCACCATTGTTGTCTCCGGAAATGATAAGGTGCTCCGGCAAGTCATGGAACAGCTTCTCAAGCTCGTCAACGTTTTAAAGGTTCGTGATGATGATTGTGTGTACTTGTGTAACTTGCTTTTTTATGCATGGGAGAATATTCTAAGTGATGCGTGTTTGGATTGGTATATGGCTTATTTTGTGTTTGAAAAAATGTTTATAATGGAAAATGTTGAAAAAATTGATCTAAAGTCAAACATGTGCTGATTGATCATGTCGTTTACTGACCAGGTTGAAGATATTTCGAATGAGCCCCAGGTAGAACGTGAACTAATGCTCATAAAAGTGCATGCCGATCCGAAACACCGTGCCGAGGTTGCTGCTTTGTGATTTGTGTGTGTGTGTGTGTGCGCGCAACTGCAACTGCATATCTTGTTCTTGTTTGTTGGGCATTTCTTGTTTGCTTCTTTTTACTATTTATTTATTTATTGCTGGGAAATTCTCAGATTAAATGGTTGGTGGACATCTTCAGAGCTAAGATTGTGGATATCTCGGAACATTCGGTGACGATTGAGGTTATTACTGGACAGCTTTGGATATGTTTTTATCTTTAATCACCATGTGTTAGTAGTGTATGTTCTTCTATGCATGTGCAACCTGTAAAACTAATTGTAATTGAAGAGTATGCTCTTGGGTGGGCTCTTTATGCATTTCACATAATTCCTGCCCTGAGTTGCGTTGTCGTCTATCTCTTTTACCCATTGATCCTCAAATCACGGAAAGCTTATGCCAGTTATACTTGGATCAATAATTGACAATATTGGTTGGTTGAGTTCATAATGTCTTCATGAGGTTGTCTTTCTGGCTATATTTGTATCCTTGTAATAACTCATTGAATTTATGTCTTCGTAGAAATATTTGAGAATGCCTCATATATATGTTACAACACAACTCAACAGTAGGCCTAATTTTCTGAATTGCAAACTGCTCAAAGCATAATCATTGGTATGGCTATTGGACAGTGTTGGCTGTGCCATTGCAAAGGATTGTTTGACAGAAATTGGATAGAAGGTTGCATCAAATGGAAGTAATTGTATGGCCGTCTTCATAGTGCTGGTATCTTGCTGCTAGGCCTTTGTTTTGTGGTGGGGATTTTTTATTGGCTGTGGGCTTCACAATCAATTGGATTGTACTTGTGAAATGGGGAAAAAAATACAATTGTTATTTGGTTAAGGTAATTATTGATTATTGGAGGTATAAATTGCATTACGAGAGTGTGGGGCAATGCCTAGTGATCAGCTCAATCTTGGGAATATACTACATGTGTTGATATAGTCTTCCTTTCATTGCATAAATAAAAATAGTATAATTAGGATACTAAGATAGGAGTATGACTATACTGTTGCTGGAGCAGCTCTTTTTATGTTATTGTTTTTGTTCTTGATTTCTTGTCTTTCATTTTCCCCATGAATAGGATTTTGTCTGTTTTTACTCTTTAAATAATATCAGGAATAAATAGTGCGCCGATATGAGCTGGGTGGATATTTTCACCCTTATTGCTCAAGTGTTTTGTTTCATATTTTCCTTTTTATCTAACATTTATTTAGTCATCACCATTTTGCAATTTATCTTTAGCTATTCTTGGTGATACAATCAGGTCGTAATTTCAGGTGAGTTGTTCTGCAAATGTTACAGGTCACTGGAGATCCAGGGAAGATGGTTGCAGTTCAAAGAAATTTAAGCAAATTTGGAATTAAAGAAATAGCCAGAACTGGAAAGGTTGAAAAGTTCAATTGAGTACCTAAGAAATTTCCTTAAATTTTATCTTGTCCACTTTGTCATGCATTATATTGTCAGATTGTGTAAAATTTACTAACCCATTATTATTATCTGATGATGTAACTATAACTAGATTGCATTAAGAAGGGAAAAGATGGGTGCATCTGCTCCGTTTTGGCGGTATTCAGCTGCTTCCTATCCAGATCTTGAAGGAACAGCAACTATTAATGCCCTTGTAGGAGTGAAAAATAGGAATCCTGTTGGCGAAAATGATATGCCTGTGGGGGTATGATCTTATGTACTCTTTTAACCCTATCATTTCCTTTTTTAACCTATGTTTCACAAATATTCATGTGAAATTAAATGATTAATAAATCCTATCAGAAGTGTTAGATTTAGAAATCATGAACAAGCTTAGTTTCCTGAAGCAGAATTATATCAGGCAAATTTTGCATAATGACTTCAACTCTTATTTGTATCTCAAATACTATTGACATTCCAGCTAATGATCTTTACAATTGAACACCTTTCGTCCCTCATGCTTTGGAACAGTTTTTGATAGTTTTCTAGAAAGGTTTTGGTAAACACACAGGCCAAAGTTTTATGGCAGTTTGCTGTTTTTGCAATTCTTTTGTGTATCTGGCTGGAGCGCAAAGGCCTCATCTTTATGGATGTCTCTTTTCCCTTAAGCTTGTTAGTTATGGAATAGGATTACGTTTATATCTTCTCTTTGCTGTTCTGCTCATTGCTATTTTAAGCGAGTGGTCATTTTATGACATGCACCTGTGCAGCCTTTCTACATTCTCAATTTTTCCATGCTTCTTGTTTTATCTCTTGTCCCCTCTTTTGGAGAATATCTTATCCTGCACATAGTTGTACTTTCCCTCTTTACTTTCTCATTGTTTTTCTATAAAAAAGACCTTTCACATCTAGGCCTTTAGGTCCCTTGTATTCGTGGTGGATTGTGGTTTGTAACTTTTTAGCTCATTATCCATATATTTTCTTTTTCTTTTTATCATAAGTCCTTGGTGAGTTCAAAAGTAGTTGTTGCTCTTAACTATGATGCCTGAGGAATCTAGAACAGATTGTGGATCTTGGCTATCCCTCTCATCCCATGATGGCTAACAGTGATGACCTCAATCCCTGTCTCCAGCTTCCTTTTGGCACCAGAATTCAGAGCAATTATTTGATTCTTGTCAGGTTGTGGTAGAAATTGAATGATATAATTCTAGGTCACTCTCCGTAATAAAACATTGAGGATCAAATTATATTCTTGTTGGATCTTTATTGTCTTTGCTTAACATCAATTGTTCTAACTTTTGAATTTATAAACTTTCTATGACTGACTAAAGAAGAACAAATCTGTAAATATGGCATGGAATGAAGCAAACAGTGACTTAAATGCTCTCCATTACTACAAGTTAAATATTTGTTGTCCCTTCTGTACTTGGATTTATTTGATCATTGGTAAATTTAGATGTAGTCTCTGACTTTTTATTTTCTTTTGAAATGTTTGCTTGTCTGAAGGGAGATGTTTATCCTATAGAGCCTTCAGATGGTTTTACTGTCAATCAAGTACTTGACGCTCACTGGGGTGTTCTCAATGATGAAGACGTAAGAATGGTTTATCATCGCTTATTTTCCTTAACTGTAACCTGCTTTTTGTTTCCTAGGAATGCATTGTAGATTTAATACCTAAGTCATCCTAATTTGCAGTTTCTTGTTAGTGTTCTTTACTCAATGTTCCCCTGTTAGAGTTTGATTCAAATAGTAATGAAGTTTCAGTTTGGTTTTTTGGTTACATGTTTGAATATATTCATTGAGTTTTAAAGTTCTTTTTATTGTAGTTTTATTAACATGGCAGGAGCCTCATGCACTGGGCCACCCTAGTTTTATTACCATTGTCTAAGTCCAAGCTTGAAATTAGTCCATTTAGCTTACACTCATAGTTGGTCATTTTGATGCGAAGTTATTAATTGCCTCAGCTTCAAACACCTCATACCATTTCTATCCGTTTGAAATATTTCAAATTAGATTAATTGGCTGAAGACAGGTTGAATATGGGTTTTCCTGGTATTAAGGTTCCAAATCATTGTATGCTTAAGGGAGGATAAGATAAACCTGCATGTGATGTCCTTTTGAGAGATTTAGCTACAAATGCTAGTCGGGTTATTCTGTTTCTTTTCCCTTTCTGGGTATACAACAACCTATCTTTTAAATAAAGCATTTATTTCACAAACTTTTATGTTTTTTGGTTAAAAGTCTTTGAGTGTTGAAGCTTGGTATTTCACTTACAAGTTTTTGCTTTGTGCAATTTCTACTTGGTGTTAGAAGCTTGTGCAATGTATGATGTCTTTATCATTATTTTCTTGTATTAAAATTAATTTTACTTGAGCTAAGATGATTTTGCTTTTTAGAAATAAAGTATTGAAGGCTTGATGGAGTGGACCAAATTGTATGAATCTTATTTCAAAAGTGATTCATAAATCTTTTCACCTGTAAAGTCTTAATGCTAATTAGAAATGTTTTATGCTTATAAAGAGCCCAAAATGTAGTTTAATGCTCGTTGTGCATTAGCATGTGATCATGGATTCTCTGAATGACATGCATGTTATTGTCTTACTGATGGGATAATGCCTTCAGACTAGCGGAATTCAATCACACACTTTATCCATGCTTGTGGATGATGCTCCTGGAGTTCTCAACATTGTTACGGGGGTTTTTGCTAGAAGGGGCTATAATATTCAGGTTTGCTTCAACAGTGTTGTTTTCTACTTTTTATTTGTGTGTAAAATAGAATATACTTAAGTCTAGCCATTTTTGTTTCCATGCCTTCTCATCTGCTTGAATCTGCCCTTCGTTATTCCCAGAGTTTAGCTGTAGGACATGCAGAAGTTGAAGGACTTTCTCGACTTACAACTGTGGTTCCTGGGACAGATGAGTCAATCGGCAAGTTGGTGCAGCAACTCTATAAGCTAGTATATCTGCATGAGGTTCAAAATCTCTATTAAAAAAAATGCATCACATCCTATAAATAGACTGTTTGCTTTGAGCTTTATATTTTTTAGTATTACTTTTTGAGTATGGGTCTCCACCAGTGTCCTAGTAGACATAGAAATGGACATATCGGGCTTTGCCTGACAACATGTGACTCTACCAGAGAATTGTGTGGTGTGACCCAACTAAGCCTTTTCAAGGAGATCTGTGGTGGAAGTGATGGGACTGAGCTGATAGGCCTGCAGCTGCAGCTGCAGCCCACCACTGATTTCAACACCCCCCTCCCTGGCATGATCCTATTATATTGTAAAATTAGTAGTTACGTTGTAGAGTGTACTAAATCTCAAAATGGTGAGGATTATTGGGCTTAGGGTTTGCGTGTCTGCTACTTGTAATCTTCATTTATCACAGTGAATTTTCCCTTTGTTTTGCCCATGGACATAGGCCTATAGTTCACTGCACGCAAACCACATTAAATTCCGTGTTTTTGTTTCTTCTCCCTATTTTTTGCTTGTGCACCTGGTTACAACAGGGCATATGTCTTGGAAACCTCTATTGGGATTTAAATAATGACCTATTCAATAACAAAATCGATTAGTTGTAGTGTTAAATGTTTGAGTGGATTTTATTTATATTTCCTGATATTACGTTAGTGTGAATAATGAAAGAGTATTCTGAAACTTGAGTATCTTGTAATGACATTATCTTATTTAAGAAACCTTACTACTTTTTGGGTGCCCTGACCTATTAGTCTTATTCAGGAATTCCATTCCAAACAACTTTTTTTAAATCTCTCGCTTGAAGCGTAAATCTTTACCTGCCTTTCTTCAGTTTCTTTTGTATTTTTCCATTGAGAGCAGTATTGATTGAGATAGTACATAAAATTTTGACCATTTTTTATATTAAAAAATTCCGGACATATTATACTTTTCTGTATTTCATCTTTCTCTGTATGGATCTTTGGATTTTAGGTTCTTTTTCTTTTACTTTTCAGTTGCCAATCTTTGTGTGTCTCAATATTTGCTCACTAGTTCATTCACATGTTTAACTAACATTTCTCCAGGTTCGTGATATCACTCACTTGCCATTTGCTGAACGAGAATTGATGCTAATAAAGATTGCTGTAAATGCTGCTGCACGACGTGATGTTCTTGATATTGCCAGCATTTTTAGGGCTAAAGCTGTTGATGTATCTGGTCACACAATTACTCTCGAGGTGAATTTTATGTAGACTTTTTAACCAAGTGATACAGCATCATATTTAACATCAACTTATATTGATACTCATAATGGATACCACTTTACCATAGAGAGAATGTTGAATTTAGCAACTATAATGTTCTTACAAATTGTACTAAGACCAATTCAGTTTAGCTGAATTTTACAGTGCTACAAGGTCAGCAGTACCCTGCCCTGTTGGCAGTATAATGTCAGTTGTATCTTGCATTGAGATTTATTTCAGTAGTCAAGAAAGCTGCCAATAAGGCAGGGTACCAGTGCCCAATCGGCCCTCAGTTTATCATATAGGTTTTTTCTAGGTGATGGGAATATATAATATTTGGTATTTAGTCAGCATCCTTACATGTTACAATCCAGTTCTGCCCAATGTCTGCAGCATTCCACACCAGTTTTCTTTCTTTCTTCACTGAGTTGGTTAGCCATCAGCAATAGAATGTAGTGCAGATGCAAATACTACCCGGAATTACTTATTTTTTCATCTTAATGGATATAATTTTAGGTTTAAGTGGGCACTGCACCCCCACCTTTGTAACATTATAATCCTTCTTTCAGATTAATATTAACGATAAAACTGGGGCACTAAGATCATACTTTCCTCAAAAGGCATAATATAGTAGAAGTTAACAACTGACGATACCATATTGGTGCAAACTTGCTTCTAAGTTAATTATTTTGCCCTTCCAACTAGGGTTATGGTTATTAAACAGAAGGTTACAGCTTTTTACTTGATGAGGTTAGGCTGATGACAGAAAAAATGGAAACTTTTTTCATTTGTTTATTATGTTGTATTTACTTCAAAATATTTCTTACTTTTACAACTTCTGCCATAAATCTAAATGAAATTACTGACTTCTGATCCTTTAGCATTTTGGAACTAATTGATATGCTCTTGTTCCAGCTTACTGGAGATCTAGACAAGATGGTTGCGTTGCAGAGATTGTTAGAACCATATGGCATTTGTGAGGTTTGTCCTATAAATCTTTTCCACTTACATGGTAGATATTTTGCTAAGTCAGTTAACTTGTTTATGTACCTTTTTCTATATATTTCCAACGTCATATTTGGTACGTTTGCATTTGCTGCCCTAAATGAATCCCTTAATTCCGTTTAAGATGGTTCACTTAATTGCTTGTATTTTCTTCTGAGGCTTACCTTTTCCTATATGAGTCAAAATATTTATACTGTAGAAAAGAAACTCGCATCTGCTGGTCTTGGTTAAGGTGGCATTGTTTTCTTTTGATGCTCTTTAGAGGGGGAAAATAGGATGAGTGGGTCTAGACAGACATGATAGCCTAGTCATTCTTACATGTCCATGTTCATTTTGGTTCATCTATGGAGCACAAATTGAGCCATTAATTTAAAAACCTAATTGGTGATTGAAACGGTCAAGGGAGCGGTTCAAGATTTAGCATTTCTACCAGGATTTTGAATGTATTTTTTTATTAAAATATAAAAATATATACCAAAAATATATTACAATGAATAAATATAGTTTTTATGTATATATATATATATATAATTAAATATTAAAATATTGAGTTTTTTAATAAAAAAGTTTTTAACCATGTATAGAGATTATATATATAAATTTTGCTTTCTTTTAGCAAGGAAACAAGCTGGCCTAGTGGTTGGCCCTTGTACTTGGGCCTCAGCATGCATGCTGTACTTGGTTTGATTTCCTGTATGGTCTTTTTGACAATGTGTGCTATACTACATCTTGAAGGTTCAATGTTCAAATTCCATTAGGAACAAGTGGGGTGTGGTTTATAAGAAGGGATAATCTATTCCTTATTGTATAGCTTCCAATTGACAAAAGAAAAAAGACAATGTGTGTTATACATACTGTTACATTACCAAACTTGAGCAACTCCAACCCACCAAACCTGTGCTAGATCAACTTTTTGGTGCAAGGCCAGTAACAACTGGCTGGTTCAGTCTTCTTTTTAGATTATGCTTTTTGCTCTTGTATCCTATTGCACCGGTTCTCCCAACTTTTAATCCAGTCTTTCTAACGTTTCTTATTGTTTCAGGTGGCACGAACTGGGCGCATAGCACTAGTACGTGAGTCAGGTGTGGACTCCAAGTACTTGCGTGGATACTCTTTCCCTTTATAATCTCTCTCCACCTGGGTGAAGTTTGTGGGAAATGTGAGGAGGGTCAAATATTTGGCTTGCAGAGCTTGTACTTCTTAAGCGTGCATACCGACTCTTGCCTTTTAAACTATAACGTTGAATTTTTACGAACAGTAATTTGCAAATCTAGGCTTGGAATGACGACATTTTAGATAAAAGAAATGATTTCCTTTTTCTCACCTTTGCTTTTTCATAATTTTTTTTTTTGGTTTGTTTCTGGTAAAACTGAAGTTATTTGATATGTATAAAGTTGGGTAAACAGGTCACTGCCTGCAGGTCGACCCTTTTAACCCATGACCCGTGTGGGTTAGGACCATTCATATTACAGAGTGTTTAAACGTGTGTGGGTTAATCGGGATGGATTCTACTAACATAAGGGTTGCCCACTCTTTTCTCCTAAAATTTTCCCAATTCTTTAACCCGAGGTCCAACAACACCTAAGACCCAAATTTGCCCTACTCAACGCTCCAAGTCCAAGTGAATATAATTTAAGTTAAACAAAACAAATTTCCCAACGCAAAGCCCCTTTTATCTCATTCTAGAAGCGCTTCAAACCCTAAGCCTTCTCATGCTGCATGGGAAGGTAGAGACCACCATGTTGCTCGTTGCCGTTAAGATGGGGACTCCAAGCCACTACCATGCTCCCTGCACTTTCATCTCGTCCAGCTGCCCATCCCCATGATGATTATTGTGGCGTTTGCTATTCTCTTCATCCTTGATTTCATGAAGAGTAAGCTCGTGAGTAGCATCTTAGACTTCAAACAAGGGTTTGCCCTTCCTGCCTACTTCGATTCTAGAATTGGTCTCCAATTTGCGGTGAGCCGCTGAGCATGGATTTTTAGTTTTTTGCTTTTCGTTCTTCCATGAACATAAGCATTTTCTGCTTGGGAAGGATTGAGTTAGGGTTTGTTTTCTTCTTTTGCCAGTCCCATTCACTGCCTTCGTGATTCATCATCTTCCTCTGTGTGGTTTGGATATGGAACGTGGATATAGTTGCCTTTGGGAGTCATGGCTCTGGTGTCTCTCTAATTGGCTTCAACAGACAACTTCAAGGAATAGGTTGACAAAATACAAGAAAAATAAAAAGATAAATATGGTCAGGTTAGTACCACCCAAAATTCTATCTTTTATTAACAAAGCCAACTTGGTTCTTCCTGCTTCATGTAAACACTTGCATTAAAATAAGTTTAGCTTTGATCCACTACCAGTATATTTATATTGTCAATCAATCTATTCACCAAAAAAAATTGTCAATCAATCATGTGAAAAGTGAAAACACGTTTTTAAATAATTTCATAAGTGGGATCAGAACAAACAACATATACAAAATAATTAGAATATAATATTGATCTTGTGTCTGCCCAAAAGAGAGTTGGTCATCTTTCCAACCACATCAAGTTGAATTACATAGTGACGATTGCTTTACATGCATATCATTCAAGTAGTTCAATAGATTTTGATAATCTTACGGAGAATCTAGAATTTTTTCAATCTCATAGTGCGCAGTTAGTGGATTCACTTTCAGTAAAGCCGACATTTTGTCTTCCATAGGTTTCGCCAGAAAAAAAAATTCATCATCAAATTCATTTTAATCCCTGCTTATTTTGTGAATTATATCTCCTTGACTTTCAGTAATACTTCTTTGTGAAAGTATCAAATGAGATTTCTCGGAGTCACAAATTATACATGTTGGACTGAAAAAATTGAGCTATATAAAAGAGGTGATCCATTAAAAGTAGTCCTGTGTCATTCGTGCAGACTGCAAAGGTAGAAGAGACGTGAAATTGGTAGAGTGAAAATAACACTACATTCGGAAACCAACAGAACCAATGCAGCACACGACATCAAATGTCAACATATAAATGTATAAGTGGCACCACGCACAACCAGAGCATCTGGATGGGGAAAAGTTCCCCTGCCACACAAATCTGTTTAACAAGTCGAGCTTTAGAGTTTTTTTTAGGGAAAAAATATAACATTTTATATCATAATTTATTATAAACGCTAATAACATTGGTTGCCAAGTTCATCATACGGATTCCATCAGCAACAGAACAAGATAAAGGACATCACCCAGTTTTCTTTACTCCTCTGCAGCACTAGCAGCACTCAGATCCACACTGAGGTCAAGAACCTGTTCAAAGTCACCCAGTTACGAATATAAGAATCAGCGAGTAACCCAATTAACCAGAAAACTATCAAGAGAATATGATGAATCATTATTCAGTATCTCCCATGCCCTCCAGCAGGGCGTAGAAGACCAGGTTGCCAGTCCATCCATGGGCTTCCTGTTTGACTCATTGGTGTGTTAATGCAATTATAACAAAATAAAATCAACTAGAAATCTTCAATTTTTTCATCCACTGACATTCTTAAGCAAATTATTAATTTATAAGTCAACATTTTAAGAAAGCTTATTTAAAAATAAATTGAATCAAAAGGATATGATTGATCATAAAAGATATAAATGATTTCGGAAGATAAAATTTCTTCATATTAATAAAATGATTGAATAAAAAAATAAAAGATTTTATTAACAAAATACATACAATCAGTGAAACTGTAAAGTATCAAATTTTCAGCCAGTAGCCATTGTATATGGAACAGAAAGATAAGAATGAGGAAGAAATTCAAAATACAATGCAACTTGGAAGCTAACTAGATAACAGCCACCAAAAAAACTCTCAAATCGACCATTAGATATCCAACTGTGCGCAGCCATTTTTACCTTGGGGGGAGGGGAAGAAGGGAATCTTACTTTTTGCAGAAAATTGACTTACAAGAACCAGAAGCCATATCAAAACCCAAGAGTGATACCAATTCTCAACCAACATTGTTCAACAAATATGCAGTGACTTGTAGTTAAGCAACTATTTTCCCAAAGAAGAATTTTGACCCTTAAAGAATTAGAATACAATGATTCCTAAAGTTTGTAGACTTATGAAATTATAAATTATAAATAAGTGACAAATTATGATAAAATACACCTGTTATAAATAGTCTTAACTTTTGGAGCAAATGGCTATTTGTGGCACTGGCAAGTTAATTCAAGTGCAGAAAACTTACCTTTCCAGTTATTAATGTATACATGTTGAGGACATCCATTACGGTTGACTCAAAGTGAGTAGTAGCATCATAGCTCTGTCAAAAAATTTTAAATATGTTATGGTCAACCTATCAACATAACACACACACACATACACACACACACACATAAGATAAAGTAAACTCACTGTTGATATAAAGCAGTTGTCCAAAGACGGTTCATTGACTGGTTCATATCTGTCATAGATATCATAAAATATCTCATCAACAGCTCCTAGAAGTTCAATTCCTGGCTTTAGTTCAATCTCAGGCTGATCCGTCTCTGCCTCTGCTGATACAAATGCAATAAATTTTCCCTTTGGGGCAACGTTGTGAGAATATGAACAACAAAAAAGGTACCTGTCCAGGACAACAAAATAAAACATTCAATACGGGGAAAAAATACAATCTATAAATGATTGGATATCACATTCTCAAAACATTACTAAACTCATCAACTTCAATTACTTCCTTGGTTAAGCTATGTTCATGTTTGTAATGTTGATAAACATATCACATTATTATTTCTAAGTGGAACGTATATATGATTGTCACTTGTCAATTTGATAAATCAGTAATTTTACTTATGTTTAATTAACATATTTCGAAATCACCTTATAGTAAGTCCTAAAAGAATTCCATAAGAAGTCAATCTTATTTCATGCAGAAACCAGTTGATCATTTTTTCTGGCGATAAAAATAATCCAGCTGAAATTGACGGGCTAAGCTTCAGTCAAGACTCAAGAAAGCATTGCCCACGCTAATTAATGGTCCCAACAGCAGGATAGATATTCTTGATCTACTGTACATGTATTGCAATGGACTCTCAAATTTAACTAATAACTGTTTTACAATACACTGCATGAAAACTTACATGTCTGACTTCCGACCCAACTGCTTCTGTGGTAGAATAACTTGCACCGAGTGGGAGTCATTGGTGCTGGGGATCGGGTGACTCATGATGGCTATTGCCCTTGCAACCCTACCAACCTTCCTCACCTGTTTAAATCGTTAAAATTTTCTTTTAAAGAAGGATGCAGTCTCCCATCAAGAGTCATTTAAGAAATTAAAATCAGTTCACCATTAGCCAATAGTTTTATTTTTTCCAACAAGAGCATGGCCAAACTTCCTTCAGAAACAGAACTGGTAATATACTTTTAGCATGGATCTAATACTTTAACTTAGATTTTTAGGAGCATACAATTTTTCACTCTCTCACCATCACCTGAATTGGTTGCAAATAGTCAAAATGGAAATTGATTTCTGTTACCTTGTTGGGCAAGTATGATGGATCACAAACAACTTTTTTGCACTTTGCAGTTTCCCCTTCAGATGTGACACCAACAACCTTTCCTTCCTCATCAAATTCTACCTGGCATTAAAGCAAAATAAAAATCAATTCCTATATTAAGAATGTATATCAGCAGGTTGTTCAAATACAAATCAAAATCACAATAACAATTATGATAAAAAGATGGGGGTGGGCAACTCCAAATAAATGCAAGTTAACAAAATAAATAACAAGTTCAATGAATGGAAGAGGCTAAATACATTGGATTAGGATCTATTGACAGTGGTGCAATGAATAACTTTTTGAAAGTTAGTATCATGCTTGTAAATTTTCTAAAATTTGGCATTCAAGATCTAAATAATAATTATAGTTCAAAGGCTGGATTGATTAAAATCATTTTGTATTAAAATTTGTAATTGTGTAAATGTGCCAAGTCTTATACCAGTATCAATTGAGAAATAGAAAGAGACAGACGGATGTATATAATAGAGTATCTACCTTGCATTCAGGTTTATTCAACATATATGTTCCACCATAAACAGCACTAAGCCGTGCAAATCCCTGAACATAAAAAATGAATTACCAAACCTTGAGCAAAACAAATTCCAACAAAATATCCCTAAAAAGAGATGAAGCAGATGGTATGTTTAATATCTTTTAATGGTGTATCATATCATATCATATGCTTTTAATAGTGTATCTTATCATGGTTGTCAAATCGGGATTCGAATCGCAAATCTGAAAGCCTATTTTTCGAATCGTGAATTGAATCGTATTGTGAATCATAAGATACATGGTCAATTATTTAAAATAATACATAATATATTTTTCACATATAAAACTATAAAAATAAGTATAGAAATGAATAATTGTTCTATTTCTTTTTCTATAAACATTAATTTACTTATATTTTTATTTCCTATTCTATGTATATTATTTTCCTTATATTTTTATTTCTTTATTTTTTTATTTCCTTTTCTATGCACAATAATTTCCTTCTATTTTTTTTCTATGCATATTAATTTCTCTATTTTTTTTATTTCCTTATTTTCTATGCACTGGCACATTAATTATTAGGGTTTCTCCTCTAATTTTAAAAACCTAGCAAGAAAAACCATGTTTTTATCAGTCGCCTCTTCTGTTTCTCTCCTGCGCCACCATTGTCCATCTCAGATCCATAAAACCGAGG
This sequence comes from Ormosia emarginata, assembly GCA_029884605.1. Lineage (NCBI taxonomy): Eukaryota > Viridiplantae > Streptophyta > Magnoliopsida > Fabales > Fabaceae > Ormosia > Ormosia emarginata. The sequence goes on along the minus strand of JAQQTP010000076.1, from coordinate 38,478,513 downwards.
TGTGTTTCACCTCTCACCAACCCCACCATCCTCACCGCCAATGCCAGAATGTCCAACCACCAAAGGCTTGCCATCACTAGAGTAGCCACGTGCCCTACACCTTGGTCGCTAGTTCACATCTGGGCAACAAGTGACGACGCGTTTGAGCTTGTTTCCGACCTCCGTCTCCACAAAACTCTCCGATGATGAGATTCCGGCCACAACCAACCATCACTACCTTGGTCTGTCGCCCCACAGTGGCTATTTGACTCCTTATCCCTCTGAGATTTGTATCGCCAGAAACGTAATAGAATCAAGATTCATGCAACTCTGATACGATTCTAACAATTCAAGATGCGATTCCAGTCACAAAACAATACTCCATGCCATATGTATCGATTGGATGAAGACTCACATCAAATCGCATGAATCTAATCGCGATTCATGCAATTCCAACTACAATGTATCTTATCATATCAACTGTAATTAGAATATAGGAAGTAGAATATTTAGTTACCGCAAATAGGGATATCAATCCCAAATCTTAGGGATTTAGTTTAGGATTGATTGTATATATCTTGTAATTATAAATACACAATGCTGAGAGGGTTTTCTCTCAAGCAATTCAGTCACAATAATCTCTTTTCTAATTTCAAGTTGGCATCAGAGCGAGTTTCTACCCGGCTCTGATTGTTCTTCGTCTTTTCGGCTAAAAAATAGTCGTGCGACAGTCTCAGTCGCCGTCTCGAGTTCGACCCACATCAAACCGACGTCAGATCTGTGTTCAGAAAGGGCCAATTGTCCAGCCCCTGAAGCACCGTCTCCGTCCAGTGTTCAACGTGCCGCCACGCACAACAACCACTGTCGGCGCGTGCCACCTTCCCAGGCTCAGATTGTCATGTCGCCGTTGGCGTCCTCTAGTCCTATTTCAGGGGTCAAATAGCCATTTCGAGCATTATTCAAGTAGTGGGTACTTGACACCCATCGTCTTTGTCGTTTCACATCTGGTTTCTTCGAGTTTCTATTCATATCTCACATCCTCTCTCGTCTGAATCATGTCTTCTGGCACAGATTCTTCCTCTACCCTAACAAATTCTCACAATGACAATTAGGAACCTATGAAGAAGAGTCTTATCTCCTTTTCTTTCTCAGGCACTCTCACAATAATGTTTGAGAAACTAAACAGTAAGAATTAATTGGATTGGTATGTTGTTGTTGATATGTGGTTTTTAGGTTAGGGGCTCTCGAAACATTTAACCAAGAAGGCTTGAAGAAATAGATGCCAATATAAAGGAGGAATGGTAGAGAGCCGATTATCAGTTGGTGCCCTTATTATGGCAGGTCATTGCCCTCAAGTTGTTGGTACACTATCGCTCCTATAAATCCTGCTATGATGTATGGAAGAAAGCTTGAAGTGTCTATGCTAATGATATACAACATCTGTATGACTCGGTTCATAACTTAGCAACACTCCAAATGACAGATCATGACCAACCTTCGTATCTCGACAAATCACTGACCACCATTGAACAAATCAAGTTGATCCTCACTAGTGATAACCTTTAGAAGGTGTTGGATAAGCTTGATAACATGTACATGGTCTTTGTTCCCCATGGTCTTCATAAGGATTTTGAATCCATTCGGAACCAAGTCCTGACAAATCCAAATATCCCTTCGGCAGAGGATATAATTGATTGTCTACTATGGGTTCCCCCACCGGAGGCATCAACTAGGATTGGTCTCAAACTGATTCAGAATCCTCAGCATTTGTCTCTAATACAGTTGACTGTGGAGGCCAAGGCCGTGGTTTTGGTAATCGCCCTTATTGTTCTCATTGCAAACACTCTGGACATACTCAGGATCGATGTTATTCTCTACATGGTTTTCCAAAGAAGTCTACAAATGTAACATAGTCTCAGGGGCCTGGTGTTGAGAAAAAAAAATAAGTCCGAAGGTGACAATCAGAATATTCTGTCAAATAATGAATATAAGGAATACCTTCAACTCAAGGCAGCCCAACAAGCCTCATCCTCAGCCACTATAGTCTATACTGGTAATTCTATGGTTTGTCTCTCTCATTCTACGTTTGTTGGATCTTGGATTTAGATTCTTGTGCTTCCGATCACATAACTGGTAATCCTTCTCTTTTCTCAAAATTATCCTATTCTAAGACACCATATCACATTACCCTCACCGATGGCTCTAAAGCTAAGGCCACTAGCATTGGTCAAGCCACACCTCTCCCATCTTTATCCTTGAATTTTGTTCGTTTTGTATTTGGTTGTCCTTTAATTTAATTTCTGTTAGTCAACTTACTCGCACTCTTAACTGTTCCATAACATTTACTACTGAATCCTTTCTTACATAGGACCGGAGTACTGGGCAGACGATTGGAGCAGGATTTAAATCACATGGACTCTATTATCTCCAGCCTTCTTCCTCTACCATATGTGCTGTCATAGAATCTCCTAGTCTCCTTCATTGTCGTCTGGGTCATCCGAATCTCAATAAGCTGAAGAAGATGGTCCTCGTCTCTCTCTTTTGCAGACTTTAGAGTGTGAGTCATGTGAGCTTGGAAAACAAGTTCGGGCATCATTTCCAAGCAAGGTCAATAATCATGCAACATCTCCTTTTGATATTGTTCATTCTGATGTCTAAGGTCCTAATCGTATCAGTACTGTCCTAAGATATAGGTACTTCGTTACTTTCATTGATTTTTTAAAATGTACTTGGATATCTTTAATGAAAGATCGTTCAGAGTTGTTTATTGTTTTTCAAAACTTTTGCAAAGAAATTCAAACTTAGTTTGGGCACCCTATTCGCACTTTACGTAGTGATAATGCAAAAGAATACTTTTCTGCGCCTTTTAATTCTTTTATGGAATCACATGGCATGATTCATCAATCAACTTGTCCACACACCCCACAACAAAATGGGATAGCAAAAAGAAAACATCGTCATATTATTGAGACAACTTGTACTCTTTTGTTACATGCTAATGCACCTTTAAAGTTTTGGGGAGATGTTGTTCCCACTGCAGGTTACTTGATGAATTGAATGTCATCCTTTGTTCTAAATAACCAAGTGTCTCATTCTCTTTTGTTTCCTAATGATTCTCTTTTGTTTCCTAATGATTCTCTTTATACTGTCCCTCCTCGAGTTTTTTGTTCTACTTATTTTGTGCATGATCGTTCTCTAGGTCTAGATAAATTGTCTACTCGTGATATCAAGTGCATGTTCCTTGGCTACCCTTGGTTCCAGAAAAGGCATCGATGTCATTCTCCTTCCACACATTGCACTTACATCTTTGCCGATGTCACCTATGAGGAAACTCATTACTTCTCCTCACCAACTGAATCAGCCTCTATCTCTCAGGTCTTACCAATTCCTCACATTGATCCACCTACCTTTGTTCTTCCTGTCCTGTAGGGGATGGTACCTTCCTCCCAACTAGTGCATTCTTCTCCACGTCCACTTGTCACTTTTCAGTGTCAACCATGACTTGAGCTTCCAGAAGTTGTTGTTCCTCTAGATTCCGGTGATTGTCTCTTGCTCCATCGTCTCCACCTACTCCAAGCCTACCTAAACCTTCTGCTGACCTACTCATTGCTCTTCGTAAAGGTACACGTTCTACCCGTAATCTTTCCCATTTACAATTTCCTGAGTTATCATAGTTTGTCTTCATCCTATTATGCCTTTGTATTTGCTTTGTTATCCATTTCTATTCCTAAAATTGTTCAGGAAGCACTTTCCCATCTAAGATGGCGACAGACTATGATTGATGAGATGGCAGCCTTGGATTCCAATCATACATGGACTCTTGTTCAATCCCCTCCTAAGAAATCTACAATTGATTGTTGATGGGTCTTTACAGTTAAGGTTGGCCCCGATGGATAGGTGGACCAGTTGAAAGCTCGTCTTATGGCTAAAGGCTATACCCAAAACTTTGGCCTTGATTATGGAGACACCTTCTCTCTTGTTACTAAAATGGCGTTTGTTCACCTTTTCTTATCCATGGCAACCATGCACCGTTGGCCATTGTATCAATTGGACATTAAAAATGCCTTTCTACATGGTGACTTAGAGGAGGAGGTTTACATGGAACAACCACTTTGTAGTGAGACAGGCCATTCAGTGTTCTATAAACATTCTTCCTCCAATCAATGCATCTATCTCATTGTCTATGTAGATGATAGTGTTATTAAGATGATGACCATGAAGGCATTAGAGGCCTAAAACAGTATTTGTTTCTACACTTCCAAACTAAGGACTTGGGCAGTTTGCGATATTTCCTTGAGATTGAAGTAGCTCAATCAAAAACAGGCGTCGTCATCTCCCAAAAGAAGTATGCCCTTGACATTTTGGAAGAGACTAGGATGTTAGATTGTAAACCAGTTGATACTCTTATGGATTCAAATGTTAAACTTCTACCAAATCAAGGGGAGCCCTATTCAGACCTAGGCAGATATCGGAAGTTAGATGGGAAGTTAAATTATCTCACTATAACCAAACCAGACATATCCTTTGTTGTAAGTGTTGTGAGTCAGTTTCTTAACTCTCCTTGCGATTGTCATTAGGATGCTGTGATTCGAATCTTGAGATATGCTAAGGGTTTTCCCGAAAAGGGGTTGATATCTGAAAACAGGGGTCATACATACATTGTTGCTTATACAAATGTTGATTGGGTAAGATCTCCCAGTGATAGGAGATCGACTTTAGGTTATTGTATTCTCATTGGTGGTAATCTTATCTCATGGAAGAGCAAAAAGCAGAACGTAGTAGCAAAATCAAGTGCAGAAGCAGAATATCAAGCTATGGCTCTTACTATGTGTGAACTTATATAGTTGAAACAACTACTCCAAGAGTTAAAATTTTGCAAAATAAGGTCCATGGAGCTCATTTGTGATAATCAAGCAGCCTTGCACATCGCCTCCAATCCGGTCTTTCATGTGCGAACCAAACATATAGAGATTGACTGCCATTTCATTCGAGAAAAGGTTCTCTCTGGAGAAGTCACCACCTCATTTGTGAACTCTAATGATCAACTAGCAGATATCTTCAAAAAGTCTCTCCGGGGTCCAAGGGTAAGATACATATGTAACAAGCTTGGCGCATATGATATATAGCTCTAGCTTGAGGGGGATTGTTGAATATCTTTTAATGATGTACCATATCATATGCTTTTAATAGTGTATCTTATCATATTAGCTGTAATTAGAATATAGGAAGTAGAATATTTAGTTACCGTAAATAGATATAGCAATCCCAAATCTTAAGGATTTAGTTTAGGATTGATTGTATATCTTGTAATTATAAATACACAATGCTGAGAGGGTTTTCTCTCAAGTAATTAAGTCACAATAGTCTCTTTTCTAATTTCAAGTGGTTAAAAAGAGATATAGAGAGGGATACCTGGGGAAGCTCTCCTAAACCATACAAAGGATATATGTAAGGTGATCCCCCTTGAAAGCGTGCAAGAGACTCTGCATATAACTACAAGCGGGAAATATAACCGTGAAGAGGGAAACAAAATATAGCATAGCAACCAAATGGAACAGATGAAACTTTCAATTAAGAAGAATCCGTAATTGAGAAAGAAGAACAAGTGCATAATAAACCAGTACATTTACCTTCATTCTCTTCACAGTGTCCAGTGCTGGCTCACTCAAGTAGCGATCATCTCTATGAAGTGCCAAAGCATGACCAATGAAGTCCACAGTGTTATCATCGAGGCCATATTTTCTGTCACAAGTCAATAAGATAAGCAGAGGGATCTTAAAATAGTCTTTGTTACCATCCACACAAAGTTCTAATTTCCTTCTCATTACAAGGATGAAGAGATCTATATGATATAATATTAAGGAAATATATAAACATCATGACATGCAACATAAATTTGACATGTGATTAAATTACATATGTACACAAACAAAAATGCCAAATAAGAGTAAAATTATCACACACTTAGAATTTGGACTCATAAACACACATTCACTCTACATAAAATATAAGTGGTACTTATATAACCAATTACATTTTACTATCAACTCTATATGAGTGAAATTAAATATGATGACACTTTAAAGTATTATGGTCAATAAGACATGGTAATTATTCCTAAACCAATTCTAATATGTTTATGCAGAGCATGAAGGCAATACAAATCGTGGGATGTTAAATCTAGAAATGATAATGGGAACAGCTAGAAAACAAGTGTACACATACGATATCAGTTCTTTCGTAGTCACTCTTGTCAAGTCAATCCCCTCATGAGTTTTAGGATCGCTCTCATCATAATCTTGAACATAAATGAAAAATTTGCGTGCTCGACGTTTTTCAAACAAACCCATAAGTGGGGACTTCAAGGCCTCCATGTCGGTTGCCGGAACCTTGTGAACCTATAACAACGGAGTTTCCCACCAGCAAAACAATTAATACATCTATATAAAATCTAAACCAAAAGAAAATTTCCAGCATGATCAATGATGAAAACACAAATATACCTTTCCTTTATTAAAAACATAGCTCCCATCCACGGCTTTGAAATAGAGATACTTTGTGACATCGGTGTGTATGAGAACCCGCACTAAAGTGCCATTTGCCATCATAAACTAGTCCATCATGAGTAAATGCATCAGCAGACCAAAACAATAAAAATTTTAAAAAATAAAAAAATAAAAAGTGGGGTGCATAATGAGATGAAAAAGAATGAATGAATGAATGAATGGAATAACCACCTTAGGGATCATATCGACATTATATTCCCTGCTAGAGCCCAAATGAGGAGGAGGCTTGTCATCTCCCCTGAACCTCTTCCAAAGCTAAACAAGACAGCCACAGAGAAGAGAAATCATCATGTCATTTGACACTCACTCACAGTTCAAAAATAACAAATTTATTAAAAAAAATTAAATAAAAAAAAAACAGAAGAATCAGAAGAAATAATGAGAGACCTGAACAAGATTGAGTGAGGTGGACTCTCCTCCGTAATAGTCATTCCTGTCCATGTGAAGAACCTGAACAGAACAACAAACACAGACACGAATCGGAATGAATGAATCGATCATAGAAATATATATGTATCAAAGTTACTGTTTTGATTGATTAGAGCATGTGGATCTCAACAAATCGATGATGGAATCGGAGCAAATCGTACGGGAAGGTTAAGGGTTAAAGGGTTAAGTGGTTACGGACCTTGAGGCCATCGACGGAGAGAAGGCCACTGAGAATGCATTCCTTGAGACCGGTGCCCAACACAATCACATCGTACTCTTCATCCATCCTCCTCAATCACTCACAACAACACTTTCACACAGATGAAACACAAAAAGGGGGTTTAGGGTTTCCGGGTATGTAGGTATGTGTGGCTCCAGTTAATTCCAAATTAATAATGGAGTAACTTTGATTCCTTGATTGATTGCTGAGAGAAGAAGAAGAATAGAATACAAAGAAAGTAAGAAACGGACCCTTCACTTCTCTTTTAAGATTAAGTATTTTTAAAGTTATGTCTGGTAGTTTAACTGAGGAAATAAAATCAAATGGTAAAAAACAGAATGAAATATAATGTGTTATTTTATTGTTTCAATATTTAATAAAAGAGAGAATGGGAATTTATGCCATTTTGTACAATTAAATAATTCTTCAATAAATATACATTTTTAAAATTTAATCATTTTATTTATTGTCATTCCCCATTATCATCCATCCAAACATTCCTAGCACCGCACAATACTTTTCCTTACACTATTGACTACTCTACTTTTTGCATTACGCTCATCAATTTCACTACACCTTTTTTACTTTTTTTTTTCTTTCTTCTGCTCTCTTTTACCATTTTTTTTAATTTTTATTATTTATCTAATTTTTATATATTTAACTTTTTTTAATTCACTCCTAAGTTCATTATATATCTCATAAAAATATTATAATTACGTATAATATAATTTAATATTTCTTTCATATTAACATATAATATAAATACGATATGCGTATAAAAATTAAATACAAAATATTTTTCTTTTTTCTTTATCTAATTAATCTACCTCTTTAAAATGTAAGAATAATAATATAGTATTATACACCTCTACCAGGTTTTTTTTTCTAGATAAGTTTTAAACACTTCTTTTAACAATGCTTCACGTAATAAAAAAATTGTAATTGTATTAAGTAAAAAACAAGTTCATAAATACATTTTAAAAAAGTACTTATTATACATCACTAATAAGTCACATCTCTTCATATAATTATAAGAATCAAAATATAGGTGTATATAAAATAAGATAAGATCATATATAATCAAATGTACTCAAATGTAATAAGTTCAACTTCTATTACTTTCATAAATAAATCTATGACTATACTAATTTTTAAAAAAATTAAAACTTAGTAAATAAAATTAATAACCGAATTGGTACTCTAATTATGTAGTCAAAACTTTAGTCAAAAACACATTTAGTGTGTGTTTAGATTAATTTATTTAATATTCAAAATAGTTTATAATTAAATATTTTTTTGAGAGAACTTTTGGGAAAAAAAGTGATTATTTATCTTAAAATAATTTAAACTAAACATGCTTTTAAATGTTGAAAGAACTAAAAGAATTAAGTGTTGGATTATACAATTTTATGTGAATTAGTATTGTCACATGTTTTAAAAATCTGAATTAATTAAATATTAAATAGTTGTGAAGTATTTTGTTAAGTGAATAGTTCTGTTGCAGATAATAATGCATGTTTTTTACTTATTATTCTGTATCATCTGTTGTTGACTGCCATTGACTTGCTAATTGTTTTTGTTATCATGACAATTAGCTGTAATTGTTGACTTTGTTAATTATCATGGTAAACTGTTAATCAGCTTTTAATCTTATAAATAGTTGATGAAATGAATGGATAGATGAAGTATTGTAATTTATCAGCAATCAACTTCTACTAGTTTTCTGTAACAATTGGCATTAGAGATTTGTCATGTTTTTTAGAGGGCCGAAGACTTAAAGTGGCAGCAACCCCTAGCCAACTGGATCGAAATCACAGGGGTCGGGTATTGGGCATTACCAGTGCAAGTCAAGGACAATTAAAAAGGTATTTAATAATCTTTTAAGGAATATTTTTAACAGTGTTTAGTTGATTAGACAAAATTGTATCGGACAAAATTGTATCGGACAAAATTGTATCGATAGTGTTGATGTCATACCCAATGACTAACACCTGCGACTTTGACTCTATTAGTTGGTGGGTGACCTTATGGGATTTTTAACGAAAATCATAAAAATAAATTGACGTGTGATGCATTTTTACCTCTCAAAAAAGAAAAGTATAATTTTTTAAAATAAATGAAAGGATAATGTAATTTAAGCATATCTCAGTAAAGAAAAGTGTAATTTACTCCTTTATTTTCTTTGTTCTTGCTCTTTTCTACCATTTTTTCCTTTGTCTATGTATCCCACATTATTCAAGTAAGATTATAGAGTCTATCTAGTTTATATATATATATATATATATATATATATATATATATATATATATATTTTCTTTTAAAGGTGGTTCACGTCACCCCAAAAAAAAATAGTGGTTACATTTAGAATTATCAAAACAATTTAAACTTGTCAAATTGTCTCGTTTATCCACTAAAATTAGATATATTGAGTTTTAAATATTTTTTTTAAAGGTGGTTCACGTCACCCAAAAAAAATAGTGGTTACATTTAGAATTGTCAAAACAATTTAAATTTGTCAAATTGTCTCATTTATCCACTAAAATTAGATATGTTGAGCTTTAAAATTATTGACATGCTTAAATCATTATATTTTTAACCTGATTCGTTTAATTCACGAGCTGGCCCATTAGCCCATTTATTTATTTATCTTGAATTACCTATAATATGAATTTGAGCTTCATTTTATGGATTTGATCAACTTTGAATTTAAAATTTACTTTTGCTTTGAAGTAGATATTTGTATTTTTTTATTTTGACTTTATGATTTTAATTTTATGCAATGAAATGTTAATTTTAAAGTAAAAAATTCTCAAAGAAAAAAAAATAGCCTATTTATATAAACCCATCAAGTTGCCTTTATATGGGATGAATTAGTAAAATACTAGCCCATTTTAATCAACATATTTTTGCACTGACTCATTTAATACATGAGTTAAACAAGTCAAGCTTAAACAGGTTGGACTGGTCCGTCTAATAGCCCTAGTTGCACTAAAGGAAAAAGAAATTCATAAATAGATTTTAAAAAACAAAAAACAATTGTTCAACCTCTATCACTTTCATAAATACTATGACTATACTTGATAACTCTATTTCATAGAGTTATTACATCCTAATTTTGTGTTTAAATATATGTTAAGTTCTTAATTTGTTTAAAAATTGACAAAGCTTATGAGCTTATTTGAATATTTTAAATTTATTGTGTTTTATTGTTGAATAGGCTTGACTTGAAGTTAAATTGGTTTAATTAGGTATCATTCATGATTGATATATTATTGGGGTGTATTTTGATCTTATAATGTAGGTTGATAACCCAAAAAGAGTGCTAAGAATGAAAGGAATCAAATCAAGCCAAGAAGATAAGGAAATCAAGTTTAGAGTCTTGCCAACCATGCTAGATTAAATGTAGTGGATTTGAAGATGTAGACCTCCAAATTGAACAAAATTAGTGTAATTGGAAAGTTAAGAGATATATCTACAACTTTCATGTTGACTATTTTCCTTAATTCCATTGGGTTAAGCATTTAAACTATAATGGAAGTTTGACCCAAATTGGTGAACTGACATCTTGATTGTACTGCAATAGTTTGATTGTAATTGGAATAAATGACCTTGTTTTGGTATGATTGTGGTGACATTGGAAATCTAAGAGAAAGTTCTACAACTTTGATGAAGAGTCTAAAGTTCAATTTTAACGTTTGAAAGGTGAAAAGTGGCAAGGAATGCATGATAATGATCATGTCAACAAGACACGCCTAGGCATACGAGTATCAATTGATATACCTGAGAGATCCATGCTTAGGCTTTTAGGTGTGCGAATGTGACTCAAACTTGTTTTTATGTTTTTAAATCCCTTTTATAACATTTTGTATGGATTTCTCTTTACCACCTAATTATAGTGAGAGAGGCTTTTGATTTGGGGTTTTAAAAGAGAGGTTCCATTAAAGGCTTAGAGATCAAGATCAAGGAGGAGATTAAGACTAAGGACTCACCATCCTAATTTTTCTTTCTCTTCCTTTACTTGATTTTTCTTGTTTCTTAATAGCTTTTTTATCTAGATCTTGTTTCTCTATTTTGTATGGGTTTCTAGATTTGTATCTAGGGAATCCTGTGGATCTTCCTACGGGCCTTTAATAATATGTAATTTCTTTGATATTTTATGTTAATGCTATAGTTTTATTCATTCATATATATGCTTAATACTTGTAGTTGCTTAATCACTAATTGCATAATTTGAATATTTTCAAATGAACTAGACATAAGGATTTGAAAACTTGAACATAGTATAAATTATGTTTGTTCAATTATACTTGCAAATGTTGAGTGTATTGATTAGACAATAGGATGGACACATACCATTAGCCTTGCATAGCATGTGTATTACTTAGTTTTAATGAGTAAACTTGTGTTAATTCATATGGGCACATAATGGATTATGTAATAACTTATGGTTAATTAACATAGACATAGACATTTAACTAAAAGAGGGTACCGGCTAACAAAACCTAGGTGTTAATATAAATTTTCAGAAATTGCATGTTTCCAAGTAAAGTAGAAGGTGAAAAAGAATCTCTAAGCTCTTTACCATATTTTCATCTCGTTGGATTCGAGTGTTGTTTTCATTTTCTAGTTTAATTGTGTTTTCTCTTAGTTTCTTCTTAATCGTTTGCTTAAAGCTAAGTTAGTAATTAATTAATTGTTAGTGCATAATTACTTCAGCCCCTTTAGAGACAATACTCTATTATCATCATTATATTATTTGTGTGACCTATAAACTTGCAGATTTAGCCCTAACAAATTTTTGATGTTGTTGCCGGGGATCAAACATGAGTTGTATGCGTGACAAGCGCGAATACTTTTTTAAATTAAGGGAGCATTTGTTTAATTTTTTTTACTGACTTTGAAAAACTTTAAAATGTTTGGGTAAGCTTTTTAAAATCTTAGAATTAAAAAAAGTCATCCTTCTGATTATTTTAAAAAGTTAGAATGAGTAGCTTTTGAAAAATAGAGAATTTATGGAGGAGAGAAAAAATTCATAATGCATTTTAAATTAAATTAATGGTGAATACATTTTTATTTATTTATTTTAAAGACAACCCCACTTTAAATAAATATATTTTTTTATAAAAATCTCTACAAAAGAATAACTTTTTTGTGCTATATTAAAATCACTTTTATTCAAAACTTATCAAAACAAAGCCTAAAAACATAGTAAACAGAATTAGTACTCTAATTGGTTTCTCTAATTCTGTAGACAAAACTTTAACCAAAAACACATTTTAAATGTTAAAGAACTAAAAGAATTAAGTATTAGATTATTTTTTTCATGTAAATTTTTCGATATTCGAAAGTCGTATTGAATCCCGATTAATCCAGAATTAAATCGAGTCGGACCACAAAAGTATAAAGTTTTCAAGTGTTAAATTATTTAATTTTATGTGAATTAACATAGCCACATATTTTTTAAAATTTGAATTAACTAAATATTAAATATTGCATATTTTTGTTAAGTGAATAATTTTGTTGCAGTTAATAATTAGTACTTTTTACTTTTTTTTTCCCATGTGATAGTACTTTTTACTTATTATTTTGCAATGTCTAATGCTGGCTGTTTGTTGACTTGCTATCTTAATTGTCACAGTACATTGTTAATTAGTTTTTTAATCGTATAATATAGATGATGAAATGAATGGATAGATGAACTATTGCAAATTATTAACAATCAACTCCTACTTCTAGTTTCCTAAATAGCCAACAATTGGCCTTCTTCATAGTCTTAGACGCCTAATAAGAAAATTGTGAATAAACCTTGAAAAAAAGACCTACAAACCATTTAGCAAAGAAAACCATCCTAGTTTCAAGTCTTTTTTCAATTTAAGAGAGAATTACTAAATCATTAATACATCAATAGCCTCCAATAGCTTCTCCCTCCCACCATCTCTTGCATTCTTAGGAGAAATTTACCAAATATGAGCTATAAATATGAAGTCCTATTGGATACTCTGGATTTATGGGATATAGTGGACAAGATATAGATTCACCTGCATTGCAATTCCTACAATAGCTTGGATTAAGAGTCATAGTGATGAGAAGGCAAAGACGTTTAAGGCAAAACTTGCCTTCATTTTTTAGTCTCAAATATTATTTTAACAAAAATCATGGCTTGTTATCAACCTTCCTAAAATATTTGAAGGTGTTTTTTCTAGTGCAATAAAAAAGTGTGTACCACCAGTTACATCTCACAATTTTTCAATGTTATTTTAACATATAAGTAAATAAGTCAAAGTCATCAATCCATGTATCAGGAGTATTTTACAAATTTTTATTTACTAGACTCTCCTTAAGGGTTGTTTTACAAATTTGTAAAAAATAAAACATGTTACTCCAGTATGCAATTATAATTTAAAATGTATATGATATTCTTAATATATCCTCACAATCTTTTTGTTTGCCTAAACCTAAAAAATCAAAGGACCCTAAACCCACCCTCCTATTATATTTTCTTTATTTAGTATTAAAAGGATTATTAAAAAAACTTTTATAAAAATATAATAAAACTCTTATGTACTCCTATCATTCTTTTTTTATTTATCTTTCAAGGTTTTTACACAAGAATTAAGAATACTATTCAGTAATCTCAAATTAAGTGAAATATAAGTTAGCATTACTAAATTACCCTTTCTCACTCCTTTTGGAAATTGTAGAAGCTAATTAATGTGTGTAGTTATTAGATTTAGTAGAGATAATGAAAAAATGGGGTAAAATTAGAAATAATTAATTAATACATCTTTAAAATTTTTAATGACAGATAAATTAGAACAAAATAAATTTTTAAAAAATATATAAAAAAATGGAGGGACTATTTGTGTTTGTCTTAGCATACATTTTATTTTTTAAAGGAAAATTCTTTAAATTAATTTACCATTTATTTTTTTTATCTGAAATTAAATTACCATTGAGAAAATGGAAAATTTTTAAATCTCATAATTCACATCTTACAAACCTAAAGTTAGATATAACAAATCACGACATTAGTTAATATTTATCATAGAAATTAGTTTAAATCCATTTTTCCCTTAAACTTCAAATCCTGTATCATTTTTCACAACTTACTACATTTTGATTAACACATTTCTATAAATATCGTGTGCAATATAATATGGAGAGTTGTGTTACTTAGCAAACTATTTAACCCTAGGAGACTATATATAAATATCTTATGCAATACAGTATTTATATTTAGCAAACTATAAATATCGTGTGCAATATAATATGGAGAGTTGTGTTACATTGGGTTCTTTGATTTATGAGTTTTAGACAAACAAAATGATTGAGATAGTATATTAGGAATATTATATATATTTTAATTATAATTGCATATAGGCATAACATGTTTTATTTTTTACAAATTTACAAAATAACCTTTAAAGGAAGTCCGGCAAATAAAATTTTTTAAAATACTCCTGTTACATGAATTGATAACTTGAACTTATTTGCTTATGTGTTAAAATAATATTGAAATATTATGAGATGTCACTAGTGACACACTTTTTGATTACATAAGAACAACCACCATATTTGAATCAACGATTTCCTCATTTGAAAATTATAAAGATTTTTCTTGGATCAATAGTAAAAGAAAAGCTCTTTCTTATGTCACATTTCAACAAAGGAAAACACTCAAACAAGAAGAAACAACGACAGGAGCATTGAAAACAACAAAATTTTTTTACTCAAGTGACATAGGGAAGATGGCAGCAAGGAGATAGGTTATATAAAAGGAAGAGGAGAAAGCAACAAAGATTGAGGAAAGAGAGGATGCTATCTACCATGCTCTCACCATAAGCAAATTCTCATTTTTTATAATTTTTTTTTAAAAAAAAGTGCAAAGAGCTCATATTGCTAGAAATCAACAGCAAATTTAAAAGAGCAACTATTTGTTGCAACATGTTTAGCAGCAAAGACATCAAAAGCATGGCTTATTGATAGTGGTTACTCATCATATGATCTATATGATGAGAATAATGGCAATAGACTATGATAGAAGGAATACATCATCCCCTTCATCACATGCTTGTTTAAATATCGATAATTAATTAAGAAAAAACATAAAAAACATCAAAATAATATTACAATATAATATTTATGGACATTTTTAATATCCTCTATCTTACAATTCTTCACTATTATTATCACATCTATTCAGTCTCCCAATTTCATATCTCTTTCTCATACCCCAAACAATTTCATATCTTCTCAGTTTATGATAATGAGATCTCTCATTTTGATTTTGGGTAATTAACATATAAAAGTCTTTAAATATATTTTTGCAATGGAAAAGAGAAAATTATCAAAAGAAATTTTGAAATTATTATAAACTAACAAGTATTAAAGAAGGAAAGTGGTGGATGTGGAAGCCTCGTGCTTTCATGTTCCTGACATCCTTATGGAATTCTCTTCAAAGCCAAATATTGGTAACTTGAGATTTGTTTATTATTTTAGTTGATTATTGTCACTCTAGTCTTTTAACCTTTTATTAAATATTTTCTAGATGGGAAAATTTTGAAATTATTTCGTTTAACATAATTATTTTGTTTAACAATATAGGGGATATCAGATAAAAAAATATAGGAACATATATGATGAGAAGAATGTTATAACGTGAGAGATGAGAAGAATAAATCTGATATATTAATTAAGAGGGAGGATCAATTTACACCAATGTAAGCCTTTTTTGACTTATACTTATTTTCAATCGTTAGATTCATTTTCATCTAATGGTTACTTTTAATGAAATCACATCAACCATTAGATGAAAGTAGATCTAATGGTTGAAAATGAGTGTAAAATCAAAAAAACTTACTATTAGGTGAACCGATCTCCCCTCATATATATATATATATATATATATACACGTTTACCATATACTATATTATACATAGGAAAATTTGTAGATAAAAAGGGAATGAAACAAAATATAAATAATCAGCACAAGAAGGAAGCAATTGAAATTTCCAGTTTAAATCCTTTCGAGTTTCGATTGTTTTTCCATATTGTCATTAAAAAAAAAGCAAATAAGAAAATAACAATACCAAGTACAGATTTCCTCCTATATATACAAACTCGATGTCTGCCTGCTAATTAGCCCCTTTGGACCAAAATCAAAGCTGTAATTGTAATACCAAAGACCTCCAAATCAAGCACTCAGCCATCAGTGATAAAAACATCACTACAAATAACATCGTAAGAAACTGAGTTCCAATGACACTATCCAGGGATTTTTTAAGCACTCTCTCAGGAGTCATCACAAATATTCAATATCCTGTATGCAAAAAAGTCCCAACCCCACATGCTGAGATACTAGTTGCTGAGGCATTACCTGCACCCCTCTGCCACTGCCACCTTGAAACTCAACACTATCCGCAAGATTGAACATTGGCATCAAACGCACCGGCGCTTGTAACGTATAATCCCCACCACAACCACCACTTTGTGCTGTGGTAGCAAAAGGCCATTTGTCAGTTTCACAAGTTCCAGAACCAGAAGTGCCACTGGCCACACCACCAGCAGTTACAGGTAGCATCCATAATGTGCTACCAGTACCACCATCACTCTTAGATTCAAGTTTTGATGATAAATGATTTTGTGAGATATTTATTTAAGATTATTTCTTATTTATCAATTATCATGTTTGAAGTATGTTATTTTGAGTTTAGAAAGAAAGTTTTTAAATTTGAATACCTTATAAATTCTTTCTTTATTCAATATTTATTTTCCTTAATTGCTAGAGTCAAGCCTTAATACTTATTTATGAAAAAAATCAATCACTTTTAAGGAGGAGAAAGACTACCAACAAGAAGTTTTTTATGAAGTAGTTATTATATTAAAACCACAGAAGATTAACACCTATTCTAGCATTTACTGTGTGAACTAGTAATTACTGAGAGTGAAAAATGCAATTACTCTGATTCATACTAGATCATTTTTCACATATTTTACAGTCTTTCTCCTGTTTGTTTACTTTTTCTAACAACTAGCAAAATTAGAGTAGACTCTCACACTATAAAAAAAAGGGTCTTGGAGAAGATCATTATCCATCTTGCTCAAAAAAAGTGAGGAACTGTTATAATATTTTGTAACATCTTTTCTTTCCTCCTCTTTGTTGGTCATAAACTAATATATTCACTTTAGAGAGAGTCTAAAAATTATTGTAACTCATTGATAAGAGCAATCATAATCTTTGATAGTTAAAGCCTTATTCTTGTAAAAAGAAAGAGGTGTGGATAACATTTCTTTGATATAGTTACTCTTCTTCAAATTGAAGTTACAAGAAATTTGGTAGTGTCCTTGAAAGAAAAAAATCACAGTTACTCTACTTTGGGGATATAAGTAGATGAATGTTATAAAAAATAATAGAAAATAAGATAGATAGATAGATAAAATTAAAATAGCATAAATAAATAACTTATTATATTTTGGTTGAGGCATGTAAATGTACTGAACTTAAGAGTATTTTGCCACCATAAGTAGATTACTCAGTGCATATGGTCTCATAATTAATACTCCTCAGGATACAACAATCACTTCTTGCTAACTCTGTATGAAATAGTAAGGACATAATAACAACTCGTAGGATTGCTTATTGAAACTTCAAAGGAAAAGAATAAAAAGAAGAAATAGTGTTGTTGGTATTTTTCGTAAAAGCCACCAACCATAGTATTTATTGAGGTAACAAATATGACAGTTTGTTAACATGCTAAAGGTTGTTAGGTTGGATAGATTAGGACTTCAACAACAATATCACAAATTGAGAAAATCATCCAACAAATCCAACGTGCAACAAAAGGTTAAGAATAAAAAACGGTTTTGACTTTGAAATAAATATTTTATTAAAATAATAATAATAATAATAATAATAATAAAATACAACAATCCTCCACATATTTCAAAGTCAAGAAAGAAAGTTCCCGTGAGTTTAAGAATTCAATACATAAGTACTAGTGTCCTTTTGGACTATGAACTAGCACATAGAATAAATAAGATATGACTTACAGGAATGTCGGTGAGATTAGTACCTCTATGAACTTCATTCCACTTGTAAATCAATGATCTTATCACTCACACTGACTTCTCATCCAAGGTTGTTCAACGCAGTTATGCGCTAATAGTGTAACACCCCAACTTTTGGATAAAAGACCGTTGTGTCCCTGTTTTACTGTTTCTTATTTTTTTGTATGAAATACAGAAAAATAATACTGTTTGTTATTTTATTTGGTCGTTTTACATAATTTGTTTCGATACAGTAAAATAAAATTTTTATCAAATTACTTGTTTTAAATTTTTACGTGTGAAAAACAGATATATATCTTGTCTGGTATTTTATATAATCGTTTTACGTATTTTTCTTCAAGGCAAAATGAAATAAAATTTTTCTTGAATCCGCTTATTTTAAATTTTTCTCAGTGTAATATACTGGTATATAATCTTCTTTGGATATTTTATTTGAACGTTTTGGATGATTAGCTACATTGTGGGAAAAAATGAGAAAATGACCATTACGTCCCGAATGTCTTTGTTTTTGATGTTTTCTTTGTTTTTAATTGTTTTCTACTTGATACAGATCTTCAATATTACTTGTATGTGATTTTATTTAGACTTTTTGTGTGATTTGCTCAGGGTAGGAAAATAATATTTTTCCGGACCGGGAAAATCTGTTTTTAATTATTCGGAGGCGGGATCTTACTAAACCCATTGAATGAGCTAAAATTAATCTTTTAATTTTTAGGATTTAAGCTGTCAAATAAAATAATTTTATATTATTATAATATTATTTTATTAGTCGGTACAAATAAGTGACAATGACCGAAATATTTTACGGGACCCACGTTTAGTCATCAAAGTCTTTGTACACGTGGACCAATGAGGAGAGTGGTCAAAATTGATGGATATGACTCATCGCAACGGGCTAATAGGACAATGACACGTGGCGTGACAACTCAACCAGATTCGGAAGGTTCTAGAAGTCTGCGACTCGGCTGTGACTCACCGCATGTGACTCGCCGGATT
Organism: Ormosia emarginata; assembly: GCA_029884605.1. Lineage (NCBI taxonomy): Eukaryota > Viridiplantae > Streptophyta > Magnoliopsida > Fabales > Fabaceae > Ormosia > Ormosia emarginata. The sequence continues at coordinate 38,459,256 of JAQQTP010000076.1, read as the reverse complement.
CAAGCTTCTTTGATGACTCGTGCCTGTGACTCACCATTGATGACGCACCAATGATGCGATTGTGATGCGGCTAGTGACTCGGCATCTTCGACTCGCCATCTTGACTCACCCGTTTTGGAAAATATCTATCTTGACTCACTGCTTAGAAAATATCTACGTTGACTCGCCATTGGTGACTCATCGTTACAGACGGTTCCACGATGACTCATCATCTTGACTCATCGTAGTGAGTCACATATTCTAGAAATTTCTCTTTGATGACTCGCTTTATGACTCATCAAGGGTAATCAGTAGAAAAATGATCAATAATAATTACTACTCTTTTATTCTAAAATAAAAATTTATGTATATTTTATTATCCATTAGACAATATACACTGACTTTATAAGCAGTAATTATTATTCATTGTTTATAGTGTACCGAGAAATATCTTAGGCTTTCATCTTTTCCTGGAGTCTATAAATAGGAGAGCCTTAGTTTATTTGAAACTTTGGCAAGAAGCTCTCACATTTCTTTTCTCTCTATGTGCTCCACGGCCATGGCTCCCAAATGGAGACAATCTCCACCCATTCACCTCCTTTACTCTTCTACACATCATTTTCTCCAAAGAACCAAGATCAAATAACCAAAATTCTCTCCTTTTCTCTCCCCCTTGGATTCGGCCAAATCACCAAGAACCATTCTCCAAACTTCAATAAATCCTACCAATATCATTTCTTGAATCCTTTCATCAAACCAAGACACTTTCATGTTAAGAATTTCTCAAGATTCCTTCATCTTCATCTTCCTATCAAGCAAAAACCACAAAAGCTCATATCTCTCCCTTTCTTCAAGCTCACGGCCAACCCCTCAAAAGTCACCTTCCAAGCTTTAATAATTCTAAACAACCATAAATCTTGAATCTCCATGCAATTCTAAGGAACTTTCATGTTGGAGATTTTCCCTAAATCATTCATCTTCATTTTCGTTCTTCAAAGCTCAAGTTTGAAGCCTTGAAGGTGGAAGTCTTTAATCTTCATGTTTTTATCCATTTTAAAGTTTTAATCATGATTTTAATTCATGATTAATCTAGTTTAGAGCCTTAGGTATTAATATTGTATGTTTTCTTTGTTATCAAGGAGCTCTTGGTGGAGGAAGCTTGCTTGAAGGAGACATACAATGGACTTGGAGGTTTCTACAAGAGGTAAGAGGGAGATTACCCTCATCAACCATGTGTTGGTGGTGAGGAATGTTTGTGTTTGTGGTGAAGAATCCATAAGGATTCATTCACTTGATTGTTTATAGTTTTTCCTAATTGTGATTGATTATGTGAGTAAGCATGTTTATAGCTTTAATAATTTTTGGTATGTGTTTATGATTGCTTTGATATATTACATGTGTTAATATATTGCATGTGTTTATAGAAGTATGGTAATTATTCTAGAATGTAAATAGCATGTGAAAAATTGCATGAGTGTTTCAAAGAACACAACACCAAGGCTTACGACCTTAATATAAAAGGAGGACCAAAATGTTCTCTTAAATTTTCTAAAAGTGTGATTTAATTAACCTAGGAAAATTAACAAGTTACAAATTGATTTAAAGTAAGAAAAATGAATTTATGGATCCAAGAATAAAATTAGGTATTTCGGCCAACATGCCTAAGTTAAATGTTTTGATTTCTAAAATCATTTTCTAAAACAATGATTTAATGAATACAATGAATTTGACATTGATTTAAAAGATGAAAAATAATTTAAAGATCAAATGCAAAGACTTTGTTAAAATTGGCCAACATGCCACATACTTTTAATCCAAATTTATTTTCTAATTATGGACTAGATAATTTAATAAAAATAAATTAGATCAAGAATTTTATAAAAGATTAAATGTATGGAAATAATTAGGAATGAATTATAAAGCATAGAATGATTTTCGGCCAAAATGTCAAATTTAAATCTTTTTGATTTATAGAATTGTTTTCAACTAAGTTTAAGTAATAAATGCCAAAAGGATTTTATTACAATGAGTTTTAAAGAAATAAATTGATTAGAATTAAGTTTAAGAAGTTTAAGCTAATGATTTTTACTGTTAGAAGAAATACAGTAGCTTTGTAAAATTTCTAATGTATAGCTCACCTTGTGTTTTGAAGCTACGTTAGTAATTTTCAAAAGTGTAATTTATTGGTTGTAATAAAAATAAAAAGGATTTTTGACAAAGAAACCTAGAAAATCATTATTATAATTTTTCTAAACATATCTTGTCAATTTATATTAAAAACGGACAAATAAGATAGAAAAGATGTCCAAAAGACAATTATACGGTATGAAAAATATTTTACGTAGTTTAAATGTATTAAATATTATTTTTGTTTGTTTTAAACAGTGTTTTTAAGGAATTCAGATAAGAAAATGATTTAAAAATCTTACGCGATTGAGAAAACGTATTAAAAACTCTACGCGATTTTAAAAACAGTAAAATAAATTTACGCTATTTAAAAACGTTTATAAAAACGACGAGATTGTGAAAGCGCGATAAAATTTCTACGCGATTGACCGTTGCTGTATTTATTTTTTGCTGTCGAGAAAATGTGAACACGTATAGCCTTTTGAGGATTTTTCGCTGTCGAGAAAATGTGAACCCGTACAGGCTTTCTATTTTTCTGCCATTGAGGGCATATTATTATCTTGAGGGTATCTTCATAATTTCATATTTTTGGAATTATGTTTTGAGTTTATGCCAATTTTTGGTGGATTGATTGACGAGGTGAATCACATCGTATTGTCGGTGCGATAAAGCGTAGTGTGGTTCGATCTTGAATGGACTTGGAGACGTTAGTGTGCATAATTCCATATGTGGACATGGATTAGTTCTTCTTACGGGCGTGGTAATTGGCAACACACTACTTTCACGACACACACTATACTTAATCGAGATCTTGTAAAGTCTAATAGTACATTGCACGTGTGCCAGCCAACGTGAGGCCGTGAACTACACCACGCCTTGGATGATGGATTCCATGTGACGTGGGGCTATAGGCACGCATGCGTGTGACAATTATGATAGTTTGGTTGGGCAGCCTGTGGTACTAATAGATTTTGAGGATCATTCGCTTCTCGATGTCTGTTTGTTTTTAGCTCCATGGAGTAGGATTGTGTCATATTACATATGTTTATATCTTTGTATATTATTATCTTTTATCTGTGATCTTTTATCGTAATCTTTTATTTATGATCTTTCATACGTGATCTTATGATTATATGTTGTTATTATCTTTGTGCCTATGATGTTATATGTTGTTATTTATTATTTTTATTTTTATTTTTATCTATGATCTTATATATGTGGTTATTTCTTATATTTTTATCCATGATATTATATGTCGTTATTTAGTATATATTCATCTGTGATGTTATATGTTGTTATTGTTATTCATTTTATTATGATATATGCTTATTTGATTTTATTTATAAATTGATAACATGATGATATTTGTGATATCTTAGTGTATGGAATGACTTTGTCATTCGTATAATTTTTTGCTAAAACTTGGTATTGGTGAAAGGGATCTCACCTTTTCTTTGTATTGCTTGTTGTGTTTTTATTGTTAAATTCATAGTAGACGAAGGAAGTTTCTTAGACCTCTTTTGGAGGCTATGTTCGAAAGATGGTGACGGCGTCAGGTGTAATCTTCCAAGTTTCAACAGGATGCGAGTTTGGTGGAGAAATGAAATTTGTAGGTTGGGTTTTCTCGTTAGTGTTGTTCTGTGCCATTAGTAGTAACCTTCTTTGGGTTTGCTTCTTGTTTCTCTGAGTCTGTAAATGTTATGTTTTAAATTATTGTTGAATATTTTGTGACATATATAATATGTGTATTAATTAATTCAATCTAATTTCTGTTTTACTTATAATTTTTGGTAAGTTTATATTCCGCAAAAAAGATATTTTAAAATTTATCTTTTAAAACTCAAAGCTTTTATAAAATGATTTCATTTGGTTTTATGTTTTATTTAAAATGTGACGCCCTACGGAGGGTGTTACAAATAGGCCATGCGCATGCCTGGTACTTCATAAGTGCTCTAGAGATATGCTATCATCTCATAGGAGTGGCTCCACTCCACACTTATATAGGTGATTTCATCAAGTGTATACTGCATTTAATACACTACTCATAAGATATATGAAATTCATTAAAAGCTTTCAGCTTATCATCTCATTTAATGCAGTCTAGCACTTCTCATGCTTCTCACACCATAGGAATGGACAACCAAAGTGCTAGCAATACTAACAAGTGACTTGTTATTACCCATATGAACCTTTTTCATGGGATCTCTAATTACAAAGATTGGGTTACCATCACTGTTAATTTCAAATTGGCTTAAGTCTCATTCCCCTCGATGTGGTATTTTTTAAGTTCCTCCCCAAAGGCTTAGTCAGAGGATTGGTCAAATTTCCTTATGACTTCACATAATTAATGGATTTAATTCCATCTTTTAACAATGCTTTCACAAAATTGTGACGTATACATATATGTCACTATTATACACATTTTAGTTTGCTCTTAATATTTGTCATTTTGGCAATCACAGACTCTGAGAATTTATATATTCAAGTTTCTTCCATAAAATAATATTTGCTATGAGAATTTTTAGCCATTCAACTTCTGATTAAGTCAAGTCAAGAGCAATAAACTTGACCTCCATAATAGATCGGGCTAAACATGTCTACTTAGATGACTTCCAAGTGACAACATATCCATTGAGGATAAAAATAAACCCACTTATGGATTTAGACTCATTTGAATAAATGATTTATTTAGCATTATGATTATCATGTCCACACCTCAAATTCAACACCATGGCTCTTGGTTCATAGTCTCAACAATCTCAATTAATCTCATAGTACAATATGGACATGAAATTCATTCAAGCAAACATCATCAAATACTTAATCATGTACATCTAGATCATGATTATCACACTCTATACATATATAACTATGTATGTCACATAACCAAGTTAATAGTAACTCAAAGACAACAATGATATATGAGATACAATGTAAAACATTATATGAAGCACTCAATGCTCTATTTTAATTTTCAAACTCTGCATAAGTCATTATAAGGATTATGTGTGTATTACTCAATCAATTTTCAGCATGTATAGCAAATAGAAAGAATAGCTTCCCCCACAATTACGGAAGAGGTCCAACACTTGTTAGCATAACATTCATAATTTCTCTATGTAAGAAAAATTAATGAGTAAATCAACATCACTTAAGTGACCGAAATTATATTAACACAAGTTCACATTTAAATAATGCATACATATGACTTTAAACTTTCATTCAGAGGAACATTTACACTTAAATTAACATCTAGTTAAGGCTCATACTTATGCTATGTTTGACTGCAATAGGAAATCACTTATTCCCAAGGGTTCAAACAAAGTTTTGTACCATCAAAACATATTAAACAGTGGGAGTTTAGTTACAACAAGGCATTAAGGAATCAATACAATTGATCCATACTCATATAACAAATCTAACATACAAGTAGACGGTAGAGAAAGATAAGGTCAAACCAAAAATTGACATTGAAATATATTATTTTATTATAAAAATACAATATATAGTTCAGGACAGGACATGTCAGGTGCAAGGAATGATGCCTTAACACTAATGAAATTCAATGACATGGCTGCTTAAAAATAAATGACACAAGCAAGGTTAATCCCCTTAATCGTCCAAAGTTCTGAAAAGCTTATGCATTAGACAATTATTGTGGAAATAAGTTTGTCCAAATGACTTAATATATTAAGTTTTGATAATGACAAATACAAGCAAAAAAGAATAATGCTTATTCTACATAGATGTACTTAATAGATTATATTGTTCATGCACGATTATGTACTTTATCTAATTATATTTCACTTAATGATCATGTAATGAGATATGTGTAGCATTCTTTATATAATATATCCAATAATGCTTTATATGAATTATAATGATTAATATTAGATTTGACTCTATTTAAATGAAAATGTGCAAAGTGTTCTTTGTTGCATCATATATAGAGCATATCTATTAGTAATTGATAAATGTCTTATTTGGATGTGCCTATGAAAGTCTTATATGCATATTAGATTAACTAAAGTTATACATTTATGAATCATGCATATAAAGATATTGAATTATAAATTTGGACTAACTATGTTTGTTTAAGTGAGCAATACTTTGTAGGATAGTCCAAGTACCAAGAGTGAGCATTGCAACAAGAAAGCAAAAGATCTCAATTATGCTCAACTCAAGGAGAATGTGAATATCTATTCCATGAAGGTTTTGATAACAACAAAGTCATGTCAAAGACCAAATCCAAAAGAAGATTAAATGGTATAGCTTATAAGATTTAGGATCTTTATGTAAGAAGCCTTATTGATATCTCAAATATATTTTTCAAAGCTTTACAAATGGTTTTCACATGCTAAAATGCCCAACAAACAAGTTTTGAGAAGCTAGTTATGGTAATAGTTCAAAACTATAAAAAATAGTCAAGTTTGAGTTTTGCAAAACTGACCTTTGGTTACTCTTTTGATCATAACTTTTAAAATACTTTGAGTTTTGTTGTGAAACTTATTTCATTTGAAAATAGACTCAAATAGCTTTCCAATAAGTGGTCATTTGCTTTAAACGGATGAGAAATAAAGAAGTTATGACCATTTAAAGTCAGTTTTCGAAACCAGAGTTGTTTATTCGAATAAGAGATGTGTTATTCGAATAACACACCCTAGAAATCTTTTCAAAACGTGTTTTTAAATATTTATTCAAATAACAATGTTGTTATTCGAATAACATGACCCAGAAAACATTCCACAACATGTTTTTGAAGATTTATTCGAATAACAATGTTGTTATTCGAATAACACGACCTAAAAAACTCACAACAGCTAGTTTCTTGGCATTTAATGTTATCAATTATTACACCAAACGACTCCTTTGATCAAATACTCTATAAATACATGTCTTGGGTCATCTTTAATGGCTAACCAACAACTTGAAATATATTTCTATTACTTTAATCCAAGAATCAATCTTTCAATCCATTTGTACTCTGTTTTTGTAAATATTTGAGATATCCTTGAAGAGCATTATAGAGCTTCAATTTGTATTATCCACTCTTGAAAGAGTTTCTATTCATCTATACTTTGTATAATCTATAAAAAGGGTGAGGTATCCCTCAAAAGTTTGTAAGGGTGAGGTATCCCTTGAAGTTGAGGCTCAAACACAAAGAATGAGGTATCCCAAGGTGTGTTGAGTGCTATAGTTTGTAAAAGTTTCAAGCACCTGTTCAAGCTTGACGTGATAGTGAAAAATCTTAGGTGGTTTACTTGAGGACTAGACATAGGCCACAAGTGGTTGGTGGCTGAATCAGAATAAATACTGTGTTTGCTTCTCTCAATTATATCTCATTTACATTTGTTCTTTAATAATATATGCTTGAATTGAATTTGATGTCTAACTTATTTCTTTGATTTATCCTATAACCCAAGTGATATTTTAGAAATTTCTAATAGTTGTACCTTTTTCGCTGCATGTCTTGATTAAAAATATCAAAATGCATAGTTTCTTAAAGTTGTTTTAAAAATTTGTAATCACTAAATTCACCCCCTCTTGGATGATGGTTGCCATGACTAAGTGTATGTTTGGATACCTGTTTCACACAACAAACGTAAGTTTGCTTCTTCCTTGAACGTTTCAATTTTCGTTTGGCAAATTCCCGTTTCATCTCCTCCAACACAGTTATGCTCTCCAACTCACGTTAGCACAAAAGCAAGATTTTCTTGCTTTTGTGTTGAATATTTGTCCGTTGGTTGAGAATTGAATGGAGAGAATTGAATGTGACAACAAATTTCCAACTACCTTCACATTTTTAACCTTCCATCTATGTCTTCTTTCTTCAGAATATGCAGCTCGTTTGGCCTCTCTGTCGTCAACCTGCGATCTCATTCCAACTGTATTCAGTTTGTATTGTGCCCAAACACACACGCTCCAGGTGCGATCTCGTTCAAACTACCTTCACATTTAACCTTCCCTTTCCTCTCTTGTTCGTTCTGAGCTGTATGAGTTTGTTCTTATTTTGGTTGCTCATCACATGCTTGACAAAATGCTTGTTAGAAGCAACTATTTTATTTGAGAAGAAACAGAACAATGTGGATATATAGATATTTTTAGACTTACATTTATTGTGTGATTGTTCATTCAGATTGGTTGCTCATTCAGATTGTTTATTGTGTGATTATTTGGGAAGAAACAGAACAGTATGGTTGCTCATTCAGATTGTTTATTGTGTCATTGTTTGGGCATATTTGCCTTTATTCTACTATAGACAATCATATTAGGAATTAGCAGTCCTTAGTTCACTGATGGTTTGCTTCTACATTGCCAAAGTATATAGTAGAGTACAGGAAATAGAATTTTGCTTTGTCTTTACCAAACAAGCAAAATAGGGGAGTAAATAAAAGAATAGGAATAATTGCATGAAGGGTCTGCAACTAGAGTGACTATCAAGAATATCCGTAATCCTGAAATTTCCAGTTCTCTTTCCTTTATTCTGTCTTATAAAGAAAATTATATTAGGCAACTGTCATCCTTGGTTCACCATGATAGTTTGATTCTTCATTGCTATAGTAAATAGTGGATTAGAAAGAAAAAAATAATTTGGAGAAACCTTGGTCTTGGGATGTACTACTCTCCAAGAGCTTTCCTTCTACCATCCTGCTTTGACCATTTTTATTCTTGGGAAGTACTTTCTCTTAAGCAGTCCCTCAATCGTATTGCTGCTGGTTACAAAGGTGCAGCATCCAAAATGTGAGAAGTACTTTCTCTTCCATTCCACCTTCCATGATGACTAGTTATGAGCTATATATGCATAGCTCACCACTTTAGTGCGCATTGAGTAGATATGTGAGAATATTAAATTCCGATTACAAGCCTAAATGGAAGTGTTATAAGTGTATATATATTTAAAGGATTTAATTTGTATAGCAGAAGGCCACAAACTGTTCTGCAATTATTATCCCAACTACAGGTGCAAGGCAGAAAGGTTAGAAGTATAAACAATTGGCACAGACCTATCATGATTTAGATTTTGTTTCTGGATGAATGTTGCTTGCCTCATGAAAATAGGATAAGGGTTCATCTGTTGCACATCTCTTAACAGTAATAATGACGAAGACAGTAGACAGAAATGGTTGTTAGACAACTAATTCAATTTTTTTTTAATTAAGGGTAAAGATTAAGCATGTAGTGTTATCTCTATTGATATAATTGTTGCGTGTGTTTGGATTACTTATTTTGCTTTCAGAAAAGCTTATAATCAAAATGCTCAATAGTTAGTTTTGGCTGAAAAGCTTTTATTGAGTGAAAAATTAACTAATCCATACCTATTTTTTTCTCTCAAAAGCCATTGGGTATGTACAGTCTAAAAAGATAGATACATTCTTCTTTGAAATGATGCATTAAAGTATGCAGTTGTTTTTCTTACTCATTCTTCTTTGAATAATAGCTCAGCTTATAACCATAATCAACTACTATTTTCTGATCTGCAAGCTTAATAGAACTGATTGTGGCCAGCCTAGACCAACTACGTGCTATGTTATATTGAGGACTAACTTGCAAGGAATCACAGGGCAAACCTCTAGTAACTAGAATTAAGGAATATATGAGCTTTGACAAGAATGTAACAAAATTCCCTTCTATGTTCTTGATGATGTTAGCGTCTAACCAAACAAGAGATATCCATTTTTTCATCCTTCCACATTAGCTTGTACGGAGATCCAGACACCATTTTTATTTTCCCATCCATATTAGCACCTAATGTCCTAAGCTCCAAAACATAAATCTATGAAGCTCATAAGATGCATAATAAATGTTGTTATAATCAAATAAAATAAAAGGTAATATTAATATTGTAATATAAACTCATACCCTTTTTAGTAATTACACATTTAAAAGTGATTTTGGTTATTTTCATCCAAACAACATTCATTTTGTCAAACTCACTTTTGAAACAAAAGTTCCCAAACATAAATCATGTTACTGCAAACTCACTTTTAACCAAACTTAAGTTTGCAAACTCAAGTTGACTCAAACTTAAGTTTGCAAACTCCAATCCAAACACACACTAACAATTACTACCATCAGAATCAAATTATTAGTTACATTTGGAAAATCAAGAACCCACCAATAAGTAAGTAGCCTTTGCTTACATTAGAGCATCCTAACAAAAACAAGCAAAGGTCAATGTTTTTTCCAATCAGTTTACATCAAACATCCATATGAACCTTTATATTGCATTTTATAAAACTGTAGTTTATGAAGTATAACACCTAAATAAGAGAGTAATATATAGTTAAATGTATTATTTTCTTTAAGATTCCTTAGTCATGAGGCCAAATTTATTCTAAATACTTTGAACCCTCCACTAAATAGAACTTAAATTCATAAAACTTCTACTAAATACAGTGCCTTTCTGAAACTCTCAAACATGATGCGTTTCACTTTCACCAATGCATCCACAACATCACCACCATTACAATCCTAATCACCACTATAATGATATAAGAGCCAAACAACACATACAGTTGCAACATCACTTCATATTGCTTTTGTTATTTTGTATGAATCCAAATTGGACATAACACACATGCATTAACTATATCCACAACTAAAAGCAGGACTCTCACTCATGTCCTTTAGTAATTATTATTTATACTCAATCACAAGATAAAGTTCTTTTTTTTTATTTCAATTTTAGTAAAGATAATAGAAAAGAGCAGTTTTATCTGGTGGAAGTCGCTGGAGCCAAAACCGGCTGAACTACCAGAGGTGTTGATGACATAGATGGGGACGTTATCCACAATTTGTCGGAGCTTGACCTCAAGGTCCTCCTCTTCCTCCTTGAAAACAACGGGAGTTGTATATTCCACTATTGCATTCGATACTACCATCGTCGGATGTACTCCCTTTGCTTTGTCAGCCACCCCATCAGCTCTGGGTTTGACTAGAACTCTACGCAGTCACGGTCACTCGACTTCTCCGTCAAGCTCGTCGCCGTGCACCACCGCAAACCCAAGTCCACCTCGCGCGACATGTTCTGGCCGTCCACGCACCCCAGTTGTGTCCCACGCACCACCACCCCCTGCGAAAGCCACCGCGACCCAGTAGCCTGCGCCTTCTAGCAGCACTGCACGTCACCAGATTCGAACCTGTTCGCCATCTTTGCGTGACCTGCAAAACCAGAACCACCGGGATCATGAGCCACCGTGCTCGTTGTGCCGCACCGTCCACGCTACCCGCGTTGCGTCGTGCCACACTGTGCTGGAAAGTCGCGCTCCAGATCTCGCCTCGCCCAGTTATCACCATCCTCGTTGTGCAGGAACTAGAACCGATGACCCACTCATCAGTTTGCGCACATAGATCCGATTCGCACCATCTCACAAGACGTTGTCTCGCCGTACGTCAGCCGCTGTCACGCTGTGTCGTGCACCTCTGCGTCGCCTCCACCACGAACTTCTCTTTCCCTTTCTCCTATGTTACCTATTTCCTCATAAAACCCCACATTTAAAATAAGTTATATTAGTATCCATCATGAAAAAATACTCTTAAGATTGTTATAAAAAATCATAGAAAATAAGATAGATGGATAGATAAAATTAAAATAGTATAAATAAATAACTTATCATATTTTGGTTGAGGCGTGCAAATGCACTGAACTTAAGAGTATTTCACCACCATAAGTAGATTACTTAGTGCAGATGGTCTCATAACTAATACTCCCTAGGATACAACAACAACTTCTTGCTAGCTCTGCACGAAATAGCAATGACACAATAACAACTCGTAGGATTACTCACGAGAACTTCAAAGGAAAAGAATAAAGAGAAGAAATAGTATTGTTGATATTTTTTGTAAAAGCCACTAACCATAGTATTTATTAAGGTAACAAATACGACTGTTTGTTAATAGCCTAAAGGTTGTTAGGTTAGATAGAATAGAGCTCCAATAATAATATCACAAATTAAGATAATTATCTAACAAACCCAACGTACAACAAAAGGATAAGAATAAAAAATTGTTTTGACTTTGAAATAAATATTTTATAATAATAATAATAATAATAATAATAAAAAATACAACAAGTTCGTCAAATTTTTTATAAGTAACAATTCAACAAAAAAATGAAAAAAACTCTTAACAATATTCATTTATCTCTATCTTTTTTATTTTTTCATATTCATAGTATTTATGTTGCATTTTCATAAATTTTAATTTTTAAATTTTTTATTAATTAAGCTCATAAAACCAATTCACCTTGTCTTGGTACTACCAACCGCCACTGGCCGGAGCTGATGTCACCGTCCCACACGTGGCGGATCCTGCAACTTCTTCTGCTGCTTGCTTTGGCAATTCATCCATTTTGCTTTTGAATGCCTTGTAGTGCAAATTCTCACCTTCATCATTCTCTGAATGTTGATTGTTTCTGAAGCGTTTCCTCGTAGAATCAACACCGCCACTGCGAAGCACTTCTGCCATTTGTTCAGAATTCATCAGGTGTTGCTGCTGCTGCTGATGATGGTGAAACCCTAGCAAAGCTGAATTCTGGAACCCTTCTTCGTAAGCTTTGTGGTGTTGGTGGTAGTGAAGGAGTGCTAAAGCTGCAAATGTGTGAGGTGCGGACTTTGACAGCGGAGCCGAAAGTGTGGAGGTAGAGCTCCGGAGGGACGCGTTAAGGGTGGAGAAGTTGGCCGAGATCGTGCTGATGCCGGTGGCGGCGATGATGGCAGGCTCCGCCTGTTGCAGGAGCCACTCGATGGTGTGTCCGTCGGACTTGTGGCCCAGTTCTCTGGTGAGCTGAAAGACCCTAGAGGCGCAGGTGGCGGGCATTCGGATTCTGCGGCCGCGACCGTCCACCTTGGTGTGCCTGTCCTTGGTGGATCGCTTCGTAGTAGTAGTAGTAGTAGTAGTAGAGGTTGATGATTGTTGTTGAGTTTGGGATCTGATGGCGGAGGCACAAGATGAGGAAGAGAAAGGGGAGGTGGAGGTGGTGGTGGTGCCTGCTTGGATGGAGATGGAGCCCATGATGAATGGTTTGTTCGTGTTGGTGTTGGTGGGTATTGCTGCTTTGCTTCTTGTTTTGTAAATCTGATACTTCCATTAGGTGTGGTGGGAATGAGTCTCAGATTTTTTTTTTCTTTTTCGGGTTTCAAAGATGATCGATCAGTCCCATCCACTAGGTCATCTTCCTTGTTACTTTCTCTTTACTGATAGAAAAAGATGGGGAGTTAGAGTTAGATTTAGAGTTAGAGAGAGAAACTTCAATGCTTTCTTGAGTGTTTGGATTGGACCCAACTGAGACTCACAGTTTGTGGGGTTATTAGTTTTTTATAATTGATACTGATGTCTTCCTCTCTGCTCATAGAGGGAGGACATACATAGAGAGAAAGAAGAGTAAGCAGGTTACAACTTAAAAGAAAGTGTAGAGACTAGAGAGCTAGAAAGGGGAAGGGACAAGGCGGGGGACCTTAGTATAGGAGGAGAAAAAGTAGCTAGAAGAAGCCCATTTGTGGGATGTAAAATATTTGTGTTGATTTTATTTATATAAGTTGTGTAGATTAAATTAATTAATAAGTGATATATTATTATTTTTAATGTATAATAATTGTGTAATATAAATATATATAAAATTATTAAATATTGATTAATTTAATATACATAACTAGATAAATAAATATTTTTTTAATTTGACACTCCTTAAGATACCATATATATTTATGTGAGTGAAGCTTAATATAATCGTATTATATTGCAAGTAAAACTGAAATAAATATATCATACACAAATATAAGTGAGGTGTTTCATATTTTAGATATTCAAATACCGTAACTCAAATTTGCCCTTTGTTACTCACATCTAGATGTTTGCTTATATTATAGTAGCTGGTATGTTTGGACCTTCATCTCCACTTGAAAGTCAATAGAGTTCTCTTTTGTGTCAAACTGGTTTCATAATATAGTAAAAGTATAACTCTCTCAACAAACACACAAAATTAATGGTTACCCCAGAAATTTTCACGTCTCATGTATTAGTCTCTCTTTTGGGAGCAAAATGAAGTAAGAAGTTAGTTGAAAGGGATAGAGATAATTAGATGGTTAACAATAATGGGGTTTCCCACCAGAAGGCAAGGCATTGAGTGGAAGGGATGGTTAAACTGAAGGATACACAGTGCAGCATAGCATTAGGATCAGATAAAATAAAAGCATCTAATGCAGATTAAGTGACAGCTCATCCCATTTCCCACCCAACTCACGTTGTGTTTGACAGTTTATACCTTCTGAAAAATTAAATAAAAATTCCTTTTTGTGGAATGGTCATATCTGGGATCCCTGGCTTTTGATGAGTGGAGGGTCTGCAAAGACAGAAATGTCCTAGCTCATGGGAATTTCAATTTTCAATTTTATATATTTGCATTACATCAATTACTTACATAAGTTTGGCTTTGTGTGTACCAAAATCCAAAAAGAAAGAAAACCGTAGGCTTTGGCAATTGAAGCAAAAATATGCTGTCCAGTGTCCAGAAAGGAAGGGAAAAAGCAAAAATATGCATCAGTTACTTATATATGATTTTTTTAAAAAGTGAAGATGAATGTTTTCCCTCATTTATCTGACCCAGTTATTATGGGTTGCAGATATATTCCTCTAATGGACAATGCACTACTCAGCAGCTAGTTTGCAAGTATTCTATCACAACATCAGATTATGGCAATAGAAAATGGTTACAAAAACATCTTCTAGTGAGAGTTGGAAACGAACCGCACCTTTAAAAATTTAAGAAAAAAATTAAAATTTAAACTCTGAGGAAAATAATTTTTTGAAAGACATTCTAATTTTGATAATGTTTGAAAAGTCAATATCATAATAATATTTGTGGAGATATCTTAATTAAAAAATAAATAAATCCATTGAAAGATCTAAAGAATGGCCGATAATATGACTATTTGTATAATTGCATGATATTGCTTGATTATATATGAATGTGAAGGTCTAAATATAGACCATCATCACAAGTAAAATTTCAATACTTGAAGATATTTAGAAAATATTTACAATAAGGTTTTGCAATTTTTTGTTTTTTTTAACAACATAAGCTTAGAGGTTTGAATTTAAGATTTTTTGCACATATTCAAACATATATTTGGCTTCATAATTTTGTCAATTGTTATGTTTATTTTTTTTCTTATAAGATTTCTTTATATTTTTTAGGTGTAAAACTAATTCTTACTTAAGGTTGTCCTTCTCCTAAAAATACTCCCTACTCACAATTTAGTTTTTGAATTTGTGTGTGGAGATATCTGATCAAAAATTAAAAATTTAGTTTCTAAATTTATTTATGTATATCCTTAACTTTATAAAACTTGTATCACATTAATCTTTTAACATGGCCTACTAATGACACCACAAGAATTAACATGATATCAGTTTTATAATTTGAACTGCATCAATTTAAATGTTCTAAGTTCAATTTTTTTTTTTACTGAAAAATAATACTTTTAATAAATTATTTATTATAAAACATGCTCAGAAAATTATGGGTAGGGTATAATTTTAAAATAATTTTATATTCTCTAATAAACTAATAATCTAATAATATTCTTAAAAATTTATTAAAAATTAATTTAAACATTTTTAATCCCTTAAATATTGAATAATTTTTATTTAATATTTTCTATCTTAAATAATTAAAAATACTCGATAGGATAATATAGCATACCTCTTAATTTTATTTTATGACACCACTTGCAGTTGCAGTCACTGCTTTGATTCCTTATTTTCTTCTGCTGCTGCATCATAATCCATATTCATATGCTAAACGTATGTGAAAAAAAAATATAAAATGATAACGTGATCCGGTCCAGTCCGGTTCAATTTCCGGTTCGAGAGAAAACAAAGCAAACCAGTCCCAATCCGACATGAACATGGAACCCCATTCTCCGTGCTTCTCCATCCAAATCCCAATCTTCTTGTTCTCTCATTCCCTCCCTCAAACCAAATCCTAAAAGGGTTCCAAGATTTTCCCACATTTCCTGGAATTGGAAAGAAAGAGTGTAATCGCAGATTTTGCTGTTCAATTTTTCAATCAGAGATGGAGATTCACTACAGTCACAGTTACTTTGAAAGGCGTCCCATCCTCAAGTCCAAGGCTCCTGCAGTTAAATGGGTCAAAGAATGGTATTACCCACGATTTTGCACCTATTTTAATCTTAAAGTTTCTATCTTTCTGTTTTAGGGGTTTCAAGATCATGGAAGATTCTCTGTGTGTAATTGTTTTTTTGGTAGCTAGCTATGTGTGTGCTCTGTACTGTGGAGTTATGAAAGAGAGAAATTTAATTCATGGGGTTTAATTTTTATTAGTTACTGTGAAAATTGGGATTGGAGAAGGAACGGGGTGTTTTTGATGTACCATACGGTAGTTTTCATACTATTTATATACAGAATTTAGTGTGAACAAATACTAGTTTATTTATATGGTTGTGCTAGGCTTAGTTCAGGCCCTTTGTTATGCTGCTTAATGAATGGTTAACTTTGAGAAACAGATTGGTTTTGCTGTTTGATTGCAGGTAAACTAGTGACTCTTAAGGATGAATAGAAAGAATGTGGTTTTAAAGTTAGTCTATTCTGGTTGTTGTTAGTGTAGAAATCAATTAGCTTTACTTGGAACTACACTCAGAGTTTCAATTGGTGTCTTATATTGTATATGATTTCTTAGTGACGTCTGATGTTTCTAATATTTCAAAATATTTGACAAATGACGAATTAAGATATCTGGGAGCAAAAGGAGTTTTCTAGGAAAAGAATTTTCTTCTTTTTTTTTAGAATTCATTAATATTTTTACAGGCCATATGCAGTTTCCATTCTTTTTGTCATCAGTTTGTTTCAGCTTTTTCCTACTTCAGTTGGTAATGTATTATGTTAATAATCAGAGCAATATTGCTGCAGGGTTCCCCAAGATGTTGTAGCAACTGGGGGGAAGTGCATGCTCTTAAGATGGGTAACAGGTTGATGCTTTTAGATCTAGCACTAGCAAGCTTACATCTTTGCTCACTCCTGGCCCCATTCTCTGTTTGTTTACTGTGCATGCTTTTTTTATGCTTGCTATTCTGTTTTGTTTAGTTTCTAGATAGAGCATTGTTATAACCAGATGCATAACAGAATAAGGAGAAGAAAAATCCACTCATAATGCTTCCATATTGGTTTATAGTTTGCAATCTTGAGCGTTTGTATCCAGTGGTTCTCATTCTGAATTGCTTTACCCATTTCTTTTTTATGTAACAGTTGTAATATTGTTTTTTTAATACTTGTACTGATTCAATAAAGAATACAATTATAAAAATGCAACAAATTAAAGTTTAGCCATGTTTTACATCTAAGGGACCATTGTATTATATGTGATTGTTATTTTATCATGTTTTCTGTCTGACAATTATCTTTGTTTTACTTTCCTTAGAGGATACCTTAAAGGCCTTGAAAGAGAAGGCAAAAGAACCATCCGCGCCTGAGCCAGAACCAGAGCCAACTACTGAAGTACTTTTTCTTTGCAGCTACGAAGGCTGTGGAAAGACATTTATAGATGCCGGTGCATTGAGGAAGCATTCTCACATCCATGGAGAGAGGCAATATGTTTGTCACTATGAGGGATGTGGAAAGGTAGTGATTTTGTTACTTCAGACACACATACATGCATTTCTTATATATATGGCATTATATTGCCAAGGTTTGAAATAAAAATTAACATTGCAGCATGCTGCAAAAGCAGATCCAATGTACACTTTTGTTTTACCACTCTTATATCCAGTGATGAGTCTAATAACCTATAGCTACTAAACATAGTGTTGAACACTCTTGAACAGGAACTCTGTTTGTCATGCATGCCTTGAATTTAGGTTTTTGCTTGTGTTTGCTTTTAGATTGAGAAATTACACATGTCTATCATTCCCGCTTTATTTCAGCTTCTAGCTTCTGTCTACATCTTCTGGGAGTTTCATTCTTTTATCCCTTGTTTCCATTTTAACAGATGGTGCATACTGTTCTACTGTTCATGTCCAAGAATTATAATCTGGATGGGAAATTTCATAGGACTATATTGGGTAACGTATTCAATGTAACTCCAAAAGAGGGGAAAGAATAAAGAGGGAAAAAATGGGCAAAGTAACCTTCTAAGAACTGCATTTTCTCTGAAGATTTTAAGTATTTGCATTATGTTGCGTGGTTGGAACACTCTTGGTTCAAAATAGATCCGTAACACTCTTTACAATTAGATTTATACATTTGTTAATCACAGTTTTTATTTATATAGTGCTATGTCTCCAGTTACAACAGCTATCATAGCTTGCTGTGGTTTATATTAATGTCAGGTCTATTTGTTTCTGTTGCAGAAATTTCTGGATAGCTCAAAGTTGAAAAGACATTTTCTCATTCATACAGGGGAGAGGGATTTTGTGTGTCCTCATGAAGGCTGTGGTAAGGTGATAAATCTATCCATTGAAAGGGTTTCTGTGATGGCTTCCTTCCCCTAGTTGGTGTTGCATGTTCTGTTTAATGTTCTATAAGGTTGGCATGTTTGGGTCTGTGACATATTTCAATTAACTTCATGCTTTCCATCTATTCATTCCTACCATGAAGATCATCATCAATTCAGTCTTTTACTGTCCACTCTGAAACTATGTTCTGGTCTGTTATTTCTCGTGGGAATTATCAAATATTCAAGCAGCAAAGCTTGATCCCTTGGTAATGAGGTCTATGACAACCTAATGAAAGATCTTGTGTGGATCAATGAATTGCTGATATTGAGGATAACTAAAATTTGGTAATGTATCAATTGAAACAATATACACCAAATCTTGTTTGATAGTTTATTACTGCCACTGTTAAATCTTTGTTACCATTGTCATCGCGGTACATGAAAAAAAATGAGTCTTTCCCAATATGAACCTGTCAAGTTAAAAGCCCTATGGATGAAACCAACATGAAGTTAGTTCGTGGCTCAAGATATATGTTGAGATCTAGAAAATATTTCAAGCTTCTTTTTAGTATAATTGTCAGTGGACCTTCTTCAAAGTCTATCCTTAACTCTTCTGAATGGATAAATTGGTATTCATATGATATTATCTTCAATCATTATTCACTATTTCATTCTCTGGTGAGCTCTAATATTCTTTTTCTTGGGATAATGCCTTTTGGGAGTGTATGCCTGTGCACATAACATCTTAGTGACCAAATTTGTCAATCTGCAGGCCTTCTCCCTGGATTTCAACTTAAGGTCTCACATGAAAACTCATTCACAAGAGAACTATCATATCTGCCCATACCCAGATTGTGGAAAGAGATATGCTCACGAATACAAGCTAAAGAATCACATTGCATCTCATCATGAAAAGGTTGGGTAACCTTTCCTGTTCGTGTAACTGGTACATTTATGTTATTCTTTTACCACTCAATATGTTCATAATAGATGGTGCATCATGTCATGTAAATCATATCTGGCCTTTTAATCTGTCTGCTTGGTTTCCATGCATATTTTCAGTTGGTATGTTAATATATATCAACACAAGTATGCAATATTTCTGTATATCTTGGTATCTCTACATGATGTCTCTAATTCAAAACTCATGACTAACTCCAGTTTTGGGTCAAGTCAATGTGATGTAAAAGTCCTGTATCTTAGACAATCTTTGATTCACAGTTTCAACCTTTTCTTACAGAATGCATCAGTGGATGTGACAAAGTATAATACTCCACCTTCAGAGAAGCAAACAAAAACTACTAAACCTTCTGGAGGGGCATATGGTTCTGCATCATCTGATCGCCCCTATGCATGTCCTTACGAAGGGTGCGAAAAAGCCTACATCCATGAATACAAGCTTAAACTCCATTTGAAGAGGGAGCATCCCGGGCACATATCTGATGAAAATGCAGAGCATGGTCAGGCTAATGCTGACAATGAAATGGATGAAGCAAGTGACCAAGATGCCTACCGCGGAAAACGGTCAAATGGTAAAAGTCTAAAGCAAAGTAAGCCCAAACCAAACCTAAAGTTGCCTCCTTCCAAAATTGCAAAACGCAAAGGTTCCACTCCCTCTCCTGCCACTTTAACTGTAACTAAAAAACCTTGGCCTGTGAAAGAGGAAACTTATGATGAAGAAGATAGTGAAGAAACAGAAGAGGACCGCGACAATGTTGAAGATGGTTGGAGATATGCAGGAAACAATGAAGATGATGATGAAGAAACAGAATATGAAGACTGAAAATTACTTATGACATCCTCTATGAATCCCACTTTTTTTTTAACTTCCTCTCCTTTTTCTTTTTCTCCTATTCAAAATTTCAGTTTTCTATTTTATTTGCTTCAGGAAAGGGCATTTTCTTGTTATACAAAGAGTTTGTTGGTTATTGGAAGAATTAATGATACAATTGGAAGAATTTATATTAATAATAAGTGATTTTAAATGCTTGTGGTTTGCCAAGCAGCTTGTAACTCAGTTAGTACTGGCCTAAATCTTTAATAAGTAATGTTGGCGTCAGAGGTTTCGTTCTTCACCAAGCTAATTCAATTTGTTAACGTGTGGCCTCTAGGTAAGGCACATGTTGAGGAATTAAAATAGTAAAAGATTCGAGTTTTTAAATATATAATTTTAAAATTTATATATATAAAAATAATATCGTTAAAAAAAATTTTCGTTTAAGTATTTGATTGTATTTAAGATTAATTTGCATTTATCAAATGAAAGATATTTTAATAAATAAAAAAATAATATTTATTATTTATCTAAATTATTTAAATAAAAGAATATTAAATAGTTTTTAAATTTTCAAAATATTAAATACTTATATTTTTTAATTTAATATTTTTATTCCTTAATAAAGGATACATCTTAATAAAATCCAAATTTATATTATGGATCAAATGCAGCCCAAAAGAGTATGGTTGGCATGACTGGCAGAACTTGTCGAGTCAAGTTGTTTAAATGCATAAATAATGTGAGTCTATCTATCATATTAGTGGCCTATGTAATTAAAGGGAGAAATTCTTAGTGATAATTCTCTATTTTAGGTATACAAATCAATTTTGACATATGTAAAATTATATTAGTAAAGATATATGTATTTTTAACATAATTTATATATGTTAAAATGTGATTTGTATACTAAAGTGAAAAATTTTCATTTAAAAATTATTCAACTATAAGATAAGATTTTTTAGAATAAATTTATATATAAAATAAATAATAAGTGTATATTTATTTTTAAATTATTTAATAATTTAATATTATAATAAACTTTTGATTAAATAAAAAATAAATATACTTTTACTCCATGATTTTACACGTATGCTAGTAAACACAGATATTTTTGCTAAAATAAAAAAAAAAAAAAAAAAAAAAGTCTCAAAACAATTTATGCCAAATACAGAGAGAAAAAAAAAAAAAAAGACAAGTAAGGCAAAACACTGGTTGTGATATTTGTAGTAAGGGGTGGAGTGGGTTGGAGTAGCAGCTGGTTAAGCCTTGAGTCACCACCATGGCATCAACCTCATCAACATCGGAGGAGGAGGTGACCCTGACGGTGAAATGGAGTGGGAAGGAGTACACAGTGCGAGTGTGCGGTGACGACACCGTGGGCGAGTTGAAGCGCCGAATCTGCGAGCTCACGAACGTGTTACCGATTCGGCAGAAGCTTCTGTACCCGAAAGTGGGTTCCAAACTCAACGACGATTCCCTCTTCCTCTCCCAACTCCCTCTCAAGTCCTCTTTCAAAATGACCATGATCGGGTATGTAGGGTTTTCCTTCCTTCCTTTCTAATTTCATTTATTGTGTTGGAAATTGAATCATGATGATGGGTTATGTTATGTGCCTAATAAAGTTGAAAACTTTGTGTTCAAGTTCAAATTTTGTGGAACATAGCATAGCATGGTCATTTATTTCTCAGCTTCTTGTGTTGTGATTAATAATGTATTATTATGTTAAAACTTGCTTGCAGTACTACTGAAGAAGACTTAATTGTTGATCCAGTGGAGTCCCCTGAGATTGTTGATGATTTTGAGCTTGGTAAAGAAGAAGCTGTTGACATCAAAGACATGGAAGTCAACAAGCAAAAGTTGACCAGACGCATAAATCACTTCAAGGTAATTATAGTGTGTTTGGATTAACTTATTTTGTGTGCAAAACAGCTTATAATTTTGAAAAAAAAAGCAATTATCTTCTAAAAAATAATCAATTCCAAACAAGCACTTAATCAATGATATTCATTTCTGCTTTACTTATGTCTTATGATCTGGTATTATATTATTACATACAGATTGAGCTTCAAAATCCATGTCGGAAAGGAAAGAAACTCCTTGTTCTAGATATTGATTACACCCTCTTTGATCATCGCTCCACTGCTGAGAACCCTCTTCAACTTATGAGACCTTGTAATTTAACTTCTCTCTTTATTATTATGCTAACTTTTTAGCTTGCTTGCTTTCGGTTTTTTTTTGTCTTGTTTCAAAGTTGTTATTTTGTTCTGCAGACCTTCATGAGTTTCTTACATCAGTTTATTCGGAGTATGACATTATGATATGGTCTGCAACCAGGTGTGCCATCATTTACTCTATTATTTGTAATATATTTCCTATCAAATTCTTTTGGGACAATAACCATGGAACACATCTATTCTATACATGATAGTAATTACCATTTTCATGGAATGAAATGGTTCACTTCCTGCAGCATGAAGTGGATTAAGGTCAAGATGGGACAACTTGGGGTTCTGGACAATCCTAACTACAAAATCACAGCACTTCTTGACCACTTAGCAATGATCACTGTTCAGTCAGCTTCTCGTGGGGTGTTTGATTGCAAGCCACTAGGTTTGATCTGGGCTCAGTTCCCTGAGGTATGATAAATATCATGCCATTTATCTTCTTTATGTAAATAGAATTATGTTAGCATATTTATATCATACATTCCCATCTACAGCCAAATGAGTTGTTTACATTTTATCCGCTGATAAAAAGGACAGCCAAAAAAGCTATTGGCGCAACGTCATCTTCCTGAAAACTTAAAAGATGTTTAATGCTTGTGACTTGTGACTTGTGACAGTAATCATAAGTAATAAATCTAGGTGTGTTATGGACCTTGTTGATTTAAGCTACATAAATTGCAAAATGTAACTATTTAACATACCAAATTGTTGTAATCTATATCTGTTACTCATTTATTCCCGTACTATTCGAATTTTTGCTACAGTCAACCATGATCTAGTTGTCTTGATGGTGGTTTCTTATTTTATTTCAGTTCTACAATGCTTCAAATACTATCATGTTTGATGACCTTCGGAGAAATTTTGTGATGAACCCACAGAATGGTTTGACAATTAAACCATTCAGGAAGGCTCATGCTAACCGAGATAGTGATCAGGAGCTTGTGAAACTTACCCAGTACTTACTGGCCATTGCAGAGCTTGATGACTTGAGCAACCTTGATCATAATAATTGGGAGGTATTCAGAGAGGATAATGCTAAAAGACGTAGGCACACATAGGTTAGAGGTATCTGGTAAGCAAAATGCAGCTTCTAAACTTATACGAACTGCAGTTTTATAAGGGACTCTGTTCAGCCAGAGGATTTCAATTTTTGTTTCAAGTAATTATGTTAGGAAAGGGTGAATGACAGAAAGGAAAGGATTCCTTGTAGCAGCTGTGTGGAGTTATCTAATATGACTAATACTGCTTATACAATTTATGTGCACCAATTCCTGAACAGAATTTGATTTGATGCGTGAGAAAATTTTATGTTTTTATAATTTGTTGAGAAATGTTTTACAAAGCTTGGATCATCCAGGTACTGGGGTCCTATCTTTACTATATGTTTGCTTCATTTATATGGTTGCAATGTTAGATCATAATGCATAGGTTTAGAAACACTCTTGCAAAATGAGAATGATTAGTTGTGTGACAACTGTAACTAATATCCAAAGTGATAAGTAGATTCTAATCTCAACTTTGTGGTTTTTGGCCTATTATAACCTATCACTTTTGTATTTTATGCTTCACGATTTGTGTTATCAGAAAATGATTGTATTGTGTGAGAGGGAAGATGGAAGAGAGAAAAGGGAAGAAAGAAAATGAAGAGAACAGAAAATAAACAGAAAAAGTACATGTGAAGATCATATGTTTCAATGAAGAGAAAGGAAAGAAAGAAAATGAGTGGTTGTATAGAAAAATGAGAAGGAAAAAAATATTATGTAAAATATGATATATGCTCTTATTGTCTATGTAATTGACTGGAAGTTTATGTTATTTTTCATTTTACATCTCTAAATACAATTGTTATAAATTACATAAACAAATAAAGTCTACCAGTAATAAGGCGCCAAAAAGAGAGAAAATCATGCAAATTAAACAAAGTGTTACCTGTAGTTTGTGGAATTTTATTCTTTGAATCTTTGCCTAAAAAGGATAATTTTGGGAATGCAATTAAATTGTGTCCAGTACACTACTATTCTCCATTTTCTCTCAAACTCGTGAGAGAGAGTTTGAGAGAAAACTTTGGTGGACTTATGCTAGTTTATTTGGCTCCTACTTTACCACTTTGTCCGAATGTGTGCAAGCTCTAATTTTACTGCCATTTATTTCCTTCGATTTTCACACTCTTTTCTTTTAATCCATACTATACGTAAAATGTGAACAATTGGTGTGCAAGCTCTAATTTTACTACCATTTATTTCCTTCGATTTTCACACTCTTTTCTTTTAATCCATACAATACGTAAAATGTGAACAATTGGTGTCCAAGTCCAACACCCCCCCCCCCCAAAAAAACCCTCCCCCAAAAAAAGTCGGAATTCAAGGGCTAAAAATTATGTATCCATATTGAAGGGAAAAAGAAAGAATAACAAGCATTATTAGCTTTTTTCTTTTTTCATTATTCGAGATGGATAAAAAATATATTAATTGGTCATGACACATTGTTGTAATATTACACCACACTACAATCATGAAAAGATAAAATATCCAACATTATTAAAAATTTGAAAAACAACATAACATTTATCAAATAGGGAATGAATAAGTTCAACCGTGAAAACCGCAATCGGATTGATCGATTCACCAATATTAACGCAATTTTTTTTTTGGTCAACAATATTAACACTAATTTTAACACTAAATTCTTCTTTTGGTCGACAATATTAACACTAATTTTTGATTTTTTTTTTTATTTTAGAGGTTTAACTGGACACACCGAACAGAACTTGATTTTTCCTAATCCAACTGGCCCAGTTTTCAAAACGAGTTGGGCCACTTTTCCTTGTCTTCCACCTCCTTACCTCCCATTCATATCTAGCAGAAGTCACCTCACTATCCCTTTTTTTTTTGGGTGCAAAACCACTTCACTACTAGCCTTCATTAATAATTATTAAACACAAACCGCTAGCCAAATGATATTAATTATAAACAATAGATTACTTTAATTGATTGTTTAGTGTTGACAGAATACCCTTCTCCCATGAATCGTGCTAGGCACACACACACACATGAACAAAACAAAAGTACATTGTATTAAAACTAATATTAGCCCCTCAAATGACAAGTTAGTAGCTCTGACTGATAGGACCAAACAAAAATGTAGAACAATAACCTCCAAAAGCTTTTACTTGGTCAATGAATGAAAGCTAATTTTTTTGAAAAAAGTGACTAAAAGAATGTCCCAAGTCAATTTTCTCCCTGCTATCAAACAAGATATGTAGAGAAAACATTAACTTCAATAAAATCATATTACAAACATTAGCTTAACATAATCCATACAAATAATGCAAATTCAAACAGCCCTGAGACATTTGCTATTTGCACTAGGCTGAATTCCACAACAGTGGAGATTCACAAGAGGGGGCATACAGTTACATAATCACTGAAAATACAGTGGGGGATGAAAGCCTTGAAACTGTTGAGTTACCACCTCCGGTAGGTCTACTGACAAGATAGAATAAGATTTCATCAATGACCACCAGGTGCACATTAAATGTTAATAATTTAATAAATAAACAGAAAATGGAAAGGCTAAGAGAAGGTTGAAATCAGCAAAGCGGGCAGAGAGAGGGCATATGCTGGAAATCTCTGCACAATCCCGCACATGGGAAGGAAACAATTCTGTCGCAGGTGAGGCGACACCAGTTGAATGTGGAGGCAGAACACAGCTACAGCTATTGCAAATCTAAATTCTGAGTGCTCCAGTCACGGGGTCATGCCCTGAATTGGTGTCCTTGTGTAGAGAAAGGTTTGCAAACTGAGATTCAAGGTCTCTGCTGTTGGTGCGTCTGTGACTAGCAGATGGTTGTTGTTGTGGCTGATGTGTCTGCTGCTGCTGCTGCTGATACAATTTACGTAATCTTCCAATCTCTCTTTCCAGTACTTCCTGCTCCACTGAATTTCACATTGCAAAATTTTTAGTGTACAAAACAAATTCCTATCATTTCTGATGAAATAATCGCGCCTTAAAAGAACTCAAGGGAACAGAATTTCAGTCTCACGTTTTCTTTAAGTCATATATTAACTCCAAACTTCCATCAGTATCCTAGATGGCTAGATTCTTCCAAATATAGAGAAGTACATAAGAATGAATATTTGTTTAGGTTGCTAATTCTAATTTTATCTCTGTTATATTTTATAGATAGATACAGCGGGAGTAGGAAAAAATATCTTCACTTCAACAATTCTACTCCACAAAAACAAGACACAATGCAGCATTCACAGTAGTTCTCTAGGAAAATGTCAAATAAGAATAGGTAAAGAATAAGGAAAGCAAATGTGCGTCAAGTTTGCTCAAAACTCAAGAGTATGCATGATTTTCAACTAGAAGAAAAACAAGAATAAAATGACCAGGCAAGGAGCCGTCACTTATTCAATTTTTGTATTGACAGAACAAATAACTAGAACAAATGACACAGTACAAGCAATGCTATTTAAAATTTCCAGATCCCTGCCTAAATGCACATGAATGTTGTTAAAGCCGTTGACACATTTTTCCTTTTTTTTTTGTGTGGATAAAAACACATTTTTGATTATTCCTTTTAGCTTTTGTACAGATCAAATTAATTTTCATTTTCAATCTCCCACTCAGAAAAACAAGTCATTTTCAATCTAGGGGGTGTTTGGCCATATAGTAAACCAAACCAATAGGAGCAGACCTTATTATCAAATCTACGAGGCAACACACTGGAAGGGAAAAAGAAAAAGGTGGGAGAATTACAATTCGCTTTAATTTTGATCCAGTCAGTTTTTAAAATATCAATCAATCATGCATTACCACATCATTAAAAAAGTTTGACCATGACAATAATTACCTAAAATGCAAAACTCTCTTGATGATTTGCCAACATATGATTAAGTGATAGTATAAAATACTTTGACAATTGTTTAAAACTAAACTCATTACAATTTAGGAATTCCAGGAAAAAGTATTTCCAGTGTAGGAATAAACAACTAAATAAGTGGTTATTAAGTTAAGACATGATTAACCAATCAACCATTCTTTAAATATTGTTAAACAGTAATTAATTGCTCTTAAACAAGAAAAAATGTAGCCAAGAATTCCTAAATTGTAATTCTCCCAAAATTATAAATGAGAAGGAGTTCTTTTGTGGGAGTTTGGGATTAAAAGAACTGACCAACAAAGAATACTGCAGCTAGCAGATTTTGCAATGAAAACGATTGAAGCCTAGCTGAGTGGTTCTTCCATGTATACATAAAATAGAGTTGCATGAGGTTCATGATTACACCCAGTGACAGACATTCTTATCTATAATCCAATTCATTTGTTTGTTTTCTGCACAAAATGTATATTTTCACCCTGGGTTTAAGGTCCTTGAGCATCCTTCCCTAAGTTATTTGAGCACGACCCTTAAGATTTATCAAACCTCCCTTTCCTTAATCTCATTCCAGTAATTGTTCTTGCAATCATGCTCAGATATGTAGAAGATAGAACTTGATTAAGTTAGTACTTTCTTGCCACTTATATGCTATACATCAAACTTAGATCAACCTAATGTGTTTCTTTTCTATTAATCTATACAATGAAATGAATCACAACTTCACAAGGATTTCCCTGGCAGGGGTATGTGAGCATATATATGCAACTCCCTTGAAATGCACAGTACCCAGATTGACATTTCCAAGTTAAAAAAAACTTTCATTAAATGAAAACCTAAATGGCTAATTCTATTATGATAGAAACTTACAATATTTGATAAGCTGCTCCTGTGCTAAACTTTCTAAACGTTGCTTGAGTGCTTTATTCTCCATACTCAGGATAAGATTCTGCTGGTTAAGAAATTCTAGCTCAGCTGATACTTCAGACCCTTCAGCCTATGTATTGACATATAAAGAAACAGAATCAGAACTTTCAACTTTCCCATAAAGATTATATATGCATTAAAAAAAATGTCACTCTGCAATCATGCAGAATATTACCTTACTGAAACTTACCTGTAAAGCTTGTACATTTCTTTCCAACTCAGCTATGTATTGAAGTTTACGGACCCGTGAACGTTGAGCAAATTGCCTGCATTATAAGTGTTTCAGAATTTTTTCCCTTGCCATATATGAATTTCTTGGTTGCATACAATTTTTTGTGAATCAAATAGGAAAAAAAAATCATTATATAAAGAAAAGCATGGTGTATCAGCTTCCCTTCTCCCTCCCTCCAAATACCTCAATTTTTTTTTCCTTGTACGAGAGAATTAGTATACCGGCTTTAGTAATGCACACTTCACTTAATGCCACAGATAACTGTTATATCTTTTCTCCTTCTAAGTATATTATTAAGAAGTTATGCACCACATGCATAGTATAATCTTTAGTTTGATAATATAAACATCAGCAGTCTAACAGGAAAAGTTTAAAAGGAATGATAGAGCATAACATGGCTTCATGGATTTGCTATAGGAAACCATTCTGCATGGAAAAGAAAACAGAGAGAGCAGAAGCAGAGACCTCTAAGTCATATATTAGTGGTAAAATCAAGCAAATTACTGCAATAGCCATAAAATCAGAAACCAGAGAAAATAACTACGTACTGTTTAGCACGCTTTGTATCTGTTTCAGAAGCAGATGACTTTGCATGTGAACCATCCTTTCTTTCAGAAGATGATTTTGAATCCTGTATGCCAGATTCTATTGGATCGTGTTTTTCATTTGCAGTAGATGGAAGCCCATCTGCTTCATGTGGTGTACATGGTGATCCTGAACTCTTCAAAACAACATTGTCTTTGCCAGGGGCAACACCACCTTGATGAGTCACAGCATTCGAGAAAGAGTCCCATGACCTATTTTTCTGTTTTGCTGCATTAATTTCTGCATACATGGGTATATGATGAGCATCTTTGCTGTGATCAAAGTCTTGAGATGACCAAGATGGAATAGATATCAAATTCTGATCTGCATAACTGATGTTAGACACATTAACTGTATCTAAGTATGCAAAAGAATCACTTGATGAACGCCGATGACCACCCCTTCGCACAGGCGTCTCTGGCTCATTAAGGAGATCATCAAGCCATGAAGGCTGCTCCTCTATAACAAGGCTCTCAGATGAAGTACGTTGGTGGTGTGTGTTTCCCTCTCTAGGTTTCTGAACAGCCTTTGAACCAACAACAGGATTTGGGACATAATCAGCATATGCTTGGGAAACACTAGGAAATGGGCTTTTAGGTGGAAGCAGAGCATGCTTTCCAGGATACATGAAACTTCTGATACCAGATGAGCCCTTTGAATTTGCCATAGAAGAAGAATCAATACCTGTCAAATAATATGCTTTGAATCACACCAAAGAATGTCGCCAAATAAATATGTTAAAGGATAAAGATAAAGAAGGGAATAAAATAGACAATTATGTAAGTATCTTCCAATGGAAATTTAAACAAGCCATCCATGATTCAACAAATATGATCTCATATATGCTTATGTTCCCAACTACAAAATATAACCAAAAGTTCATGTTACTCGGTACAAAGATCCTATAACGCTACAAGCATGTCTGCAAATGTTCCAAATAATTGAAATTTGGCATATATACAATGCAACAACACTCAGAGCACCAAAAGAGTTAGTGCAAAAGGTTCATTCCCGCTTCCTTATATTCTTGAAAAACTAGTACAACAAGGAACCCACATGTAACCAAGGCAGCTTCAGCGGGGAAAAAAAAGCATCTTAGTAATCTCAAGAACCATAAATGAGTAAAAGTAGATATTTCATTGAGATAAATGCCAAAGAACTAAATATCCCAGAGCTCCATAAAAGTACATATTTCATTGGATAAAAGTCCACATCATGCTGGCATCTTTATGGATCTATCTTTTTCTTTTATTGGCCCAAATGCAATTCTAAAATTTGTCCAGTCATCTCATGAACAATCTAAATTTTTCATTTTACATAGGTATTATTCCAGATAGTTGACTAATGTTGTCTGCCTTTCCTTCCCTCGCAGTATGGGAGCATCACATACCAATTGGCCTATACATTTACATTGCAAGCAATGCAAACCTGGTTTGAAATAGTTCCAAGCACATTAGCACACACAATTACGTGCAATTCCATCATGCATAATGATCACCAATGTTTTTAAGTTAAACCACTGCTAGCATGCTGAACAAATTGGCATATTAGTTTTATTTAAAATAAAACTCAAACCCAAACAATTGTGTCTACCAAACCTTGCAAGGCAACAGTTCACCACCAATGTAACAGAAAACTCAACAACAGAAAACTCAATAATTTATTTATATAAAGAAAAAAAAAACTTTAGGGAACAAGAAAAATCAAAACTCTTGGCAGCCACAAGCCACTAACTGAAAAAAATAAAAATCCAATCCACAAAGAAAATTTTAGAGATGAAAAAATAAAAAATAAAAAATAAAAACGTTGCTCCAAATTAGCTAAAGTTTCTGTTTTATTTTCCCAGGACCCAGATGAGGAAAAAATCAAAGATAGAAACTTTACGTTGCTGCCTTTCCTATATAGAATCTACCCAAAGCATGCATACACATGCATTCAGATAATTAAAAAAAAAAAAATCAACGAAAAAGGGAAATTAGTGTTTATAGAAACGAAAATGCTGCAATGTGCGAGACTGTGGCATCAATCGACCAATGATTTCAAGCTGATTGAACGAATTGGGAATGAAAAATGGTGACGGATTCGTCTCGTAAGCAAACAAATATTTTGAAGAAAACTCAAAAAAAAAGAAAGGAAGAACGAAAAAAAGGAAAAAAAAAAACTGACCTTTGTAGATTGAAGATTCGAGATCCCGAAATGCAATGCTAAAAGGGGCTTGAAATCAAAGCAAAGTTTCTCTCTCCTACTTCTAGGGTTCGTTTCTTTCTTCAACTACCTTTCTCTCTCTCTGTCTCTCTGTCTCTCTGTCTTCTCGTTGAAGCTGGCGTGGGGCTTGATTGCAAACCCGTGAGAGGTAATACTGTTCCTGAAACTTTTGTTATTTCACATTTTCACCCCCACAAATGTCACTTATTCCAAAAAAAAATTATTTTCTGTTTTTTAAGGACAAAATGCAAAATATCCCATCCCATTATAGGTTATTGGAAGAAAGTCTCTTTATATTTTAAAATTTATTAACATGATTCTTTATATTAATCAAATTATGCATGTTAGTATATATTTATCTTCCTGTATATGTGCAAAAAATACACAATTTAATAAGTTTAATAAATTGTGTTAGTAAATTTCAAATCACAAAAGAATTCTCTACACATAATTTATAATTAGAGATAATATTTTATATTTTATCTCGTTTTTAAATTAAAAAATGTATATATCAATTTGTGCTTCATTACAATTGTAATTTGTATAAGTATATGATAAAAAATAACTAGTATACATATAAATCACATGCATTTTCTATTAAAAAATGAAAAAATGTATCACATGTATTTTGTAGTAGCGATGAAATTTATTATATGCGAGTTCTTATTTAAAGTCTTAAAATTTTTTCAAAATTTTAAATCTCTTAATTTAATAATATTATATTTACAATTAATTAATATTTTTAATTTTCTTAATTTAATGTCTGATAAATATTAATCTCTCTCTTTTATTTTAATTAGTCAACTGTTATAGCCTAATCACTTCTCCACAACTCCTATTATTTTTTCCCTATTTGTTAATGGCCTTTTTTTTATTTGTACATGACATGTTAATGCCTCTTCTTCATCTCTTACTTTCCTAATATACTAATGTTTACAGATTTTTTTTTCTCATACAACCAACTGTTTTTTTTTTTTTTATTATTTTAAATCTTGTTTACACTTATTTTTTTAGTTGTTACCAGCAGCAAGGACAGCCGAGCTGCACGCTCTTCCTCTAATGTTCAAATCATTTTTTTCAGAATCATTGAAACTATTTCTTGAAGCACCATTTTGATTCCTTAGCATTGAAATTATATTAATAATTTTGCATATAAAAAGGTAGAAAAGATTTTTTTAATAAAAATTTATATTAATTTTATTAAATAAATTAAAGGCCTCATATTAAAGTTTTTTTAAAAAAATTCTTTTTAAATTTGTTATATCCTAAGCCAGCTTTGTTAAATGTGCACTTTTATTTTCCTTGAAGAATGTTAAGATTTTTCTTTCCATTTACAAGCCAAATCAACGATAAGCTCTTTTATCTTCTTTTGAAATATTCCAACTTCATTGAAACGTTCATGAGAAATTGAGAAACATAATGAGAATCGTCAACCGTTCTCAATTGTTAGGTTGTTTTGAGTACCATTTGATTAATTAAAAGTGGCTTAATGAATCAACAGAATGATTTCAAAAAGTAATTAATGAATTAACCATGTATTGACTAACAAACTTAATTAACATATTGTCTGGTTAGTTATTCTTAGATCAAGTCCACCACAATGTTGCTCATGCAATCCACATATAAACAGATCAAGCCAAGAAACATATTTATTTGACACCATACAGTTGCTAAGTGAAAAATGCCTGTGTGAATAGTGTCAGCTATAAAGTACACGATGCCAAAAGCAATATTGGAACATCCTAGACATCAGCTAATAAATTGTGACAAATTGAGATACACCCTTCATAAGCCACGTATTCCGGGCCTCGCTCCTGTCTGTTCTTCAGATCACTGACTGCTGAGAATCAAATAGCCAATTGTTACCACACAACTACAGCTGATAACCAAGTAAACTTATGATCCAATCAACTTTTTCCACTTTGCATATCCAAAAATAAGCAGGAAAACCAATCCACCAGCTGCAACAAGGCTTCCAACAAAGATCCCAAACATTCCATTTTTATTATATAGTGAAATCTGAATGTTCATACTAACTATACCACAGATCAAAATGTCAACAGCAATCGCAAACATTGCAATGGACAATGTCAAATGCAGCTGAATAAGTTCATTTCTATGGTTATCAAGTTGGATGTTGACATAGTCTTCTGTGTCATCAATATACTCCCTAACCTGTAAATTAATAGCCAATACGAAGTAAGAACCATACCACTTGTCAAGAACGAAACGACAGTATGAGATAACATCCAAATGTCCACAGTCAAACTCACAGTATTTGATATTACAAAAACACATTATGTGGTAGCTTCTAAGAATCAAACTCAGGTGACATTACAAGAATTCAATATATATGCTTCACCAACCCCAACATCTTGATCAATGAAACAAAGACAAGCTTAAGATAACCCCAACCCTTGAAAAGTTTAGTTTTAAACAAGAAAAGGAAACCAACAGTAGGTCACAATCACTTGTTTTCGAACCAGCCATACAATACTATATTTCCTAAATCCTGAATTAAAACAAACTTCTACAAAACTACCAGTACCACTATACCATAAGCATTATCTATAAAATTATCAGTGACAAAAATTGCAGCCCTATTGAGGGCTGGATTAAACTAATTTCTGGAAGCTTGTATTTCCTTTGGGCAAGCTCCCATTAGCAGCACATTGAAACTAGCAACAATCGCCTTCCCTCCATCCTCAACAAGAGAAAAATAAAAGGATGGCATATTACTTCTGTAGTAAGAATCACAATTCACAACTAAGATTGTCTAGACTGAGTCATGCATGTAAATCATGTTGGGAAAATTGATCAGAGATTTGATATGCAGCGGATGCTTCTCAGGATCACCTTTTCCCACCACGTAATAAATACGTACTATGAAATTACAAGCAGAAAGAATAAATACAAGAGACACCAATTTTAACGTGGAAAACCCTCCAATGTTTGAGGGAAAAACCACGGGACAAGTTCCGAGAAATATTCCACTATAATAAGGATAATTACAAGTATCCTCACACACACTCTACTCTCTTTCAAGTGATACAAAAATTATAGTGGCACTCAATGAGACCTTTAGAGATGAAACCCAGTATTTTCCAGTGTATACCCACACTCACAAACAAATAGGAATTACTCAAACTCTCTATTTCTCACTCAGAGAAAATACTCTGCACTCAAACAACTTGCCTCTTCACTCTCTATCTTCTTGAAAATCTAAACCTTGGATTGCTTCATCAAGGTTTTGCTTCAAAGCTATTTATAGCCAAGCTCCCATTTAAATTTATGGCTAACAATGCACCACAAATGTGTAGTTCTCAAAGCACCACAAAATATATGGTTGAGAATGCACCACAACATTTGTGGTTGAGAATGCACCACAACATTTGTGGTTCCAAATTTTCCAAATAGAAAATGATGGGCTGGACCCCAACAATTCTCCCCCTCCAGCCCAAGGGGAAAGAGAATGATCAAATGGAGTGCATGCCGGCCATCCCGGCACATAGTTGAAGCTTCTCCCGAGCTACAACTTTTGTCATCATATCAGCAGGATTTTTATCAGTGTGGATCTTCTCTAATCGAAATTGCTTTTTTCCAACTACCAATCGCAACCAATGATATCTCACATCAATGTGCTTCGTACGCGAGTGATACATAGTATTTTTGCTCAAATCTAGAGCACTCTGACTGTCACAGTAAATCACTATACTTTCTTGTCTCACTCCCAGTTGTTGAAGGAATCTAGTTAACCAAAGCATTTCTTTACCTCGCTTCTTCGGTTAGAGCAATATACTCTCTTCACAGATAAAGCAACACACTTCGCAATTTAGACGCCATGATACGACTCCCCCGCAAAAGTGAATAAAAATCCTGAAGTGGATTTTCTACTGTCAAGATCACCTGCCATATCTGCATCAGTGTATCCCTTCAAAATTAGTTTAGACTCATCAAAGCACAGACACATTTTTGTACTGCCTCTGAGATATCTCAAGATCCACTTCACAGCTTCCCAATGGTCTTTACCTGGGTTGGAAAGAAACCTGCTGACAACTCTTACAGCATAAGCGATATCTGGACGTGTACAAACCATGGCGTACATTAGACTTCCGACTGCAGATGAGTAAGGAATTCTAGCCATGTCTTCTTTTTCTTTTTGACTTGTGGGACAACTCCTTCCTCGAGTTTAAAGTGACTAGCCAACGGTGTGCTAACTGGTTTAGCACTCGCATGTTGAATCTTTCTAAGACTCGCTCCACATATTTTTCTTGTGATAACCAAAGCTTCTTTGCTTTTCGGTCTCGCAAAATCTGCATTCCTGAATTTGCCTTGCAGTCCTAGATCTTTCATATCAAATGCTTTTGACAACTCCTTTTTAAATTGCCAATCATCACCCCGTCTTGCCCCACTATCAACATATCATCTACGTATAGCGAAGAATAATGAATCGCCATCCGGGAAAGTTTTGAAATACACACAATGATCTCGCATTAGTTCGGTATATTCGTGACTTATCATGAAAGTGTCAAACTTTTTATACCACTTGTCTCGAGCTTGCTTCACCCATATAAGCTTTTCTTCAATTTGCAAACCATATGTTCCTTCCCTTCTTCTCAAACCCTTCTCGGTTGAACCATGTAGATTTCTTCCTCCAAATCACCATGGAGAAATGCGATCTTCACATCAAGTTGCTCAAGCTCTAGATCCAAGCTAGTTGTTAAACCCAGTATGGTTCTGATTGAGCTGATTTTGACAACCGGAGAGAAAATCTCGTCAAAATCAATCCCTCGCTTTGTCCAAAGCCTTTCACAACTAAGCGAGCTTTATATTTTACTAGCTTGTTACAATCTCTTAAGCTTGAACACCCATTTGTTTTTCAAAGCCTTCTTGCCTTTGGGAAGTTCCACAAGCTCATAAGTGTCATTTTTCTGCAAGGAATTGATCTCATCCTGCATGGCTCTTATCCACTGGGCTTTATCCTTATGAGTTTGAACTTCATCAAAATTTTATGGCTCCCCTTCATCAGTGAGAAGGATATACTCTGAGCTGGAGTACCTGGTAGAAGGTCGTCGTTCTCTCTCTGATCTTCTGGGCGGAGGTGAAGGGGGCTGCTCCCCCTGCTCAATAACCTCATCATCTTCTCCAACATCATTTGTAGAAGCATCAACTGCCCTTGGTTGGTTAGCGTTTGTTCATCACCTTGAGTACCATTATCAACTGGATCGGGCAAATTCAAAGATAGGAACTGAATCTAGATCAACCAAGCCTTCACTGCTATTAGACACTTCCTTCTTAGCTTTTTCAATGTCGTTAATGGTTTGATCTTCAATGAATACTACATCGCGGCTCCGAATGAGTTTCTTCTCAATCGGATCATACAACCTGTAGCCAAATTCATCAAGACCATAACCGATAAAGATGCACTATCATGTCTTAGCATCAAGCTTTGATCTCTCATCTTTTGGAATGTGAACAAAAGCCTTACATCCAAAAACTCGTAAGTGATCATAAGAAACTTCTTTGCCATACCAAACTCTATCAGGGACATCACCATTCAGAGCCACTGCCTTTGAGACAGATTGATGACATGTACTGATGTGAGCAATGCCTCCCCCCAAAAAGATTTTGGCAATTTTGCTTCTGAAAGCAAACATCTGACTCTCTCAATTAAAGTTCGATTCATCCTTTCAGCCAGACCATTTAATTGTGGAGTCTTTGGAGGTGTTTTCTCGATGTCTAATACCCATCATTCTCAGATCAAAAGGACCACTTTGTATTCACCACCATTATCAGTGCGAATACACTTCAACTTCTTACCGCTTCCCTTTCAACCGATACATGGAATTGCTTGAAAACATCAAGCACCTGATCTTTGGTTTTTAGAACATAAACCCAAAGTTTCCTTGAATGATCATCAATAAACGTCACAAAGTAAAGTCCACCACTAAAAGACTTTACCTTCAAGGGACCGCAAACATCAGAATGCACTAGCTCTAGCAAATCTGACTTCCTTGAAGGAGAGTGACTTTTGAAGACAACTCTGTTCTGCTTTCCAGCCATACAATGCGCACATTTCTTCAAACTTGCGTTCTTTATATCTGACAATAGTTTCTTCTTGGCCAAGCAGTTTAGTCCCTTCTCACTTATGTGGCTAAGTCTCTTGTGCCACAACTCGATTGTCTTTTCATCATCCACCATATTGACGGAGTCACCAACAATCTTAGCTTGTGTCAAATACAAGCTAAGATTCTTCTCTCCTCGGGCCACAATCAATGAACCTTTAGTAAGCTTCCACTGTCCATTACCAAAGGTGTTACAATAGCCCTCATTGTCAAGCTTCTTCACCGAGATCAAATTAAAGCGGATATCAGGCACATGCCTAACATCCTTAAGAAATAGTTGTGTTCCAGTATTAGTTTCCAAGTGGATGTCTCCCATGCCAGCAACCTTTGAAAAACCATCATTACCCATTTTCAACACCCCAAAATTTCCGGGTGTATAAGATGAGAATAATTCCTTCCTTGATGTAACATGTAAGGAAGCTCCACTGTCAATGACCCAACTTGTCTCTTGACAGGCAAAATTAATTACCTCCTCATCACAAACAATGACAAGGTCGATTGCAAAGAATCGTATCATTGTGATCATTGTCTTTCTGATTATCTTTAACTTTGCCCTTTTTCTTATCTTTCTTAAAGAGGAAACACTTCTTTTGAATGTGTCCCAGCTTGCCACAATAAGTGACACTCCACGTCTTTGTAATTGGACTTTGACTTGCTTCGGCTTTTACTTCTACCTCTCGAACCTTTATTTTTACTTCTCCCCTATCTTCTGCAACAAGAACTTCAGATTGTAGACGAGGCTTGAGATCTTCTCCTCATCTCTTCATTCAAAACAGCTCCTTTGACAAGTTCCATTGTCACCACACCATTAGGAGCGGAGTTGCAAAGGGACATTCTGAATGTCTCCCAAGAGTCTGGTAGAGTTCCAAGTAGCCAAAGTGCTTGAATCTCATCATCAAACTTTACACCCATAGAGGACAGTTGCTGTAAAAC
This sequence comes from Ormosia emarginata, assembly GCA_029884605.1. NCBI lineage: Eukaryota > Viridiplantae > Streptophyta > Magnoliopsida > Fabales > Fabaceae > Ormosia > Ormosia emarginata. The sequence continues at coordinate 38,420,812 of JAQQTP010000076.1, read as the reverse complement.
TCCTTGAAAATCACTTAAGTGATCAGAGATAGTCCTATCCTCTTTGTATTGTAAATTCATCATCTTCTTGATCAAGAAGAGTTTGTTGTTGCCGATCTTCCTAGCATATAGAGATTCAAGTTTCTCCCATAACGATCTTGCGTGCGTCTCATCACAAATATGATTGAGCACATTGTCATCCACCCATTGCCGAATAAAACCACATACTTGGGCATGCTCAAATTCCCATTCTTCGTCGGTTTTTGATTCCGGCTTTAGTGTAGCAAACACCGGTAGATGCCAACTCTTCACATAAGAAGATCTTTCATTTTTCCCTTCCATATGTGATAGTTGGTCCCGTTCGGACTAATCATTCTCGCTCTCGATTTCCATCAAACTTCCACTTATTCACCAAGAATTATAACTCAGTATATCGAATAATGCCAAGATGTGAACAAGACACCAGGTAAGTTCCTAGGAAAGAGAGGTGAGTCACAAAAGGACACACTTAAATACCAAATCTTTCCTTAGTCGAACTTTTCCTGGCATACGCACTTCCACGCCATGACAATTCGACACAAGACAATCAGTGTATAAGTAGAGTGCTTCACGCCAAATAAACCAAGAACAATTCTTTTCGATGTGGAAGATCAATCAATGTTGCAACCACAGAAGCATACTAAGAAGTTCTGAAGAATCCGACACCGTCGTAACCAACGACTCTTGATACCACTTGTTGGGAAAATTGATCGAGATTTGATATGCAACGGATGCTTCTCAGGATCACCTTTTCCCACCACGTAATAAATACGTACTATGAAATTACAAGCAGAAAGAATAAATACAAGAGACACCAATTTTAACGTGGAAAACCCTCCAATGTTTGAGAGAAAAACCACGGGACAAGTTCCGAGAAATATTCCACTATAATAAGGATAATTATAAGTATCCTCACACACATTCTACTCTCTTTCAAGTAATACAAAAATTATAGTGGCACTCAATGAGACCTTTAGAGATAAAACCCAGTATTTTCCAGTGTATACCCACACTCACAAACAAATAGAAATTACTCAAACTCTCTATTTCTCACTCAGAGAAAATACTCTGCACTCAAACAACTTGTCTCTTCACTCTCTATCTTCTTGAAAATCTAAACCTTGGATTGCTTCATCAAGGTTTTGCTTCAAAGCTATTTATAGCCAAGCTCCCATTTAAATTTATGGCTAACAATGCACCATAAATGTATGGTTCTCAAAGCACCACAAAATATGTGGTTGAGAATGCACCACAATATTTGTAGTTGAGAATGCCCTACAACATTTGTGGTTCCAAATTTTCCAAATAGAAAATGATGGGCTGAACCCCAACAAATCAAATATGTGTAAATTAACTTTATCATCTAAAAGTATGAGAGCAAAGTATAAATTGGATGGTATGATAGAAAGAATCAAAATAGAGAATGACAGTTTCAATCTTTAAAGTTGGACACAGACATGATTTGACCAGAATGTGGTCACAAGAAAACAGTTATCTGACACTGATCAATAAATAACACTTACAGACAATATCTTGTTACGAGTTCCATCCAACTGCATAAAATATGCCTCAAGCAACATCTCCAGATCCTCCACGTCATTATGATCCTCAAAGTTGTCAGTCACAAGACTTCCACTTCTGTTAGAACCAAGTCGACGAACAGGTGCAGTATTAGAAAGGTTATTTGAGGTTGTGGCTCCCAAATGAGCCTCAAATTGCTGATTCTGCAGCCACTTCCTTGTCAAATATAGTTGCGCCATATCTTCATTGTCATCTAACAGGTGTTCAATTTCATCTCGCACCTGTAAAAGTGGGGTCATATACTTGCTAAGTATGATATGGAATGCATCATCAGATAAAAGTACATTAGATTATCCTGCAAGAATTCTTCCTTATAAAACAGAGATCAACAACCTCTATTACAGATTTGCCTATTTGAGAGCATAATATAGACTCTTGATAATAAAGGAAACTCAACAATCAAAGGGAAGGAGAGAAATAACTTTTCTTTCTTTCTTTCAGGATTGCGTTATTGATGCATATTATGCGTTACAATACACGAAGATTGAGAATTCTCTGAGCACTTTTAATCGTATAAGCAATTCTCATAAAGTGGGACCTCTCAACAGATAATATTGAAGTAGACGATGATGTCTTCAATCAAAAAGAAATCAGACTTGTGCAAAATTTTAATCCAATTGGAAGATTTAGAATATTTCGTTTTCCCAAAAGGTCATTCCTCTAATTCTCAACTTCCACAGCCATCCATAGGTAACAAAAGAACTATCGTCGTTGACTTAAAGCAACCTTGGAAAACGTGAAGATTAGCAAAGAGATCATAACTAAAGTAAGAAAAGGAAACAGAAACAAATGATAATAACAGGAGGAACCAGATGAAGAAGAATGTGGTACTTATGCAGCATACCTTTTGCACGTGTGCCAGCAAACGTGTAAGGTTGCTCTTCAAACTTCGCACATGTTCAAGATTCTCGGTGCTAACATTCCTAGCCAATTCATCTAACGCAGGGTAAGCACCTCTCTCAAGGTCTGCCACACTTGAGTCCAGATAAGTGCAGACAACTTGTAAAGCAATCTCCAGAACTTGGAACTCAAATGGAAGCTCAGACTGCAAACCTTCAGCAGACTCAGGCTCAGGTGGCCATTGTCTGCCAGTAGAAACCTGCATTTCACTCTCTTGTTCATCTGCTGGTCCATGAAGTTTAGGTTGACTGTTGTGTGGAAGTTGTTGCCTGAGTTGTTCAACAAATGGAAGAACTTCCTGGCGAAGAGGGTCAAGCAATAACACTTCTTCAGCTGTGACTATAGCCTTTATAAGCTCCAAATTAACTAACATTGCTTTCTCTCTGGCTGCAAAGAAGAAAAGTATATGTAATATCATTCTTCATCATACTTATAACTGCCAAATGATGGGGAAAATGGCAAGAGAAAAAGTTAGCAGACTAGAAGTGTCTAGAACTACTGTATCTATAATTTGTGTATAAAGTTTTGAACACTGGCAGAGAACAGATGAACGTAGACATGTTACCAAAACAAACATCATTTTCGTCCACATAAAAGAGAAAATGCAACATGCAGAGAGATCAGAATACAAGAAGAACAATGAAGACACATGATTGAACCTACGAAATCTACCTAAATCATAACCACAAAGCTAAGCCCCGGTGGCATAGCCAGCATCTATTGGCAAGAGACACAAAGGCAAAAAAAAAAAAACAAAAGAACTATGCTTCGTGGTTAAATGTATACAGCAAATCTCTTTAGACAAAGGTAATGAAGCAACACATTTTTATAATAATTATCCAAATATAATAACACATTCATCTTTCTAATAATTCTCCTAACAATAGAACTATTCATCTTTGAAGAAACAAAGAAAAAACTTAATGAGAAAATTTTAAATTTTTTATTTCTAAAAACTTATTTATTATCTACTATTCTTTTTATTTTATCTTCAACCAAACAAGAGAAATTGTCAAATTTTTCCTCTCTATTTTCTTTCTGTTAATTCAAACATAAGGTAATTGTGTAAAGTAAATTAACATTAAAATAAACACATAATTTTTTTTATGTGAAAAATACATAAATTTTTATATCACACAATTATTTTAAATTTAATTAATGTTTAGTTTACGCATACATTGTAAACAAAAATTTCTCCTTAAAATATAGGAAAATCACTGCAAAATTTTTCTTTCTAAGTAATTTTAGATTCTAGCATAAGTTTTTTTTTAAAAAATATTTTCACATGATAAATAAAAATTAAATTATTAATCTTGAGATACAGTCAATTATTTAAATAAAAATTCTTCTAAATAATATTTTTTTAATATATAAATTTTATAATCAAATTCAAAACTAAGTGTTTAATTAACTCAAACACCTTTTACTTGTATTAATGCTTCCATTTCCATCAAAATGAAAACTATATACATTTCAGTTTCAGATTAACAAACGCCACATAATCAATTAATCCTTTAATCATCACCCAACAAAATAAATTAAAAAAAACATAAAAAATAATTAAATACCAAGAATATTAGAGGAGTGAGAGAAGACAGGGCCCAAAATCCTCAAATCCCTGGCCGGAATACCCGCGTGGCGGATGATGGCGTTCTTATCCCACTCCGCCATCTCCGACCGACCCGACCGATCAAACCTCATCCACAACCTCGCTCCGCCTGTCTTGTTCTTCGCCTTTGTCACGGAGCCGCCGCCGACCAGTCCTTCATTGACGTTCTCTCCCGGCGACCCTGCAATTCCGGCCGGCTGCTGCGGAGCAGGAGACTGCAGCTGCCCCGAGGTCTTCTTGTGACGGCGTCGGGAGGCTGACCGGCGAAATGAGAAGGGACTCCTACCCATTGTTGTTATTAATTACTGAAAATTGAATAATGATATTGTTGAGGCTCTTATTCTGATTCTAGTTGTTTCTTATAGTTTGTTTAGTTTTAGTCCTTTAGTGTGAATGTGAAATACAGAAAAGGCAGAGCAGGACAGCACATTTGACTTTACTTTACTACTACACTACATATAACCTTTGGCTTCAACTCAATTTAAAAAGACACACAGCAATGCTAATATTAATTAATTAATATTAAAAGGAGAGCTGACTTTACCTCGTACATTTCATTTTACAACTACAAGGATGAGTATGATATGATATGATGCATCCTTTATTAATAATTTATTATTACTGAGATACATAACATAACATATCATAACATAACATAACATACGTGCGTGGGTGTGTGTTATCTTTGTTTGCTCTTCACTCCACCTTTCACTGTGACCATGGAATGGATTGTTCTTTCCTCTTCCAAGAGTTCAACCAATCTTAGCATCATGTCCTCCAAAGTATGGATGAACACTCAAGACACACACAACGTTAGTCAAGGTAGGCAACATAAAAAGAGAGAGAAAGAGAGGATGAAGAGAGAGTGGGTGAAGCTCAGAGGAAGAGATGGAGAACAGAGCACGTGACGAGGAGTAAAAAAAACACGAAACCTGCACTGGATTGTTTCCCACCCAGTTAGTACTAGTTGATTAATTTTTTAAAAAAACTTTTAATTAATTATCGTGCTTCCTATGAATATTTAGTTACAATCACTTAAAAATGTTTTACTATATTTCATTTGTTAATTATTTATAAAAGTCAGCCCATTTTTTTTATTTGATATCATAACTATTTTTTAATTATATTATTATTCTTTAGATATTACTTTATGTATGATGACATAAATAATGAAAGTAGACGTGAGTTCAAATTAAAGAAATTTGATCATTTATGGACATGAGGTTTCACTCCATATAATTAATTTCATTTAGTGAAAAAAGATTTAGTTATTATTGTTGTATTGACATGAAGTTTCACAAATTTTAAAAAAATTCTATTATTTAATATGTTTGTATTTATATCTCTTTTCATATTATTTTGTCATATGAAAAACATATATAATGATTAACTTTTAAGATAATCTTAATATAAATTTTTTTTAAGTGTTCTCAAAATAAAAAAAAATTATTATATATCAATGTATATTATATCAACTATAATATTAAAAATATAGTTAAAATAAAAAGTAACGATAACTTACAAAATTAATGTGCCGTACAATGAATAGTAGAGAATCAGTAGTTAAGAAATTTTCCCTACTATAATCCCTTCTATCAATTTTCCCCCCATACAATGCCCTATATCATCATCTCACGCGAGGTGGTGGAAACAGGTTTGGAAGCTTCATGTACCACCAAGGTTTCAAGTGTTCAATCTTGAGACATTCAATCTCGTTGATAAGGGTGCGCAATGTTAGAATGGCTTGCATTTTAACAATTACTGCAAGGTGACTTTTTCTTTTTCTTTCTGTGGTTGGCAGAGCACTTTAGGTGGAGTGGTGGCAGTTGAAAGACGGGAGTTGAACCTATAATGTAATACTTTGCTAAAAAATTTTATAAATAGAGATTATTTGGTTTATCTGAAAACACATCAAGGAAAAGTAAGGATAAGAGATTATGAGAGTAAGAGTAAAATAAAAAGTATAAGAAAATTTTAAGAATGTAGTATGTGAGTATATATTGAGAATTTTGAATTTATTCTTTAATTTTTGTAATAATATAAATTGTAATAGGAGAGAGTCTCACTAGAAAATATTATATTTTGTACTTTTTGTATGAGAGAGTGTAGGTAAGATATTGTAATTATCCTTTTATATAGTGAAATATTTTTGGAGTTTGTCTCATGATTTTTCCCTCAGTATCTAAGGAGATTTTTTATGTTAAAATTTGCTGTGCAGTTCTTGATTTATTTTGCTGGTACAAATAGTACTGACTAGTGAGTCATACTAAAAAGTACTATCTACGTGTTTTATAATTTTATTAATTCTTCTTCACGGATTTGAGTACGCTTCTGTTCACATTATTCAACTCTGATTTCCTAACAAGTGGTATCAGAAACACTTGATCAAATTTCAAATAGAAGATGTCGATGCCAAAATTTGATGTGGAGAAGTTCGATAGATCCAACGACTTAAGTCTATGGAAGCTGAAGTTGTAGGCATTGCTAGACTAGCAAGGCCTGTCAAAGGCGTTGAAAGGCGAGAACAAGTTGTCGGAAATATTGTCTTTTGATAAAAAGGAGGAGATAATGGCTAAAGCATGTAGCATAATACAACTGAGCCTGACAAACAATGTGCTGCGAGAGGTTATGAACGAGAAGACTGCAGATGGACTCTGGAAAGCTTTGGAAGAAAAGTACTCTGTAAAGACTTTGTCAAACCAACTATACCAGAGGAAAAGATTGTACTCATTCAAACTTTCAGGAGAAAAATCAATTCAAGATCATATTGACGACTTCAATAGGATGATCTCTGATGTACAAACGACCGGAATTATAGTCGAAGATATTATTCAAGTTATGATCTTATTGACTTCACTACCTCCATCCTATGATAATTTTTGTGATACCATTATATATGGTAGGTCCACTATCTCCCTCAAAACCGTCAAGGAGGCGTTGATGACAAAGGAGCATCAGAAATTGGCATTAGGATTCAGTACTGATAATCCTACAGATGAGTTGCTCGTGACGAGATGGCGTAGTCAAGAAAGAGGATCGGGAAGCAAAATCAAGAGAAGATCAAAGTCCAAAAAACCACAAGTCCTTAAAGTTTTTTCATTATCACCAACTAGTGCATATCCCAAAAAATTGCCTTGAGAGAAAGGAGAAACCGAGAAATTCTGCTAACGTAACAATTGCAAGTTCTAATGATAGTGATGCTGAATCTATCATAACAGTTTTCACTAGTGACTCGGGCAACGAGTAGATCCCGGATTCTGGCGCATTTTTTCAAATGACACCTAATAAGATTTTTTTCTCTTCATATCAAAATCGAGAGGGAAAGTTCCGATTGTGAGATAAGTCTTTAACTTGATTTTGTAAATCAATGCACTTTTTATAAGAAGTTGATGTTTCACATTTCAAAGGTATTTCCTCAACAAGTAAAGCATATTCATTTTTCAAAATCTCAATTTCATTTTCAATGGAAGAAATGTTTTCTAAATAAGACAAATTGTTATTTTCTAAATTAAACAAACCATCATACAATTTATCATATGCACATTGTAACTCATAATAGGAAGGATTATAATCTAGTTTAGCATTATTTACCTCAAAGTCCTTTTTAGCCATATAAGAAGTGGTCTCAATTTATCGCATGCTTGACTTTTTAAAGGAATCATCATCTTCCTTATTGTTGTCCTTCAAGGATTCAATAATATCTTCTTGAAGATATTTTTCAATATTGTCTTCTTCTAAAGGCTTTTGCTCTTCTTACTCTTTATATATAACTTTATGCAAAAAATCATTGTTAGCAAGATAAATAGCATCAAGAGCATCTCATATATCTTTAGTACTAGAGCAACTCTTAATTTTAGCATAATCATCATCATTCAAACTACATCTCAAGATTTGCATTGCTTTAATGTTCAAGGAAAAATATTTCTTGTCATAACCATTCTAATCTTGTTTTGGTTTAGGAGAAAATCCATCAAACACAACATCCCACAAATAAAAAACAATAGATTACATATAAAATTCTATTATAGCTTTCTAATAAACAAAATGCACAACATCAAAGAATAGTAGTTTATCAATTTCAAAACCTTCTATTTTGAAAAACTTTCAATGGTTACCAACAAATAAGGATCTTTAACTCTAAGCGGTTAAGCTTTCAACAGAGCACGAAGCCCTGATACCACTTGTTAGCTATGACAACCATCACCCAAGAGGAGGGTGAATTGGATGATTATAAATTTTTAAAACAACTTTGAAAAATTATGCATTTTGATATTTTCAATCAACACATGCAACGAAATAAGTCTAACAAAGGTACAATTATTAGAGATATCTTAAATACCACTTGGGTTGCAGGATAAATCAAGCAAATAAGATAGATATCAAATTTAACTCAAGCATATATAATTAAAGTACAAATGTAAATGAGATAGAGTTGAGAAAAATAAAGACAGTGATTTATCTTGATTCAACCATTAACCACTTGTGACCTACATCAAGTCCTCAAGTAAACCACCCGAGATTTTTCACTATCACTTCAAGCTTGAACAGGTGCTTGAAACCTTTACAAACTAGAGCACTCTTTATACCTTGGGATACCTCATCCTTTGTGCTTGAGTCTCAACAACCAGAGATACCTCACCCTTACAATTCCTTGAGGGATGCCTCACCCTCTTTACAATTCCTTGAGGGATACCTCACCCTCTTTACAATTCCTTGAGGGATACCTCACCCTCTTTACAAAGAATCAAAATGTAGAAAAAGATGAAACTCTCACAAGAGTATGTAATACAAGTTGAAGCCCTATGAAACTCTTCAAGAATATCTCAAAATATCTAAAAAATATAGCATATAGAGGAAAAAGATGAAACTCATATTAAACCTAATAGAATGATGTTTTTCAATGTTTATTATCTGTAAAAGATGATCCAAGAACGTCCATTTATAGTGTTCTAAGAAAAAGAACCATTGAGGGTATTAAATTTATGTATTAAATGCTCAAAAAATAGCCATTATGGACTTTCAGATTCGTGATAATCGATTACATGGATATTATAATCGATTACATAGCTCTTAGAACACATTCTGGGCTTTCTGGGCAGGATGTAATCAATTACAAGATTCATGTAATCGATTACATGACCTTTGTCAGAGTTGCAATCGATTACAAGGTTTATGTAATCGATTACATGCACTATGATTTTGAAAACTGACTTTAAATTATCATAATTTCTTCATTTTTTATCTGTTTAAAGCAAATGACACTCAGTGGAAAGATTTTTGAGTCTATTTTCAAATAAAATAGGTTTCAGAACAAAAATCAAAGTATTTTGAAAGTTATGATTAAAAGAGTAATCAAAGGTCAACTTTTCAAAACTCAAATTTGACTATTTTTCATAGTTTAAAGCAAATGGTCATAACTTTTTCATTTCTTTGAATCTATTTTTAAATGAAACAGGTTTCAGCATGAAAATCAAAGTATTGTGAAAGTTATGATCAAAATAATAATCAAATGTCAGCTTTTCAAAACTCAAACTTGACTATTTTTTATAGTTTTTAACTATCACCATGACTATCTTTTCAAAACATATTTGTTAGTTATTTTAACATGTAAAAATCATTTGTAAAGATTTAAAAATGTATTTGAGTTCTTTCAAAAACATTATAAACCATTTTGAGATATATTGAGAGCTTCTCACATAAAAGACTCTAAGTCCTATAAACTATACCAATTGTACTTTTTTTGGACTTGGTCTTCGACTTGACTTTGTTGTTATTAAAACATTCATGAAATAGGTATTCACATTCTCTTTGAGTTGAACATAATTGAAATTTTTTACTTTCTTATTGCAATGCTCACTCTTGGTGCTCGTATTATCCTTCAAAGTATTATTCACTTAAAACATAATTAGTCCAAACTTATAGTTTAATATCTTCATATGCATGATTCATAAATGTATAAATCTAGTTAGTCTAACATGCATATAAAACTTTCATAGACATATCCAAATAAGACATTTACAATTATTAATAGATATGCTCTATATAGGATGTAACAAAGAATAATTTGCATATTTTCATTTAAGTAAAGTTAAATCCAATATTAATTTAATACCACTCATGTAACATATTATTGGATATATCCTATAAACGATTCTATAAAGAATATGCATGGTTCTTATATGAAATATAACAAGATGGAGTACATGATCATGCATGATCTATTAAGCACATCTTTGCAACATAAACATCATTTTTTTTTATCTTGTATTTGTTATCATCAAAACTTAACATATTAAATCATTGGGACAAACTTATTTCTACAGGTTCTACCAATGTCTATTTGGTGTTTGATGGTTAGCAGACCCGTGGGGTCGTAGGCTATATAGATTTTGATTATGCAGGATATTTGGACAAAATGAGGTCATTAACAAGCTATATCTTTACAGTCTTTGGATGTACTATTAGTTGGAAGGCGACATTGCAATCTACAGTTACATTGTCAACTACTGAAGCTGAGTATATGACATTGACTAAGGCTGTAAAAGAGAGCATATGTGTGCAAGGTCTTTTGGGTAGTTTTGGATTAGACAAAAAGGAACCAATCATATATTGTGATAGGCAAAAAGCACTATTCATCTAAAAAAGAATTTAGTCTACCACGAAAAGACAAAGCATATTGATATTAGACTTCACTTTGTTAGAGAAAGTATCAACAACAATACAATTGTAGTTTATAAGATAGCCACATCTGATAATCTTGCAGATATGATGTCGAAATCATTGTTGATTGGACTTGGTCAATATTTGCAGAAGTTGAAGACTCTTGCAAAATGTAAGCCAAGGTGAAGAATTGTTAGAATGACTTGCATTTTAACAATTATTACAGGATGACTTTTTTTTTTTCCTTTCTGTGGTTGGCAGAGCACTTTCGGTGGATTGGTGGTGGTTGGAAGATGGGAGTTGAGCATTTAATGCAATGCTTTGCTGAAAATCTCTATAAATAGAGATCATTTGGTTCATCCGAAAATATACCAAGGAGAAGGAAGAAAAAGAGCTTCTAAGAGTGAGAGTGAAATAGAGAGTGTAAAGAAATTTTAAGAGTGTAGTATGTGAGTATACACTGAGAATTTTGGATTTACTCTCTAGTCTTTGTAATACTACAAATTGTAGGAGGAGAGGATTTCACTGGAAAACACTATATTATGTACCTCTTGTGTGAGAGAGTGTAGATAAGATATTGTAATTATCCTTTTATATAGTGAAATATTTTTAGAGTTTATCCTGTGATTTTTCCCTCAATGTACAAGGGGGTTTTTCACGCTAAAATTTGGTGTGTAGTTTTTGATTTATTTTGTTAGTACAAATAATACTGACTAGTGGGTCATACTGAAAAATACTATTTATATGTTTTACAATTTTATTAATTCTTCTTTACAAATTTGAGTACGTTTCTGTTCATATCCATAAAGTGTTCAAGACACTTTGGGTGTATCTATATCTGATTTCCTAACATGCAGGTAGGCCAAGGGTGCTATCTTTGTCGCTATCAGTGTCATGAGTTTAGAAGATAATGCTCATTTGTTGTAGGGCCAAGGTATATGGGAGGAGCAAAACCGGCGATGAAGAGGCAGGATAACTAACGACTCTAATGGCATTATTGTAAGCACGAAGAAGAAGCTATGAGTGTTCCACATGGCTCGGGCTACTGGTCCTTAATAATGGTCTATATTAGAATATGGTCACACATTGGACAAAATCGGATGTATCTTTTTTGAAGGTGAATGAGCACGAGACCCTATTTTCAGAAGACAATACTTGCTGTGTGGGGGGTATTCATTAGAGATGGTGAAGGATATCTCTATGGAGCAAAGCCGAAGATCCTTAGAGTTCACGATGCACATAATACATTATAGAACTTCTGGCAACTTGTGAAGGACTTCAGTTTGCGTGGGAGCTGGCAGATCTTTGGAGTTCATGATGCATAATATACAGAGCAGAATGATTAACAATTTTTAAAACACAATTAATGAATTAACCATATATTAACTTATTGACTTAACATATTATGTGGTTATTTATTCAAATTAAGTACACCATAATGTTCCTCATGCAATCGGCATGCATGCATATAGGGGTGTCCAACGGGTTGGGTCAATCCATAAATCCACGGGTTTTGACTCAACCCAACTCTTGAAATGTGGGTTAAGTTATGAGTCAGGTCGGGTTAGAAAAACACTCCAATCTGCAAGGTACAGGTTGGGTGACGGATTTAGAAAATATCGACCCATGCAAATCCAACCCACCCAAGTAAGAGGGTTTTTTTTTTTTGTAAAAACCATTTAGACATAGTGACAATTTATGTTGTTTTTCTCATGACTTTTCTATACAGTTAATGAAGTTTAGATGTAGGTATTGTAATCATATTAAGAATGTGACCAAGAAAATAGTTTTTAAAAATTCATAAAGTGTCTGACAGACTAATGCAATGAAAATCTAATTGATCGCTTGGATGACAAAGAATATCATGAAAAAATTGAGAATAAAGTAAATAATTATGTCAATCCATATTCTATATATAATGACATTGACTTTAATTAGTTAATGTGATTTGTTATTTATAACTTTTAAGACATGTTAGTTTACTTTAGTTTATTTTAAATTTATGTTAACTTAGTAAGACTTATTAAGTTTATTTATAATATTAATACGTGTTTTTGAAAACAAACTCTCTAAAAGGATTACAAGAATACAATAAACATAGAATCAGAATTGTGGATTGCATATATTTATGTTTATAAACTAATTAAAGGAATAAATAACTCAAACAAAATAATATGCTTATTTTATTAACATTTCATAACTGAATGAAGAATTTTAGAAGATGTTCTTTACTTACTAGGAAAATTTATATGGTAATAAACTTATAATGCATTTCAAAAAAATTAGAGAACAGAAGTAGGGTAGAAGAAGTTTTCTTACAAGTATTTGAGTTATGAATAGCTTTGTTTAGTTTATTTCAGACTTAGTAAGACTTGTTAGTTGTTAATTTGTTATACACTTATTAACTTACAATGTTTAATTTATTTGAAATTGAGACCTATTATGTTTGAGTAAGGTCGGTTGAAACTTATAATGTTAATTTAATAAATTGAGATATATTATATTTTAGATTGAGACATTATATTTTAGATTGAGACTTATAGTGTTAATTTGTTAGATTGAAACTTATTATATTTGACATTGAGACTTATGGTATTAATTTGTTAAATTTTATATTTTAACTTTTTTTTAAGAATTTTTTTTTAAATATTTCAAACTCGTAAGTTCATATCTACTCAACTCAACTCAACTCAACTCACTATTTTATTAAACAAGTTAAGTCCAAAAACACTACTGATCCCACCCGACCAACCTACCAGACACCCTACATGCATATATAAAACTGATCAAGCCAATAAACATATTTATTTGACAACATACAGTCGCTAAATGAAAAAAAGCCTCTGTGAATAGTATCATCTATAAAGTACTCGATGTTAAAAGCAATATTGGAACATCCTAGACATCAGCCAATAAAATTGTGACAAATTGAGATCCACCCTTCATAAAGCCACGTATTCCTGTCTGTTATCCAGATCACTGACCGCTGAGATTTATGTAGCCAATTGCTACAACACAACGACAGATGATAACAAAGTATACTTATGATCCCAGCAACTTCTTCCATTTTGCATATGCTAAAACAAGCAGGAAAAGCAATACGCAAGCTGCAGACGTTATCCCAACAGAGGGCCAAAATATTCCATTCTTTTGATATAAATCACAAGGAATGTTCATACCAAATACACCAGCAATCAAAGTTTCAATAGTAATCGCAAATGATGCAATAGTCAATGTCAAGTGCAGCTGAATAAGTTCATTTCTCTGGTTATCGAGTTGGATGTTGACATAGTCTTCTGTGTCATCAATATACTCCCTAACCTGCAAATCAGTAGCCAATAAGAAGTAAGAATCATATCACTTCTCAAGAACGATAAAATGAAACAACACCAAGTCTTCAATCACAGTATTGGTATTACAAAAACACATCATGTGCTAGCTTCTTAGAATCAAATTTAGCCAACATTTCAAGAATAAAATATGCTTCGCCAAACCCAACATCTTGGTCCACGAAACATTGACAAATTTCCTACTCCGCCCCCCTTTTGGGGATCAAGATATCAACAGTCTTTCTACTAGTTTAATTGTAAACAAGAAAAGGAAACAACTAGTTTTCCAACCAGCCAGACAATACTATATTTCCTAAATCCTGATCAAACTTGGACAAAAGTCACAAAACTACCAGTACCCATTATCCCTAGGCATTATCTCTAAAATTATGGTAACAAAAATTGATGGCCCCTATTGAGCGCTGGATTAAATTAATTTCTGGAAGCTTGTAAATCCTTAGGGCAAGCTCAAAGTAGCGTCAAATTGAAACTAGCAACAAACCCCCCTTCCCTTCCCTCCATCCTCAAAACAAGAGAAAAATAAAAGGAAGGGACATTATTTCTGTAGTAAGAATCACAAGTCACAACTAAGTTTGTCTGGACTGCGTCATGGATGTAAATCAAGTATGTGTATATGAATTTTATCATCTAAAAGTATGAGAGCATAGTATAAATTGGATAGGATGATAAAATCAGAATAGAGAATGACAGTTTCAATCTTCAAAGTTGGACTCAGACATGATTTGACCAGAATCTGGTCATAAGAACACTTACAGACAGTATCTTGTTACGAGTTCCATCCAACTGCATAAAATATGCCTCAAGTAACATCTCCAGATCCTCCACGTCATTATCATCCCCAAAGTTGCTAGTCACAAGACTTCCACTTCTGTTAGAACTAAGTCGACGAACAACATGTGCGGTATTAGAAAGGTTATTTGAGGTTGTAGCTCCCAATTGAGCCTCAAATTGCTGATTCTGCAACCACTTCCTTGTCAAATATAGTTGTGCCATATCTTCATTGTCATCTAACAGATGTTCAATTTCATCTCGCACCTGTAAAAGTGGGTCATACACTTCCTAAGCATGATATAACTCAAAAGATGAATCATCAGATAAAGGTACCTTTAATTAGCCTGCAAGAATTTTTCTTATTAAAACAGATAACGGCCTCTGCTATAGGTTAGATAGCCTATTAGTGTAAAAATGGAAACTCAACAATTAAAGGGGAAGGAGAGAAATAACTTTTCTGTGTTTCAGGACTGAATTATTAGATGCATATTATGTGTCACAACTCACAAAGATTAAGAATTAAATGTTCTTGGAAAAACCTTCAACCATCTCACTGTACAATAACTATTGAAGACCTCTCTGGGCACTTTCAATAATTGAAGCACTTGTCATGGGCCTTTAACTGATGTCTTGATCTGTCCAACGAACTATGTTCTATAAAAAGAACACAGAAATTTTAATCCAATTGGTAGATTTAGTACATTTCGTTTTTCCAAAAGTTTAATCCTCCAATTCACAACTTCCACAGCCATCTATAGGTGACAAAAGAACTATTCTCGGTGACTTACAACAACCTTGGAAAATGTGAAGACTAGAAAAGGGATAATGACTACGGTAAAACGTAAGAAAAAGAAACAAAGGGATAATAGCAGCAGGAACCAGAGGAGGAAGAATATTGTACTTATTCAGAATACCTTTTGCACACGTGCCAGCAAACGTGTAAGATTGCTCTTCAAACTTCGCACATGTTCGAGATTCTTCGTGCTAACATTCCTAGCCAATTCATCTAATACAGGGTAAGCACTTCTCTCAAGGTCTGCTACACTTGAGTCCAGATATGTACAGACAACTTCTAAAGCAATCTCCAATATTTGAAACTCAAATGGAAGCTCAGACTGCAAACCTTCAGCAGACTCAGGCACAGGTGGCCATTGTCTGCCAGTAGAAACCTGCATTTCACTCTCTTGTTCATCTGCTGGTCCATGAAGTTTAGGTTGACTTTTGTGTGGAAGTTGTTGCCTGAGTTGTTCAACAAATGGAAGAACTTCCTGGCGAAGAGGGTCAAGCAATAACACTTCTTCAGCTGTGACTATAGCCTTTATAAACTCCAAATTAACTAACATTGCTTTCTCTCTGGCTGCAAAGAAGAAAAGTATATGTAATATCATTCTTCATCATACTTATAACTGCCAAATGATGGGGAAAATGGCAAGAGAAAAAGTTAGCAGACTAGAACCACTGTATCTATAATTTGTGTATAAAGATTTGAACACTGGCAGAGAACAGATTAACGTAGACATGTTACCAAAACAAACATCATTTTCGTCCACATAAAAGAGAAAATGCAACATGCAGAGCGATCAGAATACAAGAAGAACAATGAAGACACATGATTGAACCTACGAACTCTACCTAAATCATAACCACCAAGCTAAGCCCAGGTGGCATAGCCAGCATCTATTGGCAAGAGACACAAAGGCCAAAAAAAAAAAAAAAAAAAAGGAGTATGCTTCCCAGTGGTAAAATGTATACAGCAAATCTCTTTAGACAAAGGTAATGAAGCAACACATTTTTATAATAATTATCCAAATATAAAAACACATTCATCTTTCTAATAATTCTCCTAACAATAGAACTATTCATCTTTGTAGAAACAAAGAAAAAACTTAATGAGAAAATTTTAAATTTTTTATTTCTAGAAATTTCTTTATTATATACTATTCTCCATATTTTATCTTGAACCAAACATGAGTAATCTTCAAATTTTTCCTCTCTATTTTCTTTCGGTAAATTCAAACATAAGGTAACTGTGTAAAGTAAAATTAACATTAAAATAAACACATAATCTTTTTTATGTGAAAAATATATAAATTTTTATATCACATAATTATTTTAAATTTAAGTGATGTTTAATTTAGGCGTACACTTGTAAACAAGAATTTTCCTTAAAATATAGATAACCACTACAAAATTTTTCTTTCCAATTGTAATTTTAAGTTTAAACATAAGTTTTTTTTTTAGTATCGTCACATACTATCAGAGATTAATTACTAATCTCTCCAAATATTATTTTTAACAGTATTTTTTTATATACATAAATTTTAAAATCAAATTTAAAATTACGTACTTAATAAAATCAAATACCTTTTACTTGTACCAACGCTTCCATTTCCATCAAAATGAACACTATACCATCAAACATTTCAGTTTCAGATTAACAAACGCCAAATAATCAATTAATCATTTGATCATCACCCAACAAAATAAATTAAAAAATAAATAAATACCAAGAATATTGGAGGAGTGAGAGAAGACAGGGCCCAAAATCCTCAAATCCCTGGCCGGAATCCCCGCGTGGTGGATGATGGCGTTCTTATCCCACTCCACCATCTCCGACCACCCCGACCGATCAAACCTCATCCACAACCTCGCTCCGCCTGTTTTCTTCTTCGCCATTGTCACGGAGCCGCCGCCGCCGCCCACCAGCCCGTCATTGAAGTTCTCTCCCGGCGACCCGGCAATTCCTGCCTGCTGCGGCGGAGTAGGAGAAAGAGGCGGCCCAGCGGTCTTCTTGTGACGGCGGCGGGAGGCTGACCGGCGAAATGAGAAGGGACCCTTACCCATTGTTGTTATTAATTACTGAAAATTGAATAGTGATATTGTTGAGGCTCTTATTCTGATTCTAGTTGTTTCTTCTCCTTTTGATTATTGTTTATTTAGTTTTAGTACTTTAGTGTGAATGTGAAACACAGAAAAGGCAGAGCAGGACAGCACATTTGACTCTACTTTACTACTACACTACATATAACCTTTGGCTTCAACTCAACTTAAAAAGACACACAGCAATGCTAATATTAATTCATTAATATTAAAAGGAGCGCTGACTTTACCTCGTGCATTTCAATTTTCAAGCATGAGTATGGTATGATATGATGCATCCTTTATTAATAATTTATTATTACTGAGATACATAACATAACATACGTGTGTGGGTGTGTGTTATCTTTGTTTGCTCTCCACTCCAGCTTTCACTGTGACCATGGAATGGATTGTTCTTTCCTCTTCCAAGAGTTCAACCAATCTTAGCATCATGTCCCCCAAAGTATGGATGAACACTCAAGACACACACAACGTTAGTCAAGGTAGGCAACATAATAAGAGAGAAAGAGAGGATGAAGAGAAAGTACGTGAAGCTCAGAGGAAGAGGTGGAGAAACAGAGCACGTGACGAGGAGGAAAAAAACACGAAACCTGCACTGGATTGTTTCCCACCCAGTTAGTACTAGTTAATTAATTTTTTAAAAAAAACTTTTAATTAATTATCATGCTTCATCGTTGAATATTTAGTTACAATCACTTTAAAATGTTTTACCATATTTCATTTGTTAATTATTTATAAAAGTCAGCCTATTTTTTTTTATTTGATATCATTACCATTTTTTAATTATATTATTATTCTTTAGATATTATTTTATATATGATCACATAAATAATAAAAGTCGAGGTCAGTTCAAATTAAAGAAATTGAATTTTCTCATAAAATTTTTACATGATTAGAAAAAAAATATACGCAAAGACTTGATATGAGGTCTCACAAATTTTAAAAGACTCTATTATTTAAGGTGTTTATATTTATTTTTCTTTTCATATGATCTTTTCATGTGAAAAATATATATAATAATTCATTTTCATGATACTTCCAATATAAAGAGATCTTTAAGTGTTCTCTAAAATAAAATTTGTTATGTATCTTTCAAGATATACTATATTAGTTATAATATTAAAAATATAATTAAAATAAAATTGATGTAATATACATTGAATAATAGAGAACAAGCAGTTAAGAATTTTTCCCTAATATAATCACCTGTGTCAACATCATCTCACGCGAGGTGGTGGAAACAGGTTTGGAAGCTTCATGTACCACGAAGGTTTCAAGTGTTCAATCATGAGACATTCAATCTCGTTGATAAGGGTGCGCAGTTAGGCCAAGCCGCCAAGGGTGCTATCTTTGTGGTCATCAGTGTCATGAGTTTAGAAGATACTGCTCATTTGTTGTAGGGCCAAGGTATTGGGAGGAGCTAAACCAGCGATGAAGAGGCAGGATACTAACGACTCTAATGGTATTATTGTAGGCGCGAAGATTAAGCTGCGAGTGTTCCACATGGCTCGGGCTACTGGTCCTTAATAGTAGTCTATATTAGAATATGGCTACACATTGGACAAAACCGGATGTATCTTTTTTTAAGGTGAATGAGCACGCGGACCTATTTTCAGAAGACAATCCTTGCTGTGTGGGGGGTAGTCATTAGAGATGGTGAAGGACATCTCTATGGAGCAAAGACGAAGATCCATAGAGTTCATGATGCACAGAATACAGTGCAGAACTTCTGACAGCTTGTGAAGGACTTCAGTTTGCGTGGAAGCTGGCAGATCTTTGGAGTTCATGATTCATAATATACAGAGCAGAATGATTAACAATGTTTAAAAAGCAATTAATGAATTAACCATATATTGACTTACTGACTTGACATATTGTGTGGTTAGTTATTCATATTAAGTACACCACAATGTTCCTCATGCAATCGACATGCATGCATATATAAACTGATCAAGCCAATAAACATATTTATTTGACCCCACACAGTTGCTAAATGAAAAAAAGCCTGTGTGAATAGTATCATGTATAAAGTACTCGATGTTAAAACCAATATTGGAACATCCTAGACATCAGCTAATAAAATTGTGACAAATTGAGATCCACCCTTCATAAAGCCACGTATTCCTGTCTGTTCTCCAGACCACTGACCGCTGAGATTTATATAGCCAATTGCTACAACACAACGACAGATGATACCAAAGTATACTCATGATCCCAGCAACTTCTTCCATTTTGCATATGCTAAAACAAGCAGGAAAAGCAATACGCAAGCTGCAGACATGATCCCAACAGAGGGCCAAAATATTCCATCTTTTTGATATAAATCACAAGGAATGTTCATACCAAATGCACCAGCAATCAAAGTTTCAACAGCAATCGCAAATGACGCAATGGTCAATGTCAACTGCAGCTGAATAAGTTCATTTCTATGGTTATCAAGTTGGATGTTGACATAGTCTTCTGTGTCATCAATATACTCTCTAACCTGCAAATCAGTAGCCAATAAGAAGTAAGAACCATATCACTTCTCAAGAACAATAAAATGAAACAACATCCAGGTCTCCAATCAAATACTCACAGTATTGGTATTACAAAAACACATTATGTGCTAGCTTTTCTTACAATCAAATTTAGCCAACATTTCAAGAATAAAATATGCTTTGCCAAACCCAACCATCTTGGTCCACGAAACGTAGACTAATTTCCTACGCCGGCCCCCTTTAGGGGATCAAGTTAACAGCATTCTTTCTACTAGTTTAGTTGTAAACAAGAAAAGGAAACAACTAGTTTCCCAACCAGCCAG
Source organism: Ormosia emarginata (assembly GCA_029884605.1). Taxonomy (NCBI): domain Eukaryota; kingdom Viridiplantae; phylum Streptophyta; class Magnoliopsida; order Fabales; family Fabaceae; genus Ormosia; species Ormosia emarginata. The sequence goes on along the minus strand of JAQQTP010000076.1, from coordinate 38,400,240 downwards.
ACAATACTATATTTCCTAAATCCTGATCAAACTTGGACAAAAGTCACAAAACTACCAGTACCCACTATCCCTAGGCATTATCTCTAAAATTATGGTAACAAAAATTGATGGCCCCTATTGAGCGCTGGATTAAATTAATTTCTGGAAGCTTGTAAATCCTTAGGGCAAGCTCAAAGTAGCGTCAAATTGAAACTAGCAACAAACCCCCCTTCCCTTCCCTCCATCCTCAAAACAAGAGAAAAATAAAAGGAAGGGACATTATTTCTGTAGTAAGAATCACAAGTCACAACTAAGTTTGTCTGGACTGCGTCATGGATGTAAATCAAGTATGTGTATATGAATTTTATCATCTAAAAGTATGAGAGCATAGTATAAATTGGATAGGATGATAAAATCAGAATAGAGAATGACAGTTTCAATCTTCAAAGTTGGACTCAGACATGATTTGACCAGAATCTGGTCATAAGAACACTTACAGACAGTATCTTGTTACGAGTTCCATCCAACTGCATAAAATATGCCTCAAGTAACATCTCCAGATCCTCCACGTCATTATCATCCCCAAAGTTGCTAGTCACAAGACTTCCACTTCTGTTAGAACTAAGTCGACGAACAACATGTGCAGTATTAGAAAGGTTATTTGAGGTTGTAGCTCCCAATTGAGCCTCAAATTGCTGATTCTGCAACCACTTCCTTGTCAAATATAGTTGTGCCATATCTTCATTGTCATCTAACAGATGTTCAATTTCATCTCGCACCTGTAAAAGTGGGTCATACAATTCCTAAGCATGATATAACTCAAAGATGATGGAATGAATCATCAGATAAAGGTACCTTTAATTAGCCTGCAAGAATTTTTCTTTATAAAACAGAGAACAACGGCCTCTACTATAGGTTAGATAGCCTATTAGTGTAAAAATAGAAACTCAACAATTAAAGGGGAAGGAAAGAAATAACTTTTCTTTGTTTCAGGACTTAATTATTGGATGCATATTATATGTGTCACAACTCACAAAGATTAAGAATTAAATGTTCTTGGAAAAACCTTCAACCAGCTCAATGTACAATAACTATTGAAGATCTCTCTGGGCACTTTCAATAATTGAAGCACTTGTCATGGGCTTTCACTGATATCTTGATCTGTCCAACAAACTATGTCCCATAAAAAGAACTCAGAAATTTTAATCCAATTGGTAGATTTAGTACATTTCGTTTTCCCAAAAGTTTAATCCTCCAATTCACAACTTCCACAGCCATCTATAGGTGACAAAAGAACTATTCTCGGTGACTTACAGCAACCTTGGAAAATGTGAAGACTAGAAATGGGATAATGACTACGGTAAAACGTAAGAAAAAGAAACAAAGGGATAATAGCAGCAGGAACCAGAGGAGGAAGAATATTGTACTTATGCAGAATACCTTTTGCACACGTGCCAGCAAACGTGTAAGATTGCTCTTCAAACTTCGCACATGTTCGAGATTCTTCGTGCTAACATTCCTAGCCAATTCATCTAATACAGGGTAAGCACCTCTCTCAAGGTCTGCCACACTTGAGTCCAGATATGTACAGACAACTTCTAAAGCAATCTCCAATACTTGAAACTCAAATGGAAGCTCAGACTGCAAACCTTCAGCGGACTCTGGCACAGGTAACCATTGTCTGCCAGTAGAAACCTGCATTTCACTTTCTTGTTCATCTGCAGGTCCAGGAAGTTTAGGTTGATTTTTATATGGAAGTTGTTGCCTAAGCTGTTCAACAAATGGAAGAACCTCTTGGCAAAGAGGATCAACCAATAGCACTTCTTCAGCTGTGACTATAGCCTTTATAAACTCCAAATTAACTACCATTGCTCTCTCTCTGGCTGCAAAGAAGAGTATAAGTGATTCCATTCTTCATCATAATTATAAGAACTTCTAAATGTGGGGGAGAAATGACGAGCAAAAGTAAGAAGAACAGAATCACTATATATAAAATTGTGTGTATAAAGATTTGAACACTAGCAGAGAACAGATACACATATAGACATGTTACCAAAACAAACATCATTTTCTTCCACATTAGAGAGAAAATGCAACATGCAGAGAGACCAGAATACATTGAACCTATATATCGTTCAACAGCTAAAATAAAGATGCTGTAAAGCTCCAACGGTGACAGTAGCCAGTATCTGCTTTTTATGGTAGATTAGGAGTATAGAAGCTAGAAACGCTACCCAAATCTCTACGCACCCCAACCACCCAAGCTTCAGGTGGCGTAGCCAGCATTGGGAAGAGACATAAAAAATAGGGTGAATTACATTTTACCTCCTTGAAGTATAGCTCTTTCTCAACGTATCCCCCTAAAGTTTTTTTTTTTATCATGTAACCCTCTTGATGTTTGGTTTTAAGTGAAAAGTGGAAACGTTACATTTTCCAATTAAATCAAACGGAACATTAAGGCATGTGCACACCAATTGTAAAACGTATACTGCAAATATTTTTAGACAAAGGTTGAAGCAACACATTTTCATAATAATAATTGAAATATAAAACCTATGAAAACACATTCAAAATACAAGGTTTACAAAATTATTCTATCTGAATGTCTAGCAGGCAGTCAATCATAGTACCATGTGTGTCAGACATGCCTGTTATTCGGTGGCATTTGCCATGCAAAGCATGTAGTCAGTGCCGGCATGCATTTACACACAGGCAAACCAAATGAACAACAAATCTCAAGAAAAAGAGAAACTACAAAATGCCTATTACAATGCTGATCTGATCACACACTGCAACACTAGTCTACCTTTTCATCATCCAATAAACCCACAACAAAACTATAAAAAACCCCTATATTCCACCATTCTTCAGTACAAAACAACAATCAAACAAGAATGCGAATTTCAGACTGCAATACCCCATCTTTCAATCCAAATGCACATAAAAAACAAATACTCTATTGAAACATATAGGAAGGAACCACAATCACAATTTTTCTTACCAACCAAAATTTAAAAATTCAAACATAACTTAACATGGTTCCATTAAAATGAACACTACCATCAAACATTCATAGAAACCCTAAAACCAAATAAAATAAAATCAAAATCAAAATAAAAAATCAATTACCAAGGATATTGGAGGAGTGAGAGAAGACAGGGCCCAAAATCCTCAAGTCCCTGGCGGGAATCGCGGCGTGGCGGATGATCGCGTTCTTGTCCCACTCCACCAGCTCCGACCGCCCCGACCGGTCGAACCGCATCCACAACCTCGCTCCACCGGTCTTCTTCTTCGTCTTTGTCACCGCACCGCTGCCGCCGCCGACGATCAACCCGTTGTTGGCGTTCTCGCCTGGTGACCCGGCAATTAGGGCAGGCGGCGTCGGCGGAGACTGCTGTGGCCCCGCGGGCTTCCTGTGGCGACGGCGGGAGGCTGAACGGCGAAAGGAGAAGGGCCCCTTACCCATTGCTAATTCCAAATTATTGTTAATTATTATAATTTTTATTATTATTATTTAATATTTGAATATTGAATGGTGTATGACAGAGACGCTTCTTCCTGTTCCTCTTCTCCGCTTTGATCTTCCATAAATGACTCTTCAGCCTCCCCCACCCTGTTTATTTAGGGCACACAGAAAATGAAGAGCAGGTTGGAGGATATTAAATAAAAAAAAAAGAATTAAAAAGAAATATATGAATTTTGTTTGTTCTTTTTTGTTTTTTAAGAATGTTACCATATTTTGTATGGATATATAAGCTTACAAAATTATTTTATTTAATCACTTACATGGAAAGAAATATATAAGTTTACAAATAGGTTATATGTTTAAACTTATGTATGGGCCTTTACTATAAAATAAAGGGAAATATTGCTGAAAAGTTAAATATTGATTAATTATTAATAAATTTTATAATATTAGAAAAGCATCGTATCTAACTTTGATAATATATTTAATTTTAAAAATAAAAATTTGGTATCTTATTTAAATTTAATTTAATAATATTTTATTTTTAATTTAATTATATGATTATACACTGTATCACATATTATAATTTTTTGAATAGTATACTATTTTCAAATTTGATAAAATTTTCATTGGTTCGTCTTTATTTATAATTAGATAAAATTGTCATTGATGATAGGAGTTATTATGATTCCTTAATAGATTTAATATTTAAGATAAATTCTCAAGTATTTATTAAATATTAGTTTTATATTAAATGTTTATAATTTTTAAATATACTTAACAACCGTTAAAATACATGACAAGTTATCATGATTATTATATATATATTTTTAAATGATAACATAAGAATCCCCTTGATGATAAATAGGTGCATCAGACTTTCTGGTCTACCACGATTGTGGTGCTTTCAATTCAAAGGACAAAATCATTTTATTTTCAATTACTTAGTTTGTTGAAGACTATATATTTTAATTTTTTTTCAACTCACTCATAAATTTATTTTATATTTCACGATAATATTATAATTATATACAGTTTAATTTAATATTTTTTTCACATAAATTTATGATATAAATATAATACATAAATTTTAAATGTATAAATAACATTATCCTAAAAATAAGAAATTAATTGAGTGAATGACTGACTTCTATAATCCTACTAGAATATGGAGGATCATCCTATAAAAAAAAAAAAAAAGAGGAGAAGTTATCAACTATTTTGATATTAATCGTGAGGATAAAACTTATATGAATCTACGGTGTTATTTTCTTGTAGCCAGGTCTTCAACGTATATATACTTTCTTGTAGTTTATGGCTCATAGATGGTTACACATAAACGAGGAATGGAATAAATAGAGGATGACTAACGTTGATTTTTGCTCCCAGTGTAGTCAAGCATAAAAAACAATCATATACCTTGTAATTTTGAGCATGTTGTTGAAGTGTGGTCCTACCTAAGCAAATCCCAAGTTTGGAGCTCATTCTTTAAAATGGGGTTGCATGATTGACTATATTTAAACTTAGCAAACAATTGGAAGAATATGAAGGATGTTGATTGGTAAGTATTGTTGTTTGCTATAGCTGCATGACTTAATTGGAAAGACCGTAACAAATGTGTACTCTCTCATAGTATGCAGAGTCTTTTCGAATTAGTACAACATATTCTCAGCTATACAAAGGTGATTCTAAAATGTCATATATACAATCATTTGCTCATAGATTTGGTAAACTTGAAGAAAGAGAAATTGGTTTCCTAATCTTTTCCACCATATGATTTTTATAAACTAGATGTAGATTAATCAATTAGTCAAAGGTTCCTCCAAGCTGCTTGTGGAGACTTATTAGGTGATGATGCGTGCAAAATTGTGAAAGGATTCTATTGCAATTTGGGTGTTTGTTCGAGTATTGAGGTAGACTTATAAAGTTTATATTATAGTCTTAATCTTGTGAAGAATATGTATGGGGCTCCAAAAGGTTATGATAAATATGAATTTAGATGTGAGTGTGAATCTTGCATTAAAATGGTGTTTTGCCACCCATCATTGTGTTTCACTTGTCTAAGAGATAAGAGTTTTGCTTCATGAAGATTTCGTGATCTGTTAGCTCATTCTCTCAAAAAAAGTAAGTGTGAATTTTCTTGTCAAACTAGGTCACTCAAATTCATTCTCTTGTACTATTATGAATGTTCTTCGTCAATTGCTTGTTAGCCTCTTGTGACAAAACTTTGTAGGGGTGTAACATTCTCGATTGTATGTGTAATTTTGTGATTTCATGGCCAAATTACAATAGGAGCATTTCAATCAACACAACTTTAGACCAAAGGATATATATATATATATATATATATGGAATGTTTATTGTGAGAGGAGTGAGTTTTAATTGTTGGATCTTACATAAATGATCAATATTAGAATATAAATGCATGTAACTTTTTTAAGTGATCACATGACCTTTAAGTAACTTTTAATCTTGACCATCTATGTATGGTTGTATGGTCAAGATTTATTCCTCTCACCCTCTCACAATAAACACTCCTCTCATTAGATATGTTTCATTCATATATATATATATATATGGGTCATATCTAGTAAAAAGTGTTTTTTTTGTGAGATGAGTAAATTTGGTCATACAATCATATATGGATGATCAAGATTAAAAGTTACTTAAATATCATGCGATCACTTAAAAAAATCATATGCATTTATGTTCTAATTTTGACCATTTATTTAAGATCTAATGGTCAAGATTCACTCATATCATATTTTACAATAAATATTCTTTTCACGAGATACGCTTCCTATATATATAATTTTCACTAGTGTAAGTCGAAAGTACTCTTACACATTTGAATAACTTTTTATTGAATAATTTTCTCACAAAATTCACCACTAAATTGAAAGTTCCTAAAATATAGATCAATTCTATAAAAATTTGTATTAATCTAAATTTATTTAGTACTTTATTGATATATGTCAAGATTGACGTAATATATACTTTTGAAATATATGAAAATAAGAATAACTTAATTATATTCTTATTAATTAATGTTCAATTTTTACAAGATTTGACACAAATATTTAACATAAAGGATAATTATAATTCAATGATTGGATTAATAAAAAATACATTCTATAGAAAGTTATCGGGTGATATAAATATGTAAGTCTCATGTCAAGTGAGAGCATATTATTATTGTGAGAGATGAGAGAAAATAATACCAACCATTAGATGAAAACTAATGGTTTAGATTAAATCTTAATCAAAAGGCAATATGAAATCACATCAACACTAACCACGCGCCTACCTCTTTCTTTCTCTCCCTCCTTTTCACTTTGACTTTTTGCTCTGCTTCTCTCTCTAAAAGAAATACTATACATGGGTGGTGCCAGGAATTATTCTAAAAGAAAAAGGTGGACTAAAACTTCTTAGACTTCACGAGCTGTTGTATATTGAGAAGCCCATATGAAATCTAAAATGCAAGCCAAACTCCAGTTTGCTAGTGACAAATTCTGCAACTTTTTTTGTCCCCTTTTGGCCTTCCAATTGGCTCTTATCTTAAGTTTTTCATGCTAAATATAGCTTTGAGTGATATCTTAATATTCCTATAACTTCTGTGCCCATCGAGTTGATGGAAAAAACACAAAATTTCTGAATGTTACAAGAAAATGTTGTGGCTCCCAAAAGAAGAGAATTTTTTATTAAACATTCAAATCCAAAGTGTAGCACATAGAATTTCTGAAATTTACAAGAAAATCTCATTCTCAGTGCTTGCTTTAAGACCAAGGAGAGATGAGTAGGACTGCCTACAAAGAAAACTTGAAGGTGCAGGCACCCATGACAACCCAGGCCTGATGCCATAGGAGAGTAGGAACATCTAGTAGAAGTTGCCAATGGTGTAGGCGACATAGGACTCATCGGTGCTGTGATCGCAGAGAATGAAGTTGAGGAAGTAGCGCTGATGGTGAGCCCGAGTAGCAGCACGACGTTGGCAGTGATGCAACTCTTCGATGGCATTGCAGAGGTGCTTTTTTGCCACACTAAGGAGACGCTTTATGTTGGACTTGTCGGCAAGTGAAGAGGAAGGAGGGGACTAGGCTAAATGAAGATGAACAGATGCACGTGGGTTTGAAAAAATAGTGGCTCATGTGATTTAATGAGACTTAATTTGAACCATTAGTTTTCATCTAATAGTTAGTATTACTTCTTCACATGTCTCACAATAACAATGTGGTCTCACCTAATATATATATATATATATATATATATATATAAAATTTTATATTAATATAAAATTATTTAATATTTTATTGATATATATTAAAATTAATATATACATTTAAAATATATAAAAATAAGAACTATTTGATTATATTTTTATTGAGAATTATTTTTTACAAGATTTAACACAAATAATTAACATAATAAATAGTTATAATTCAATAGTTGAATGGATAAAAAATACTTCTATAGAAAGTTATCGGATGAGGAAAGTATATCAAGTTTTATCCAAGGTATAAATTAATCACTCTTATATATATATATATATATATATATATATATATATATATATATATATATATAATTTTACATTAATTTAAATTTTTTAATAATTCATTGATATACATCAAAATTAATGTAATATATACTTTTAAAATATATAAAAATAAGAACTATTTGATTATATTTTTATTGATATTCAATTTTTACAAGATTTGACACAAATAATTAATGCAATGGATAATTATAATTCAATGGTTAGATTGATAAAAAATACATTCTATAAAAAATTATCAAGTAGTGTAAGTATGTCAAGTCTTACACTAAGTGTAAATTAATCTCTTATATATATATATATATATATATATATATATATATATATATATATATATTATTTCTACACTTCAATTATTAGATGAATTTGTTAGAAATTTTCCTATGATTTTGGACTTCCATTGTTTTATCTGTTTGCCAAAAGTGGTTGAATGGTAATCTGATGTTTCTTGGAATCCATTTCTATTGTGATCAAAGGATTTTATTGAAAATCACATGTTAAACTTTGAGTTCAAATAAATACATGTCTTGAAAAAATGTGAGGTCAAGTGGTTAAGTGATTCATGTGATGGGTGGAGCAACAAGACAACATTTCAATAAATATATAAGTCTCATCTTCACTATATGTGTGTGTGTGTGTGTGTCTTTTCAAGATAGAGACATGATGATCTTTTGACTCATAACATACTATTGCCCCATTCAAAAGAAAGATGAGAAGAAGAGGAAGATCTTGATTCTTATAATCTACAAGTGTGTATAATTCTTGATCTTTCTTGATCGTAAATTTGACAAACAACAAGATGTATGCCTTGATTATTGATATGGTGTTCTAAATTCATGATCTATAATCTAGAGACATTCTTATTAATTATTTCTAATCATGTGGAATCAGAGACTTAGATGCATGATTTAGGACCCATTCAAATATGTGAATTTTCTTGTATATGTGTGTGCATATTATTGCTATTTATATACATGTGAAATTATGATTTGATATGAAACTCTGTTACTTTCATGTAAATATGTGAGTTTTTTCTTATATATGTTATTCTTGTATGTTCACGTAGATGAAATTATTATTTGATATATTCACGTAGATGTAAATTCTGTTAAAACTCAAATTTGAATTAATTTGAAATTTGAATGTCATTTTATTTCGCATATACAGACCCGATTCATTGCCAAAAAACAAAATGAGTCATTTTTGGTCAGTTTTTTTTATTGTTTTTATCACAAAAAAAAAATTGTATTGGTTCATGGTAGAACACATTTGGATGAGAAACCATGAATTGGAAGTGATCAAAACACGCTTAAAATTGAATAGGGGTGTGATTTTTTTCTATACCAAGTTTAACAAACCTGTTTTTTGCATTTTTTAATCCTAAACGATTTATTATTGCGTGATTTTCTTCATGAAAATCATCAGAAATGATGATAAAACATGTGTGAATGAAGACCCAATCATTTGGGGGATCAAAAAGACGAGAAAAATGCTTGAAAATGGTATCAAATCGATAACTAGGTCGTTAAAACTCGTTTACCAGAGAAATGGGTTGTCACGACCTGGCTGGAGGAAGAAGAATAATGTACACAATACAAAGCCCACTCGCACGGTCAGGAGTGTCACGTGCATGCAGCCTCTCTGGTGCTTCGTTTTGTGTTCTGTTTCTTTTTGTATACTCGTATTGATGCTTATAATTTATCTATATAGGTTTTATAATTTTATGGATACTAAAAATATTTAATATTAATTTATTTCTTATTTATTCATATTAAGTATTTGAGAAAATCAATTTCTGGTGATTCTGAACATGAAAAATATTTTAATATTATGATAAACTTATCTTTGATAGCCATTCTCCCTAGTTGTTAGGTTTGGATAGTGCACTCTCTAGGTACATTAAAAATTAAAGAATATGTTAGAAAATGATTATTTGAGGTATTAATTAATTTATCCATGTTTAGGGCTCTATTAATTGAAGTAAATATATGTCACCATAATAAATTATTTGCTTAAATTGATAGGGTTACTTGTGAATAATTTTTGGGATGTTGTGTTACTTAATTAATTTGTGAATTAAACTTACCTACAAGTAGTAAATTCATAAATTATTTTATTGTAACATGTTATTATTTTTGGGATGATCTTTACAGTAAAATTATTTCTACCCACAGGTGTTAGAATTTTTGTAACTGTTGTTATTATATGATATATACTCTACCCACATGAGAGTTTATATTATATGTATTAAATCCTTGTTTCAGTAATTGTCATTACTATAATTGCTCATGACATTAATCATTTTCTTATTTATTATTTTTTTAGCTCCAGTCATTTTTTCCTTGACTAATACTGCAAATCAAATTAAGGTTTTGACTGGAAACAATTATAAGAAATGGAAGGATGATATTGAGTTGGCCTTTAGCTTGTTGGACATTGATATAGCCATTAGAGAAGATGAGTCCGCTACACTAACTGCTGAAAGCACTAATGAGTAGAAAGCTTGTCATAAGGAATGGAAAAAAACTAATTGTAAGACTTTAATGTTGATCAAGCACTCCATTGATAAGACACTTATGAAAGCAGTTCCACATTCTGATAATGCCAAAACTTTTCTTACTTCTACTGAGGAAAGGTACACAATATCGAGAAAGGCCGAAGTAGGTCAATTGATGGAAACCTTTTGTCGCAACCGGGATCGCGGCGGGATAACGACTTAAATTACAAAATTTAAGGGAGTCGCCACCAATTTTATTTCTTATTTGGAAAAAATTGGAAAACCAAAAAATTGATGGTCTACGTTGTAAAACTCAAGTTCGGGAGTCTAATTATGCATAGGGAAGGGTGGAGACTTAACCCCAATTGACCAAATACATCCGTCCTTAAAACGTTACCTTAAATTAAATTAGCCCACAAATTTTTATGACCCTTAAAAATATCTATTTTACCCATTTATTAAAAGATAAACAAAGAAATAAATTATAAAAATTTAATTTTGAAAAGAATCTTGTTTCAAAATCTCATTTCGAAATCTTTTAGAGAAATGAACCTTCAAGATTTGTCATATTTAGATGATTAAAAAAAAAGCAAGATTGATAAGTCATATTTCTATTCTTGTTTTATTTTCTCCATACAAAGTTCAATTATTTTTATTTTATTTTATTTTATTTTTTATAAAATTTCCTCCCTTTTATAAATAAACAAATAAATTATGAGAGTTTAATTTCGTTTCAAAATTTTACTCAATTTTTTTTATAACAAAAATCATCAAACCGTCACAATTTAGATGATTCTAAAGGCAAGATTAACAAGTCATGCAATGTTCGATTAATCTTGTTTTATTTTTTTTTCACAAAGTTCAATTATTTTATTATTATTATTATTATTATTATTTTTATAAAGTTTCACACCCCTTTTTTTTAAAAAAAAAAATTGATGATTTATTTTTTTAGTAAGGAAATAGAAGATAAGATACCAATAAAAACAAAAATTAAGGTTAAAATATAAATGTGTAGAACGTGCAAGAATCAATATGTACCAATGAAAAAGGTCAAAGAAAGAGTGATTAAAATAGCACAAACTCAACCCATAAAAATAATAGTAAAAAGTTTCAGCGTCTATATAAAAAGGACAATGACTCTTCTTTTTTTTTTTTTATCCACTAAAGTGCATCACAACAGGAGAATAAACCATACACCATCACATGATTTTTAGAAAGAGTTAACCTCACTTATGCATCATTGGAAAGCAAGAACGAAACCAAATAAATGGCTTAGCCAATTAGTACAATATTCAGTGGTGAGTTAATCATATTTACACCATCATGGATCATCAAGCTCCAATCAACACCTTATGACTTTCAAGGCAAAATCCAATTACGTTCACGTTGGTAGCAAGGAGTACAAAGTTTGATATTTCTGACATCTCTATGGAGCAAAGACGAAGATCCTTAGAGTTCATGATGCACAGAATACAGTGCAGAACTTCTGACAGCTTGTGAAGGACTTCAGTTTGCGTGGAAGCTGGCAGATCTTTGGAGTTCATGATTCATAATATACAGAGCAGAATGATTAACAATGTTTAAAAAGCAATTAATGAATTAACCATATATTGACTTACTGACTTGACATATTGTGTGGTTAGTTATTCATATTAAGTACACCACAATGTTCCTCATGCAATCGACATGCATGCATATATAAACTGATCAAGCCAATAAACATATTTATTTGACCACACACAGTTGCTAAATGAAAAAAAGCCTGTGTGAATAGTATCATGTATAAAGTACTCGATGTTAAAACCAATATTGGAACATCCTAGACATCGGCTAATAAAATTGTGACAAATTGAGATCCACCCTTCATAAAGCCACGTATTCCTGTCTGTTCTCCAGACCACTGACCGCTGAGATTTATATAGCCAATTGCTACAACACAACGACAGATGATACCAAAGTATACTCATGATCCCAGCAACTTCTTCCATTTTGCATATGCTAAAACAAGCAGGAAAAGCAATACGCAAGCTGCAGACATGATCCCAACAGAGGGCCAAAATATTCCATCTTTTTGATATAAATCACAAGGAATGTTCATACCAAATGCACCAGCAATCAAAGTTTCAACAGCAATCGCAAATGACGCAATGGTCAATGTCAACTGCAGCTGAATAAGTTCATTTCTATGGTTATCAAGTTGGATGTTGACATAGTCTTCTGTGTCATCAATATACTCTCTAACCTGCAAATCAGTAGCCAATAAGAAGTAAGAACCATATCACTTCTCAAGAACAATAAAATGAAACAACATCCAGGTCTCCAATCAAATACTCACAGTATTGGTATTACAAAAACACATTATGTGCTAGCTTTTCTTACAATCAAATTTAGCCAACATTTCAAGAATAAAATATGCTTTGCCAAACCCAACCATCTTGGTCCACGAAACGTAGACTAATTTCCTACGCCGGCCCCCTTTAGGGGATCAAGTTAACAGCATTCTTTCTACTAGTTTAGTTGTAAACAAGAAAAGGAAACAACTAGTTTCCCAACCAGCCAGACAATACTATATTTCCTAAATCCTGATCAAACTTGGACAAAAGTCACAAAACTACCAGTACCCATTATCCCTAGGCATTATCTCTAAAATTATGGTAACAAAAATTGATGGCCCCTATTGAGCGCTGGATTAAATTAATTTCTGGAAGCTTGTAAATCCTTGTGATAAATGAATAAGGCAAGCTCAAAGTAGCGTCAAATTGAAACTAGCAACAAACCCCCCTTCCCTTCCCTCCATCCTCAAAACAAGAGAAAAATAAAAGGAAGGGACATTATTTCTGTAGTAAGAATCACAAGTCACAACTAAGTTTGTCTGGACTGCGTCATGGATGTAAATCAAGTATGTGTATATGAATTTTATCATCTAAAAGTATGAGAGCATAGTATAAATTGGATAGGATGATAAAATCAGAATAGAGAATGACAGTTTCAATCCTCAAAGTTGGACTCAGACATGATTTGACCAGAATCTGGTCATAAGAACACTTACAGACAGTATCTTGTTACGAGTTCCATCCAACTGCATAAAATATGCCTCAAGTAACATCTCCAGATCCTCCACGTCATTATCATCCCCAAAGTTGCTAGTCACAAGACTTCCACTTCTGTTAGAACTAAGTCGACGAACAACATGTTACGACTTCCACGTCATAAAATTCACCACTAAATTGAAAGTTCCTAAAATATAGATCAATTCTATAAAAATTTGTATTAATCTAAATTTATTTAGTACTTCAATGATATATGTCAAGATTGACGTAATATATATTTTTGAAATATATGAAAATAAGAACAACTTAATTATATTCTTATTAATTAATGTTCAATTTTTACAAGATTTGACACAAATATTTAACATAAAGGATAATTATAATTCAATGATTGGATTAATAAAAAATACATTCTATAGAAAGTTATCGGGTGATATAAATATGTAAGTCTCATGTCAAGTGAGAGCATATTATTATTGTGAGAGATGAGAGAAAACAATACCAACCATTAGATGAAAACTAATGGTTTAGATTAAATCTTAATCAAAAGGCAATATGAAATCACATCAACACTAACCACGCGCCTACCTCTTTCTTTCTCTCCCTCCTTTTCACTTTGACTTTTTGCTCTGCTTCTCTCTCTAAAAGAAATACTATACATGGGTGGTGCCAGGAATTATTCTAAAAGAAAAAGGTGGACTAAAACTTCTTAGACTTCACGAGCTGTTGTATATTGAGAAGCCCATATGAAATCTAAAATGCAAGCCAAACTCCAGTTTGCTAGTGACAAATTCTGCAACTTTTTTTGTCCCCTTTTGGCCTTCCAATTGGCTCTTATCTTAAGTTTTTCATGCTAAATATAGCTCTGAGTGATATCTTAATATTCCTATAACTTCTGTGCCCATCGAGTTGATGGAAAAAACACAAAATTTCTGAATGTTACAAGAAAATGTTGTGGCTCCCAAAAGAAGAGAATTTTTTATTAAACATTCAAATCCAAAGTGTAGCACATAAAATTTCTGAAATTTACAAGAAAATCTCATTCTCAGTGCTTGCTTTAAGACCAAGGAGAGATGAGTAGGACTGCCTACAAAGAAAACTTGAAGGTGCAGGCACCCATGACAACCCAGGCCTGATGCCATAGGAGAGTAGGAACATCTAGTAGAAGTTGCCAATGGTGTAGGCGACATAGGACTCATCGGTGCTGTGATCGCAGAGAATGAAGTTGAGGAAGTAGCGCTGATGGTGAGCCCGAGTAGCAGCACGACGTTGGCAGTGATGCAACTCTTCGATGGCATTGCAGAGGTGCTTTTTTGCCACACTAAGGAGACGCTTTATGTTGGACTTGTCGGCAAGTGAAGGGGAAGGAGGGGACTAGGCTAAATGAAGATGAACAGATGCACGTGGGTTTGAAAAAATAGTGGCTCATGTGATTTAACGAGACTTAATTTGAACCATTAGTTTTCATCTAATGGGTAGTATTACTTCTTCTCATGTCTCACAATAACAATGTGGTCTCACCTAATATATATATATATATATATATATATATATATATATATATATATAATTTTATATTAATATAAAATTATTTAATATTTTATTGATATATATAAAATTAATGTAATATATATTTTTAAAATATATAAAAATAAGAATTATTTGATTATATTTTTATTGAAGATTAATTTTTATAAGATTTAATACAAATAATTAACATAATGAATAGTTATAATTCAATAGTTGAATGGATAAAAATACTTCTATAGAAAGTTATCGGATGGGGAAAGTATATCAAGTTTTACATCAGATAAATTAATCATTCTTTTATATATATATATATATATATATATATATATATATATATATATATATATATATATATATATATATATATATAATTTTACATTAATTTAATTTTTTAATAATTCATTGATATACATCAAAATTAATGTAATATATACTTTTGAAATATATGAAAATAAGAATCACTTGATTACATTTTTATTGATATTCAATTTTTACAAGATTTGACACAAATAATTAATGCAATGGATGATTATAATTTAATGGTTAGATTGATAAAAAATACATTCTATAAAAAATTATCAAGTGGTATAAGTATGTCAAGTCTTACACTAGTGTAAATTAATCTTATATATATATATATATATATATATATATATATATATATATATATATATATATATATATATATATATATATATATTATTTCTACACTTCAATTATTAGATGAATTTGTTAGAAATTTTCCTATGATTTTGGACTTCCATTGTTTTATCTGTTTGTCAAAAGTAGTTGAATGGTAATCTGATGTTTCTTGAAATCCATTTATATTGTGATCAAAGGATTTTATTGGAAATCACATGTTCAACTTTGAGTTCAAATAATATGTGTGCCTGAAAATGTGTGAGGTCTGGTTGCTTGATTTCATGATTGGTGGAACAAGACAACATTTCAACGAAAGAGCAAGTCTCATCTTCACTCTATATATATATATATATATGTGTGTGTGTGTGTGTGTGTGTGTGTGTGTTTTCAAGATAGAGACATGATGATCTTTTGACTCATAACATACTATTGTCCCATTCAAAAGAGAGATGAGAAGAAGAGGAAGATCTTAATTCTTATAGTCTACAAGTGTGTACAATTCTTAATCTTTCTTGATCGTAAATTTGACAAACAACAAGATGTATGCCTTGATTATTGATATGGTGTTTTAAATTTATGATCTATAATCTAGAGACATTCTTATTAATAATTTCTAATCATGTGGTATCAGAGACTTAGATGCATGATTTAGGACCCATTCAAATATGTGAATTTTCTTGTATATGTGTGTGCATATTATTGCTATATATATACATGTGAAATTATGATTTGATATGAAACTCTGTTACTTTCATGTAAATATGAGTTTTTTCTTATATATGTTATTCTTGTATGTTAACGTAGATGAAATTATTATTTGATATATTCACGTAGATGTAAATTCTGTTAAAACTCAAATTTGAATTAATTTGAAACATGAATGTCATTTTATTTCGCATATACAGACCCGATTCATTGCCAAAAAACAAAATGAGTCATTTTTGGTCAGTTTTTTTTAATTGTTTTTATCACACAAAAAAAATTGTATTGGTTCATGGTAGAACACATTTGGATGAGAAACCATGAATTGAAAGTGATCAAAACACGCTTACAATTGAAGAGGGGTGTGATTTTTTTCTATACCAAGTTGAACAAACCTGTTTTTTGCATTTTTGAATCCTAAACGATTTATTATTGCGTGATTTTCTTCATGAAAATCATCAGAAATGATGATAAAACATGTGTGAATGAAGACCCAATCGTTTGGGGGATCAAAAAGACGAGAAAAACACTTGAAAATGGTATCAAATCAATAACTAGGTTGTCAAAACTCGTTTACCAGAGAAATGGGTTGTCACGACCCGCCTGGAGGAAGAAGAATAATGTACACAAAACGAAGCCCACTCGCACGGTCAGGAGTGTGACGTGCGTGCAGCCTCTCTGGTGCTCCGTTTTGTGTTTTGTTTCTTCTTGTATACTTGTATTGATGCTTATAATTTATCTATATAGGTTTTATAATTTTATGGATATTAAAAATATTTAATATTAATTTATTTCTTATTTATTCATATTAAGTATTTGAGAAAATCAATTTCTGGTGATTCTGAACATGAAAAATATTTTAATATTATGATAAACTTATCTATGATAGCCATTCTCCCTAGTTGTTAGGTTTGGATAGTGCACTTTCTAGGTACATTAAAAATTAAAGAATATGTTAGAAAATGATTATTTGGGGTATTAATTAATTTATCCATGTTTAGGGCTCTATTAATTGAAGTAAATATATGTCATCTCAATAAATTATTTGCTTAAATTGATAGGGTTACTTGTGAATAATTTTTGGGATGCTGTGTTACTTAATTAATTTGTGAATTAAACTTATCTACAAGTAGTAAATTCATAAATTATTTTATTGTAACATGTTATTATTTTTGGGATGATCTTTATAGTAAAATTATTTCTACCCACAGGTGTTAGAATTTTTTGTAATTTGTTATTATATGATATATACTCTACCCACATGAGAGTTTATATTATATGTATTAAATCCTTGTTTCAGTAATTGTCATTACTATAATTGCTCATGACATTAATCATTTTCTTATTTATTATTTTTTTAACTCCAGTCATTTTTTCCTTGACTAATACTGCAAATCAAATTAAGGTTTTGACTGGAAACAATTATAAGAAATGGAAGGATGATATTGAGTTGGCCTTTAGCTTGTTGGACATTGATATAACTATTAGAGAAGATGAGTCCGCTACACTAACCGCTGAAAGCATTAATGAGTAGAAAGCTTGTCATAAGGAATGAAAAAAAAAACTAATTGCAAGACTTTAATGTTGATCAAGCACTCCATTGATAAGACACTTATGAAAGCAGTTCCACATTCCGATAATGCCAAAACTTTTCTTACTTCTACTGAGGAAAGGTACACAATATCGAGAAAGGCCGAAGTAGGTCAATTGATGGAAACCTTTATTAACATGAAATATGATAGAATTGATGGTGTTAGGAAACATATTATGAAGATGGTAACAATTGCCAATAAACTTAGTGACCTTAAGTGCCCCATAACTGATACTTTTCTTGTTCACTATGCTTTAAATTCCCCACCCACTAAATTTGATGCCTTAAGAACATCATATAATACCTAAAAGGAAGAATAAGATATTAATACCTTGATATATGTTTGCGTACAAGAAGAGAATAAGATGAATCATTTAGCTTCTGGAAGTGTAAATTTAGTTTCTCAACCATACCATAAGAAATATTTTAAGAAAAAGGAGAAGAAACCTCAGGGTAAGAATGGGTATGACAATAGGCCCAGTCCGTCTAACAAAGCCCTTGGTCCAAAATCTAATATTCATAAGAATGTGTTGAAGTGTTGGTTTTGTAAGTCTATAGGTCATAAGAAATCAAATTGTCAAGCCTTCAAATCTTTTATTAAAGAGAAAACTCAAGGAGAGTCATTAGCTTTTGTTTGCTATGAATCTAATTTGATAGATGTTCCTTTGAATTCATGGTGGCTTGATTCTGGAGCATCTATTCATGTTACTAATTCCTTGCAAGGCACTACAAGAAAAAAGGAGATTTGCGAAGGATAAATCCGCCGCAAATCACTCAAAATCCGCCGCAAATTAACAATTTGGGTAGGATTTGCTACGGATTCGGGTCCACCGCAAATATAGTCAATGCACGCAAAATAATTTGTAGTGCGGATTTTTATTTCCGCCGCAAATTTGCGGCATATTTTTCCGCCGCAAATCCGCAGCAAAACTCTCCGGTGACGGAAAAGGGCTAATTTGGGGCGGATTTTTCCCTCCTAATTTGCGACGGATTTTTCCGCCACTAATTTGTGGCGGATTTTGTGGCGGATTTTTTCGCCGCAAATTTGCGGCGAATTTTTCCCGTAATTTGCGATTTTTCCGCCGCTAATTTGCGGCGAATTTTTTCCTATGCGCCGCTAATTTGTGGCTTGATTTTGCAGCGGATTTTTTTGCGCAGCTAATTTGCGGTGGATTTTTCCACGCCTGATTTGCGGCGGACTTTTCCGTCGCTAATTTGTGGCATATTTTATAAGTGGATTTCAATTTGAGAAGGATTTTGCGGCGATAATCCGCCCCAAAAATTTACCCAAATTCTGGTGATATTTCCGCCGCCGCAAATTTTTTGAATATTAAAAAAATTAAATTAATATTCTAAATCCACAATATAACAAAATCCACTCAGACATCAATTTCAACCTATCAATGCATTTAACAAATCCATAAAACAAACATAACAAATCGCATACAACATAACTCATTGTTCAAATTCAACATAACAAAGTTTGTTCAAATACAAAGTTTAATAATCCTCATTATCATTGTCATCTTCATCATGATCATCTTCACTATTCTGATTATCTTCTTTTGTTAGTTGTAATTGTTGGCTTGGTTGAGTACAAACGGCTTGTACATATGATTTCAGCTCATTAATCATTAGGTTTTGTTGACGCTGGTATTGTTCAAATTGTATTTTCCACTTTGCCTCATGTTGTTGTTCACATTGTTGGCTTTGCTGCTCCATTTGTTGTTGAATCTGCTGAACCCGATCCAACATCTCCTGTTGCAACTGCTTCATAAACACGTGACAATCATGACTCTTCATTCCAAACAATTGTAATTGATTCATGTCCACACATCTGGCCAAGTTCGAAGCATAACCATCTGGCATTTTTAAGTGTTGCACCCATTCACAAACCATCTTCTTTTACTCTTTAAATGCTGCACCTATTCACAACAGTTTTCTTCTTAAATGCATTTTTAATTCTTCTAAACATGTGATCAACAGGCAAGAATTGACGATGATAGTCAATCCACAAATTTTTTCCCCCATGCTTCAGAGTGAATGCCTTTGTCTGATCCATGCAATATGGACATGTTAATTTACCAGCAGTCATCCATCCAGACAACATTCTATAAGCAGAAAAATCATTTATTGTCCACATCAATGTAGCCTTCATAATAAAATTTTGTTTGCTTGACACGTCATAAGTTAAAACACCCGCCCATAAAATATTCAGTTCATCGATTAATGGTTGTAAATAAACATCAATCTTACTCTTGGGATTATGAAGACCAGGAATAATGCATGTTAGGAACATGTATAGGACAATCATACACATTTCTGGAGAAAAATTATATGGAGTGACTATCACAGGCCAACAAGAATAAGGAGAAGTAGATTGATTGTATGGAGTGAATCCATCGGCACACAAACCAAGCCTAATATTTCTATGATCAGATGCAAATTCATAATATGTCCTATTAAAATACTTCCATGATTCACTATCGGATGGGTGAGACATGTCCCCTTCTTTCCTATTGTTTTCAGCATGCCATCTCATGTGTACAGATGAGCTCATAGAGGAATACAACCTCTTGAGCCTAGGAATAAGTGGTAAATAATACATTCTTTTCATCGGAACTTCATTGTTATTCCCATTATTAGTTTTACAAAGTTCGTATCTTTCAGCATCACAAAACCTACATTGTTTTGCATTATCATAGTATAATATACAGTCATTTATATAACAATCTATTTTTCTTGAAGCAAGCCCAAGTTTAGCAACCAATTTTTTTGTTCTATAGTAATTTAGAGGAATTCGTGATCTTGGTGGAGCAACCTCTCTTAATATATCCATAAATGAATCAAAGCATGCATGCGTTACATTATAATCAGATTTGAGGCTTAACATTCGAACTGCCAAGGATAACTCAGAATGAGTTTCGCAGCCAGGCCATAATGGCTGACTTGAAGCATTTAATAGATCATAAAACTCTTCGGCCTCTGGATGTGGAGCATCCTCAACACTCTGTTCAAAACGACTCCTAAAATTCTCAAAGTCTGTTTCAGCTGCATCACAAACCATATTTTGATATCTATCAACCACGTTTAGTAGTATTCACACCAGAGTTTATATCTACACTAATTGGATCAAGTTTTTCCTCTCCATGATCTGTCCAATACCAATACCTAGGTATGAATCTTTTTTTATACAAGTGAATTTTCACAATCTCAAGTTTCAACAATTTCCCACTATAACATATCAAATAAGGACACCTAATTGTTCTTTCACTTAAGTAATAGGAAGATCGACATGCATAATTCACAAACTCTTCAACTCCACATACAAATTCTTGTTTAAGTCCTCTACAACCCGAATAAGTCCTATTATACATTCATCTACGATTTTCTAGAACTATCATTTTTTGCAATGATAATTTTACACTTAAATCAAAATAAAAAAAATGCAAAATGCACAACATACATAATTAATATATTTTAAAATTATACATGTATAAATATTTCAATCCAAACAACTAGTATTCTCTAATAATGTGGTCAATTTAGAAAGCCAAAAATGCAAAAATATTCTCCAATAAAAGTCCAAATCCTATGTATACATTATACCAAGCCTAACTTTTAACAAAAGACTAAGCAAAAGCAATGCATGTTAATTAACACCAATCAAAAAGAAGAAATAGTGAATCAAAGAGTAGATCAAACCTGTTGGAGACTACCACACCGCACCAGTTGGAGATCTCCTCCTCAAGGTGTCACAAAATGCAACGTGATGCTAGCTTTAACAAAAACACAAACTGGATTTATACAAAGTCTTCAATGCTTTCTTTCGCTCCTGCTTTGATCATATACTAGATTTACCATAAAAATAAGAAGCTGGGGTGAGAATTTGAAATTCTCAATAATAAATTTATACAACATAACCTCATAATAAATCTAATTACTGTATATAAAACAAGTTACTTAATTATTAAATAGAAAAGTGGCATAAGTAAAAAAAATTCGTCTTTTCATTTCTGACATAAATCATTTATAATAAAAACAAGAAATATTTATAATACATTTCTAATAAGAGTCACCTTGATGTGATTTTTAAATATAAATTAAGCCAGAAATCTCATTTGCACCTGAATTAGCCGTAACCTTCTTTAAGAAGGAGCACCATTCTATTTCATTTATTACGTTCTATAGATTCCCAACAATTGTCACAATTCCAAATATTTCCAATCATATCTGTTCATCAATTAATCTTTAAACTTATCTATTAGGATAACAATTGATTTACATGCATCACGAATACACTTTATTAAACACCCTTACTAAGGTCTCATCACACTTATAAAGGCATACAAGAAAGGTCTCCACACTTAGGAAAGCTAGTTTTTCCCAAAACAACATTTTGACATTTTTTTTCAATTTCAATCCTTGACCTTTACTCAGTAAAATGAACATAACTTGAGTAACGTATGTCGAAACGAGGTGAATCAGGTATCCTTAGAAAGCTAAGAGAAAGAGCTACAACTTTCATGAAGAGCACAAAAGCTAATTCTCATTATATCTTTTGAAACGGGCCGTGTTGTTTTACATGCCCCCTCCCCCCGTGTCTTGCTCTGTCTGCACGTTTCCACTATATTTGAACTGGCAGAGAGGGACACGCCCTCCCCTCCCCCCTCCCCCCCGTGTTTTCGGACACGGGCCGTGTTCTTGGGACAAAAGTTTTGCAGAATCATAGTTATGCAAAATTTAGGATTTTGGCCACTCCAATCCAGTTTCTAGGTGAGTTTAAATCCCAAACAAATTCACAAACATAAAGAGAACATAAAACACCCAAAGATTTCGTCAAAAATGGATCAAAACACTACAAATCTCATCATTGGTTATTCAAAATTTAAAACTCCAAATTCTCATTTCAAATGGAAAATCAAGATATACAAGTAATGAAAAACTGTTCTCATGCCTCTAGCAAACCAAATCATGTCATTCTCAAGTTTTCTAATAAGATTCAAGCCAAAACAAGCAAAAACAACTTAAAACCCCAATTCCCACATTAAGTCACAACTCAAGAACAAGATGAAAGGAATAGGAAAGTGAGTCAAGAACAAGGTTTTCCCCCTACCTCAAGGTCTTGAAGATGGCGAAGGTTGCTCATGGAAGCTTCTCTCTTGAAAGGGGAAGGGAGAAAGGGAAAGAAAGGAAAGGGAGAGGGGACATAATTAGAGAAAGAATGCATCCGAAAAATAAAAATGGCAAAAAGAAGATGATGAAGTAAATTTAATTTTGCGGCAAATTTTTCTTTGCGAAAAAAAATCTGTCGCAAATGTATTTTTTGAATTGCGGCAGAATTTGCGGTGGATTTTTCCGCCGCAAATTATTTTAATATTTTATTTAGAATTTTTTATTATATTTATCAAATTTTATGACGGATTTTTTTTGCTACAAATATAAATTTAGATTTGCGCGTGGATTGTTTTAATATTTTTTTAGAATTTTTATTTTTGATCAATTTTGCGGCAAATTTTTCCGCCACAAAATTATTTTTTGAATTGCGAAAAAATTTGCGGTGAATTTTTTCGCTGCAAATTTAAATTTAAATTTGCAATGAAATTTGCGGGGAAAATTTAACATTTATTACGAATTTTTAATTCTAATGTCCATTTTGCAGCGGATTTTGCCGCCGTAATTTTTTTTAATTACTGCGGAATTTGCTGTGGATTTATCCATACCAAATTTTTTTTATCCAAAAAGAAATTTTACTATAGAAAAGTCGTCGAAGAATTTTAGTGGCAAAAAATCCGCTGCAAGGTCGTTCGCAAATTGAAACAGATTTTAATCCGTCACAAAATCTGCCGCAATTGCGGCGGATTTGAATTCGCCACAAATTCGTTGTTTTCTTGTAGTGAGATTTATTGGAAATCACATATTGAACTTTGAGTTCAAATAGTATATATGCTTGAAAAGGTGTGAGGTTTGGTTGCTTGATTCCATGATAAGTGGAACAAGACAACCCTTCAACGAAAGGACAAGTCTCCTCTCTACTCCCTTCATATATATGTGTGTCTTTTCAAGATAAAGACATGATGATATTTTGATTTATAACATACTATTGTCCCATCCAAAAGAGAGAAGAAAAGGAGAGGAAGATCTTGATTCTTGTAGTCCACAAGTGTGTACAATTCTTGATCTTTTTTTATCGTAAATTTGACAAACAAAAAGATGTCTACAAGAGGCACGCCTTGATTATTGATATAATGTTCTAAAATCATGATCTATGATATTTGATATTCAATTTTTACAAGATTTGACACAAATAATTAACGTAATGTATAATTATAATTCAATGGTTGGATTGATAAAAAATACATTCTATAAAAAATTATTAATGTAAATTAATTTCTTATATATATATATATATATATGTATATATATATATATATATATATATATATATATATAGGGAGTATATATATATATATATATCTTATATGAATGGTCAAGATTAAAACATAAATCGTGATTTTTAAGTGGTCAATTTTAATCACCAATTCATGTATGGTTGTATGGTCAAGATTTACTTATACTCTATTTTTCCAATAACCACTCTCTCACTAGATATGTCCCTATATATATATATATATGGAGGATCAATTCTGTTTACACTTATTTTTAACCGTTAGATTCATTTTCATCTAATGGTTACTTTTAATAAAACAATCTCAACCATTAGATGAAAGTGGATCTAACGGTTGAAAATGAGTGTAAGTTAAAAAGAACTGCAATACTGTAAAATTCGATCCTCCCTCATATATATATATATATATATATATAAGAAGAAATCCACTTACACCCAATCTCTAACCATCAAATTTATTTTAATCTGATGGTTTTAAATCATCTAATTAAATGATGAGAAAGAATAATGAAATGTGATATACTAATAAAAAAAAAAATTTAGTTATCAAGTCTACTTATTAATTTAAAAATATTTTTTATTAAAAATATGTAAAAATTGTGCCATAATATCACATAAAAAATAATCTTTCTAAACATGTTTATATTACCATGTTAGATACAAATTCTAAAAAATTATTTATATTATTATAATTGCTTATCAAATAACAAAAAAAAACATGAAAATAAATAATTTTAGAACATAATTAAATTATTATAATTATTTAATAATTTTTTTTTATAATTTATTGGTGTCAAATAATTATACAATGTTTACTTTTTATTCATTATTTAGGCTAACATGTTTTGCCTCCGTTAATCTCCAAATCTCCGTAGCATATATTCTTTCATTGCTGTATAACATGCACGGCAAGCGTCCTTGTGTCCACAATAACATCCTGGAGTTAAAATTCCAGAAACATGTTAGTTAAAAAAATATTAGAGCAGTTTTGCCACACACACAAAAAAAGAAAAGTATTAGTGAATTTTAACCAAAAAAATTTAAAACTCATTCTGCAATAGCATCAGCTAAATGCCTTTAACAGGAAAAAGAGATATTTATTTATTTTTTATAACATAATATAATGTAGACATTAGAATAGATAAAAGATCCAAACAAACATCCTCACCCAATTCTAAAAGAACCACCATTATTGTTTGTAATTACATAGATGACCGAACACTTTTGGAATGATCATCCCTGAGCATGAAACATTTACTGACACCAATCATTAGTAAAGAAAAGAAGTATAACAATTTTAAAGGTTGGGTTAAAGCAAAAATAAAATAAAAAATAAGGGTAGATAAATTGATAGCAAAAAAGTGTCACAAATAGGGGTATTAAAAGGGTGAGTCAATTCATTTGAGATCGGATTATTTTTAGACTAATTTATTTAAGTCATATAAATTTTGAATTGATATTTTATTAACTTAATTCAATCTATTTATTCTTATGTAGTGTTAAAAAAATAAATTGACTCGACTTATTCGAACTCAACTCATTTGAATCATATAAATTTTGAGTTATCATTTTATTAATTCAATCAATTTATTTTGTCAGATTATTCAAACCGGCCCATCAAATTTAATTCATTTTGATATTCCTAATCACAAACATACAATGGGTTTGGTCATAACTCTCAACTTTGGTGCTCAACGTCGCTGCTAGAAACAATGTTTTATTGATGGAGAGCATGGTAGTTTACAGAAGAGAGAAGAGAAAGGAGCGACAAGAAGCGGCGGCTATATAGTACACAATTTGAAAATTAGTGTAGTTCAAACCAAGTGAGAAATGATAACAGTTGAAATTATTGTGTAATTATTTGAGACCAATCAATTATAAATAATTTAATTAAATAATTATAATAAATTAATTATATTCTAAAATTATTTATTTTTATGTTTTTTTATTTGATAAATAATTGTAATAATATAAACAATTTTTTAAAATTTGTATCTAATGTGATAATATAAGTATATTTAGAAAAAAAAATTTTTTATGTGATATTATAGTACAATTTTTACATATTTTTAATAAAAATTATTTTTTAAATTAATAAGTAGATTTAATAACTAAAATCTCTTTCTTTATTAGTATATCATATTTTATTATTATTATTATTTAATGTCAATATTTATTATTTTCTCTCAATATTTAATTAGATGATTTAGAATTATTAAATTAAAATAAATTTAATGATAAGAGATTATGTATAAATCTTAAAATTTATATTATATATAAATGAATTCGTTTTCATATGATATTATTTTTATACTTCAATTATTAGATGAATTGGCTAAAAAATAACATATGCTATGTTTTTATTTGAAAACAGTAGGTTCCTCCTCTTGAATGCGGTCGTATCTTGTTAATTGGAAGATTTTAGAGGTGTCTCTTTTCCTTGTAGCAATATTATTATGTAGGTTTTTTTAGCCTTAATATAATATAAGATTTGTAAGTAATACTTAGATATTTCAAAATATTCTAAATCTTCCAGCACTACCTCTGGTCCTATATATATATATATATATATATATATATATTTTTTATTTTTTATATATGTAATTTTTGTTTTTATATGTAAATAAATTAATAAATTTATAGTGATAAAAAATAAAATTTATATAATATTATTAAATAATTATTTAGTTATATATATATAAAAATAAATATTTAATAATTTTGATAATAAACAATTTATTTAATATTTTAAAATATAAACTTTGTTCTCATTGCTCAAAATTCTTGGATTCGTAACTTATCTTGTTTACTATTTTGACCATGGAGAGAATATTCCACGTTGATCATGACAGCTGATTCCTCCATTATTTGAAAATTGAAAGGTCCGGACGATTGCATAGTCTTTTGATAACAGGCTACCCTCACAGAAGTCTTATATAATGATTAGCTTATTATCTCACCCCATACAGCTTCAAAGAGGCTGCATCATCTTTGCATCCCGTAGAACCTTTTCCTTCTGGCCTGCAATTATATGGAAATCAGGTATGATGATAAAATTATTTATATCTATATGAATTTGTGAGAGATAAAGTAAAAGATGAATATTTATTTAATAAATAAAGATAAGGATAAAATTATAGTTTTTGTCTTCACGTATTTATAAATTTGTTAAATATTTTTTTATTTAATATATATTATATATTATATTTTTTTAAATTTTAAAATAAAATAAAAATACATATATTTTTATTATTTTAAGATAAATTTTTATTAAATGAGTTCATAATAACAAAATTTATTAAAAAATACGTATTATTTATGTAATAGTTATTTATGTAAATGATTATTATAAAATATAATTAAATTAAATTTATTATTTATAATATTTTTTAATTTTATAAAAATTTTAGATTATTGAACAAAATTATAACATATAGTGTTAAAATTTATTTTATTTATATTTTTTTATAATTTTTATAATTTTATTTTAAATTATTAATTATCTATAAATACTTATAAATATCTCTGCGAATCCAGATTGATACCTATAAATATCTCTACTTTATTTTTAATCCAATTTAAAAATTTAATATTAAAAAATATTTTTAATATTAAAAAATTAAAAAAAATCTTGACCGTTAGATGAAAATCCAACTACCGGTTCTCCAACCACACCTCCAAATGCTGATCCATATCTCTCGCTACCTATAAAAATCACAAATGTCCCATTACCGCCTATTGCCGTCTCTAATTAGCATTGGGTCAAGTACAGAGAAGTTTTGCTGATCTTGTCCTATGTGAAGTGGCAAGTAATGTAGTCTGTTTTACACAATACACACATTAGTTACCAAAGACATGGCATCCAAAAGGGTTAAGAGTCATGTTTTCATTTTGGAGTGGCTCATGTACCTAGAACGACACATTCACAACACACAGCCACACAGGCACATGTTTATCAGTTAGAGTTTAGATTTATTCACACGATGTCCTATAACTTCTTCTGTGCTGCTTTGTCAATCAGTTAACTTCAGTAGAGTTGTCCTAGACTTCAAAGAAGGGGGCAATCAATTTTAAAAATTCATATAAAATGACGTCTCCTTTATTAATTTCATGGGCACAGACTTGCATGCCACACATGCAGACAAAAACTAGTTCCCCAACACATATAAATTCGAATTCAGGCAGCTGCCGCATAGTTTATTGTGATTGTAGTTAGTTTGTTTTGAGCATGTAATAATTTCTCCTTTCTATGGGATATTCAATTGCAGTAAACTCCATGGGCTTCCATTGAGCTGGATGCTTGGATAAAAATGGCAGTGCAAAACTCTCTCCAAATAACTAGAAGTGGTGCCTACTTGAATTCGAATTTATATATATGAATATAACTCTCTCTCCTGCTTGAATTTGAATCCTGAATTTTAGTCCTTCTATTAATTCTGCCAGTAACTTTAAGGAGTGTTGTGGCTTCATATCATTGCGGCTGTTACTGGTTCTGGTGTACTTCCCAATTAGGATGGATTGAAGGACCAGTTTCCTTGCTTTTTTCTGCAGTTGTCTTGTCACCTGAATTTCTTCATTTCTTCTTTTCGATTGTTACACAACTCTGGATCCTGTATCCGGGATAGGAAACTACTCTGACATGGATGCCGTTATAGAGTCTATCATGTTAGTAACACATTAACTCTTTCCCTTGCTCTTGTACAATCACTGTAACCTCAAATTCAAGATATGGTTCCAGTGAACTGCCATCATAATTATACCATCTAATTACGTTTAGTGTTAGTTGAGGTAATAAAAGGACATGGTTGGCTTGGCTGGTTTCCTTCAATATCTGATCTGACCTTGTATGGGACTAGTACCGCTTATGTAAATACCACAGCAACCTGTTTGAGGTACTTGTCCAGTTAAATCCCTCATAAAATGAGATGACCATCATTTCTATGCTATTATATTTTTGTGTTGTAATTCATGTTAGGGAGATATTTTTGTTCATGTTCTAATGATACATTGTCTTTCTACAAATACTGACCGAGGAAAGAAGGCATCAGGCTCCTTGTAAATATGATGCCGTTTGGACTTGTTCAGATCTCCAAAACATGGCTGTAGCGGCATTAATGTCCTTTACATACTCATTTACTCCTTCCCTTTTTTTTTTTTTTGTCAGTCTTTAAATAATTAAAGACACTATTAAATAACTTTAAATTAAGTAAAATATAAATTGATATGATTAAATTATTTTTTTTTTTTTTTAAAAAATTGTAGAAATTAATTAATATATATAATTATTAAGTTTAATAAAAATAATAAAGATGATGTAAAATTAAAAAAAATTAATTAATACATCCTTAAATTTCTCAAATAACAAGTAAATTAAAACAAAACAATTTTTTTTAAAAAAAAAAAGATAAAATGAAACGGAAAGAGTATTTTGACCAGGACTTGACATCGCTACCCTCATAGGTAAGGTTCTTTTTCATTCATTACTTTTTTATACACTATTGATAGATGTTTTGAGAAACTCTCTAAATTTAGGGAATGCTATGAAAAGTCTGATGTTATGTTTGGTACGAATGAATCAAATGTTATTCCATATTAAATCTTAAAATCAGAGTATTTATATGTTTGTTAATGAAAATAAATATAGAATAATATTTTTATTTTAAATTTTATTTTATAAATTTATAGAATTTTACTCTTTTAAGAAAAGGAGGGAATGAGATTTTATATTTTTTGTGAAATATAATTTTATATTTTTTTATTTAATATATCTTTATTTAATTTATATATTAATAAAATTATCCTTTAATAATTTACTTAATCTTAACTTATTTAATTTTATCTTATCTAAATCTAACTTTCAAATTTCATACACTTTACGTTTGAAAGATACAATAAAAGCTTATATTCTTATTTTGATGAGTAAAATAATATTATTAAAATTGATGAAAAAAATCATAATTTTTGTTATAAAAAAATTAATCTTAAACATTATTTCAAAAAACATAAATTATATGTGTGGGGGAAGAAGAAGCATTTTTTTAATTTTTTTCATTAAATATAATTATATCATTTATATCAATTTAGATTATAATCTGTATTATATTCTATACACCAACTTGTAGAATTATTTTTTATTTATATTTTATCACATCATACCCAGTTGTAAAATTAGAATATAATTCTCATTCTAATTTATCAATTCTCATTCTTATTTCATGAAATTTTATTTTTCACACCAAACATAAGCTGAGTGCAGAAGTGCTTATGAAATTTGATTTCTACAAAACACTTTGCTAGTTGAGCTAATTGAAACCTTTCATTAATTTTATACAAAATTATATTAATATTTCTTAGATAAAAAAAATTACATTAACATTTTTTACATAAACTTATATACCATTTTTAGTACATAAATTTATATACGATTTAAACACTTTATAATAAAAATTATTTATTTATTGTGATATAACATTTTTCTTCCACCTATAATTTTTATTTATTTATTTCTCTCACTATTTGTTTTTTCTTAAATTTTCTTCAACGGAAAAAAAAAAAACCAGTGGTACAGTGATACTGATAGGGCAGTTGTTGGTGGGCCATATAAATGGAACATTATACATTTATACTTGAGAGTGAGACTTGTTTCACCTAATCACCTCGGTCCTCAGCTCCAAACTGTAAGCGTGTTCCTTCTTCATCTTCTTCAGGTTCAGGGGTATGTTTCTATTTTTTTTTTTTTTTACTTCTTCTCTGCTTTGTATCTGATCATCGTTTCTATTTCATTTTCTCATGATCTGTTATCATTCTATTTTTCTATTTTATGTGATTCAGTGCAGAAGAGAGTTTGAATTTCTATGGAAGGGAAGCTTTTTTATTTGTTCTTATTGGCTGTTCTGAAATCAATACTTGCAGGATCATACTTAACATACCTTTACAATATTGGAATCAAGACCCACTGCACTGCAGTTCCTGGTGCAGTAGGAGAGAGAGAAAGAGAGTATGTGCAAGGGGTCCTATATTTAAATTTAAAAAATCTTTGTACCAAAACAAAAAATTAAAAAATCTTAGGACCACTTTTTTTTTTTTGTCTATCTCTCTTACTGCACTAGGAACTGCGCTGCAGAGTATCCTAATCCAAAGCAGAGGATAGAAAAGTTGGGCATACAGTTTTTCTTTCTTTTGGTTTCTGATTAATTTCAATCAATCTGCAATTGTGTAAGATTAGAGTACCAGCGGTGGGGTCGCCAATCGACCCCATTGGGCTCTGTCAAGTATCAACAACCAATAATTTAGTAAAACCATTTAGAGCAAGGTTTTTTTATGAATTTTATTTTCATTTATTGTGTGAATTGACTTTTTTGGCCATATAAAGGTTCTCTGATTATGTTACTGTAGTGTCTTAATTATTCTGGACTTCAATAATTGCATTTATGTCTTAACTTTCCATGCAATCACTAGACTTTTTGTCTTTCTGATATCTGGATCCTGGGTCAATTGTCTTACTCTGTTGCTTCAGTGGCTTGTGAGCTGCTTCTTACTCTCTTAATGTGTGTATTATATGCCTCAGCCCTAAGGTGCAAGAACTATTATCTGTACTGTAACAGTTCTCATTTTAGTTTGCTTATTTTATGGTTCAGCTGTATAATTTATCATCATGTTCAATTGTTCATGGTGGCATGAAATGCTCTAATTGAAATATTCTTGGAAGTGTAGGTTCAAGTTGTTAAAGTTAAAATTTGAGGCGAGTTATTGAATGGAAGTGGAATTGCTTCAGGATATCAAACATTAACATACGTCATATTTCCTAGTTCTTTGGGCCGTCATTATGGTTGTACATACAAAATTCCATCTTATTGCCTACTCACAAGAGATTGTTGCTGGACAGCCTATTTTTGTTTCTTCGAATTGTCTTCCTATCAAGGCTTTGAAATTGGAGCCTGCAGGCCATGCCTTCCATTCTACTGCACTTAAACTTCTTGGTGTTGAGGAAGATAATGCAGATGGTGATGACAAAAAAGTGGTTGAT
Source organism: Ormosia emarginata (assembly GCA_029884605.1). NCBI lineage: Eukaryota > Viridiplantae > Streptophyta > Magnoliopsida > Fabales > Fabaceae > Ormosia > Ormosia emarginata. The sequence continues at coordinate 38,367,790 of JAQQTP010000076.1, read as the reverse complement.
GATAAGGAACCAATGTATTTCCCATCATCTGAATCATATAGCACCAAGAGCAAAAAGAAATCCAGCGCTGGAGACAAGCAGCAAGATCACTATGCATTGTTGGGTCTGGGCAATCTAAGATATCTTGCTACAGAGGATCAAATACGTAAAAGCTACCGTGAAACTGCCTTGAAGTATCATCCTGACAAACAGGCTGCTCTACTTCTTTCTGAGGAGACCGAAGCTGCGAAACAGGCAAAGAGGGATGAAATAGAAAGTCATTTTAAGGATATCCAGGAAGCATATGAGGTGTTGATTGATCCTGTGAAGAAAAGAATTTACGATTCCGCTGATGAGTTTGACGATGAGATTCCTATTGACTCTGCCCCACAAGACTTCTTCAAGGTGTTTGGTCCTGCGTTTATGAGGAATGGACGATGGACGATGGTCAGTTAGTCAACCAGTTCCATCACTAGGCGATGACAATAGTCCATTGAAAGAAGTTGATAATTTCTACAATTTTTGGTATACTTTTAAAAGCTGGAGGGAATTTCCCCATGCTGATGAGTTTGATCTTGAGCAAGCTGAATCTCGAGACCATAGGAGGTGGATGGAAAGGCAGAATGCCAAACTGACAGAAAAAGCTAGGAAGGAAGAGTATGCACGGATACGAGCTCTTGTTGATAATGCTTATAAGAGAGACCCAAGATTATTGAGGAGAAAGGAACAGGAAAGAGCTGAGAAGCAAAGGAAAAAGGAGGCTAAGATTCTGGCAAAGAGGTTGCAGGAAGAAGAAGCAGCCAGAATTGCAGAAGAGGAGAGGCGAATAAAGGAGGACGAAGAGAGACGAGCTGCAGAAGTTGCTTTACAACAGAAGAAGGTGAAGGAGAAAGAGAAAAAGTTCTTGCGGAAGGAGCGTACTCGTCTACGAACTCTTTCAAGACCTATTTTGTCACAGCATTTACTTGACATCTCTGAGGATGATGTAGAAAGTCTTTGCATGTCACTTGATATTGAGCAGTTGAGGAGTTTGTGTGAAAAAATGGAAGGCAAGCAGGTGTTAGAGCAAGCAAAAGTTTTAAGAGATGCACAAGGTTGTAAGAAAGATGTGGATGATAAGAATGATGAGAAAACTGATCAACAAAATGGTTCCGTCAAGGCTAATGGTAGTGCTTCACTAAGAGACACTAAGAAAGAGAAGCCTTGGAGTAAAGAAGAGATTGAGCTGTTGAGGAAAGGAATGCAAAAATATCCCAAAGGAACATCACGGAGGTGGGAGGTTATTTCAGAGTACATTGGTACTGGAAGATCTGTGGAAGAAATTTTGAAGGCAACTAAAACCGTTCTCCTCCAGAAGCCTGATTCTTCCAAATCTTTTGACGCATTTCTTGAGAAAAGGAAACCTGCACAATCAATTGCTTCTCCACTGACAACCAGAGAAGAATGAGAAGGGGTATCAACTCTTGGGAGGGCTGAAAATAGTGCTGCCTCAACAACGAATAACATAGAAGACTCTCATAGCAAAAATACAGACAACCAGAACTGTTCTGGTCCCGTTACTGCAAATGAAGTCTCCTGTAATTCAGAACTAGATGTGTGGTCTGAAGTACAGGAAAGAGCACTGGTTCAAGCTTTAAAAGCCTTCCCAAAGGAAACTAGCCAGAGGTGGGAACGAGTTGCAGCAGCTGTCCCTGGGAAGACGGTGAATCAGTGCAAGAAAAAATTTGCAATGATGAAGGAGAACTTCAGGAACAAGAAAAGTGCAGTTTAACCTGTTGGATTTGCCTATGACATGATTGAATTTTTTTTGAACTTGTTGGAAAGTACCTTCAGGTCTCAATCATGCTATACATGGGACATAAGCCATATCTCGGGAATTTTTTCTTGTTGCTTTATAGATTTTTTTACAGGTAAATTTTTTGAAGAGCTCGAACCCCCTGAATATAGGTTAGTTTGAAATTCATTCATACCATTGGAGTTGCTTCAATCTAATGGATAGTTAGTTTCTACACTTTTTCCATTTTGCCTTGATCACGTGGTTGGAACTTGGAATACATTTACTTGTATTGATTATTGAGAGCATCATTGTAGTGGATTAACATAACAGCATATGGCAGTACCTCCTCAGGTATGTTAACCTTTTTATTTTATTATTATATATATGTATATTTTTTGTAAAATCAATACCATCGTACAACGGGATATTTGTACTGTTATTTTGGTTTGAAAGAGATTTGAGACTGAAAACTGTAAAGCATATATCCTAACTTAACAGTAACACGTCCTTTTACCATTGAAGTTTAATTTAAGTGACAGTATATGGACTCTTGAAAGCAGGGTTCCGAATATTTTCTAAATTTATAATTGCCCAAATCTGAATTGAAGATCCATTTGCAGTTTTGCATTTCATGCTGAATGAATATCTTTATTCTTCAGTCATATTCACACAGATGTTGATACCGAGCTACGTATTGACGTTTGATACGTAAATACGTTTTGACTTGCAATCATTTACTTGCAAGTTAGCCAAAATATTTCTAGTTTGGCTCAAGGCTAATATAATATATTTTTTAGTATAAAAACAATAATTTCTTTCTATTGAATATATAGTAATAACATTCTATAATAAAATATAAAATAACAAAGCACGTTTTTTTTTCTTTTTATTTTTCGGTAGAGGTATTTTCGAGTCATGGGGAAGCTATAATTTAATTAGGAAAATAAGATACGACGTCGTTGCATGTCAAATTCTAAGCAGTCAAAAGCGACCACAGTGGGAGTCGAACCCACGACCTTCTGATCCGAAGTCAGACGCGCTAATCCACTGCGCTATGCGGTCTTGGTTGTTAGGTAGAACCACTAAATTAATCTAGTCTTTAAACCATATGTCTCAGGTTTACTGGACTTTGGTCTAATAAAATTTCTCTCTAATCAGAATTTTTACCAAAAGTGTACATTATATAGGACCACGAGCAGAAATATGTTTAATCCATTCATTACGTATTTAATATGTATTATAGTTAGAACAAAAATAATTTAGGTTTGATTTTTAAGAAAATGTTATATATATAATACCCAATCAGAAATGTCAACCCCCTCCATTTTTGCTAAGTTTACTTTCCATGGTCACACTCACAATAAACTGCCCATATTGATGATACAAAGATAATTATATAAAACAATCACGTCGCTTATTTACTTATCTGTTTTGTCCATGTTGTTTACTTCTTTTTTTTTTTTTTTCTGATGAAGAATATTCAAAACATATTGATATATGAAAGGTTGTATTATTGTATACAAGAAAAGACTAGAAAAACCACAGTTCCAGCCGTTTATCAATCATCACTTAGCAAACCTGCAACTTTTTTCTATTTTTTTAACTCCGGTAATGTTTCTTCTCATAGTCAAAGTCTATAGTTGGAAAAAGAGAAGAAAACCCATATTCAGTTGCTATAGGAAATGAAGGAGGACTGTATTGTCAAATTTTACCAACATAAATATAATATAGAGATTTATTCACACTTTATCAAGTACAGAAATTTACATACAAGAGGTAATCATTTAGCTGTATCAGGCAGGACCATTCCATAATGTTACATATTTTGTTTCTTTCTACAGAAATCACACAAATTTTGAAATTTGTGGCTGAAAAAATTTCAACTAACATTTTATAAAAATTACAAAAACTTACAGCCATTCATTCCTACCTCTGTGAGGTGTCTGTAGAGGAATTGGCTTTACCATCATTACCATTTTTTTTAAGCTGCAATTCTTAGCAGCTATCTATTGGTGAATTTCCAATGGTAGACTTATTTTGGTTAATCATGTGGTTAGTGCATCTGGAAGAGAATTGGGTGATCCAAGTATTTTACCACCAACATCAGGGAAGGACTCATAATCATCCAGTGCACTGACTTTCCCATCTCTGCTGACATGAACTGGATACTGCATCAAGTGTCCCCTCATCTGATTCCCTTCCTCAGAAACGTATGTGCCCCAGTTTTGTCTTGCAATATTGTTGACATGTCTAACACATTCCAAGCTGTGAGGTTCAGCAAAAGTGTCATCAAGACTACCAAGGTGCTCAGCCCACAGAGACATTCTGTATCCATACACCTACATCAACACAATATTTGTGTGAATTGATTATTACTAAGAAAAGAAGAGATGAAGTTACATAACCTAGACCTTTCTGCTATGTTAGTATTCACAGAATCTGGTGTTATACTGCTAATCCACTTTGAGACGGTGTTATTAGTTATGCTTATAATGATTTATTCTGGTGAAACAGTGTACAATAAGCTTTAGATCCAAAAGATATAAACTATTGAGTGGTGGGTTGGCTCAATATCTCTGCCTATCAGATACCTCTTTCTGGGACTATCATATGTGGGCAGATACATAGATTTGGTATGCCTTTGGAACCTCAAGATTATACTTTCACAATTGAAAGAGCATCTTATGATTGCTGGAGACATTTGTCATATGGAGTAAGGACTTTGTAACTTTTATATTTTATGTTTGTTTTGAGTATAGGTGATTGAGGTTTGAAGTATGTAAGTTTGGATTTGAACTATGTAATGTAATGATTGACTTTGATGTTTGATTTTACTAAACAATAGGTGACTATTTTTTACAAAAAAATTGTAATTTAAACAAGTTACTCATTTAAGTCTGCGAGTTTATGTTAGGTGAATCAAGTTCTCACTTAAATTTCGATATTTTTGGCCTAGCCAATTTAACACTTCTATGTAGGAGAAATATTTGTGTAGATCTTGTCTATACAATTATGTAGACTAAACTAATCTACACTTGAATAAATGCATAAAATCTTGTATCACACAACTATTTTACATTAAAAGTGATAATATGTTAATATTATTGGTTTAATTTACACAACTAGTGTAGAAAACATCTACACAAGCATTTCTCCATATGCAGAGGCCATTACATCCCTAAAGGATTGCAACAGTCCTATACAAAATTTGTAGTTTATTATTTAAATATGAGTCGGCCTCTACAATTTAAAATTTTTTAAATTTAGCCTGAGCACCACACATTGGCACACAAGTCCATGGAAACATAAATCTCACCAGAAAGAGAAAAAAATTCTGCAAATTAAAACACATGGCACAAATCTCATATAGGACAATTATAAGTTTTTCTTCTTTATCCCTTTTGGTTTGCAGTTTATATATAATTATTGACTATTTTTTCATTGATTGGCAGCTAAGTTTCATATAGTTTTGCCAAGGAGTTTAGTTCTAGCATTCTTTTTCTTTGGCCTCCTCAAGAAAATTTGTCTACTTCC